>CM052441.1:87531370-87587349 GCA_028533085.1 Varecia variegata
ATCCCACAACCTGTAGATTGGGACCCCAGAAACTCTTTAGAGGGGGTGCAGACTGTGGGATTCTCCACAGTCCTCACGGCTCCCTCATGTCTCACAAGGCAAAGGAACCGGGGCGAAGGAGTGTTCCAGGCAGCACAAACAGAACTGTGAGCTCAAAGGCCCAGAGGTAAGAGGGTGTGTGATGCGTTTAGGGAAGTGAAAGGCATCAGGCTATCTGGAGTGTCTCCCAGCACGTCCAGGCCTAGCTGGGAGAAAATGCCAAAGAAACTTACTAGGAGCAAAATTCACAGGGGCCGGCAAAGAGAGGCCTAAGCGAAGAGTGCTCAGCCTTCCAACTGCCACGCCACCTTCAAACTGCTCCTCACAACTCCTTCTACCCTTCTAGTAGCTAGGAGGATCTAGGCCAACAGGAGTGGGTGGGAAAATAGGAATAGAGAAACAAGAAATGAGATTTAGCAACACCACACTGCAGCGGGCTGAGGCCCTCCTGGTGCAGCATCGAGTCTTTGTAAGTGGCCTGCGGTGACTCTTGAGGTGGGCAGACCCTCCTGTTGAGGTCAGCTTCAAAGGAGAAGGACATCTGCTGATTATCCAAACTTCTAGGACCCTTGGTGTAAATTTTTAAAGAACTCCGAGACTTCAAAACTGCTAAAACACAGACTGGCCATGCTCAATCCAGGAGGGCTTCTGGGAAATCCTTACGGAGGTCGCCGGACTGGCACTCAACTCTCATCTACAGGAAGGAAGCCTTTGACAACTGTGGCTCCTCCAATGTCCACCTCCACCGTGCCTGACTGTTTGGTGTATGGTACACCCATCTGTTCAGGGGCAAATCCCGCTCTGTGGAGGTGTTAGTCTGTCTTAAGTAGGGGTATGTGCCTGTCTTCTCTCCCCCAAAACCTCCGCTAGACTATAAGCTCCTACTGGGCTCAGCTCTGGTTTCTACTTCTCTTTCCTTTTTAAAAATCCTCCCTGTTGGCTTTCAGTGAATTTTTACTAACCAAGTAGAAAGCTGGCTCTCAAATCCGTCAGCTCCTATCATGGGGCTCCTCCCCAACAGCTTCAGCCCTCACTGGGCTCCAGTGACAGTGGCAATGGCTCCCCCATTGTCGGGCCCAGGTGCTGTACCCTGCCTATAGCTCTATAAGTAATTACCTTATTAAAGTCTCTTCAATTAAACCCTTCAAGTTAGCAAAGAGTTCAAAGAAAACTCGGGACCTAAGAAAGTTGGACTCTCATTGGAGACTTTGGAGATGCACATGCTGAAAACAGCCAGATCACATCCCGGGGGATGGTGGATAGTCACCTGCCAGTGACTGCTGAAGGAGAGGCAGGGAGGGCTGTAGTGGCTGGAGAAGGCCTCCCGGAGGAAGTGAGATCTGAGTTGGGTCTCAAAAAATGGGTTCAAGTGGGTCAAGAGGAGAGGAAGTGGGAAGAGCGTCCCAAGCAGTGGGCCAGCACACACGTGGCACTGACCACAGGGTGTGTGGGGCCCCACTAGGGGGGATGAGACCTTGAGGCAGGGAAGGGTCAGAACACACGTTCAGGAGTCAGGTAGGACTGCTCTGAGCCCAACTCTGCCTCTGGTTAGCTGAGCGACTGGGCATCTTATTAACTAACTTAAGAACCCCTCTCAGTCCCACAGTCTTCACCAGTAACCTGATGAAGACAAGAATAAGAAGGGTACCTACCTGCTAGGGTTGTTGTGAGGATTTAATGAGAGGATGCACATGAAATGCTTGGGATGCTCAGTGCCTGCCGTCAAATAGTACTGGTTACTCTTGCTACAGTGAAAACTACCCGGTTCCATTCTGCTGATGCCGCCACAGAGCACTTTCTTCTTTACAACAGCCACGATGCTGGGAAGAGGGGAACACTGGCTGCATGGTCACATCCTGAGTCACCCGAAAACAGTAAGAGCCAGGTGAGCACAGGAATGCCCAGGCAGCCAGGGATGGGTATTCTCAACCTGCTCACACGTACTCTATATATAGAGGCACTCAGTATATATATTTGTTTACAAAGGTCCCTCTGGCTGAAGATGGAAGCCTGAGATGCAAGAGATCTTCCAGGACAGGATACTCCATGGAGGCAACTGCTCTGTGGGGCAGCTACTGGGCTGTCCTTTGCTTGTCATCCTATGTGACATGAAGCTCTGAGATGCCCCCTCCTTTCACCAGCAGGCTTTCAGATTTTGGCCCTCCACATCACAAATGCTATTTCCTCCTCTCTTAGCAAGGAATGCCTAAGGCTGATAATGTCCTTGCCACCTCTCTTCAGATTCCATTGTGCCCCACTCCCCTTCACTGGCCATACACAGCCTTGGGGTGGTGTGATTCAAAAGCATTTATTGAGGGGAGGGGATAATGAACACTATTCGAGTGACGGACACACTAAAAGCCCCAACTTAAGCATTATAAAAGGCATTCGTGTAACAAAAACATTTGTACCCCTATAATAGTTTGAAATTTTTAAAAAGCATTTATTAAGTGCTTACTGTGTGCAAATACCATGCCAGGCACTGGAGTTTCAAAGATGATTAAGATAAAGATCTTGGGATCCAGGGGCCACAAAGAATATGAAGGTAGGAAGGCTAAATACTGACTAAAGGAGATTCTCAAAGAAGAGTGAAGCTTGAACTAGACTGGGTCTTGAAGAATGGGACTGATGACAGGGAAGGAGTGGGGAGGCAGCAGGAGGCGTACGGAGGGAAGCGGGAGGTTGAACATGGGCAAGGACGAGCAGCAATGAACTGCATGGGGGGGGTGGAGCAGAAAAGAGCCAGGCAGGGGGCTTGTCTCGGATTGGGCCCACTTGATTCAACAACCAAGCACACTGGGACAGAAAGGAACCCTGATCAGAAGGATGCATCCTCCCAGGAGCCTACGACGTCACGATGTCACCCCATTTTGGAAAATGTTAAAGGCAGTGTGGCTGGGCCTGGGGCAAACCGCTCATCCCGAAGGGAATATTTCATAGCCTGCTCCTCGCACCAATCTCCCCTAGTCTTGGGGTCAGCCCCATCAGTGTATGGAAAGGGGATCTGGCCACACCCTAGCTTCAGAGCCACTGAGCACCACCCCAAGAAAATTAAAAACCTTTCACACACTTTTGCTCTTACTTGGAATTCTAAAATTAAACATGCTTTCCTCTCACCTAAAAGGTTTCTCCTTTTATAAGCTAATATGCAAATGCCTCGGGAGAGGCTAAGTCTTAGCAGCCACATATCCGCTTAGCATGAACGCTTCCCTAAGATCGTTCCTGGAAAACGGGCTTTGCAGGAGGGATGTTCAAGAGATTATCTGGGGGGGGGACCTCGCAGGAAGAAGAGAGACACTGGAAGCAGAGAAGGCTGCGGCTCCTGCTGCTCCTGCTCCAAATCTACAGTACAGTGCCTGCAAGGGCAGAGGGACAAAGGGTTAAATGTCGAGCCCTTAAAAGATGGGTTTTTTTCCCCATTAGGTTTTTAAAAATTGAGATAGGATTCACGTACCATGAAATTTACTCTTTTAAAGTGCACAATTCACTGGCTGTAATGGTACAACCATCACACCATCTTAGAACGTTCTATCATCCCAAAGAAACCCCATACCCATTAGCAGTCACTCCCCTCTCCCCCTTCTCCTGGCAACCGCTTTCCACCTCTAGGGATTTGCCCACTCTGGACATTTCATATAAATGAAATCAGACAAAACGTGGCCTTTTGTGTCTGGCTTCTTTCACTTAGCATGACGTTTTCGAGGTTCATCCATGTTGTAGCATTTATCAGTACCTCACTCCTTTTTATGGATGAATAATATTCCATTGTATGGCTATAGCACATTTTGTTTATCCATCAAAAGGACAAAATAAACGATGTTCCCAAAGAAAAGAGCCCCTAGTATCCTTGGGGCTGCGTGGGTAGCACGATGCTTTATAAATCATTCTTCCCTGCCCTTCTACCAGCACCCACGGGCACCGTCCAAACCCTCCTGACCTGGTTGTAGGGATTTTCCAAACACACAGCAGCTTAGGCCAGGAGCCCTGAATCACATAGGCCATGCCAGAACTCAAATTCCTTCTGAGGGAATTTTCAATGACTCTTAAAATGCATTTTCTATATCTCCATACTGGGTCCCGGTAACCTCAGATGGAAGCAGGAAGAGCAGTTCACAGGACCCCAGGCTGGGGTTAATGTGCCACTGTCGCCATCTTGAAAGTCTTAATCATTTTTACTCAAGGGGCCTCACATTTTCATTTGCACTGGACCCAGCAAATTATGTATGTAGCTGGTCCTGGACAAGATGCAAGGGTTTGGGAAGGGGGAAGGGTTTGATGATCTTCCCGAAGCCCGTGGTCCTGCCACTGCCGTGTTACAAAAGCTCACGGGGCCAGGCTGGGGTGGGGATGGGGGGATAAGCAGAGGAGGGGTACCAGCTTCCAAACTGCCCCAGACCACATCTTCCTACCCAGAGGGCTAAACAGTTAGCTGATAAGGCCTCCCCCAAACAGCCAGACTGGCTGAAAGTAAACGTGATAAGTCGAAGTGATACAGACTCAGACTGTAAAGGGGGCAGCGGGACTCAAACTGAAACTTGTTTGATCTTGTGATCGCTTATAGGTTAAGACCAAGAACTAGAGAGGAAAAAAAAAAACCCCACATTTACTAAAGTAACTGGCACTGAAAAAACTTTTTAAACATTTACTTTTTTTTTTTTAACCGTCACCTTTATTTCCAGCGTATCAAGGAAGTCATGGTTTCACCAAAAATCTGATATTAGATCTAAAGAGAACAGTGAATTTTAAATGCAGACGTCTATCAGGATGTCAGTACTAGAAGGGACCTTAGGAACAACCCAGATCACAGGCTCTTGCCCGTTTGGGGCAAGGGCCCCCTGAAGCCCATCGCACGTATCCCTAGCAGCTCTGACGCCCAGGCCCAGTCCCAGTGTCATTTTATAGATGAGGAAGCTGAGACCGAGAGAGGGGAAGTAACTGCCCAAGGCCACCCACAAAAAAGGGGTAGGACCAGAACCCAGGAGCTTTCAGCTTCCCCTCCCAACCTCCCCATTTCATGAGTACAACCCAAATCCACCCCCTGCCAATCTCTCCCTGGATCCTCAGCTCAAGCCTTCCGGTACCTGTCTTTGTCCCTCGGAAAAGGGATTCTGGCCACGCAGATAAATTTAAGATTTATAAACCCTAATGTAGAAAGACTACAGTTGAACTCCACTTTTTTTTCAGTTATAGGAACAAGGATCATGCAGGGTGAATGGAGCTCAGGGCAGACAGAAACTGCGGCCAGGCTACCATGTCAGAGATTGTTCCAGATGGCACTGGACAGCGGTGGGGTCTCTACCATCCCATCACACAGTGTTCCTTTTCTACAGAACAGACTAACCAAATCAAACCATCCTTAACACCAAGGGCCTGGAATCCTTTCATTTCAATTTGTGTTTACCTTTCATCTCTCCCTGCCATCCTCCCTCCCACCATTCCCCCCTTCCTTCTGTGAACAAACAGATACCAAGCACTTACTATGTGCCAGTGTGTCCCAGGTGCCAGGGATAGAGCAGTGAACAAAACAGAACAGGTTTTGTGTTTGTGTTCTGACGGGAGGAAGCAAAGCAAGAGTTAAATAAAGGAATATACACTGTGCCAGATGGTGACAAATGATCTGGAGGGAAAAAAGCAGAGAGAGGGATAGAGAATAGTGGGGAAGGAGGGCACTTTATCCAGGACAGTCAGGGTAGGGGCTCTGAAGGAAGGGAGGGAGTGAGCCACGCAAACATCTGGGGAAGATATTCCAGGCAAAAGGATCAGCAAGTGCAAAGGCCCTGAGGTGGGAATGTCAGGAACAGCCAAAAGTTCAGCGTGGTGGGAGTGAGAGGAAAGCAGCAGGTTAGCGATGGGGGAGGGGGGGGCGGCCCCAAGGTCACAGCAAGGCCTTTGGCCTTTTCTCTGAGTGAGATGGGAGCCTGTGGGGCTCTGAGCAGAGGAATAACTGATCTGACACAGCCTCTAACAGGACCTCCCGACCACAGTTACTACCAGGCAGCCTGTGCTGGGCATGCCGATGAGGGGACCACGCCCGGAAGCCAGCCCGAAGCCCAGTGCAGCCTCTAAGCTGTGCGAGATGCTACAAAAACCACTACCCTTCTCTGGCCTCCATATCCTCCTCTGTGAAATGGGAAGGTCAGACTAGATGATGCTCAAAGTCTTTTCTACAAAACTCTTATTTTCTGACTATGATTGATGGCCCGAAGCATCTAAAATCTCATCGTCTGGCTCAGGAGGAGGCAAGGAATGGCAGTGAGGCTTTGGAATCCCCCAACCATTCCCCACGGCCTGCCCCACCTATACCAACTGTCACTCCCCAAAAGGTACAGCTCTCTAGGGAAAAGGGTCCAGCCCCGGAAACAGCCACGTCAGCAACCAGCAACGTCCTCTAAAGATCACAAAGGGTGACCACTAAAGATAGTGCAGCCTCCACACGAGCTCCAGGGTGGGGCTCGGCCGGCAGAGGCCAGATCAGCAGACAAGGCCGAGTCCACCCAGGCACCCAGGCTGCCACACTCTCTCCTGCCTCCTCTCCTTCTGTCCTGGGAGAAAGAACTACTCCGTCCCACCCATCTCCTTGAGGGCTCTGTCTGTGCCACACACAATCAAACGGGGTCAGAAAGCAAGACCCAAGTCTCCATCAGGCTGGATGAGCAGGATTTGTCTCTCCCCCCTCAGACTGGGAGCTCCCTAAGAATATGGATTATGTCACCATCAGACCGTGAATTCATCCTTGGCCTCCTCCTACGCCTTCCTCCTCAGACTGGGCCTCCCTGAGGACGGGGCCGTGTTTCCCCTCAGACTGGGGCTCCCCGAGGATGGGGCCGTGTCTTCCCAACAGATTGGGCCTCCCTGAGGACGGGGCCGTGTCTCCCCTCAGACTGGGCCTCCCCGAGGACAGGGCCGTGTCTCCCCTCAGACTGGGCCTCCCCGAGGACAGAGCCATGTCTCCCCTCAGACTGGGCTCCCTGAGGACAGGGCCGTGTCTCCCTCAGACTGGGCTCCCTGAGGACAGGGCTGTGTCTTCCCAACAGATTGGGCATTCCCAATGGTGAGGGTTGTGCCATTCCCACTGGACTAGAAGCTCCCTCGGGACAGGGTTTCTCAGACCCTCTCCCTCTGTCCCCTCACTGCATCCCAAAGGCCTCTATAATATTTGGTGGTTTCTTAAAATAAGGTGCTGGTTGAAGCACTCAGATTGGACCACCCACCCAGGCACAAGACGACCCTGTGATCCCTGGCCATTAAACTACCCAAATATGAACCTCCATGCTGAATGAAAAGAAAAAAAACTTAAAAGTCAGCTTCACCCAACAACTTTCTTAGTAGACTGTTTATAGGTTCTGACCAAAGGCTGTCCCGATTTTATAAATAGCCCTTTCTGGTGACTGCGGCTGAGGCCAAGCTGAAATGCACCTTGAGGACCAAGAGCGGGGAGCCCACTAGCCCAGGCTTGACTGAAGCTGGGTCTACGTAGGAGGGCAGCCCACAGCCATCCTCTCAGCTTCCGGAACAAGGAGGAGACCCATCTTAGAGAGGCAGGGCCACTCCTCCCGCAGTGGAGGAGGCCGGGGGGAGGGATGAGCAGGGAGGGGAACCGAGGACACAGGCCTGACTCAGCACAAGCTCTCGCGCCTCCGGGAGAAGCAGAGCCCACCCGGACACAGGGAAGGGCACTCAAGCACAGGCGGACTCAGAGAAGCCATCGGAGGTGCCCCTGGAATCCGTGTACTGGCTCATCTTGGCAGAGAGTTTCCACGGAACTGCAGAGGAGGGCAAGAAGCCTGGAACTTACGATGGCTGGAACCAACCACCATAATCATAATCATAATTACAATATTAAATAGCTAATACTTACGGTCACCATTCTAAGTACATTCCATACACTAACAGTGAATCTTCATAATAATGCTAATACTACTTCCCTTCTACAGACAAGGCAACTGAGGCCTGCCCAAAGTTAGGGAGATCTGCTGACCCTCCAAGGTTGAATGTAGAAGGCCACCCAGTAAGAGGCATCCTGAGGGCTTGGGACACTCCAAGCACAGCAGGGTCCCACGGTGCAGAGAGCTTGGGCACACTGGAAATGCCACCCTAATCACAATGATGACCCTTTTAGGAGCCTCAGTTTAAAAAAATCCCACCCTCCTGTGTCTAGAGTGTCCTTAGGGGAAAGAGTGATCCTCTTAGCAAAATCATGATCAAAGACATGACTACAAAAAAAAAAAAAAAGAAAAACCAAGCAAAAAAGCTGCCAAGCAGAGAGCAGTGAGCACCCTGTGGTGGCTGACAGGTCTCAGATTTCACAGTCCGAAAAGTCAGGACACACAAGGTACTCACATTTTAAAACAGTTTTAAAAGACCTTCAACAGAATTCTTCATGTTTTTCTTTGGCCTCCACACCTTTTCAGGTGAAGTTCATCTACATGTAAATCAATGAGTCCCACCATGACACAAAAGAATGTCTTAAACGTCTGAAAACTGAAGGAAACGGTGGAATCATTACACTTTTTTTCACATTAACCACTGGACCCTATGGCTTTACATCAGGGCTTTTTAATATATTGACACTGGTATTTTGGACTGAAATAGGGAGTTGCCCTCCACATTGTAGGACGCTTAGCAGCATCCTCGGCCTCCACCCACTGGATGCCAGTAGCATTCTCCTTTCTCTCCTCTCCCAAAATGTGACAACCAAAATGGATTCCAGACATTGCCAACGGCCCCTTGGAGTAGGACAAAATTACCCCCAGTTGAGAACCATCACTTTATGTTTAGATAAACATCTGAAAAGGTATCTGGAAGTTGGAAAAAAACATATTGAGAATAATATTGAAAATGTAACTGACATGCTGTTTAGAAATAAATGTACCCTATTTTTCCTGACTTCTTGGACACTGCGTATTTGAAAATTTTCAGTGTTACTGCCATGCCTCTTTCCTGCACAAATCATTGGTGCCTGATATCCCCACGCCCCAAATCCACCTCCCAACCTCAGCCTTTCCAGTCTCATTCATGCCCATCCCCCACACCAGCCCATCCTCACGTGTTCAACACACCTGGAGGCACTTGCTCTCCCTCTTAAGTGGGAGCACTGCAGGGATGAGAGCCATGAACCTTAGGCTCAGGGGCCCCAGCAGCCTGATGCAGCCAGTGGCCACACCCAAGAAAATGGACCCATTTCCCACTGTCCTCACCAGCAAGGTTGATCCATCCCACTCTCCAAAGCCTCATATGAATGCTCAGGCTACCTCAGTGCCCAGAGTGAGCTATGCCAAATGCAGAAATGGGTCAAAGAGATATTGAATCTAAAAGACTGTGAAAGACCAATAACCCAAAAGAAGAACAGGCAGACTAGGAATTGAAAGACAAAAAAAATACAAATGTATCTTAAACTTGTGAAAAGATGTTCAACCACACTCATAAAAGAAATGCAAATTAAAAGTAAGAGATACCAATTTTCATCCATCAGATTGGCAAAGATCAAAAAATCTGATAACTCACTGTGTTGGCAAGGATGTCTCATTCATTCATGGTGTCACTATAAATTGCGACAATCTCCTTGAACGGATACTTGCAATGTCTACCAATATCACAAACATATATATACACTTTTACCAGCAATTCCAGTCCTAGGAATTTATCCTACAGACATACTCCAATATATGCAAAATGGTATACATACTAGCATAGTCACAGCAAGATGACTTGTAATGATAAAAGACTGGAAACAACCTCAATATCCACTACTGGGTGACTGCTTTAAAAAATTTTGATTTTCCAATAAAATCGAGTGTTCTGCAGTGACAAAAAAAGAACGAGGGCATTCTCTATGTCATGATATGGAATAATTTTCAATGTATGTTGTTAGGTAAGACAAGCAAGGCACAGAATGACATGAATTGTATGCCAACAGTTGTTGAAAAATACTATGTATTCACATATTCATTTATATGCGTAGGTTATCTTTGAAAAGATACCCAAAAACCTAATAGCAGTGGTTACCTATTGAGAGAACTGGGCAGCTGAGGAACAAGAAGCATTATACCCACTTTAGACTATTTGGAACTTGCAAATTTTATACCATGTGTAGGCATTAACTATTTAATCAATCAATCAATAACTAGCAAGCAAAATGAAAAAGATTGCAAGTAACTGATCTATTTCTACCATCATTATGGGTGCATGCATGTAACAGACATTACAAGTCAGTTGCAACTTTAAACCCTCTATTCCTATAAGTAGCCGTACTTGTCAGTTCAAATGTCTCAAGTTTTTTGATTCAAAAGTAGGATGATCACCACATCTAGAACACACAAGAAACTCACCAGCTTCTCTTCTCAACAGGGCTTTATTCATCCTCCAAATTACATTCCCCTCATCTGAAAACTGTACAGTCACTGACACTGGGGCCACTGCCACCTTGAAGTTACACGGACAGGCAAACAGAATCCTTTAGAAGGAGGTGCACTGCTGCAGGATCAACTGCCAGGGACCTGGGGGCACCCACACTTTTAATAATGCCTCAAAGTACTATCAGCTGGAACTGTGCATCACAAAGGGACCTGGAACCCAAAACCTAATGGGAGTGGCAGGAACCCTGGCAGCCACCTAAGAATCCTCCCTGCAGCTCTGCCCGTGGCAATGTTTTAATGGCATATTACTCAAAGGTGCCACTGACATCACTTTTAAAACCACCCCACCACCACTGCCACTTCATCATAAAATAACCCTTATATTTTAAGCTGTAAATCAGCATTTGCCAACTTCTAAATTGGGCTACGGCAATATTTATTCATCAAAAGATAAATCTTCCCTGCACAGTCATAAAACTGCCTAATAATTTAATATGCTATCATTCTTACCTGAAACTTGTCAAAAAGTGGCCTGAAAGAGGCATGTGTTTTACAGTTGACTGGCGTTAAGTCTGTAGTTAAGTCTATAGTTGATTAAAAAGTTCACATTCTTAATTCTCCATAGGGGGAGAAATGGCACATGGGACTATCCTATGCAGAATAGCAATTCGGAGATTCATTAACCTCCCTTTTGGGGTAGAGAAAAGCAGATTCCCCGAAGAGGACCAAAGACTCCTCCAATGGATGGTATAGACAGAAAAGCAAGAAAAATGCAAAATGAGCAGTTTGTATGGGGCAGGGGCAAAATGCACTGGGTTAGAGAATCAATGTTAGGGGACAGGTCCATGGAGCAAAACACGAGATGGAGAAATGTTAGAAGAAAAGGGTGAAAAAAACTGCAAAAACATTACGGCTGGGCGAAGAAGCCAAGTCCTGGGACCCTTTCAGCTCTTTGGAGCAGTAAGATCTCCAGACTATTGTTGCACTTCCATAGAAATATGTTCTTCCCACAGCCCAGTGCCAAGACTCTGTCCTCTTGTAGGATAACATGGGCAGCAACCAAGCCCTTAGATCAAGATTTCTCAACCAAGCCCTTAGATCAAAGTTTCACAACCTTGGCACTACTGACACTTTGGGCCGCATTCTTTGTTGGTGACGGGGGTTCCTGTACATGTAGGATGTTAAGCAGTATCCCTGGCCTCTAACCATTAATTGCCAGCACCACCCCCTACCACCACCACTAATTATGACAACCAAAAATGTCTCCAGACAGTGCCAAATGTCCCCTGTAGGCAAAATCACCCTCAATGGAGAACCACTGCCCGAGATGAATTGAGCCTAATTTAACAAAGGTGGGCTATTGGGGGTAAGTAAATCCACTAAACTCCAAGAAATATAATTTGTTTCAAAATATAAATCTAAGGATATGCAGAAATCAGATCATCAATATTCAGTTCACAAACTGCAAACCTTCTCTCACCAGCGAAATCCAAGCCTGCCTATGGGCCAGGAGCATCTGGCCAGACTTTGCTTTCCTTCCTCCTTTCTCTGCTCTGCAGCCCCCACACCCCATGCCCTACCCACCAGCCTTCACCTTTTACTACTAAGTTACCCCCCATTTCCTTTACGTTTTTCCACAACCTTGTGGTTTACTCTGGCACAAGAACACGTTTCAGGCTGGCATGCACTGGTGGTTAATGACAAGGTGGGTTTCTAAGCCACAAACACTATTAATTTTATGTTCAAATGCACTCTTCCTGTTCGTGGGTGAGTGGGGCAGACAACCCCTCCCCAGGGCTGAACACTGAACTCCTTACAGTATTTTACAGTATTTAAATAATCAAACAAAGACAGTGAACCACTTTTTAATTGGAAAAAAAAAGAGTCAAGTTCATATGTTCACCTTCATGGCCACATTTCCCACAAGAATTTTTACAATCAACAGACCAAGATGCAAGATTCCACTCAGGGAGCTGTCTAGCTATCAGGGCGTTAAAACCAGTTGGGAGATAACAGAACTTGGGCTGCACCCAAATAAATGTTGCTAAAAGATTCAGTGATGCAGCTTTGATTTATTTCATTGCAGAGTATTTTTGAAAAAGCTAACTTTATTAAGGAACAGAATGGAAAATACTAAAATGAAGCTGGTTTAGAATTCTTTTTCATCTGTTTATACTCACCTAGCAAGCAGTTAGATGGTGCCCAACCCCCAAAAACAGAAGAGCGGGAGAACTGTGAGTTCAGTCCACCTCCCCGGCCTCGGCCCAGTGCTGGCTGGCACAGTGGCCACCAACCAGTCAAGTCGGCACAACTTCCAATCATACAAACCAACTTCTCTGCACTCCTGATTCATAAAAAACTGAAAATCAGACTGCCACAAGATCTGCCTTAAAGCTCTACCTACGTTCCCCAAGTCTCATTCACTTGAAAAATGCTGGCGATCACCACCACCACCGAGCACGCCTTGAAAGAGCTTGGTGGTATTGCCAGAGTAAGAGACCCCTGAGACTCATCAGAAGGTGGGGACTTTGCTAGTAAGTTGTTTAGAGCTTCCAAAATTAGCCCATGAATGTCAAACAGCTGCCAGAGGCAATCCTGCTTGGTTTTTAAACACCGTTTCAGTCTCATGCCCTATTTGTTCCATTCATTGTGCACAACTTCACCGAATTAGCTGACAGTCCAGCTTATGCCTTCCATGCCTCCACAAGATTACAGACACACACACACACACACACACACACACACACACACACACACATATGAAGCCACAGGGAGGCAGGAAGGTGCCGCAAGAGGCACCAGCCAATCACTGTCTGATGCACTGTGTGTCCCCCAGGTCTTGCAGGTCTCGAGGGTGAAAATAGCCTCTGCCACCTACCCTCCACCAAGACTGGAACCTGAACACTCAGAACAGGCCTTATCAGAATGTGACAACGGCAAAGCCAAAATGCCACAGACATAAAACAGAATTGGGGTTAGGGCATGGCTTCAAAAAGAAAAAAAAGCAAACCCTTAACTTTTCTTTAAAATAGCCCACTCCCTGGTGCGCTTTCAATGGAGTAAGTTGACATATAAATCTGCAAGGCTGTGGCACAGGCAGGAAGCGGGGTGTGCCTCTGCATCAGTGGCCAGGTCGCCTAGCCATCAGCAAAGCTGATGGAGACAGGGTTGGGCGTGCCCCGGACCAGGGCCCCCTGTCCCCAGAGACACATTCTACTGCCAGGCCACAGACCACACGCCACACTCAGCCATCCCAGAAACTGATGCCAGTGAAGGCGACATGGGGGACACAGGCTGTGACAAGTGAACTCAAGGGGCAAGATACCTGCTCCATCCCTGCAGGCCACTGAGCTGATTGTTCTAGGTCTCCACTGTCCACCTCTCCATGCCATCCCTCGGCATTAAATGAGATCGTCTCTTTGACCCAGCACAGGGCCTTTGAAACCAAAGAATGTGCCCAGAAAGCACTGGCTCACCACTCCTGTTTGCATTATTGTATTGCTAGCACGCAGCCGTCATTGAGTTAAGTGCCTATAATGCCTTCCCTCCCAACTTCAAAAGCCTAGCAGCAAGGTAAAAAGAGGCAATGCAGGAGGGGCTTTTGCAAACACATAGCTCTTACCATGAGCACCGTTATTACTGTGAGCTCAAGCCCACTCAAAGCCCCGACTTCACCTGCGCTAACTGGGCTACAACATCCAAAGAGGGAAAGCCCAACAGTAGGTTCCCTCCTCAGGACCATGTTTGCTCTTCAAATGAAGAGCTAGTTGTCTAAACCAGCAACCCCTCTCTCCATCGGGCTTGACTTGTCCCTGCATGTGTGAAATGTGCCGTCCCCAGTGGGAGTCAGTTTAGGGAATGACAGTTGTTGCCGGGCTTGGCAGGGTCTTGTTAAAGTCAACATACGTGGGCCTTCCCCGACACTGGAAACTACCAAATTGGCACTGTGTCCTTCTTAAGGCATCGGCAGGAAATGAGAAACTGAGGTAGACGCAGAAAAAGAAAAAGTGTGGGAGCAGAATTCCACTTTTCCCACCATCTTGAAGTCTAAGAGCCACATCTAGTCCTGCAAAGGAAGGTCTACAAGAGGAGCGATTTAAATAACTTTCCCCAGCCCTTAGTGAAGAAAAATAGGGTGAAAGGATCAGGAGCCTCTGACCGACATAAATTTGCATAACTTTTGTGAAGTTGGGGGCAGGGGGGTTCATCTTCCCTAAACTTGTTTCACACCCATTACTCCCTCTCTCCAGAGGCCCCGTAAGAAGCTGAACCATTTAAGAGAGCTGTATGATTTTAAAAAGAAGAAGCAAAAAAAAAGGTCAACAGCGTTTTGAGTACATAACACAAGCTTTGTTCTGCTCACTTCCCCACTTCCTGTTGCTTCTTCACCTCATAACTTTGTATTTTCGAAGCCTATGTGCTCGCGCTGGTGTCACTGCACGGTTTCAGTGGGAGGCCGTCGGAGGGACCAGGAGGAGACTCTGTACTGTTCTGAGACACAGGACTGTACGAAAGACAGAAATCACAACCGCCGGCCGTCAGGAAAGTACATCCAAAATTTCACCGCCTCACGTCAACAGCGGGGTGCTAGGAAGACACTTGTGGGTCAGCTTTACTTTGTGGGGAGGGTACCGTGTGGGTGATGGCCACTAACCGATAGCCAGTACCAGGTGGCTTACAGCTGGGAGCCAAGGGGAAAAAAGATGTGGCACTCACAGCCCAGGACATACCTGCAGGGGACACCTTCTAGCTCCTTGGGTTACTCAGGCCTTTTCAAATCCTTCCCCGAACCCTGTACTCCAGGGAGCCATCACCACTTGGGAAAGGAAATGAGTGAGACCCTGTCTAATTTCCAGCTTGGAATAAAGGTCGGAACAAAAAGGGACATCGACAGCATTTGGCCAGCCCCCTCCTATCACGGAGGGGAACCCTGAGACCAGGAGCTATGTCACAGAGCTAATTTATTCACAGGAGGGCACGCACTGGGTGCCAGTCACTCCTCTGCCAGGGCTGAGCTTTTCAAGATCCTATCAAACGAACATGGAGCAGATGTTCCATGAATGTCGGCTCAGCCACCCTGGACACCGGCTGGTCTGCAAAGCATGAGGGATGGGGAGGGAACCCTAAAATACCTTTTGGCTATTAGATACCAGAAGGTCCTGTCTTCTAGAAGTATGTTTTGGGTAGAGCAGCCTGTCCTCATAATCTACCCTGGCTCCTGGATGCCTAGGGTGAAGGGCTATCCTTCAACAGGTCCCTAAGGCCAGATTGCTACACCAATCTGCCATTGAAAAAAAAACCTAGGGGACAGAGTGATGTCACACAAGGCACAGGACAGGGAATGGAAAGCTGGGCTCCATCCTCTGGGAACAGCGTCACAGCAGGTGGCCTCGGGGAGTCCTCCTGCCCTCCATGCCTTCCTGTGCCCACCTGTACCATGAGAACACTGACCTCTGAGAAGCTGCCAGCCCTGTGGGTCTTTGAACCTATACCTGCGTGTGTTCTCCCATCTCCTGGCCGCCACAGAGCTCATTCTCCTCCTCCCGCCATCACCCTCAGCCTCCCTGCTCACTCCAGCTGCCCAGCACATCTGTGAGCCTTTGAAAGGCGTGTGGAGCAGTGCACTGGAGGGTTCTATGTACATGAGCACCTGATTTGAGCTCTCAACATGCCTTCCTGTATCCTCCCCATGGCTTTGCTCCCAAAATAAAACAAAATTTTAAACGTGATAAAGACCTGCTGTGCACAAGGTGCTCAGCAAGGGACAGACTGGGTTGTGTCCCAAGGGCTGTGAGACAGACATGCAAGGCTGGAATCCAAACAGCCAAACCCCAGCCTCACCCCACCAGCTTCTATCTCCTCCCCATGACTGATTTTCTTCACAGACCTCACCAACACCTGGCGCTGTAGCGTAGTTTACGTGGTTGCTTATTATCAGTCTGGCTCACTAGGAGGAATGCTCCATGAGGGCAGGAACTGGCTCTGTTCAGTCTGGTAGGCAGAGCCGCACTTGGCACGAGGCAGGGGTCTGATGTCCACTGGATGAATGAATAGATGGATGAGTGAATGAATGAGCAGTCGGTCCTGGATGTCCCTCAATCATGACCAACTCAGTTAACCTCTCTAAGTCTCATATTTTCCTCATTTATGAAACCAGGATAATAATGATGTATTCTTTATACAACGGGAGTGAGCATTAAACAAGAAAATGATTTTAAAAGCATTTAGGATGTAACTGGCGCACAGTAAACAATCAATAAATGCTGCTATTACTTGTTAGCCATTATTATCACAGTCACTGATGGAAACACAGAGAAACAAAGCTTCTTTATTATACCCTGGGCAGTTTTTAGGCTAAATAACTAAAATTCTATGTGTGTAAGACCCATCTATAAAGTACCATTAGGAGAGGACTGGGCCACGGGCCTGCACAGCTACTATGGATCCCTCATATACTAAGAGCTTAACTCTTACTGTAAAATTTTTTCATGTCACTTAAAGTCATGAGCTCATTTGTGTAAATGTTGCTTTACTGGTCTCTATAATGGCCATCATCCAAGCACTTAAAGTCTTCAAATATCCAGTTCCTGCCCTCAAGAGCTTATAGTCCAGCTGGGGAAAATGAGGCACTAATGTAAGAAAGAACAACTGCAAATTCATACTCAAAATAACATATGCCAAATGTCGAGTAAGTGCACTGGAGACTAAGTCCTATGAAACGCTGGTAAACGGCACATGTTTAACAAGCAGCTCTCAAGAAAAAAAAAAAAAAGCCTCATCGTAGTGTTTGTCAATTCCCATGCTATAAATACTACCATGATGGCCAATTTCAAGCTGCCGAAGTGAGGGCCACTAGACATGGAGTTGAGAAGAGACATGCAGTCGACTCTCGTGAGCTGGTGGGAGCCAGCTCCAGCACACGTCTGGACCAGGTCCTATAATCAATCAACCACCCCTCAAAGAGGTCAAGTGCTGTCGGCCAAGTGGTCCATGACAACAACCACCATCTCTGTGGTACTTCAGCTTACAAAGCACATCGGAGGCTCTGGTGGGTTTCGTCCTTACCAACTGGTCAGAAAGGGATCATTGCCCTCATTTTGCAGGCAAGGAAACTGGGTGTCAAAAAAGCACCACAGATTTTTCATTGTCATTCTGCAAGTGAGTGACATTGTGAGGACTTGAACCAGGATCTTCTGGGGCAGCCATGACCTCTCCTCATACTCCCTACTGGAGAAGGGCTTCCTAGGTAAGTGGTTAGAGGGCGATGAGGAGTAAGTGGAGGGCAGGGTGGAGACACAGGAGAACCACAGAGTTCACCACGATGCTGAATTCACTGCAGAGTGCAGGACTAGGGCATGTGCAAGGCAAGGCAAAACCCGAAACTAATGCAACCATTTAGTTCGCTGTGCTTCACCAGAGAATTTCTTTCCTAAAACATTGACCTAGCTATTAAAATCTGCATTCCCAAATCCACTGCAGCATTAGGTGAAGGAGCAAAAAGAATGGGAAGCAATTTAAATGACTAACAATAGTGGGGCTGGCTAATTAAGTTATGGAATATCCCCGTAATAGAACGCTGGGCCATCACCAAAAGTCATGTTTTAGAAGAGCAGTTTACAACTAGGAAATGCTCACAATATATTTCTTTAAAAGCATATTACATAACAGTATGTGCAGTACGATTCCAGGTCTGTAAAAATGAACAAGCAGGCAAACACTCCCAATGTATATATGCATGGAAAACAGACTGGGAATATAAACTGCAAAACCCTCACACTGGTTTCTTCCCAAAGGGTGGGATGTTTTTATTTTCTTCTCTGTGACTTTCTACATGTTCCAATTTTTCTATAACAAGTTGCTTTTATGACCATAAAACAGTAAATGGATCCGATTATTAAATCTGGATTTTTTTTTTTTTTTTTTGAGACAGAGTCTCGCTCTGTTGCCCAGGCTAGAGTGCCATGGCGTCAGCCTAGCTCACAGCAACCTCAAACTCCTGGGCTTCAGCGATCCTTCTGCCTCAGCCTCCCGAGTAGCTGGGACTACAGGCATGCGCCACCATGCCCGGCTAATTTTTTCTATATATATTTTTAGTTGGCCAGACAATTTGTTTCTATTTTTCAGTAGAGACGGGGTCTCGCTCTTGCTCAGGCTGGTCTCGAACTCCTGACCTGGAGCAATCCACCTGCCTCGGCCTCCCAGAGTGCTAGGATTATAGGCGTGAACCACTGCACCCGGCCTTAAATCTGGATTTTGAAAGGCTGAGAAGACTAACCGTAAAGAATAAATGAGTAAACCCCCAGGAAGACACTCCTCTGGGGTGAAGGTACAGGGGCTCAGGCCTCTAATGCCTTCGCCGTATCCCCCAAAGGCACAAGCCAGGTGCCCCCCCAAACTCCAACTCGGCACCGCACGCTAACAACAGCATGTCCCTCCACACTATCCCCTCGCCCCTCCTCCAGCAGGCCATCCTCCCAACCCCCTCCATCTACTCCTAACTTGGTGGGGGGCAAGGTATGGAAGGCACAGCAGAGACGGACCCCACGTAATTCCAGAGCACCCTCCATGTGCCGTACAGCACGCCAGGGGCTTCACATATGTGACTGCACACACACACACACACACACACACACACCCCTTCTAAAACGTCAGTATTGCTTCCCACATTGTACAGAGGAGAAAAGTGAAGTTCAGAAACAACATATCCAAGGTCAGACAGCTAGCGAGTGCCCAAAACTGGGAATGAAAAACAAGTCAACCAGAATTGGTCTACAGATGTTTACGAGTTTTGCCCAACCACTGCACTTGCCCATCACGAAATGCAAAATAATCATAATATAATATATAATACAATAACATTCCAACTAAAACTAATGTAATTTATACTCAGGCTGAAAGTGAAATGCACCACCAGTCCTGATTTGAGGATATAAAAATACAGATATTTAATAATTAAAAAAAGAAAGAAAGAAAAAGAAAGGAAAGGGGAGGGGGGAAAACCTCAGGTCTGTGCTCAACCCTCATTCAGTGCAGTAAAAATAAAAACCGAACCTCCCCCCAACACATTGTGCTTTAATGAAAGCACCAAGCCAATCTTCTTCACTACCACCCACCCCAGCCCACTTCGTTTAAATTTAGGCAACCACCAGGCAAACTGTACCTAGCCACATTCTCTGAAATGAAGTCATAACGTCCTCATCTGTAACATCAGCACTTGTTCCAAGGAAAACAGGCCAGCAGGGCAGATAGGGCCGGCATGCCTTGGGGGAGTCCAGGCTGTGCCTCAGAAGAGCTCTCTGCAGAGAGGTTCCATGACCAGGCCCAGCCTGCATGGTGCCGTGTGACCATGTGGCAGCCAACTTCCCCTCTACAAAGTCATCTCAATGTACAGCTCCAAGGCTCCCAGGACCCTGGCCTGCAGAGCCAGATTCCCCACCCACCTCCCAACAACGGAGAATGAACAGCAACCCAAGATGCGGGTAGATCAGGGCTAAGTGAGACCTGGAGCTGCTGTCGTCGTAAGCTCTGGCTCTGGAGTACTCAGTTCTCAGTGAGTGTTTGGCAACAGGAGGGAGTCAGAACCAAGGCAGAGCCAGCAGGAGACATCAGCAAGGAGGGCTCTGTGGCTGCCCTTTGGTCCCACCCTGGCAACCCAGAGAAAGATTTTGCTGGCTGGGACTTAACAAACTCTGAGTTCCTAATCCCACACTTGGCTTTTTTCAGGGTGATCAGGCCACAGAAGTTACTAGTTAATGAAAACTCTCCCCAGTTTTCTGGATGAGGTTTTGGGGGCCCACAAGCTAGCTGGATTTTTCTTCCAGCAACTTAGTCCATGGATTTCTAAGTCCCTAGTAGGTATGTACCCACCCCCTCAAGCACAGGTATGGGACACTCTAGGAAAGGGGAATAAAATTAATATTCACAACACAAGGAGAAGCATGGCCTTAACAAATGTGTAACTCATAGCTCCATTTTAGAGAAACCATTAATCTACTTTGTGCTCACTGAGACCCATGGTTGACCACACTGTTTAACCAACCTGTGATTCCAATCTCTGCAATCAACAGATAAGTAATGGCACCTGATCAATGGTCACCCACACGTGCACGTGTAAACACGCACACATGATATTCCAGTCTTCCCCAAATCCTGCCCCCATTAACACCTAGAACCTTCCAAGCAGCTCTGTTCCTGGCTCTTCATCTGCTGAGCCATGCTCTAAGGACTCCATCAGAATCCAGTAGAAAACCAAAAAGATTCAGAAAAAGATTTAGACAAAGTGGAGGGAAAACCAATGGCCTCAGTGCTCTGAAGCTCTCAGATGTGTGACTTTCCTACTCAGCTTCAGGAACTGGGAGATAAGCCTCCCAGACTTCTCACACTGACTATGACTGAGACGAGAACCTCCAACCTGAGCACCCAGGCCTCTTCCCACGGTGGCCAGTCATCAAAGCTCAGAATGCCTGACCCTCCAAAGGAAGTACTTTTAAGGCAAATAAAAGTAAGACATGCATGTTGCATTACTTTACACAGTGCTAAATTTACCCAGCCCACATCCCCAAAAGGGAGAAATGATAGAGAATAAGTATTTTTGATTGTAGGTAAAAGTATGGCCAATGCATACAGTAGTAAAAATCATGAACTCTGGAATCAGATCTGGATTCAAATCTAGATCCTTTCACTTAGTAGCTGTGTGACCTCAAGCAAGTTACTCGACTTCTCTGAGCCTCCTTGTCTGCGAAATGAGTATTACAGGAGAGAGCATATATAACTTGGAATTTATGCATTCATTTCCACAATAAAATGTGCAATTGTTTTCCTCAGCAGCCTGGGATGATAGAAGAAGAATTACAAGTCCCCCAGGAAGGACCTAGACTTCAGAAGCAGCATAAGTGAAGCAGGACAGATACATTGGTCCTCTTCCCTACCCAGGCCCCATACACACACCTTGTGCAGAAGTTGTGGCCCTCACCCACAAATCCCCTCAGGCCACCCTTGCAGACAATGAACGCTGCAAAAAATGCTCTAGGCATCTGGTTTTCAAACTTTTTTTAGCAGCAGAATCACAGACCCCAATATAGAGAACAGAGATAAAAGGCAAGATGCTCTTGGAGAAGCGGATTCTAAGATTAACTGATCTGCAGCCCTGGAAGGATCTTGCAAACTAAAATTACACTGTAATGGAGCAGGGGGAGAAAGGAAGGGGAGGAAGGAGGCAGAGGGCTTCGTCAGAGAACTGTGACAAGAAACCAGATGTGTAACAGTGTAACAGGGTTGGGACTTCGTGGGACTACACCTCATGCAGGTGACAAAACCAACAGCCCCAGGCACTTTCCCCAGATGGTATTTGCTCTCCAGACCCCTGATTAGAGGGGTCAAGTGACAGGACAGGGGCACCATTAGCTGCCTCTAGAATTACAGTATTTTATCATTATTGCCAAATAGTCATTAAGATTCAAATGCCCACCTTACTCCCTGAATGGCATTCACCTGCCTGATACATCCCCCCTATCTCAAGACATCCCTTAGGAAAATGGGTCTAAAATTCCCAATGCTCAATCTGTAGCCTTTGCCCCAGGGAGTACCACCCGCTATTGCAGCCGTATTCAGCCACCTCTCCTCACCTCACTCACTCTCATTGTTTCCTCTTTCAGATTTTCATGGACAGCATTTGTTTGTCCAGTAAAACCCCCACCACATCAAACAGAAGGACACCAGCCAGCTCTGCCAGCTCAGAAACTTGTCTCCATCAGAAATGAATTCACAACCCATTCAAGCAAAGCATATGACTTGCTAGTTTGGGCAGGTCATAGGTCAGAAGATACTGCTCCTTAAAGAAATAATACACACAGCAATCATCTGATAAACCAGCCAAATTGCTGCATTACAGAAGAGTAGCACCACACAGCGTTCTCCAGAAAGCGTGACCAAACGGGACTGTTCCTTCCACTCATCACAGAAAGTTTGAGGGACGTGAGTTAAGACTGCAGAATATTTTCACGAGCATTCCTGCTGGTCAGAAGCCAACTCTACCTTGCCACCTGAATCCTACTGTTTGGGAATGATTGTTGAGCATCAGTGACTCCCCAGGAGAAGGGGACAAGGTAATAGGACGGGAAGAACAGGAGTCAGAGTCCTGAGTTCAAACCTCAGCTCCAGCGCTTGCTAGCTGTGTGCCCTTGATTACATGATGGATGCTGACTAGATAAATATGCATAAGATAATGTTAATAAATACCAGCCCTCTCCTAATGCCATCCTTCTACCCCAAACCCTAACCCCAAATTGAAGCAGGTCCCAGCATTTTGCAAAACTATTACTGGGCAAGTGTCACTTAAACCGAGGACAGACTCACCTCTGTGTTTGTGCAGTGTGGTATTCAGGGATGGAGAGTGTGGCCACCACATGCCCTTGATCCTTATTTCCCCAAGTGCCTGTCCACAGTCTGCCCAGTACCATAATTCTATTCATCCTTCAAAACTCGAGTCCAGTGCTGTCTCTGCATGTCTCAGCAAACATTAACCCTCTCTTCCTCTACGCCATTTTGCTTATACACTTAGGGCAGCGCTTATTTTGTTCTGCTTGGTATTACGGTTATGTTATGGTTCGGCCCCCACCCCAACTCCAAGGAACATACTCTTCAGACCTGGGATTTTGTCTCTCTCATCCCTCACACCCTCTGGGCCTGGCACATGGCCTTGTACATAGCAGATCAAAAAGGATTTCTGATAGATGGGGGAAGGAACCCATTCAAGATTGTCCTGACACTACATACACTGCACTATTGTAACACTGCTTTAGACAGAGCTCATTTTAAAGTAAGCCAATGGGGGCCGGGCGCGGTGGCTCACGCCTGTAATCCTAGCACTTGGGAGGCCGAGGCGGGCGGATCGTTTGAGCTCAGGAGTTCGAGACCAGCCTGAGCAAGAGCGAGACCCCATCTCTACTAAAAATAGAAAGAAATTATCTGGCCAACTAAAAATATATAGAAAAAAAAAAAATTAGCCGGGCATGGTGGCGCATGCCTGTAGTCCCAGCTACTTGGGAGGCTGAGGCAGAAGGATCGCCTGAGCCCAGGAGTTTGGTTGCTGTGAGCTAGGAGGACGCCATGGCACTCACTCTAGCCCGGGCAACAGAGTGAGACTCTGTCTCAAAAAAAAAAAAAAACCAAAACAACCCAAAAAAAAAAAAAAAAAACAAATAAAGTAAGCCAATGAAAGAAACTACAAGGAGGTAGGACTAAGGCTATGCCCCGCCAGGGAGAATGTCCCACAGGTAGCACCAACATCCTGGGGACAAGCAGAGTACTGGCCTGGAACCTAAGCAGGACAAGCCTGACTCAAGTCCTGATCCAGTGTGGGCTTCAATCAATCTGCATCCCCTCTACGGGCCTCAGTTTCTCCATTTCTACTCCTGCCACCCTGTCAACCAGACTGGGGGAAAGAAGGAAGTAAGGAGAGAAAATGCTATGTGTTTCCCTGGACCCAGTTTTATTTTCCAAAAGGTTTTGTTTTTCGCAGTATATTGTTTGGTAACTTTTTAAAAAGAAAAGTCTAGCGGAAGAGAAAGGAAACAGAATGTACAGAATTTTAGAAAATAAAACAAAAAGCAAGAGGAAGCAGGTCTCTCTCATAGGTTTCTCATTAAACCAATATTGCCGTCGAATTTTAGAAATCAGCTTGTGTTATCATTCCCATTATAGACAAGAGCATATTAAACCTAAAACCATCAGAGAAAAAGTGCAGGGCCCACCACAACTGAATTCCACCTCCAGAGCTCCCTGGACAATAAGGCTTTGTCTTTCCTGACTGCCAGCCGGAGGGCTGGGTCTCCCCAGGCACCTGCTTGCGGGAGAGGCCGGGAAGCGGCAGTGCTGAATGGACGAGGACACCCCCACGCCGGCACACGCCAGCAGAGAACCCGTGCCTTCAGAGTGGCCACAGCCCTGGCTCCTGGCAAATGCAATCTTGATGTAGCTTTATATTAAAAACACTAGGACAAGCGAGTTCTTCCAGACTTAAGGCTTTAGAAAGGTGCCATGCATTGCTGTAGTCCACGCCAGGCATCATGCTGGTTTTAAGTAGCCAGAACTTGACCACGGGGAGGAGGGGGAGTAGGGAAGAGAGAAGAACTTCCAGGTCGCTGAGACTGGAACTACGGAGTTCCGAACACGTCTGGTAGTAACCAAGGGCACTGGGAACACAGGCCAGCTTCTCTTTCCTAATTTCTGATTCCCATCCATCCCTCACTGGCAGGTCCTCTACAGTGTGGCCGTGAATGGAGAAAGTCACTTTGTGTGGCCACCACTTATCCACACTTTCTGTTTCCCAAGAGAGTCCTCCAGGACCCAGAGTGGACAGAATTCCAGGAGTCAGTGTGATGCTGTGAGAACATTATCTCTGGAGTGAGAACTGCATTAGAAACCTGATTATTATGTATAAGAGGTCACTCAATTGAACCCACCCCGTGTGAATAGGCTGTTTTTCTTCCATCGAATACAGTTCTCATTGAATTAAAAGTCACAGGACTGGCCGGGAGTGGTGGCTCACGCCTGTACTCCTAGCACTTGGGAGGCCGAGGCGGGCGGATTGTTTGAGCTCAGGAGTTCGAGACCAGCCTGAGCAAGAGCGAGACCCCCGTCTCTACTAAAAATAGAAAGAAATTATCTGTCCAACTAAAAATATATATATAGAAAAAATTAGCCAGGCATGGTGGCACATGCCTGTAGTCCCAGCTACTCGGAAGGCTGAGGCAGTAGGATCGCTTAAGCCCAGGAGTGTGAGGTTGCTGTGAGCTAGGCTGACGCCACGGCACTCACTCTAACCCGGGCAACAAAGCGAGACTCTGTCTCAAATTAAAAAAAAAAAGTCACAGGACCTACATCTTTTGCACAGAGAGAAATACTCCTGGTACCAGACACAGACTGTCCCCCTAACCCCAGGCAGCTACGCCCTAAACACTGCACCATCACTCCACTAGGGAGAACCAAGCATCTCATATGGCTCAGTGTGGTACCACTCAAATGACAGCCACACAATCTAGCACACAAACACACGCAAAAAAGGACTGAGGTAGCTAAAGAAAAACAAATTACAACAGCCCCCTTCCTGTAGGGGTGGAGAGCCAGGCAGCAGTTTCACCCTGTCTCGCCGGGAGGGGCTTGCATTGGCATTGCATTCATTCATGCTCACTCGACCCTGGCTCATTGAGGGGACGCCTGGGGGTGAGCTGCAAACAAGACACAAAGCCCCCACCAGCACCACCAAGGACCGTACCCTCCAGGAGGGCAGTAAACACCGGGTTGGAGGGACATCACTCTGTAACTGGCGAATCCAGCAAGCAAGGGTGGTCTGCTCTAGGAAAACAGCCTCCACCCCCAGAAGCTGGGAATGGGAGAAGACAAGGACTCAAGGAGACACCAATGATGGGGAAGGAGACAAAAGCAGAGGATGTCCAGCTATGGAGACCATTATCTTGATGTCCCCAAAGTCCCCATTTCAAATAGTCTGTCACCACTGCCCCTGTAAACACTAGTGATGTCCCAGAGAGCATCAAATTTCAGAATCCCAAACAGATGTCCTTGACAGCTTCTTGCTCCTAGGGAGACATAAAAATCTCCGGGAGACTTGTGTCCCAACTGGGGCCTTGGAAAAGACAAAACCTCCTCTGCCTAACTGGCCAGAGCTAGGTGGAAGGGTGTGAACTAAACTGCCAGGGTTCCTAGCCATCCTCTAATACACCAGGAAAGCACAGTCCGGTCAAAGCAGCTGGGCCTATCATGGGAGAAGCCCTAGAGGAGGGGACGGGCCAGGGAGGGTGGGAGAGGGGTATTCCCCCTGTGCCAACAGCAAACACCAAGGTGCAGATGCAGAAACTAGTCAAATGAATACAGAGGCCAACTTCAGATACCAGATTATTATAATAATTACCATCGAAACCAGAAAGTAAACCACTAGTTACCCAGAAGGAACATCTCAACACCCTTCTTCTCACCAAAGGGCTCCCTCCACCATCCATGCTGTCAAAATAAAAGATCCACAACACTTCTTATAATTACAACTACCACTTTTTGAGCTCTACTATCTACTAGACCTTGTAACAAGGTGCCTTAAATATCAAACCCTTAAAACCACCCAATTGAGGAAAATTGTCATGATCCCCATTTTATGGATGAGGAAACTGAGTCTGAGAAGCTTCATAACTTACCCAAGGCCCCATGGCATAGTTATGCACACAGACGTGCACAAAAACGTCTTAGCTGCCCAACCAGATTTTAAACTCCATGAGAGCCTCAGACCCTACCGCAGAGCCCACCTGCAGGGAACCTAGCTCCCAGCTTGGCACCTGGCATGTGTAGGGCACTTCGTGGACACCTCTCCAGCCGCTCACCGCTCCCCATGCCCACCTGACCCAGCCCCACGTGCAAGAGGGAACACGCTGCGCCTGGGAGTCTTCAGTTCTTCACAACTGAGTCCATTCCCAAACGCTGACAGGCCCCAAGCCCTGTCTACCACCGGAGACCAAGCAGAATTTCACAGGTTCATCTCTTGAAAGGCAAAGAAAACCATCACCTGCAGGCAGCAAGGAACCAAAGACATTTTTACTTAAAAAGCAAAAAAGGTCTCAGACTTTGAAGCATTGCTCTCAGTGGCCAATAACCAAGAAACAAGAGTAACTTCTTTTTATAAAAAATTAATATTTCACACAAAAACAAAACCAGGCCCAACCCTAAACCTGTAGTCTAGAAGCAAGCAAACATAAATTTGCACAGACTTGTTTAATTGGCTTCAAAACGTGCCTACCACTGTTTATAGATCAAAATTGACTTCTCCAGTAGGAAATGTGGGAAAGGAGGAAGCGGAGAAGGCGACGGACCCTCACTAAGACCTTTGTACTACTTGCGACCACAGAAGACTTTCTATCTCTTTTTAGACAGCCGAGGCTGGGTTGCCCGTATCACAGAGGGCCCTGTCGCTCCCGACTGGGATGTGTCTGCCGGGCATCTGAAAGCTTTACAGTAAATGGTGACTCATCTATTGCAGCCACCATAGGTACCGCTAATGTAATAAGCTCGAGTTTGTTCCATCCACATAAAAGAGAAACGCTGGGTGCAGGGCTGTAAGCCTGACTCAAACTGAGACCCCTGTTCACCGCCACTCGTCAGCATCTAGCTGAAACTCCAACTGTAATTACCCACTCTTGGGGACCGAAGGCAGGAGGAAGGGGGGTTTCTAAGGAAGGGTCACATCCATAAACACAGAAGTCACTTCTTATCCAGCTAAGTCTCCCCATGTGGTCACTTATTCAAGAAACATTTATGGCGCACCTACTAAGTCAGACTCTGTGCCAAGTGCCCGACACACAGAGGTGGACAAAACAAACATGGCCCTGCCCTCATGGAAATTCTAAGTCCCAGACCAGCTGCTTTACGTACTTTTCTCATTTAATTTATTACATTAGCATTTACTACCCCCACTTCACAGATGGGGAAACTGGAGAGGTTAAGGAAGTCACCCAGGGTCACACGGTTAACTGAGTGGAGAGTCAGGGCTCATACCCACTTCTACGGCACCAGGTCGCTGCCAGGAGAGAGGAACAAGCTCCAGGCCCTGTTCTGAGGGAGTTCAAACCCAGTCAGGACAAGGACGATAAAGAGAGTATCGGGGAGCTGTCAGAGAGGGAGAAGCTCATGAGATGGAGACAGTGAACCGCAGCTGGGGCAGGTTCTGGACATCTTCCCAAAAGGAAGCCATGGGAGTAGCAGGGAAATAAGGCCAAAAAAGCAGGTAAAAACGAGGCCTGGACTGGGTTGTCTCCCAAAAATTCAGGACCACCTTGAATCTCAGAATGTGATTTTATTTGGAAAGGGGGTTTGTGCAGATGTAATTAGTTGAGATGACGTTAGATGCATCTTAAGCTCACCTTACCCAATGACTGGTGCCCTTACAAAGGAAAACAGTGACGCACACACGCACACACGCTCAAGGAGAATGCCATGTGACAATGGAGGCAGAGAATGGAGTGATGTTTCTACAAGCCAAGGAATGCCAAGGATTGCCAGCAACCACCAGAAGCTAGGAGAGAGGCAGATTCTCCCTCAGAGCCTCGGGACGGAACCAACCTGCCAACACCTTGATTTCCAACTAGCTTCCAGAACAGCGAGAGAATACATTTCTGCTGTTTTAAGTCATCCAGCTTCTGGTACTTTGTTACGGCAGCCCTAGGAAGCTAACACGAGCCTGCTTTGGACAGGCTGTGTGCATTGCGTAAAGGAATTCGGACTCCATCCTGCAGGCTGCAGGCAGACCGTGGGGCAGCAGTGTGGGGTCTTCCAGAGAGTGTTTATAACTGGAGCTTAGACCCTTCCGATCTGTGGCCTCCAGTCCCAAGACTGTTTGTGTCCTCCAGGGCTCCACTGTCATGTGCCTTCCCCGCCCCCATTCTTCTTGCTGGGCTCATCCACACCCATGACTTCGAGGACCAGAATCTGCCTGCAGCCGGGATGTTTTCTGACCACATGCTTCTTCCTGCAGTTCTCACGGGCTTCTCAAACTCAGCACGTCCAAGGGAAGCTCAGCTCAACATCTTTCCCTGCCACCTTATTTCTGCTGGGTTCCTCCCTGTCTTTGTCAGTGGTGCCACCAAACATCCAGTCACCTCACAAAAAGCTGGGGGTCACCCTAGACTCCCCTGCTCACCTCCACATCCAGGGAATGACCAAACTGTCTCTTCATTCCAGTCCCCCTTTTCCATTCTGTAGCACAGTTCTAATCATTTCCCTCCTGGATTTCTGCGATGGCTGCATGATGGGTTTGCATTCCTCTAGAAGGACTCCCCGTTTTCTCCCTGACCCCCACCCCTATCCAGCCATCTTGAATGCCACAGCCAACACCAACTCGAGAAGCACAGCTTCCAGAACAGCTGACCTCTAGCCCCCTGCGCCCAGCCTGCAGGCCCCTGGTGATTCACAGGCCTTTACCCAGTCAGGGGCCCCACCCAACCTCATTTCCCTACCCTCCCTGCCAGGCAAGACACTCTCCTGCCGCCTCCCGATCCTACCCTCTAACCGTTCTCTGTGCTGATTCCTACTGGCTGTCATGGCTAAGCAAGAGCAGAACCAAAGGCCCCAAGAAGTAAATACCTCAGGCTGTGGCTTTCTCTTATAACACTAGGAAACACTCACACTGAGTTTTCTTTGTATTCATCAGAAGTGGAGAACAGTTCTCACTTGCAGGGCTAAGAGAGCTTCTCTCGCCTAAGGGCACAGACAGGGAGGTTGGAGGGTCACTAAAGTTTTTACATGCTTAGTCAAGGCTAATACACCCAATCCCTAGGTCTGTTTCCCGGGGGGCTGGAATTGCCCCTAGGTTGCAGATCGGGGTAACTGCAGTTAGCACTTACAGCTGAGAATCTTCACAATAATCCTACCAAGTGCATCCCAGCTGTGTCCCAGTGAGGTCACTTACTAGGAAGGGACAGGGAATTTGGTTCACACAGCCCTCAGATGGGCGGCCCCAGCACACAGGGCCACACTGATGTGTGCTTAGGGATGGGGACAGGGTTTGAAACCCCTTCTGTGGGACTCTCTAAGCCTCAATTTCCTTATCTGAAAAACAAGAATTATTAACCCCACTTCGAAGAGTTAGTGGGAGGATTTAAATGAGATAATGTGTGCTGAATTACAGAGCAAAATGCCTGACACACAGGTGCTTAATAAAGGTTAGCTGCTTCACAGTGAATAGGAGCAGAGGAAGAGCGAGTCAGAGAGAGGCAGGCAGAGGGAGGAGTGTTACCTGCCCAGGTGGAGTATAGGGAAAGTGTTACTGACCTGCCAGGCAACAAAGCCAGGACACAGAAGCACCACTGTTCCCAAGAGGCAGGAACCTTTGTGATGGCAAAAGAACAAGGGCAGCAGATGGCGTGGAGGGAAGACTTACGAAGCCCCAAGCACCTTCCACACATAACTCATTTAGTCCCCCCATATCCCTAGGAGGTAAGTTGGTTATCCCCATTTTACAGAGGGAGAAACTGAGGCACAGAAAAGTTGACTGGCTTGGTCACAGTCATGGAGGCAGGCAGTGGTTACGCTGGGACCTGACCCCAGGTGACTCCAAGCGTCACATCCTATCATCACTTCCCAAAAATCAGTTGACCTTCACCCTCCCTCTTCATCTCAAAATTTTTCTGCCCTCATCCTCCCTGCAAACCCCAGCTCCCTCAGCTCACAGGTTGCTATCAGGCTCCAATAGGTAACAGACATAGGTGTGTTCAGTACATCTTACAGGGCTGCACAAATCTACTTCAGGCCTTCTGGAACCTTCCCCCATCAAATGCCACCTCTCCCAGGCATCCCGCACTCTGCATCTTGACTAGTCACTAGCCCCTTGCCCGGAAAGGCCCCAATTTCCCTCATCCTAAAGACACCATCTGGGGCCTTGCAGCTTTCTCACAACACTTACCCCTTTGTAGGTGCTCCATATTAATAATATTAACTAGTATTATTAATTAATAATAATAGTCCAGGCAAATTCCCTACAAGAGCCAGCACTGTGTCTTTTTTGGCATGCATTCAGGAAAAACCTTGACAAATAGAGTAACTGAAAGCTCAAAGAACATTTAAGCACAACATCTTATGTCATTCTTACAACAAACGAGGGAGACAGAGAGGTTATCCCCATTTCACAATGAGGAAACTGGGGGTTGAGTTAAGAAGTTCAAGGTCGTCCAGCTCCCAAGTAGAGGAGCTTGACACTAGAATTGATTTGTTAGGCCCTAAAGTGTCCCAAACACACCAGATAAGTGGCTGGCCTTGTTCCCTCCTTCCTTCTCCACAAACCAGTCTTATAAAAAGGTTCAACTGCAAGGTAAATCTAAGTCTGCTCAACAGCAGGCTCTCTTGAAACGTCTGTCTTTTCCTCTTGGGCCACATCTCCAGATCTGAAATGGAAGGGGCACGTATTTCTTTCTTAACATTTCCTGGGCACTGCAGTCCTTTTTCAGTTATTTGCAATGGCTCTGTTGGCTGCTCTGTTTGGGGGGTGTTTGTCTGCCTCCCCCTCCATGCTGCCCCCAAACCAAAGACGTTCTGCTGAAACAGGGGAACTAGAGGGGGACATGCACAGGCCTCCACAACTCTGCAGAACCGGCTTGGCAAAGGACTATCTGCTCAGAAGCCAAGAACTCCTGACATTGAATTGGTGGCTGTCACCATTACCTCCTTTTGGGGGAGGGGATAAGAGGGCCAGAGACGAGAGATGTGACTTGCCCAAAACTACTTGGTAACGTAGTGACTCAAATCCAGCCCCGTGTGGTGGATGTCGTGCCCAATGCTCTCTCCACCACAACACGTTTCCGCTTTTGACCACCAAAATTTTCCCCCTCCTTTCTTCTTTTAAAAACCTGCATTACCTAACATAGTAACAATCTTACGAGGGGGAAAAAAAACTAATTGAAAGCACATCAAAGTGGCCCTATACTTTTCCAGATTCTTATCAATGTGTGTACGTAGATATTTAGCTGGTTGCCATCGGCACAGGAAAGCCATTCCGTGTTCTTCCTGTTCCACTTAACATTATTCTGTCTATCTTGTATGAAGTGGTTAAGTTCTCCACTGTATTGTCACAACCTTTATCTACAGTGGCCTAACTGCCTACATGTGGATCATTTCCAATTTTTTTCCCTCTTTGGACAAGTCATTTTTCTTCCTCTTTGGGATTATTTCTGCGGAACTTATTCCTAAAAGTGAAAACACTGGTCAAAGGGTATGAACAGGGTCACTGCTCTGGTGGCCCATCTGCCCACCATCACGACATTCTCCAGAAAACCAGCTCCACTTTCTGCGGTGCCAATGATGCCGTTTTCTTTCCCACAGGCCTCAACAGTGGGCTTCATAAATATGATGTATTTGTTGCTAGTCTTCCAGGCCCACTGAAGTACAACCTCAGAGCTGGCTTAATTTACCTTTCTTTTGTGTTGAGAAAGCTAAACACTTTTCCACATCTCAGTTTATTTTCTGGGCTTCATATGAAATGATCTGTTCCTCTGCCTGGACTATTTCACCAACACAGTTTGAGCATCTGCCTTAGAGATCTTCATCAGTTTTGTGCATAATTTTGACAACATGTCTCATCCATCAGTTTATTACAACTGTTTCCCTCTTCCATTTCCATCCCCTTTAACATGATTCTATTATTTTTATAGATTTTACTCTTTTATAGTTGAACACATCCCACTCCGTTAATGATCATTTTGATGGAATTTTCAAACACATTTGCTCTCCACGGAGAGGATAAATATTCCATCTGCCTCCACTGAGTTTTAAGAGTTTGCAAAACTAACTTTTTAATACATCTAGAATGTATAACATATGATGTGAGATATAAATTTGAGTTCATTTTATCCACATTGTTCTCTAGTTTTCCCCATGAGCTATTAACTGTAAAATTATTTCTTTCACTATTGTTTGTCTCTCCAAATTTGCCATCTATAAATGTCTTTGGTTTATTTAGATCAATGTGCTGTCCTGGTCGTGCATGTTTCTGCTTTATCCTAGCACTGTACAGTTTTACCAACTGCCGCTTACCTGCCTAGGTTGCTTAGAGAAGTCCTGCTGCTAAAGATTTCCAGAACATCCTTCAGTGTGCTTGTCCACCAATTTTTTCGGATTATTATTGTTCATGGTCTATGAAGTATTTCATTGGAATTTTAACTGCCAGGGCATGAAATCTAGGCATAAACTTTGGAATATTGACCCTTTCATGCTTTAACTTCTCATCAGAAGCAGCCATGTAAGATTTTGTAATTTTCTTTGAATAGAAATTGTGTCATTTGCAAACAGAGATATTTTTATCTCTTCCTTCCCTATACCAATCCTTCTAGTTTCATTTTGTTCCTATATTGTTACGACAAGCATCTGTTAAACTATGTTAAATAAAAGGAGAGATAAGGGGCATTTTGGTTTAGTTCCTGTTTTTCAGGGTGCACTTCTAGTATTTCCCCACTCTGTATCTGCAGCCCCTGTGTAAGGCCGGCTATACACAAACAGGCTCTTTGTCCTATTTAGGGCTAAATCCCCCAACATAAATAATGCATATATAATTATTTCCAATATTTTTCTGCATCTACTGAGACCAAATTCAATTCATCCATCAAATATTAGTTAACCAGTTATATTTCAGGCACTGTGTTAAATACCAAATGTTCTAATTTTTATGGTTTCTTTTTACTAATGTTGGTCTTTTTGTTTGTGTTGAATGAGACTTATATTCCTGTGATAAGCCTTGTTTGGTAATTTTTCAGGACTCATTTTTTAAGAGACCACTAAGTGACTACAAAATTCATCTGGAAAAATCGGACAAGAACATCAAGATTCAACCTCCAAACCCAGTTCAAACATCACCTCCTCCATGAAGCCTTCCCAACCCTCCCCTTTCCGAAGCAGAGTTCAAGGTTCCTTCCTCTGGGCTCCCAAGTCCTCCCTCCCTCTATCACATTCATCACAGGGACTATAATGTGATCAAATGGCCATGGGTCTGATTCCCCTCAGGGCTCCATCAGTGCCATGAGGACAACGACATGGGTATTTCACTAGTGCTACCCACCATGGCTAATGGATGATAGTTGCTCAACAAGTATTTCCCAAAGTAGTTAGGTCACTCATCTGTTTATTTATTCCACTGATGATTTTTGCAGCTGTGCTTTACCATGAAATTGATCTGTAATGTCCTTCTTGCAATCAGCAGCACATGGACAAGCCCACCCTGTTCCAAGCACACACGAAGAAGCTATGGTCCAGTGGGGGCAGGCCTCCTGTCTGAAGAGATGCTGACAGTCTGCAACTGGCTGGGCTCACAGTGACTTCGGGGAGGGGGACAGCATAAGACAAAATTATGAATGGTCCCAACAGGTGGGCAAAGCTCTGTGATGGGGGAAACCATGACAGGGGACCCTCACCAACACAAGCATCAGGACATGTAATTGAAGGTTACCCATCTGGCTGGACTGGGCAAGACTCCAACCCCTGGGAGTAGGACTAGTAATGCTAGCTGCTAGTTAGTAACACACACCATGCACCAGTTATGTCTTTCCAACCACCCTGTCAGGTATGTTGTAGTGTCCCCATCACACACATAAAGAAACTGAAGCACAGTCAGGTTAAGTAATTTACCCAGAGTCACATGGCCAGTGAGTGCATGAGCTGGGATTCAAACTGATGTCTTCCTACCACACCTTGCTGTCTCTAACAGAGGGACAGGGCACGGTCTTGGTGCCAGTTCAGGACCTGGATACCAAGCACGTTAGTAGAACAGGAACCAACACAGAAGCCTCTTAGAAGAACTGAGACTTCGAGAAGGAAATGGGAGACAGGAACAAGGCAGGAGGCCCTGCCATGTCAAAGCCAGAAAGAGTCTGAGCCCAGAATCCTGGCCGGAAGGGATCTGAGTCTCTGCTTCCTTAGACCAGACGTGACTGTAAGCACGGAGGGCAGGGCTCAGCTGAAGGAAGTAACCCGTGGGGCTGCTCTCACCTGAGATGATGCAGGCTGGGTCTGGGTGGGTACGCACCTCTCAGCTCAACAGACCCCAAGGGGAACCAGTGCCTAGTCAAGCAGGCTTCCCGCTGCCATGGGCAACCCCACCCGTGCTCAGCATGAGAGGGAGGCCGTGGCACATGGAGAAGCTGACTTTAAATAAACGCCTAAAAATCTTGGCCTTTGGTTTCCTAATCTGTAAGTGAACAGGGCTGGACCAGATGGCTTCTGTAGGCACCGTGGATTCTCTGCCTCATTTTGGGATTCTTACCTTAACAGCACCGTTTAAATCAGTGATCCTATGGTCTACAGACAGCCTTTAGGAGGCTTGAAGCCCAAACAGGTGAAAGAAAAACTGAGGATTTCCATGTGCATGAATGAGGGTGGGGCGTGTTTCTGGAGAGAAAGTCTACAGCTTCCATCATATTCCCAAGGAGTCCCCAGGCTATGAAAAAGGTAACAAACAACAGATTCAAACAGACCTAAAAACTCAGCTACAGCAGTGCTGGGCCAAGGCAGTCAGCTCTATCAACCAAATACACCTGAAGACATTCTGTAGCCAAACCCTCTTCTATCCTCTTGGGCCATCTAGAAAGTGTGGTCACTAATGAAATAAAAAAGTGATTGGGTGGGTCAGGGCACCCCATCGCCACTACTTAAAGGAAAACAGTATCAATTTTATTACAATACCTAGAAGCATTATCTTTCTAACAGTTGAAGGGTTTGTTGGATACTGCACACCTGGGTACTTGCTGCCCTAAAGGCAAAGGAGGAGCAGGTGCCATTTCCTCTACTTTCTTGCTCCTCAGAGGTTGCCCCCCTCCCCCTGGAGCTGGTTGCAAATGCAGAATCTGGAGCCGCTGAATCAGAATATGCATTTTAACCAGAGCTCCAGGTCCAGGGAGATTCATATGCACCTTAAAGTTTGAGAAGCACTGCTGTACTCGTGTTGACCAAAATTTAAGAAAAAAATGAAGGATAAAAGAAAAGTTAAATGAGCAAATAGAATTTTAACAAGCAAGAATGTGAGCAAATGTAAGAGAATGAAAGCCAAAAGTTGGCTTTAGATTTTTTGGGGGGGAAAAAACCTAAAGGAATTAATAAACCATGGGCTGAATTAATTTCAAAAGAATAAACTGGAAAAGTTAGAAAAGAAACAAAAAGGCCCAATAAAGGAGCTGATGATACAATGTTTAAGGGATTTTATATGCCATCTTAAGACAATTAACTTTGAAAAATAAAAGTAACAGGACACTTAATTTATAAGACACCCAAATGAAAGCAAAAGGATAAACACTTAAACTTAGCAGCAACAGAAAATGAATTAGAAAAAGCCAAACCCACCAAGTACCTGGACTTAACAGCATCCTTGGAGAGTCTTTCAATAATGTGTAAACATTTTTTAACCATTTAAATCCACAAGCGAAACAGTCACACTTTTTTTTTTTTAACAAATGAAAGCATGTGCTCTAAAGCTCAAGCCTCTCTCAACACCACTCTGGTCCCCAGAGGGCACCTCTGATATGAGCCTGGTGCACATCGTTCGGGCTTCTTTTGTATACATACATGATTCCACTAAAAATATCATACTGTCAAAAATATGGTACTGTTTTGTGTTTTCTTTTTCCAAAATGGTGTCACATTGCACATATCACTCTGCAACTTGCTTTTTTCACTTTGAATTTCTGAAATCTATTATTATGGTTAGGTACCAATCTAATTCACTCCTTTTAACCACTCTTGCAGTGTTTCTTCAACTTTTTTTGACTGAATCTTACAGTAAGAAATACATTTTTATATTATGACCCAGTTCACACTTGTGAATATACAAACTGAAACAAAACCTCACCAATATTTAGCCACAGTATGTGTTAATTCCCTCCATCATTTTCTATTCTTTGTTCCACACTGTGTCACAACCTACTAAGTTGTTTTATTGTCCCGCTAATGGTCTGAACAGTCCAGGTTTTATTTAGCCCTTCTCCTACTAATGGACATTTACATGGTTGTCTCCAATTTTCCACTATTACAACAAAGTCCAATGAACATTGTGCATGAATCGAGTATTCCTCTAGGGCAGACACCTAGTAGTGGAACTGCTGGGTCCTAAGAGATGGGCATTGATAATTTAGATAAATGTCACAGGCTGCCTTCCAAAGCAATTGTATCCATTGACTCTCACCAACAATGCATGAAAATACTTTTTCTTTATACCCTTACCAAATGAGTGTATTATCACGTTTTTATCTTTTCCGATCTGATAGGTTTATGAATGCCTTCTTAGTGCAGTTCTGATTTGCATTTTTTATTATAAGAGAGTTTGTGCATCTTTTCACATATTTAAAAGCTACTTACACTTCTTTTCCTGTGAATTTCTATTCATGTCTTTTGCCCATTTTTCAATTAAGTTAATGATGTTTTTTATTTATTTCTAAAAGCTCTTTGTATATTCAGAAAATTGGCTCCTTTTAGCATATTTGTTGCAAATTTTTTTCTCAGATTATCCTGTATCTTTAGACTTTGTTTATGGTGTTGTGCTCATGCAGTTGTTCTCATTTTCATATTGTAAGATTTATCAATCTTTTATGGCTTCTGGGATTTATGTCAAAGTTAGAAAGGTCTCTTCACTCCAAAATTATGGAAAATTCTTCTAGTGCTTTTATATTTTCATTCTTTATTTAAATCTGTGTCTTATCTTTGATAGACTTATTTTGGTTTACAGTACAAATTAGGGATCTTGCTCTTTTTTTTTTCCTCCAGATAGTATCTGGTTGTGAAGATCCTCCATACATTTGAAATATTGCCTTTATTACAAATTACACACATGCATGCACACACACACACACACACACACCCCTATTTATTTCAGGGCTCTCTATTCTGTGCCATCCCTTGTTCAGCCAATCAGTACAAAATTATCTCGATTATTGTAGCTTTTTCAATGCTTAGTATCTGATGGAGCTAGACCCTTCTTTCTTTCTCATATGTTTGAGGCACACTAATTTTTTCATATGAACATAGAATCAGTTTTTCTACTTCCAAAACAATCCTACTGGTAATTTTACTGTGATAACACTTTAAATGTATAGGAAAAGTGACTCTTCCTAGCCAAGGTTATATTATTTTTCTGTTTAAGTCTTTTATAACCCTTTGGAACACTGAAGTTATATATACATATAATTTTATTAAGCTTATAACTAGGTATGTTATCTCTCTCTTTTTTTCTTTCTTAAATCATGTTTTCTGGCTGGATATTTATGTGGGAGAGCTACTGATTTTTTTTTTTTTTTTTTTTTTTTTTTTTGAGACAAACTATCACTCTGTCGCCCTGGCTAGAGTACAGTGCTGTCATCACAGCTCACTGCAACTTCAAACTCCTGGGCTCAAGTGATCCTCCTGCCTCAGCCTACCGAGTAGCTGGGACTACAGGCCCGTTCCACCACACCCACCTAAATTTTTCTATTTTTAGTAGAGACAGGGTCTCACTTTTGCTCAGGTTGGTCTTGAACTCCTGATCTCAAGCAATCCTCCCACCTTGGCCTCCCAGAGTACTAGGATTACAAGCGTGACCACACTGGCCTGGAGAGCTACTGATTTTTGGGCACTAATTATACATGCAACTACCTTAACTCAATTCTCTTGTTTGTCTATTAGTTTTGCCCTCTTCTTCTAGTTCTTATGCCTCTTGTTTCTAACTCTTATTGAATTATATCAGCTTATCCCTCCAGAACAAGGTTACATAATTATGGTGTTTAATTGTGATTTTAATAGGAATGTTTCTAGTATTCACCATTTCAATACTAAGCAAAATTTTGGCCACTGGCTTGACAAAAATGTATCTAATTATTCCTGTAAGAGTTTTTATTAGAAGCAGATGTTTAATGTTTCATAAACCTTTTCAACATCTTATTTTCTCCTTAAATCCTTTAATATGGTGAATTTTTATTAACAGAGATTCTAAAATTAACCTATCCTTGCATTCTTGCTCTGAAGCTCGTGTGACCATGGAGTTCTTTCAATGGGCTGCTGGGCTCTATTGGCTAATTATGTCAGCAGGACTCTGCATCGTCAGTATTCAAAACTGAGATCACTTTGTAGTTTTGTGCATATACACTGTTCTTTCAACACATTTTGTTACACTAGCTTCATAAAAAATAATTTAAGTCTTCTTTCTCTGCTCTAGGACAATTTAAATAGCATTAGAATCACCTATAGCCTTCAATATTTGAAAACATTTACCTGTGAAACCATCTGGTCCCGGGACTATTTTAAGGAACAGCTCTTTGATAACTTTCTCCATTTCGTCTATGGTAATTGGTCTGTTTAAATTTTATTCTATTCTGGTGTCTGTTGTTTTTTTTTTTTTTAATTTTTAAATAACACACACTTTCATGTTATATAAACGATTTCTGAACACAGAAAAAGATCGTACTAGCATCACTATAAGAAGTACATGTAGCTCCCACCCCAAACCTTACCAGGACAACGCCCAAACAGCCTGGCTCCTCACTGCTGCACCCCTCCTCCTCGCCCCTCAAGGCCCCATCTTTTCTCACCACCAGATTCACATAAAAAGAGGAAAGATAGGCCAGGCACTGTGGCTCACTCACACCTAGCACTCTGGGGAGCTGAGGCGGAAAGATCACTTGAGGTCAGGGGTTTGAGACCAGCCTGAGCAAGAGCGAGACCCTGTCTCTACTAAAAATAGAAATAATTAGCTGGGCGTGGCGGGCCTATAGTCACAGCTACTAGGGAGGCTGAGGCAGGAGGATCGTTTGAGCCCAGGAATTTGAAGTTGCTGTGAGCTGTAATGATGCCACTGCACTCTAGCCGGGCAACAGAGTGAGACTGTCTCAAAAAAAAAAAAAAAAAAGAGGACAGACAAGTTTGCAACAAACCAGAAACACACTCCAAAGAAATATGGGGGCTGGCACCACAGCTACCATGACCTCTAGCACCATTAGGGAAGGACTGCCAAAACTTACTTTCTCTTCTGTGCCCAAATGGCCCAATCCCCTCTAACTCCCCTCAGTGGAGGCCCTTCCAATTTCTTCTGGGCTTCTTCCCTGAGCCCCCACCAGCCCCCATCCCATCCCTGAAGCCAGCAGCTCATCCCACTCCATTCACTCCAAATCTACTGCCTCCTCTGCACAGTATAAAGGAATCCACAGTTCATTCATTCACCAGGCACCTGCCAGAGGCTGGGGTACCCGGCATACAAGGCCCCTGCCCTCTAAAAGTATGTCATCTGACTGAAGGGTTAAGACCTGCCCACAAGTAACAACAAGCCCCAATAAACAGCCCAGAATGACCAGGCACTAAATAGTATAGCAGAGAGTGATCCAGGAAGCTGGAAGGGAGGAACCACTAGAAGGCCAGGAAAAGCAGAGGGAAAGGCACACTGAGCAAGGGACAGATGCAAGGCTGGAGGCTGGCATCTGTCTAGCCAGGGAAGCCTGGAATCAGATGGGCCCTGGAGCCCCAGCAAGAGGTCTGGACGTGACACAGCAGGCAACAGGAGCCACCGTGGGCTCCAGGAAGTAACAGGAAGACAGTGGTGTTTTGGTCACACCCCCGACATTCTATGATGCCAAACGTGCATTCAAAGAAAATGAGTAGCTGTGCCAAGAACTCGGTGAGCTTGGGGAAGGGGGGTGGAGGGTGACATGAACCACAACCCTACGCTGATGCCACAAGTGACAATGGACGCATACACACACACACACACACACACACAATTCCAGGCTCTAATGACAGACAGCAGCCTGGAATCATACCATGATACAAGGGTTGAAATCGTGTATTGCACTACACCATAAAAACCACACTGCCACAAATCTCTAACCTCAGGGGGCATCTGTGCTAGCCCAGAGTTTCTAGCGTTAAAATGCACCCAACCACGTAACGGTCTTGTTAAAAATGCAGAATCTGATTCCACAACTGTTGGTGGGACCTGAGGGTCTGCATTTATTTCTAAGCAGCTCCTGGGTGATGTCACTGGATCAGGGACCACAGTTTGAGTAGCAAAACACAGGATGATACTAAGGCTCTAGTGGGCTCACAGGCAGCATATTAAGGGCATTAATCACAGGCAGAGAGAAAACTGGGGGCTGCCTGTGGTCTACAGCAGAGCACCCAAACTAACCAACTCATTTTCTATTTGAAAAATTCATGGTGGGGGTTCAGGCATAGGCAGGGCAGCCTTAAAGCCATTAGTAAGTGGAAACCACCCCCTGCATTTCACAGCTGCTGTCTGATTACCTTCATGCAACCTCTCACAGCGGCCCAAGCCAGCTCTTTCAAGTACTGATGCCACTAATCAAATCAAAAAGCCTTAAAGCATCATATTATCAGCCTTGATAACAGAGTAAAACAAACCCCAACAACAATCACATTTGCTTTTCCTCCCAGCTGAGGCCATCAGTCAAGCTAACATTTACATTATATCCGGGTCAAAGGAAAATGCACTTAACGCACTTAACTCGTGAGAATCCCATATCCGCGATGGGCCGTGCCAGAGAAGTTTATCAGCTTTTAAAATAAACTATCTCAGAAAATTCTGGAAACTGATAAGGACCTGCCACAATCCCAGTGACTTCTTTCCTGTCCCCATCTCCTGGAATAACTTGGAAGCTGGAAGAAGCTACTGCTTCTCCCCACCCCTTCTGCTGAGTCCCATCCCCGGACTCTGGTCACCTGCTTATGCACACAGTGACCCACTTCAAACCAGCCCCATCACAAATCACAATGCTCCCCATCGAGGCACGATTCCAAAATCAGGCGGCCTGTGTTTCAAGCTGCACGCCGGTGCTCCGCGAAGACGAGGCAAGCGGGAGATCAACAGCGCTACAATCACAAGGCACGACTGGAGGCAGACCCAGCCCCACCTCCATGTGACCCACAAAATTAAGCCACACGTGCCAACAAATCAACAACTTAGGTGTCTGAAGCATGCAGAACCTCAGCACCCTACTACACACTTGAGGATTCAAAAGACAATCCCTGAACTGGAGGAGTTGGTGGAAGAGGGGATATACCCCCCCAAGCTCATGTAGCAAGCAGACTTTAAGTTCCCCGATGGCTGACACCCACCAATCTGGAGAATTTCCTATACTTGTGGCCTAAAGTTCTATAGAACATAACCAAAGACCATTCCTCAGGGGAGATCAGGCCACTGGCTCTGGAAGGAGTGAGGCTGAGGACATGCTCTGCTGGGGATAAGCACGCCTGCCGTGGTGTCGACTAAGCAATATTTGAGGAACAAGAATTACTCTGTCCTCCCATGGCCGAGGATAAGTGACTCATCCAAGATTACACAGTGAGTTTGAATGCTGTGACCGGAATGCAGGTCCCCTTAACTGCCAAGCAGAGGTTCTTTCAACTAAATCACACTCCCTTCACCTCTACTTCGGAGCTCCTCCATGAAGTTAGAATTAGAAGGTGTGCCACTTCTTTGCTCTTCACTCCCCCTGCAACCTCAACCAACCTTCAGGACCCTCTTTCTCTTGGGGAAGCAACACAATGGAACCCACCTGAGAGCTGGTCCTGGTTCTGCTGCCCATGACACAGGGCGAGGGCAAAGCAAAGTCATAGCCCCTCTCTAGGACTTAGTTTCCTCTTCCCTAAAATAAAGGGGGTTAGTGGAGATGATTTCTAAGATCCTTTCCAGCTTGAAATAGAATCACTGGGAGCTTCGTTTTACAGTGAAGAGAGAAAAGAGGCTCCCCTAAGCCATGGCCCCTGCCCCATTCTGCCCTGTGCAGGGATGATGGGCTGGTCCAGGCAACAGAAAAGAAGCTACAGTCCGCAAAGAACCAGTCCCCCAGTCGCCTCCCACGGTCCACCCAGAGCTTCCCCAGCCCACGCAAGAGGAGGAACAGCAAGCTGCCAGCTGTCTCTCACAAATTTGCCAGGAAGAATTCTTAATTAGAATTTTTTTGTTGCATTGCGGTATAATATGTTTTCTTTTTGATGACTTTTTAAATGATAGAAATTATAAAAAGTTAATTCATATTCATTACAGAGAATCAGAAAACATTTTAGTTTTAATAACTTTTAAAAATCCTAAAATAAATGTACCTTTGTTATAGAAAAATCAGGAAACTTAAAAGAAAATTCAACCTGTAAACAGATCTAAATCTATTTATTAATTAAGCCACATTGGATCAAGAATCAGAGAAACCCAAGAGTTGGAATGAACTTTAGAGGGACCATACAGGATGAATCTCGGGCTCTGCCACGTAACGTCATGGGGGGGTCACTATGATCCAGTCCCGTCTCCCACTGGGGCAGAAGGGAGTGGGCAGGAATCTTGTTTCCACTGTCCCTGACAGGTGGTCACCCAGCCTCTGCTTGAACATTTCCCACCTTCCCAGCTCTTTTCTGGACAGCCTGGACCATTCCCGGGACAGCTCCATTCTTTCTGCAGCAGAGAGGAGTTGCATGCACAGGCTTTTGAGAGAGATGGATTTAGGTTCCATTCCAGGCTCAGCCTCTTACATGCCCCATGACCCTGGGAAAGTCATTCAGCTTCTTCGAACTTAAATGTCCTCATCTCTGTGATGGAAATAATAATACCTGCCTCATAGGGTTGTTGTGAGATTTCAAAGAGAAAATGTACAAAGAGGCTTAGGAAAGTACCTAGCACAGCACTGTAAGTGCTCAGTAAACAGTAAGCAGTAGTATTCAACGGTGGCTGGGAACAATGGTTTTTCACTCTTACCCCCTCTAAGAAATTATACTTTATATCATGATCCAGGACATCAAATATCTCATATACATATAAATATATAAAACTGAATAAGTATTTTCAAGAAACAGTGCTGACCCACACACATCTGATCCACTCAGATTTTTTTTTCCTATTTTCCTCTTTCCTTTCTATTCTATTTCGTTTTTTTAAATTGCTGGGCTTGATCACTAAATTGACTGCACAACCCACTAATGGATTGCAACTTGCAGTTTGAAAAACACTGACTTACGCTAAGGCCAAATATCTGCTCCTATAGCTTCTGTGCTTCAATTCTAGCTTTACCTTCTGGAACCCCACAGGACGACTCTGCTTCATCTTCCACATGGTACACTTTCGCATTTGAAGCATTCTCCATTCTCTCAAGCAGTCATTGTATGTGACTGGGCTGCCCACTCCTCCTCCGTCCGATCCCTCTCTCCTGGCCGCCTTCCTTCCTCTGCACCCTGTCCCCTCCCATCACTGCCACCCAGGATGGCCATGCTCATTTAGCAGCTGCACTGTTCCTCTGGTGGCTCCTAGGCAGCCTCACTCAGTTCAAGCAGCCTAACACGAGCATCTTTTAGAATATTCACACTGCATGCCCTACCCATCCCCAGAAGAACTCATCTTGGTTTCTTCCAGCCCTTCCCTGGCTCCTCTCTGTATGCTGGGTCTTTCATACAAAGGTGCTCCCTCTGCCTCCTTCTGTCCTTCCGCAAATTAGATTAGGATGCCTCCCGGGCTCATCAGACAAGAACAGCGAAAGTGAGGAACAGTTTCAATGCGCATATTTGAGCCAAAACCTACAACCAGAAAGTGCCCCCTTCTTACTCATTTCTGAACTAGCTCTGCCTGCTAACCCTGGCACCAAACCGAGAAGGCCTCACCGCCCAGCCACATCTATGTCCCCTCACTGTGAAAGGGCCCTGCGATAAGGAGAGAACACCTGGGTGCACACACACCCCTCCAGAGCTGAGATCTCCCAGCACCACCTTGCATGGGCAGGAAACGATAGACATCAGATACAGCCACAGTTTCCCATATCCTATCTGCGCTTGTGGTGATCAAAAATGGCACTCGTGGTAATAAGAAAAAAAAAAATAAAACGCACTCAGACGCAGGTAGTGTCATTACTCTGATTGCTAACATTTTGTAATTTGGGTTAAAAAAAAAAAAAAAAGTTTCCAAAGTAATGACAAAAAGGTCTACTCTGCCTTCAAAACCCCAGCGGGCCCCTCCTCACTCCCATCTGCACCACTGCACTCGCGGGGTTTGCCACACACACCTTCAAGAGAATCGCTCCCACAGGAAGAACACCCACAAACCTGCCCCCCAACTTGTATGCCTTTCTGTATAACCTGTATCCCTTAAAAATGTACTTTAAAATTTAATAAAAAGGTATCATGCTCTATAGTATACTCAGGATCTTGCTTTTTTAAATTCAACATTATATTGTTAAGATTCATGCATGTAGACGTTGTTCACTCCAGCTGATAGGCGCTTGGGTTACCAGTTTTTTGTTGTTATCAAAAGTGCTACTAGGAACATTCTTGGGATACATCATATATACATGCTGCCCATGTGAACAAGTTTCTCATGATAATTATATACCCAGAGTAGAAATGCCAAGACATGCAGCATGTGAATGTACAACTCTACGAAATACAAGTTGAACATCTATAATCTGAAAATCCAAAATGCTCCAAAATCCTAAACTTCTTGAGCACCAACATGATGCCACAAGTGGAAAATTCCACACTTGACCTCATATGATGTGTCATAGTCAAAATGCAGTCAAAACTTTGTTTCATGCACAAAATTATTAAAATATTATACAAAATTATGGCCTGGCATGGTGGCTCATGCTTGTAATCCCAGCACTTTGGGAGGCCAAGACAGGAGGAAAACCTGAGGCCAGGAGTTCAAGATCAGCCTGAAAAACACAGTGAGACTCTATCTCTCCAAAAAAATTTTTTTAAAAATTAGCCAGGCTTGGTGGCACATGCCTTCAATTTCAGCTTCATGGAGGCTGAGGCAGGAGGATCACCTGAGCCCAGGAGTTTGAGGCTGCAGTGAGCTTATGATCACACCACTGCACTCCAGCAGTGGTTTCAAAGCCAGTGTTGAGACTTGGGTCCCCTCCCCAAAATATTTCATTATGTTATCTCAAATAATCCAAAATCTGAAAATATCCTAAATCCAAACACTTCTGGTCTCAAGAATTTTGGATAAGGGATAGTCAACCTATAATACCTGTCTTTCAAAGCAGTTGCATTAGTTTATGCTCCTAACCAGCAGCCCACACAAGGCCATAATGATCCATATCCTCTCCAATGCCTGCTACTGCACAGCTTCTCCACGTTTGCCCATCAAATGGGGGTAAAATGGAATCTCACTGTGATGTGTACTCCCTGACTGCTAATGAAATTAAGGGTCCCATCATAAAAAGACAGAGATTGTCTCCCAACCTAGCTCCTTACACTTTTCTTTCACAGCTCATATCATAGTCTATCATTAAATATGTGTAGGATTATTTGATTAAAGCCCATCACTATGCCTGTTTTCTTCACCACTGTATACTGCACAACTGCACAAAGCAGAGCCTCTATGTACCTGGAGAATTAATGAGTGTGTGAATAACTGAGGAAATGAGACTATTCAGTCAGCCTTCAGGCTCTGACCTGATTTTATTAAAAGCCTGGGTTCATGAGTCGGGGTCTAACCTCCCCAGCTGAGTAATCGTGGTACCAGAAGTGATGAGGTCTCCAAACCTGGCCTGAAAAGAGGGAAGAGCCCAGAGGGGACAGTGGCAAAGTCCAGTGCTGGACCAGGGCAATCAGTGGTACCTCCTCAGTAATAATTATAGTTATTATTTTAGTAAGAACTGCACGCTAAACACGGGCCACACACTTCACACTGACTAATAACAGCTACCACGTACACAGCGTACTCTCGCTTACTGGATTATTCATCTGATCCTCACAACATCCCTATGGCATGGATGTGACGCCCCCATTTTACAGCAAAGAAAACCAACGCTCACAGAGGCTAAGAAAGTGCCAGTCACAGAGCAGCACCTACGGGGCAAGCCCAGAGTCAGAGTCAGATCAAGGGTCAGCCTGGCCCTAGAGCCCACGCCCTTTCCACACACCTCCCTTTCCGCACACCTGGCTGGGACCTGGCCCCTCAGGCTCTTTATCTTCTCTGCATGAAGCTGCTTTTCCTCCCCACCTGCCCCCACAAAGCTTCCCAGACTCCAAGTTTTGCTCCACACCCCACAAAGGCTTTCCCTGCACTTGGGAAGCAGTGCTCTGAAGTAAAAGGTCACCCTCCTGACTGTGCCTTATGTTTGCACTGACAACACGCTTACCTGGCAGATCCTGGCTGCAAGATGCTGGGTGTTGCCCAGCAGGTTGGCAAGAGGACATCACTTACGCCCAGCTCTCCTAGAGTTCTCACAGTCAACAGTTTCCACTATGGAGGTTCTGCAGAAACCAGTTCCTTTCCAACTTTGGAAGACTTTTTACTGCAACTGTAAACAAACATCTAACAAATGCCTACTCTAGCCCAGGCACATGGCATGCCTTAACTCAGCAAGAAATACTATGTAGCCACTAAAATTATACAATCCAGACCAATGCATGGAAAGATGCATGTGAAATTATGTGAAGGAAAAAAAGAGCAACTCAAAAACAGTACCTACATGCCAAATGTGAGTACACACAAGACCCCCCCAGACACTGGTGGATAATATAAATAGAACTGGGTACAGACCTCTTCTTCAGTAAAGTTACTTAGATTTCCAATGCCTCCCCAAATGTTACTTGACAACTATTTATAACAGGTGTGGTTTGAAAGCAAGGCTACTAACAGTAGCAAAGAATTATCCCCAGCAAGAATGAACAGTCCATGAGGGTCATGACCATGTCGATTTTGCTCACAGTTGTATCTCTAATGAGGGAGTCAACGGGGGGTTGGGCTGGGCCAGGAATCAGCAACTGTGGCCTGCCTATTAAATTTAGCCAAGCTCCTGGTTTTGTAAATAAAGTTTGTTGGAACACAGACATACTCATTCATTTACTTGTGTTCTACTGCTGCTTTTGTTCTACAATGGCAAAGTTTAGTAGTCAGGACAGAGACATAGCCCACAAAGTAAAAATATGTACTTTCTAGCTCTTTACAGAAAGTTTGCCAATCCTTGATTCTAATGCTTAGCGCTTGGTATTCCGAACATAGTGAATAATACTGAATCAATAAATTCAGTTTATGAATTTGTTATGTAAGTTTAAAACCTTATATAAATTTATTAGGTTTATTTATTTCAAATAAACCTAAACCAAGGTAATGTAAAAGAACAAAGGCCTTATTCACCCAAGACATATAATTGCAAATGCCTAGCAAATGAGAAATACGTTCTCTTTTATATTAAAAAAAAAAAAAAATAGACTCCTGCCACCATCAGCAGGAGGTATGTATGCCTTGAGCAGTTTCTTCCATGGTGGAGATGAATTACAGCAAGTCATGCACACCCTAGAGCTACAGTAAGTATCGTGCAGCCACTGGCTTGCAGTGGAGACAGCTGGTGAGGGCCTGGCATGCCATCTGGGGCCAGAAGTAGGAGTCAAGTCTGGGTAACCAGTCAAGATGCTGTAATAATCCCCAAGTCAGGCTGAAGCAGAATTTTAGCCTCCTGAGCCTTATATTCTGAACAACTAAGCTACAGGCCTAGAACCAACTGGGGTGAAATCATTTCATTTATTTCCTATGTAACTTCTGGTCCGGACAATGCATCAGTAAACAACTGTAGGCTCAATTATTTTCCCCTTAATTTATCAGTGCATCTGCATTATAATGTAACTGTGTATTTTTAGTTCTGCAGCCTTGATTATTCAGAGGCTGATCATTCAGCTGGTGGCTTTTTGAGGCTCATTATGGCCCTAGTACCATAAGATGGGAGAGGAAATGAAAGGAGGTGAAACTCCAATCAGTGGGTGTCGCTACTTTATTAGCGGATGGGGTGGAGGAGTGGTAGGGGTGAAACCCCGGGTCTTCAGAGCTGGGGTTCTCCTCAGGCACCCTTCCTCAGACTCCCACATCTTACGTCACTGCACAGTGACGGTCTGTCAGTGATTGCACTGGCCTAGCCCGACAATGATCCAAGAATATTACTAAACTCTCTTCCTTTGTTCATAGGGAAAAACCAAAACTCAAAAGCAGAGCTAGAGCCGAAGCCCTGAGGCCTAGAACAAACCCGTGGCCTGCCGAAGTCAGAGGACAGGTCTGCCCAGACGCTGAAAAGCCGGAGGATGGATTCGTTTAGGGAAATGTTTAGAAAAGAATGCTGGGAGGAGTTGAAGCCACTTCCTCACAGAGCCGCCTCCCCCCTCCCTCCCCTCCACACACATTAATTATTCCCAGCAGGCCTTCCCACTTCCCAGGAACCCACAGATAAAGGAAAAGTCCAGCACACTGGCTCTGAGCCCTGGGTCCCCCTCCCAGGATCCCTGGCAGCGTCCCCCCCCTTAGTGGCATGAGTCCGGGGTTGAGAATCTCACTCCAGTCCCAGCCCCACAGGCCTTCGACCCCATGTGCGCCCAGCAGGTACTTGGTGCACGCTGTTGAACAAATGCATGAAATCCACTCTTATTTTAAGTGAAAACTAAGTCACACCCAAGGAGGACCACACTCCTAGTTTCTCTAGTGACAGGATTCCTCTAGCTGAACCACACAAAATGTACCTCGCTTCTCTCTCCTCTCCTCTCCAGCCTGCTGCCTTTTTGCTTCCATCCTGAGCACCGGTGACTAGAGAAACCCTCAGTGCCCTCCTCTCGGGCGGACCCCAGACTCTCCGTGGATCGTCTCTTGGAAGGTCTGGGAGCCCCTGCTCCACTCAAGCCAGCAGGTTCCAGGCCGTCCTGAGTGAACCAACCACAGGAGAAAACCAAGGAAGGGGAAATGCAAGGGAGCACTCGCTGCTGCCGCCTCCTCTCGCTTTCCCTGGGGCCTTAGCTCTGTCAGATTTTGAAGCATAATGAGTTTTGTTTCATAACAGTCTTACATGAACTGCAAGGGGGAAGGGGATGACAATGATAAAAATCTTAATTAAAAAAAAATTCCTACAGGCAAAGAGATTTTTCAGATCCTAAGATGTGATAAAAGTCTCTGGAGCTGGGGGCCCTGCAGAGCCGCCAGGACACGGCATTCAGCGGAGCGCCCACTGTGTGCCTGGCACTCTGCGGAGCGCCCAGGACGCAAAGGTAATGAACGGGTGCACTTTGTAGAATGGTAGGAGGCTAAAGTGCTGTGGAAAGAAAGACAATGCAGAGCAGGTAAAGAGGGCGGGGATTCAGGCGGAAGGCGAGGTGCGGGGTTGAATAGGGAAGTGAGCAAAGCCCCACTGAGAAAGGCAGACATCTGAGCCAAGGCCTGGCGGACCTGAGGGAGTGAGCAACAGAGATGGTATCTAGGTTCTGGAAGAGCCATCGGAGCAGAGAGGACAGACTGTGCAAAGGTCCTGAGGCAAAAACACGCCAGGTGTGTTCCAGGAGCAAACAGCCAGGAGGCCGGTGTGGCTGGAAAGGAGAGAATGAGGTGGACAGCAAAAGACTGTGCCACCGGGGCGCCTCCTGACCCCTCAAGGACTTTGGCTGTCACTGCCTGAGGTGGGGGCCTCTGAAAGGTGGTAAGCAGGGGAGGGAGAGGTATCTCTTCAATCTTCTGCCACTCAGTCATTCTTCCCAGCAGTCTCCTTTGACACCATTAAATGAACACAGCTCAAAGCCCTCTCTGACTACTCAGTACAAGCTGTAAATTCAAACAACCCTAAGAAAACCAGCAATCCCGCACCTCCTGCTCCCCAAAATCTCAGACCATCTTCCCTCATTCCAAGAGGCAAGGTCTTGAGAATCTTTATTCTATTAAGAGTCGCTGACCCAGAGAAGAAACAGAAAATGCTAATTAATAACTAAAGGCAAAGGAACAGTAATTTCATTCAGCAAGTGTTTTCTTGAGACAGCAAAAGTTACAAGATGATTTTTAGACTAAAAGCAGAAAACAAAGTTTATTCAATAAACAGAATATATATGTTAAAATACAGGATACTTAAGACCTATATAATTAGCAATTAATAGAAAGGTTGAAAGAGAGAGATCGAGAAAAAGGGTGAGTACGAAGAAGAAAGACGGGAAAGGTACAAGGAAAATAGAACGATACACACAGAGAGGGGCAAGGAGATGTGCATGGAAAAGTATAGAAAGCCCCGAAGAGAGAGGCAGAAAGACAAAGGAACTGAAGTGCGACAGGGTCTGAGGTTTCTTACTCCGCATTCACTCCCTGCAGTTTATTAGGTCCAAAGCACCAGAGCTTAATCTTTTCAATCCCTGCTGCCCTGTGGCTGCCCTGATACTCCAATTAGCAGGCCCTCTATTTACACCTCTTTATCCTTATGTTAAGCAGAACTGGAGGAAGGGAGGGAAGAGCAAGATTAAATTACTCTTCCTCTCTAAACTGCAAAGGCAGTGGTCCAGCCAACACCAGCCAGTCAACCCAAAGGTGGAAGTAGAAATTCACTTGTCATTAAATACACACCAGGGACCCTCCCAACAGGCACGCTATAAGCCACTAGGCAGCCTTACTTGGTCAAGCTATAAAGTCCCAGCAGCACCTTCTGTCAATGACACCTCCTTTCCCAAACTGTCCCCACCTTCATGCCCATCGCCCCCACACTGTAGAGGAAAAGAATGCCTAATTAAGAGAAGACTGGGGAAGCTGTGAAATAAGCTAAAATGGTTAGAAAGGAAGTAATAATAAATTAGAACAATGAGCTCAAGGTAGTACGGCGTAGTAGTTAAAAGCACAGGCTCCAGACTGAGAATGCATGGCTCACCTCTGCCGCTGACAAGCTGGGTGACCTTGGCCAAGTACCCGCTCATGCCTCAGATTCTTCCTCTTTAAAAAGAGAACTAGTAATAATACCTATGTCCTGGGGCTCTTAGGAGAATTAAAGTCAATATTATACAGCATGTAAAAGAATGTCTGGCACGTGGTAAACATGGTATGAATAATTCTAAAGAAATAAAAACACTTTTTGAAAAGGAAAGTTTCTTTCTGAACCATCTGAGAGAGAAAAGGTCTACAGTTTTATTTTTGTACATTCCATATGCATAAAAACAATCACTACTGATTAATATTTTCAACTCTGATCATCTCTACTCCATACCTCTCAAAACGAACAAAATGCTTTGGCAAAGATATACAAAGATATGTGCTGCAGCATTATTTATAAAAGCAGAGCATTGGAAGTGACTTAAGTATCTGACAACAGAAGAATGGCTGAGTAGATTATAAAAGCCATACCAAGGAGTTTGTACAAATATTTAAAAAAATCACCTAATGAAGAATTTTTAAAGACATGGAAAATACTTATAATGTCAAATAATAAAGGACACAAAATCGGACTTCACCTTCGGCCATTATGGCATAGCTGATATTAAACTAACCCTCCTGTACAGAATCATAAAAGACAGATAAAATACAAAATAATTATAATAACTGAAGGTACAACAAGGCAGCTAGGACTGGAGGGACCGACCAAGCTCCTAGAGAAAACAGAAGCACAATGAGGTGAACCATATATTAGTATGGTTTTCCCTCAAAACATTTGCCAATTTGGTGCAAGGAACATAGAGGCAAAACGGAAAGCAGCAAAGGAAAGCTTGCAGCAGCTTTCTCCTTGGACTGAAAACACAAAAACTAGAATTCAGGGCTATGAAGACATCCAAGATTTGAGAGGCCAAGATCACAGAGAAAAGTGAACCACACACAGAAATGAGCCCAATGTTCTGCAGGCAATTTCTCCTCAAGGCATTTGCTAACACCTAAGTCAGGTGTGTGCAGAGCTCAAGCCTAGGAATCTACGCAGAAAAGAAGCTATTAAAACACTGAAGTGTAAAGCAGAGATTTTGGTAGTTTCACAGTGGCAAGCAGACAAAACTTGGGCATCAGGGCCTACCAAGGAGGAAGGACCCTAATAAACAACTACTCTGCAACTAAGGACAAATCAGAAATAGACAAGCCTTAACTGAATCAAGGTGATACAACATTCTAAATCTCTACATTTGCCACATAAAATGCCCAGCACTCAAACAAAAATTACCAAGCATGTCAGGGAATAGAACCAAAATAAAAGAAAAATGTAATCAATAAAAACAAATCCCATGGTTGATCCAAATACTAGAGCCATCAGACAGAACTTTAAAATATCAATGGTTAATATGCTCAAGAAAATAGAGTGACTTTTAGAGAATTTCAATAAGCTAGAATCAAAAAAAAATTAAACAGAAATCCTATTAGTAAAATACAGGCCAGGCGCGGTGGCTCACACCTGTAATCTTAGCACTCTGGGAGGCCGAGGCGGGCGGATTGTTTGAGCTCAGGAGTTTGAGACCAGCCTGAGCAAGAGTGAGACCCCGTCTCCACTAAAAATAGAAAGAAATTATATGGACAGCTAAAAAATATATATATAGAAAAATTAGCCGGGCATGGTGGCGCATGCCTGTAGTCCCAGCTACTTGGGAGGCTGAGGCAGAAGTATTGCTTGAGCCCAGGAGTTTGAGGTTGCTGTGAGCTAGGCTGACGCCACAGCACTCACTCTAGCCTGGGCAACAGAGTGAGACTCTGTCTCAAAAAAAAAAAAAAAAAAGAAATCCTATTAGTAAAATACAGTAGCTAAAACTAAGAATTGAATAGATGGGTTTGACAGGAAAAGGAACAGCAGAAGAAATGATTGGTATACTCAAAGATAGCTCAGTAGGAAAAAAATATTCATATTAAAGCACAGAACATACAGAAATGAGCTTCAGAGACATGCGGGATACCATAAAAGGGTCTAATATATGTGTAGGAGCCTGAGAAGGGGTGGAGAGAAATTATGCGGCAAAAGCAGTATTTGAAGAACACAACCCAAGAATTTCCTAAAACTGGCCCAAAACATCAAGTTGTGATTTCTAGAAGCTCTCCGAACTTCACAGGACATGCATACAAAGTAAGTCACACCTATGCACATTATAGTAAAATTGCTTAAAAAAAAAAAAAAAGCCAAAGAGGAAAAAAAGATGTCACTTTCATAAGGAGTGACAGGTAAGGATTATTCCACCTGACAATAAAAAAAAGATGTTACTTTCAAAAGAACCATAGTAAAAACTGACAGATGACTTTTAACAGAAATGAAAGAAGCCAGAAAACAATGGAATGACATCTCTAAAGGACTAAAAGAAAATAAGACAAACCCAAATTCTATACTCAGTGAAAATATCTTCCTAATAGGAAGGTAAACAAAAGAAATTTTCAGACAAAAATTGGGAGAACTGTGACACCAGCAGACACCCTCCAACACACACACACACACACACACACACACACACACACCCCGCTAATAGGAGTTCTTCAGGCAAAAGGAAATTAAGCTGAGAGAAAAGCATGGCTATATAGGAAGAAATGAATACCAAAAAAGAGTAAACACGTGGACTAATCTAAATTATTGTTGACTGTTTAAAATAATGTTTTGTGGGGTTTAATGTAGAGAGAAATTAAAATGCACAAGATCTCGAAAGGCATAAAGGAGGTAAAAGGAGTCTCAGTGTTGTAAGTAGCTTGCAAAGTCCAGGAAATTGTTAAAATATTGATTTAGAGTAGGCTCTAAAAAAAAAGGTACAAAATCTCACGAAGTATTGAATTACGCAAAGATAGATGTATTGAAAAAATATTAGAAGGAAACATGCCATTTCTTATAAAAGAGTTTTCCATTAGTATCTAGATGATAGAATGAGGGCTGGTTTTCATTTTCTTTACACACTCTTCAATATTTTCTGTAGGACACCGTTTCTCTCAATATTTTGCTTCATATAACACTAGTACCGTATTTTCTTATGCTTTCAAGAAGTGACAGTAGCCTTCATTTTCTTATAAAGGTTCAAAAAGGACAAACTCCTGTAAAATTAGATAGACACTCTATAATTCCACAGCTAATTATTAGCAACATTTATTCCTACGAGTCAAGAATGTCGATACAAAGCAGATACCTGACACATCCTATACCATGGCCAAGGTGCTCACTCACTCCATGTTTGGCGAGAGAGAAGAATCACTCCTAAAGTCTTCTTTCAGTAAGCATGAGGAAATTCTAACTTAGCAGAAAGTATCACTTTCGATAACAATTCAGGTCATTTGCATGGTCTTTCCACAACAGAACTCCAAAGATCTTGCTAAATTAGCGCGTCATAGTCATCAGGCAAGAGATGTTTGTGCTCCGCCTTGCAGCAAGAACACACTGGGGGCCGGGCCGGTGGCTCATGCCTGTAATCCTAGCACTCTGGGAGGCTGAGGCGGGTGGATCATTTGAGCTCAGGAGTTCGAGACCAGCCTGAGCAAGGGCGAGACCCCATCTCTACTAAGAAAATAGAAAGAAATTATATGGACAACTAAAAATATATATAGAAAAAATTAGCCAGGCATGGTGGCGTATGCCTGTAGTCCCAGATACTCGGGAGGCTGAGGCAGGAGGATTGCTTGAGCCCAGGAGTTTGAGGTTGCTGTGAGCTAGGCTGACGCCACAGCACTCTAGCCCGGGCAACAGAGTAAGACACTGTCTCAAAAAAAAAAAAAAAAAATTATAAAAAAAAAAAAAAAAGAACACACTGGGCCCCAGAGAAGCAATGCATATTTGTTTGGAAGACATCCACGCTACACAAGAATTATCATTTCTTGGAAAACAATGACATCAAGGCTGATGAAGTGAGGCATTTTCATATGCTAGTAGTGGGAATGAAAATTCATAAAAAGAAATTTCTGAAGAATAATTAGGAAATATTGTCAAGAACTTTAAAAATGTCCACTCTTTTTTTTTTTTCCTTTAGAGACAGGGCCTTGCTCCGTTGCCCAGGCTGGAGTGCAGTGGCAGGATCACAGCTCACTGCAGTCCCTGACTCCTGGGCTTAAGCAATTCTCCTGCCCCAGCCTCTGGAGTAGCTGGGACTATAGGCGTGAGGCATCACAACCAGCCTAATGTCCACTCTTTTTAACATAGTAATTCTTGTTTCTAGGAATTTATCTCAAAAAAATAATCTGAGATGTGCTCAAAAATTTATGTACAAGGATGCTTGTCAAAGCATTACTTATAATAGTTAAAAATGATAAACAAGATAAATTTCCAATAACAGGGACTAGTTAAATAAATTATGGGACCTAGTGTCCAGTACACAGTAGGTACTCCATAATTATTTGTTGAACACAGAATCCACATGAAAGGATACTAAGCAATTATTTTTTTT
>CM052441.1:87587449-87607060 GCA_028533085.1 Varecia variegata
CCCTGTTATCTCCAGTGAGTAAAGGATGCTGGATTCAAACCCAGGCAGTCTGACTCCAGAACTTAATCACCAGTCTATACTTCCTTAAAAAAATACTGGAAGGAAATATATTAAAATGTTAATAGGAAGAATTTTTTGTTTTCTTCCTTATCCTTGTCAATATTTTCCAAATTCTCTATAATCACCATGTATTATTTGGTTTTTCGTGGAGACAAAGTCTCACTCTGCCACCCTGGGCTAGAGTGCAGTGGTGTCATTATAGCTCACAGCAACCTCCAACTCCTGGGCTCAAGCAATCCTCCTGCCTCAGCCTCCTGAGGAGCTGGGACTAGCGTGCACCACTATGCCCAGCTAATTTTTCTATTTTTGGTAGAGATGGGGTCTCACTCTTGCTCAGGCTGCCCTAGAACTCCTGACCTCAAGCAATCCTCCCACCTCAGACTCCCAGAGTGCTAGGATTACAAGTGTGAGCCACCATGCCTGGCCTATAATCACCATGTATTATCTGTAATCTCCTTCTACAAAAATAAAAAATTATGAACTACTGTCACATAATATTTGCACAATTTCACTAAAAAAAAGCCTTAACTCTATATAAAGCTTTGAATCCCATCTTCTCCAGACCTTAAAGGCAGGAGAATACTGTGTAAATCTGAGTTCTGACATTCTGACTGGGGACAGCAGACAGGCCAAGAAGCCCAACCCAGAGACTCCGGAGTCCATGACTTCCACTCCACAAACACATTGTCGCCACCTTGCTTACGAAGTGCAGATCTCTGCACACATTCTGCCAGTTAATCTGCCCAATAATCCATCCAAGTAGATGTGACCATCTCAGGAAACAAAGGTTTAGGAAGCTCAAGTGACTTTCCCAAGGTCACGCAGGGCACTCCAGTTCCAGGTGAAAGTTCCCCGCCTACAACCCTGGTTCCCCCAAATCATGTGGAACACCTGGGGCAGACCTGAGAGCAGCTCCCAGCCCAAACGCTTCTGGAAGTTAACAGAGAATGTGTGTGTGACCCACACACATCACACCCAAAGCCCAGGTTACAGCCCTGAGAGCCAATACTCATGGAGTGGCACCTCCTTAAAAAATGATTATGCAGAAGAATACAGAATATGGCTTTATAGCTCTCAAAGCACTTGTGCACTTTTTATCTCGACTGGCTCTCAAAATAAACCTTTTCAGTCAGCAAGGCGAAGGCACTGAGGGTAAGGAAAAGGAGGACCCAAGAGTTCGACCGCTGTCCAAGAACAGCCCAGAGGGTTGGTGTGGTGCCCCTTCCGCCGTGTTCTAACAGTCACACTTTCTTTTTTTTTTTTTTTTGAGACAGAGTCTCGCTTTGTTGCCCGGGCTAGAGTGAGTGCCGTGGCGTCAGCCTAGCTCACAGCAACCTCAAACTCCTGGGCTTAAGCGATCCTACTGCCTCAGCATCCCGAGTAGCTGGGACTACAGGCATGCGCCACCATGCCCGGCTAATTTTTTTCTATGTATTTTTACTTGGCCAGATAATTTCTTTCTATTTTTAGTAGAGACGGGGTCTCGCTCTTGCTCAGGCTGGTCTCGAACTCCTGAGCTCAAACGATCCGCCCGCCTTGGCCTCCCAAGTGCTAGGATTACAGGCGTGAGCCACCGCGCCCGGCCGATGTTCTAACAGTCACACATTCTCAGCGCTGACTGCTAAGGCCAAATGGGAGGCAGGATAAGCAAGTGGGAAAGTACCTGCTGTTACAGTTACCCAGGCCTGGGTTCCTCAGTGTGAATCCCTGCCCTGCAATTTACTAGACATGTGACCTTGAGCAAGTTTCTTAATGCCTTGTGCCTCCATGTCCTCACCTATATAATGAGGATAATAATGCCTTCCTCATGGAGTGCTTCTCAGGGTCAAAGGGGGTAATATACCTAAAATGATGGCATGCATCTGCACTTAGTAGGTAGCTGTTATTTTTTGAAATGTGTCCTGTCCCCAGACATGCACAACATGAGGTCGCTATGGCCAGAGCACATCACCACACCTTCCTAAAGAAAATAATCCTCTTATGCCTCCCTAAATTCTGCCATCCTGGTTCCTCTCAACTACTTCCAAGAGACTAAACTGACCTCAGTTACTTTCCAGATTCCTTATTAAAACTCTCCCCAAGCTTTTAAATGTAAGGCCCCAAAAATGTCCTCACAGAAGGACCAGGCAGGGTTGAAGAAGAGGGAACATGGAAGACCCCGGTCTCTATGTTCTGAGCTTCTGCACGGATGAGAGAAGGGTTCAGATGTGGGATAACGTGGCCCCGAAGGGAAACAGGCGGGGGGCACAGGATGGGGGAGCGAGGGAAGGAGGGCAGCCCACCGCCAAAGCAGAGAGTGGGGAGGGAAAGCTGCGGAGCACACGGCTGGGGGCCTCGAGGAGGACAGGGATGAGGGACAGAGAGGAAGTGAAAGGGATTTCCTTCAGCAGTCCCAGGTAGAAACTGAAAAGAGCACCCGAGCTGGAGAGAGAAACGTCAGAAGGCCACGCCTGGGAAAGACGGCAACGCTCCTCCTTCGATGTCACTGCCGCTGCCTGAGCGGTCGAGGCCCTGAGCCCTACTGCCCTGTGTTTCCAACACTTTCCTAACTCATCTCCTGGCCTACAGACTCAGCCCCTCCAGCCTGTCCTCAGCATCTCTCACAGAGAATTTTCTAATACATAAACCTGATTTGACTCCTTTGCCCCACACAGGCCTCCTCACTCCAAACCCTTCAGTGACTCCTCTACAGCCTACACGGTCAAGACCAAGCTCCATAACGTGGCACCGGGTTCTCCCAGACCAATCTCTGCGTACCTCTCCAGCCTATCACCTGGCAACTGACACTGAGACTTTGCATGTGCCAGGCCCCGGGGACACAATGATAAACAAGACATGATGACCAAGGATGAAAAAGACACAGCTTAAGAAGGTGGCAATCAGGGGGTGGGGAGGAGTGGAGACAGACACACACAGGGATCACTGCAATCCGAATGGAAGCCCACCTAGGCTTTTAGGGAAGGCCTCTGGAGAAAGTGGGAGGGACAGGTAAGGGACAAAGGAGGAAACCTTCTACGTAGAGGAAATGGCAAAGCTTACAGCAGCACTAGCTAACAGGACTTTCCACGCTAACAGAAATATTCTGTATCTATGCTGTCCAACATGACAGCCACCAGCCACATATGGCTACTGAACACTTGACATGTGCCTAGGACAACTGGTGAACTGGATTTTTATTTTATTTAATTTTTAATTAATTTAAAATGAAATAGCCATGCATGCCTAGTGGCTACCATATTGGACAGTACAGTTCTAGAGGATTAAACTGAAGGGGATGGAAAATGAAATTAGATTGTGCTATAGACTAAATGTTTGTGTCCCCCGAAATCATATGCTGAAATCCTAATCTGCAAGGTGATGGTATAAGAAGGTGGGGCCTTTAGGGGGTGATTAGGTTATGAGGGCTGAGCCCTCGTGAATAGAACTGGTTGTGCCCTTATAAAAACGCCACAGAGAACACCCTTGACCATTCTACCACATGAGGACCCAGCTGGCTATGCACCAGGAAGAGGGCCCCCCACTAGACAACAAATCTGCCCCTGCCTAGTTCTTGGACATCCCAGCATTCAGAACTGTGAGAAAGAAATGTGTGTTGCTTGAGCCACTCGGTCTATGGTATTTTTGTTACAGTAGCCCAAATGGACTAAGACGGATGGGTAAGCCTTGAAGCTGAACATGATGCTTCAGTAAGGCCAGACTGTAAGTCTCCTATACGCACCATGCTGCTACCTTCCCCTCTGTCTACCTGGCAAGCCCCCACTGAACCCACACAACCCTATTCATGCACCACCTCTCTCTGAAGATGTCCCTGGCTGCTCTACACAGTGTCTCCTACAAATTACTTCCGAAATTTTGCCTTTTTCTAGGCAGGCATTGTATATCATAATTCTATGTTCACATGACAGTCCTCCACTAGACCCTGAGCTCCTTCTCTTATTTGTCCTGGCATTTCCAGCCGTTGGTACAATCCTGGTATATGGCAGGCACTCAATAGATGCATGATGAACCAGTTGTCAGCAAAGTCACTGTAACCTGGCAGGGATGGGGGACAGAGCACTCAACTCATGGAACAAGGAAGTAAGATACTACCCTTGATCTTCCTCATTAGAATAATAGTTCACTCCAGGAACTCAGGGAAGATTCTCTTAAACATTCTGAGCACTCTACCCATAACTCAACAGCAGGCCTCGTGGGCAGCTCTAGATATTTTGCCCAGGTTCCTAGCATCTAGAGGTTTGTATAGAGCAAGTGACCAGCTGATCTTTAAATGCAGCACAGCCCAATGATCAGGAGCCAGTCTTTGGAGTCAGTCCTGGGTACACAGTGTATACTAGCCCTGCCACTTAGTACCTGTGTGTCCTTAAGTTGCTGAAATGCCCCAAGCCTCAGTTTCCTCAAGTGCAAAGCAGGCATCACATCTGCTTCTTAAAATTTTCAGAGGATGAAAAGACTAAAATATCTGCACAAGGCCAGGCACATAGTAAACTTTCTATAATTAGTAGCTGCTACTACTAAAGCAATCTGGAACCCTAATTCTGATACCCCATGGCACATGCAAATTCCTGAGCCCCTAAATAGGCTCTTCTTGGTGCTCTCTGGGATGCAAAGGATAATCCAATCTCTGACTCACAATGTGTTGCCAAAATTCTCCTCCAGTTCCCAAGAGAAAATTTATTTTAATTCCCTCTAACTTTAAAAATTAAACAGTCCTTACAGCATTTTGGGGTGGCAGGGGTGAGGAAGGAGACCAGGAAACCCAACATGCAGCTTTCAAAAAGCTACAAACTGATTGGGGAAAGAAAGAAGAAGGCAGCTGGAGGAGGTGAGAAGGGGGGATGGAGACAATCCCCTGAGTTTCTGCTATTATTGAATACCCCAACTCTCAAAGCAGCCCAGCCGCCCCCTCCTCCACGTGGGCTAAGCTCTGTTAATGAGAAAGCAGAGCTCTGCCTACATTACCACAATAATGATTTCCCCGTTGCATTTTTACATGCCTGCCGCTTTATCATAGCAGAAGTAGACATATATTTTCAATAAATCCCTCCTCTCCTTCCCCCTCCCCATCTCCAGCTCTCCCAGTAAATGCTGTTCCCTCTGCGCCCTCCCCCAACGCAATCCCAACCCTGGAGCACAATGAGTTCCACTAATCAAAACAGAAAGAAAAAGAAAAATGGAAAAATCACAGCTGCTGAAAAACAGCATTCGCTACAAGTCAAAGCCCTCCACATTTTTTCTGAACACAGCATTTACTTCTTCAAGGACACATCACCCCTCCCCTATCAGAAATCTTATGTGGAGTTGCTCAAAGGGGAAGGAGGAGGGGGTGGGTGAAGAAATCTAATATTCACTCTCTTTCCTATTTTGACTAAGCCAGCACAGACAGAAATATAGATAAGGCCTTGAATAACTGATTTAACAAAATGTCACTTATTAAAAGGGATGGGGGATGGGACAGCATTTGCATTCGAGAGCTCAGTTAAACCACCCCAGCTGAAGGCTGCAAGGCCACGGCAAGGCAAGGGGGAAGAAAATATTTCTCTGGTCTGGTCGCCTTCAGTGGCTGCAACGACTGGGCCTGGAAGCAGAGAGGCCTGATTTCTCCTTCCAATAAGAACCAATAGGGAGAACACAAGGGGCAAAATAAAAACAAAAAAACCCCAGCTGATTCTTAAACAAGTGAGCATTTATACAGCACTAACTACTGCCAGGCTCTATGCTAGATGCTAAGAGTACAAAAATGAGTGATGACCCAGTTCTGCTCTCCCCAAGCTCCCAGTCCAGAGGGGGTGAAAGACACACCCCATGGCAAATGTGACAACAACAGCTATATAAGCCAAGGGCCACAGGAGCCCAAGAACAGCCCCCTCTAGCCCACCCCACAGCCCTGGCCCAGGACCAGGCACATAGAGCCATCAAGAAAGACTTCAGGAATGAGCTTCTGCACTGTTTGAATTCCATACTGGCTTCTAAAGAAGCTCAGACTCTTCAAAAGGAAAGCGGCCCCTAAATGTCCTTACCTACTGTGGCTCCCCCTGAAAACCCCTCAGCTTGCATGTATTCACCCAATTAAGAAAGAAAAGCAAACAAGCTCAATACTTCAGAATCAGCCTCATTACTGGTATCCTTCAGTTGAATTTTAAGGGAGTTTGGTATCTTTTATTGTGATGACAACAGAGGGAACTCAAATAACACTCCTATTAAAAAACTCCTTGGGTATCAGCTCCATCTTTTTTTTTTTTCTTTTCCTTTTTAAAAAAATCTTTCAAAGGAGTTAGATTGGGAACTCAAACTCAAACGACACTCCTATTAAAACTCCTCGGGCATCAACTTCATCTTTTTTTCTTTTCCTTTTTAAAAAATCTTTCAAAGGAGTTAGACTGGGGACAGTTTCCCAAAGACCAAGAGGGGCCCTAGGAGCAGCCTCTGCCATGACAAAGGCCCGTAGGGGCCCTCAGGAAGGATTCTTTCCAAGGTAGCAAACTGTTCAGGGCCCTGTTATGTCCAAAGTCGGAGCCCAGAGGCCAGAGCCCACAGCACCTAGAAAGGACCACTGGGCTGCCCAGGTGCCTCCACTGAGGAGCCCCACAGGAGGGACAGGGCTGATCGTAGGAGACTGACAGAGAATAAATGCCCGATTTGGAAAAGCCAAGTCTTGGCCTTAATTATGAGGCAGCCTCAAAGCTGTGTGCTCCAGAATAATGGAGCCAGACAATTTAAGTTTTTGAAAAATGTAATGCTCAAAACATGCTTGAATCATTTGATTATTTCCAACTAAGGTCATTGGAATTGTAAACCCAAAATACCCAGATGATCTACTTGGTTTCCATGATCTTTTGCATATATTCTGTACCACATTCTTTTATTGAATATTGCATAGCATTATCTATTTGAGAGTGCACAAAATTTGGAGACCAGTCAAATTCTGGCATCAAACCAGAGCTTGGGATGCTGGCTGGACCTGTGACTCTGGGTTAATCATTTATTTTTATTTTTTAATTTTACTTCTCAAGCCCCAGTTTCCTCAGCTATAAAACGAGAACATCTACCTTCTACTATGGGTATTGCAAGACATTAGCAAGACATGCCAAGGAGGCTCTGGAACTATAAAATGCTAGGTAATTTCAATGACGGTATCCATTTCCTTTCTCTCTGATTTTTCATTGATTATTTTTCCCTCTCTATGAAACCAAATCGATATCTGTTCCCCTGTTTTTCAAAACCAACAACATGTATTTATTATATAAATATAGGAAGAAGTCCCATTATCACCGGTGTGGCAAAATCTCACTAACTGCTGAATCTAGGTTATGGGTACAAGGAGTTCATTATACTAGTCTATCTGTTTTTGTGTATGTTTGAAGTTTTTTCATAATAAAAATAATTTTTAAGTAAATAAACAAGACCTTGCCCTCTTAGACAGTGGCCAGGAGCCTGATTAGTGAGAAGCATTGGATGTTTTTTAAAACTCAATATGACTTCCCAGCATTCACAGAAAGACTAAAGGCCAATGACTGCTTTTAGGGAGACTCCACGTTATAGCACAATCCTCACGTGTAACACAAACACTGAATGCAAATGAAGACTGCTAAGACCATTGGGGAACACTTGGGTTCCCCAGGTAGGTTAGAGGTTCCTCTGAATCCAGTTCACATGGTTCTTCAGGGAACAAACTCCAAATTCAAATTCTGAAAATGCAGTTTGAACCTATATTGACTGGCATTTCACAGCCAGCATTTCTGATGCCAGCCTTCCAACAATAAGATTGGTTTCACTAAGGGGATCACAGAGAACTCGAAAACCCCAAATAGAAGGCGGCTTCGAGGAGGGAACAACAGTGGGAGTGGACACAGCAAACAGAGCTTTTAGCAGAAGCTTTGGGAAATTAGGAGAAATGCTTCATGGGCTGTTAGATTTTCTATCTGAGAAGGAGATCCTGCTGAAGATCAAGTCACCTCACTGCTACTTGCCTATGATGCCTCTTACAGTTTACATAGCACTTTCAGTACATTATCTGATTCCACCTCACAACAACTCGGAGAGGTGACAGATGGTATCACCCTTCTTTTTACAGATGTGGAGGCAGGCTTGGAGGCTGACTTGTCCGTAGCCTTAGAGTAGAGCTGGACCCCAACCCAGATCTCCTGACTCTCTCCCCATCCACCCACCTGCCATGCAGACCCCATTGAGGGCCACCAAGGCTGGCAGTCTGTAGGATATTTTTGTGAAAGACAGTCTGAACAAGAGGCAGCCTTTGCCTTTTTTTTTTTCCCCTTTGGAGCTTCTTGCTCAAAGCATATGACACAATGCCCACGGACTTCTGAATAGGGCTGAAAGTCACAGAAGTCATTTTCCAATCATAGTTTTCAAGTAAATCTAATATGAGGCCCAAATTACTTGAACTGAAGACTCTTTTCCCCAAGCAAAAGAATCTGCTCTTTCCTCCGTGCCGCTCAGTAATGCAGGCAAGTGTTCAGAAAAATGCAGTACGATTTCTGATGCAGTCTTAACCCTTGAAGTCTGTGGCTGGTGTCAAGTCCTGAGCCCAAACCCCGTCCCCAGGACGGTGCAGCCTCAGCCTGGAAAGGCAGAGCGTCTCGTTCCTCCACAGAGCCCCCTCGGCGAGCTCTCCTGGGCTTTTCCCTCCTGCCATGATGGAGGAAGTACACCTCCACCGGCAAGGCCAGATCTTCCCCTCAGACCTCAAGGGCTTTTGCTCAACTGACCTAACCATTTCTCTTCATCAGTCACTCTCACCCCACTGATCTTTCCCATCAGCAAACAAATATAACACCCCTTTCCAAAAAAAAAAAATAAAACCCTTTCCTTTATGCATATGTCCTGCCAGCTCCCACTCCATTTCTCTGCCCTCTCTTTCATGGTCAAATTTTGCCAAAAAGTTGCCTACACATGCTATTCACAGTTCCTCACCTCACAACCCCCTCCCAACCCTCTCCAGTCTTGCTCCTTCCTAATCCCTCCCTCCACTAACTGTTCTTTGCAAAGTCACCAATAGACTCCATTTTTGCCAAATCCAACAATGACTTTTCTGGCCTTATCAACCTCATGAAACATTTAACACACACACACACACACACACACACACATACACATACACCCTTCACATTGTCTGTTCTTCCTCTCTACAGGCTCCTTAGGGCATCTCATCTAGTCTCCTGGACTTAAATACCATCTCCATGCTGATGGCTCCCACATTTTTATCTCATGCTAGATGCTGTATCAAACAACCTACTGGACATCTCCACTTTGAGTCTAACAGGTATCTCAAACTTAGTGGTGCTCAAACTGAGATATCTGAATTCCACCCTCCCTCTTCCAATCCTCCCCCATCTCAGCAAACAGCACCACCATTTACCCAACTGCTCAGGCCAGAAACCTCAGAGTTACCCTGGATTCCTTCTCCCCACCTCCTCCCAACCCCACCAAATCCCACAGCAGCCCTGCCCATTCCACCTCTAATGTCACCTCCTCACGTCACCTGCTCCAACTGCCTCTTTGCTGCACTCCCCAGTTCCACGCCTGCCCCTCCCTGCTCCCTGCTCTGCCAATGCAGTCCCCTTTGAACATGAGTTAGGGGCCATCCAAACTTTCAGTGGCCATCCAAACTTACACTTCAAATGAAATCCAAACCTCATCAAGGCCCACAGAGCCCTGCACGATCACTTCGTACTGCCCTCTCTCCCTCCTCCTTGTCAACCTATGCCTCTTTGAGTTCCCCCAAAGCCAGAGTCCTTCTGCTCAGGCTCTCCTCTGCCTGAAGCGCTGTCTCCCCCGCACCCCCAATCCTCAGAGAGGCCTTTCCAGGCTATTCTAACTAAGCCTATCCAGATCACTGCCCCTGAGGTTTCATCAGAGCATGTATGACAATATATATTTCTTTACATGCCTGCCTCTGGACTGTAAGCTGGGGGGTGGGGGCCGGGTGTGGGTAGAGGGAGGGGATTATGTCTCTTTCATTATCAACCTATTCCCAGAGCCTTAACACAGCACCTGGTAAATAGTAAATGCTCAATAAGTAGCTGCCAAATGTATAAAAGAAACCATGGCTGTTTACAGCATGAAAATAACTGTGACCTCGTTCTACAGCTCAGAGTCATCACTGCCACTTAGATACAGAGGGTCTTTTTCCTCTTCCTCCGCCATCAAAAAAATTTTTAATGTTTTAATGATGATAAGCCAACAGCCCAATAGCTGAGCACATCACACCCCAGGCCCAGCTTACTGTCTTCCAACAGGAAAACTCAAAAAATCGTCTGTTTCTTCAGTAAACCCAAATTACTATTAATACAAACAGATACTCTGAGAACTTAAAATTCTTAGAAAATATCACAGAGGCTTTTTGTTGTGTGTTTTCTTTAACCCAGAAGAAAAGATTTCTTAAGCGAGCCCTGGGGTCAAGCTCATGTTACTAAGACCATACTATTCCTTAAAAATTCCGTAGCACCCTTGTGGAAGAGCACAGCAGTAACTAGAATCCAGCTACTCTTGTCTTCCTCTCCCCACAAAAGAAATCAACTATGTTTTAGTTTCTGCTTTATTTCACTGGTTCCCCTCCAACATGCAAATTCAGAAATATCATTAATCCACAGGGTCCCTGCTGATTCTACTCCTCCCACCTCCCTCAGCCACATAGTTTTATGAGGTCAGAAGTCAAATGGGCTGAATTCAACTGCCTTTGGAGCAAGACCATCAGCACCCACCTTCATGGCCTAGGGTCTGAGCCCCTTTTCTGGATCTTTATTTTCCATGTCAATGTTCAAAGTCAACAAAAATATCAAGAGCTTTTCCAAAAAATGCCAATGGCAAAATATATAGTGACCTGGAAGTGATTAATACAATACCATTATTATGAACCCTATCACAAATATTCAACTAAATCCCAATTACCAACATGTGAATTCTCCACAGAAAATGGGCAAAGCCATACTGGGCTTTCTGGTCTCCTCCCCAAACTACCTCCTTCTCTTCTGCTGCCTGGGAATAACAGCTCAATTAATCTTAGATTTGACCAAGCCTTAAACAAGTGAACCAGCTGGATGGGAAGGAAACTTCTAAAATGAACTGAAATTATTTTTGGTGTCTAGGATTATGTGCCCCACTCTCTATTAGCACACATAATTGGGAATTTTTTTGTCCAAGACAGTGGCTGGCTTTTATTCATAAGTATTTCCTTGCATTTGATGGTCAAGATCATTAGGCCACTCAAGAGTCCTTTCTGGAATGCCAAGGTACAAATCCACTTTCTCCATGAGAAGACAAAAACAGAAGTTAACTCACCCAAGTCCATGAAGCAATTTGGCCGTTGGCCCAGGAAGAGACTATCAAGACCTCTGGAGACCTCACCCATAAGACAGAATTTCAGAGCCAGAAGGGAACTCACGGAACAAACTATGCATTTTTAAGGTAAAAAATCCAAAGCCCAGAAATGGCTAGAAAGTGGTACCTTCTCCACTTTTCTTTTCAATGACATCTTCCCCCTGCCTTGAGCATCAAACCACCTTCAAAGTTCTTTGTCACTTCACAGATCTTGTAAACTTGAGCCAACTACTGAATGCAAGACCATTTTAACACTTCCTGACTAATCAACTTTATGGAGAATCCCTACATTTTCCAAAAAACCAAGGCTTTTGGTTATTATGACCAACCCACCCATTAAAGGAGAAAAAGGAAATTATAAATAAGCTTTCTTTTTGTGACTACACATTTTATTACATAAGCAACAAATACTCTATCCCCTCTTTTACAATTTAAGCTCCTAACTCAACAAAAACCACAGGCCCAAGTGGGTTAAAGGAGGCAAAACTGAGTACTTTCCACACAGTTCATAGAATAACTGTTTTCACAGCAAGCTCTCATAAACGCTATGTGATATTAACACATGACTGCTATGTGGAAGCCTGCTTACCAAGCTGTGAAAAGACCCGTGTTTGCTATGGAACCTGCAAAATTAATCTTCTCAGTGCTTATAAAGCAGAAGGAAAACGCTCTTTTTGGGATGTCAAGCTGTCTTCTAAACAATCCTTTGGCGAAAATGGACATGCCTAAAAGGGTGGGGCCCAAAGAGGTGTGTCACTCCAGGTATCAATTCCTATAAATCAAATTCTGACAATCACCACAATATTTTAAAAAGAATGAATTATGATTCATGGGCCTTCAAACCTTTATTACCACAAGAACATTCTCAGTAGAGGAGGAAAAAAACCTACTGTGACTTGATTAATGGCCAAAGCAAGACAATAAAATAAATCTCATAAATATAAGGAAAAAAACTGAATGACTGCTCTTGCTCTGAGGTTAGGCATGTAAATAATTCCACCCTGGAATGAATGTACATAAAGATTTTGTTTACCCTCCCAGCAAATACAACAACCAGACTCAGATTTTCATTGGGTAAAAATAATAGCTAATTTGTTTAGCTAATGGCTAGTTAGGAACATTTGATAAGGGGCGATAATATTTAATTCCCAACTAATTCAACTCTCAAACTGCCAAATATCAAGCACCTCAATCTGGAAATCTGATGCCAAGAAGGAAAGAAAAAAAAGCACTGTCCATCAGTAATGTGGCGAGAGTTTTTTCTAAAACCCGGTTTTCCCCCCCGTAGAACAGAACCCGTCTACAGAATTGCGGGAAGCTTAACCAAGTTTAGTTAACCCCACTGCTTAGTGGTTACTCCCTAACCCTACTAAACACCTCTGGGCTGGAACCCCTGGTGCTAAAATTATCCTGGCAAAGTTAAAACTGCCAGCACAGTCAAGGTACCTGACAGCCAAGACCTACAACTCTTCTGCAGAAACCAGTAGGCTGAGGACCAAGAAAGCAGAGGAAGGGGAGGCAAAACTGCTGGTTAACTAGTTAAGCGCTGAGTTCTCCTGCTTGTTATCCTTCCAGTGGGCATCAAAACCACATTTTCTATCACCAACTCGTTTCTCGAAAGGGTAAATGATGCCAAAGGTTGGTACTAACTGGGACAACTTATAACTCCTTTCTTAAAGCCGTCCCCCATGGCCTGCTGAAAAGTGCCCCCGGACCGGATTCCAGGAGGCATTTTTAAATGAACTCTTCAGCCACTCCTGGATCGGTCATTTCTAAGCAGGACTTCCATGCATTTCACAAGACAGCCCAGGCCATGCTGTTAGTAACCCGCTTCCACACGTTCACTTGCCAAAGCTGCTTCTAGTCTGGAGAATACTTTCCACAAAGCTGGCTGTAACAGGCCGGTGGAAGGCACACGGAACGACCAGAAGGCGTTTTCTCTTAACCTAAGGATGGCAGGCGCACATGCTCCAGTCCGGTGCTGGCCAGAGGCTGCCTGCCAGGTGCTCTCTGCCCCCGCCGCTGAATGAGTGGTTTGGTTTTTGTTTTTAATACCCATTTCTTCAGACTACCTGCAGTAACTTCCCAGTCTCCCAAACTGAAGTTGGGGAGTGAAGGGGCAGGTTTACCCCCTTACACCTTTCTCCCATCTGGCTGGCCACACTAACTTCTGGGGAGTACCCAGCCTCCACAGAGCCTGCACGCACATATACATAACACATATGCATCATGTCAAAAACCCCAAAAGGCACATCCCCAGAGTCCTGCGGTTTCTTGGCTGGAGAATGAAGGCTTTATAACCTCACAACCTTCAACTGCAAGCCCACCACCACCACCCTTTAAGCCAGGGTTCCCAAATTAAAGCGCCCACCTCACCCCTCCCCCTTTGCTGGGATGCTGTGCAGCCCAGAGAGGAGAGAGGAAAGGAGGGAAGCAGGGAGAGGCCCTGCTTGCATACTGAAAGTAAAAGGGGGAGACTTTTCCTTCTCTGTCCCCCCTTTCCCTCCCCGACCACCCCACCCCCATCTTCTCACGGAGCATCCCCCAACTAATTTTTTTAAAAATAAAACTTAAGCTTCTTGCCTACCTTGGCTGTTTCTGCAACAAGTGCATGGGCAATCCGACAAGAAGACCGGTCTCCGTTTGGGGGGTGAGATGGGGGGCGAGCAGAGCTGATGGAGTAATTTCAATATTAATTTATGTCAGCCGCCTTCTCACAGCGCTACTCACTTACAGTACTGCCTTCAGCCTGTAAACAAATATCGCTCCGCCAGGAAACATACTCCCCAGATGCAAGCCCCTCTTCCCAGCAGGGAACCTGGTCCCTCACCCCCCCAAAAAACAGTGTGCTCCCCCACTCCGGGTAGGAAGCCCGGGGTTTCCAAAGCACCAACCCACCACCTCCGCCACCACCCCAGCAAGAAACTTACTCCGTCCGTCTACGCCTCCACCCTCCCTTCAGGAAATCTACTCTCCATATGCATTCAGCCTCCCCGCAGGAAATCTGCTCCCCCCTCCCCCTTCTATATACATGCACCCCTCCCTCTCCTCCTCCCCACGCGCCCTCCCCGGCCAGAAACTTACTAGTGAACAAGCGTGCAGGCTCTCCTGATCCTGGAAACTTACTCCCAGATATAGCGCCCGCCAGCCCCCTTTCCCAGCCTTGCTCCCCTGCCTGCCCTCCGCCGCAAGCAACTCCAAACTCTCCGCATCCAGCCACTCTCCCTCCCGGGTGGAAATTTGCAGCGCCGGGCTGCGCGCGTGCATCCACCCTCCCCTTCAGGAAACTTACTCCCCATCTGCATGCACCGCCTCTCAGCCATCGCTTAGAGGGAAGGGGGTGTGCTGGGGAGACAGAAATACATATGTATCTCTCGCCCCTCCCCCGGCCGCAGCCCACTCGGGGCCGAGCCGCGATAACCTGGCCTTACCTTTTGCGTTGCTCCCCACCCTCGCCCCCTCCCTTAACCCTCCTTATCCGCTCCCCGGTACCCCCCCCTTTTTTCACCCATTACCCACCCCTAGCAACCGTTCCCAAGCTCCTCTCGGCCTCTTTTTTTTTTTTTAAATCCAGGATGCAAATTCCTCCCCTGTCAGCAAATCGACTGTCAAATTATTTTCTTGCAAAAGGAGAAAGGCGGGGTGGGGTGCGGGGGAGCAGAAGCAAAAAGGGGGGAGGGCGGGGGACGGGAGGGCGAGGGACAGAGGAGGGGAGAGATATCCCTCCGCAGAGCTGGGTCTGGCCGCGGGCGGGGAAGCAGGAAGTAAGGTGTCCAGCGCCGAGGCCGGCGGGTCCTCCGCCGCGGCCCCCGCCCGCATCCCCTGTCCCCCGGGGCGCCGCGCTCCGGCGGGCGCAGGCCGCCCGGCGCATTGTTCACAGCCTTCTCGGCGGTGCACTGCCGACTTTATTTGTGCGCTCTGCGTGTGCGTGAGGTTGCACCTTTTGTAGGCTGGCGAGTCTCTGGACGAGGATGGGACTGGGGACACCGGCCCAGTTGCGGCCCCGCGCGGGACCTGTCAGCCCCGGGGTGCGGCGGACTCTCCGGCGTGGCCGGAAAATCGAGGCCCGCGAGAAAGCGGCGTGGCCGGGAAGCTGCTGCCTTAGACCCGGACCAGTGCAGGATTGCTTCCTGCGTAGCCGTCCCGGTTACTGTAACGCGCTTTGCAATCTAATGCCTTGGGTTGGGTTTTTGTTTTATTTTTTTTCTTAAGGGTTTGCAGAGATGCCAGGTCTAGGCGGGCAGCGAGGAGACGGTTTGCGCCCACCCCCTCCGCACCCTGGCCTCGGTGGGGCTGGGAGAGGGCTGGGGCTCCCGGGAAGGGGCTGGAGGTCCGAAGCGCGCGGCTCCATACCTCCGCCCCGATGGGGGCGGGGAAGGGGTGCTGCAGACGGCCCTGGAAATGCAGCTCTCTGGGGAGGGGTCTCCATCTCCGCGGCGCTGCAGGCCGGGGAGGGAGGTTGCCTAGGAGAGGGGCCGGGCGGCGGAGGGGAGGGGCGCGGGTGCTGCCGCGGCGCGCGCCCGCCCCTCCTCGCGCGCCATGACTGTGGAACGTGGTGCCGGGGAGGAGGAACCGCCGCCGGGGGCCGCCCGGGGCTGCTCGGCATTGGTGCGGAAACCCGAGCCCGGAGTCGCTCCCTTGCGCTGTCTCCTCCTCCTCCTCTGCGGGGGAAACCGCTGCACCCAAACCGAGAGCATTTGCGAGCAGGGGGCAGGGCGCGGGCTGAAAGGCGAGCCAAAGGTTCAAACCTCGGCGGCGTGGGCCCGGAGGGGGTGGGGAGGGTGCCGAGAGCAAGGCGGCACCGGTCGGTCCAGGTGCCGAGCAACCTAGCCCGAGACCCCAGTATTTCCAGGCTGCTTTCCTGGTCCGAGGAAACGTGAGCCAAACGTAGTTCAGCTGAACACATCGCCTCGAGCCGGGTTCGAGGCATCTATCTCACGGAGGGCCAGCAAGACAGCGTGTATTTTTTGCACGAGGGAAAGTTACTCCATTTTTTTCCCCCACTGTAGGAAAATATTTGCCCCTTCCCCCAAATCTCGCGCAGGGTAAATAAGCTTCAACGGCTACCCAGAACTTCGCACTGTCCCCCACCCCACCCCCACTCGGGCGCTGGGTGTGGACAGGGCGGGGGATGGCTATATGGGAGCTTAAAGCATGAGGTCATGGGCGGAGGAGGCTGCTGCCAAAAGCGCCCGAGGTTTTTGTGTTTTTTGAGGGGTAACGGTTCTCCATATTCAGCAGTGGGAAGTTCTCCTGCCTAACCCTACCAATTCTTGGGTACCTGGACCAGAGAGCCCCTGAAAGAGGAGGGGAATCTGGGCTATTTAGCTCAATGAGCGTTTGGCCAGTGCCCAGCCCTTTATGGAGACCTTCCACAGAAGCAAAGAAAGCCGAGGGACATCGCACAGCGTCGGGGAACTGGGAAAGGTTTCAGATGTTTGGTTCCCGCCTCCCACCCCCACCCTTTCCTCAGTCCTCGGTCATCTTCCAACTGGGCTGTTCCCTGTGATAGCCTCCTGCCCCCCTGCGACCCAAGCGACTCTGGGGGTTTTTCTAAAACTCCGAATTACACTCCTTTAAAGCCTTTAAGCCCCTCCCCATTTCTCTTAGAATAAAGCCAAGTTCTGATTTCGCCTCTACAGTCCTCTTCACCCGCCGCACTCTTCCTGGTATGCTGTGAACCTCATCATGCTTTGTTTGGGGGTGGGGGCATGTTCCTAACCCATCCCCTTCCCCCTCTTAACTAACTCCTGCTAGATCTTCAGGATTCCACTCATCCCTCACTACCTCCAAGAAGCCTTCCTGAGAATACACCCTTATCTTTAATCCCCTCAGGGTTGGGAGGTGGGCGGAGGTGGGGGGGAAGACCCACCCTAGACCTCTCGGCTGCAGGGCTGTGGCCTTTTTCCAAGTGGCTGAGGAACAGCCAAGCTAAGTTTGACCGCCATCACTGTCCCGGGGCCTGACCTGAAAGGTAGTAGTTGGTTAGGACAGAACCTCAAAACACGGTTTCAAGAGACCCGGGAAAACTGGGCATCACCCAGAAACCCCAGCCCTTCCACCTCCACTGCGCGGAGACACACACACACACACACACACACACACACACACAAGTGATTCCTAATTCCAAGGGAGGTCTTTTAATCTGAAACTTCCTAGGGCAGATAAGAAAACTGAGGCTAAGAGAAAGTTAGTTAATTGCCCCAGGCCAATGCGGAAATTCACACCTTGTTCTTTCCAGCTCCTAAACCAGAAGCTGCAGAGAAGGCCGGGATTTGGGAACCAAGATGTGTTTTGCTACTCCAAGGATTATTTTGTTACCTTCAAGGGACGCCCTTCAATTTTGAACCACTCTGTTCATTGCCAACAGATAGTATTGCCAAGTGGGTAGCTAGCCCTGCAGTCTCTGACCTTGGGCAAGTCACTTAACCTCGGTTCAGTGTCTTTGCCTGGAAAATGGGCATGATAGTACCTACAGTGTAATGTTATTGTAAGGTTTAAATGAGTTAATTTAGGTAAAGGCCTTAAAACAGTGTCAAGGCAAGTTGTTGATTATTTGTGAATGAGGTAATGTGCCCCCTACTTCCCAAGGACTGTAGAAAAGCAAGTCCCCAGAGTCGTAACTGATTTAAGCATCAAAAATTATCTATGGCCTAAGACTGGAAAAGCACCAATAAACACATGGTCAATACATACAAAGACCTCATTGAGCAAATAGAATCAGCCCTCAACAATGCATACTCTTGAAGGCAATCCACAGGGTGAATAAACCCAATCTGTGAGCACTGGTTCTGCACTCTTAGAGTAAGGGTCAGAGGGAGGATGGCTAAAATAAAATATTCGCTTGGATCTTTGAAATTAGGGTTGGATTGAAATAATCCCAATCCTGGTGCAAACTGCCCTGCATGACCAAAGTCCTCATAGAGCTGCACAAAATGTAATGGAATTACTGTTATTGTCATTAAATCCTAGTCGTCCCATTCTCACCACTCACCTTCATAGCAAGACTTTTTTTAAATGTAATTCAAATCATGTCCAAAGCTCCTTTCTCCAATCCAGGCAAAGCCATCACCCTACGCTTATCCCTACTCCCACCCTTCCCACCCCTGCAGCCTCAATCCTAAACAGGCTCTGTTAACAATGATGAGCCATTTCCTGAGCTACTAATGAAATCAAATGATCCTTTATACTAATAATCACTAACAGTTATTGAGCACTTTCTATATGCCAGGCACTGTGCTAAATACTGTATACTTAATCTGGTCCAAATCATCATCATTGTCCTTATTTGCAGATGCAAACAGAAATGGGGGCTCAGAGAAATATGTAACTTTGTACTAGTTTGCATCCAGGCCAACCTGAACCCAAACCCTCTCTCTCTTTTTTTTTTTTTTTTTGTTGAGACAGAGTCTCACTCTGTTGCCCGGGCTAGAGTGAGTGCCCTGGCATCATCCTAGCTCACAGCAACCTCAAACTCCTAGGCTCAAGCAATCCTGCCTCAGCCTCCTGAGTAGCTGGGACTACAGGCATGCGCCACCATGCCCGGCTAATTTTTTCTATATATATTTTTAGCTGTCCGTATAATTTCTGTCTATTTTTAGTAGAGACGGGGGTCTCACTCTTGCTCAGGCTGGTCTCGAACTCCTGAGCTCAAACAATCCGCCCGCCTCGGCCTCCCAGAGTGCTAGGATTACTGGCGTGAGCCACCGCGCCCGGCCTCCTCTCTCTCTTAAATACTGGCCTTCTTGCCTCTCTGAAACACAGGAAAAATTCTGGTAGCCTGCATCAGAAGGAATGCACTGGAGGCTTTAGAGTTAGGCAGACCTTAATTCAAATTCTATGTCTGGCCCCTACCAGCAATGAGACCTTGGGAGGTTTCTTAACTTCTCCGAGCCCCAGAAGGTATGGAACCATACCTTCTTCTTTGGTTTAATGTGAAGGTTAAATGAATGTAAAAAATGGCTTTTTAAATGCCTAGTAAACAAATAAATGCAATGTTTAGATCTTGTATGAATCTGATTTCAATAAACCAATTGTTACAAAGATGTTTTGGGGATAATCAGGGAGCTATAAATGTGGACTTGATATCGGATATTAAGAAATTAGTAGGCCGGGCGTGGTGGCTCACGCCTGTAATCCTAGCACTCTGGGAGGCCGAGGCGGGCAGATTGTTTGAGCTCAGGAGTTCGAGACCAGCCTGAGCAAGAGCGAGACCCC
>CM052441.1:87607560-87623040 GCA_028533085.1 Varecia variegata
CCAGCCTGAGCAAGAGCGAGACCCCGTCTCTACTAAAAATAGAAAGAAATGATTTGGACAGCTAAAAATATATATATATATATAAAAAATTAGCCGGGCATGGTGGCGCATGCCTGTAGTCCCAGCTACTTGGGAGGCTGAGGCAGGAGGATCGCTTGAGCCCAGGAGTTTGAGGTTGCTGTGAGCTAGGCTGACGCCATGGCACTCTAGCCAGGGCAAAAAGAGCGAGACTCTGTCTCAAAAAAAATAAATAAATAAAATAAATAAATAAATAAAGTGAGGGGAGTTTTTAACTTTGTTTTGTTGAGAATTTTACCAAGAGTGGGTAACTCTTTGACAGATTTCAAAAAAAATCTGCCACCCAACAACACTGATCTTGGTATTGAAGTCACCAGTACAAGGCACACACCAGCGTCTGCCTACAGTCGAAGTTATCATCACCTTCACAGTGATTCTACTTACTGGTGTAAGCATCTGACAACTTCGTTATGATTTCTATTATAGTTGGGCCTGAGCATTGTTATTTAGTTTAATGATAAACTGCTCTCCTGTTATTTCTCCTTTACGTTTGTTCATTATACTGTAATTATTTTTAAATTTTGTGTGTGGAATGTTCATATTACTTATGACCAGCAGGAGCCACAGTAGGATCTGATGAGCAGGTGACAACTTCCGAGAAAGCCATTGGCAATGTCACGTCCACAACCCCTCGGCCCACCCAGGAGGCCCCTTCAAGCTTTGGTGGAAGTTCCTGTGCACACCAATGGCTTCATATCTCAAATATCTGCTACCTCTGCCTCTGAGCCTTCTCTGGCTCGCTGTCACTCAATGAGGGCAGGAGTTGGTGAATAAATACGTCACCTTCCTTGCCCTTGGTTGGACAATTCTGAGGTGCATTTTATACTGTCTTTCAGGGGGTCCCCAGTGGGACTGGGCTCCATTGGCCACAGCAGCAGCCTGCACACTGGTGTACCTTTTACCAGCATTTCTCCTTGTCTCAATTCCCCAACCCCTCGCTGTGCTTCCTGGCACCACTTCTGAAATAAACTATTCATATCCAAATTCTTGTCTTAAGTCTGCTTTTGAGGAAACCCAAGCTAAGACAGCCCCCTTGGATAGCATGTACCGACAAGGCCTGTGGCAGACTTCGTGCTCTATCTTGCCACATGCACCATGACCATGGCATAGCTGGGCCGGGGGTAGGGGTGGGGGATCTAAGACCCCTGTAGGATGAATCTAAAGTACTTCCAGAACCAAAGGAGGAAAGCATTAGTTCAAACCCTGAAATGGAAAATTCTATCTCTAATTTAAAAGGCTGCATATAGTGAGGTCTATACCATGATGGACTCAAGGAAAAAAATTCCAGAAAGCCAATTTATAAATAGGCCTTAAAAGAACAATCTGGTGCCACCAGGGCCTTTTGCAAAGGCTGTACAGTTTGTGCCCTGGGACAAGTGGGATTGAATTCCAGCCTGACCTCTACTCGCCAAACTGTATACACGTGAAGGGTCTAGGTTTTAAAAATTTGCATAAAGGAAGTCATTCCCACAGCGCCCGGTGTGAAACTACTTCATCTCTGCTGGTTCACTCTAAAAATCAGCTAGGTTTCATCTTCAGGTCCAAAATATCATTGCTAGCAACATATTCTTTATAACAATAGTCCACTGATCTTGAACAAAAGCAATTTGAAAGCCCCGGGCTGTTTGTTGTAATGGAATTTTCCTCATGTGAAAAAGTAAGCATTACTGTTGTATTATTAATGGAGTTTTATCCTTTTTTCCACCAAGTTGACAGTTTTAGTATCATGTTGGTACAATTTATTCTACTAAATGATTAGAATACATTTGTGTCATATTTCTATCTTCCTTTTCTAAATTGGAAATGTTCGTATTCTTGCTGCGTTTGTCCAACATTAAATGAAATTTGAACTTGTTAGCTTTGTGTTGGCTGAGATTAACCCCCCTGCCAGTGTCCACCCTCAAGTCTTTGTTTTGGGGAGGCCCCAGTTATTTGGGCAAATGGATGGTTATTCTCAGCCATAAAAATGAGCAAATAGTGTGAAAGCACCCATACCTCAAAAAGCAGAAGAGTGACCTCTGTTTGACCTTGAGGTCTGCGCACTGAAGAGGAAAGTTTCCTAACAGACAAAACAAGCTGGGAGCCAGAGAGAAAGAGAAGATTGCTTACTTTCTGATTGCTTTGTTTAAACCAACCTACTCTCTGGTTTATAATCCTTTACGGGAGCATATAAAGAAGGGGCAGTTTAAGGTCTGTTTAGATAGGAGAAGAATCGTGAAATAAACAATTAATATTTAGGAAAGGGACCCAGAACACTCTATTTGTAGGCTTTTTTCTATTTGTAGGCCATTTAATGAGTAATAGCCTTGGACTGTGGTCTTCGGCTTCTCATGCATTTATTTTTATTACTGCTGTCATATATTCACTGTGCACTCTTTGGGCTATTTTGGACAATCCAAAAGTAGGAGAATTCATTGGAGTAAATACTGTGACTATTTCTGTTGATGTGCGTGGTGTAGAGAATACAGAAGTGTTAATCCCAAGAACAGGGAAGCAAATTCAGTACTCATATTTTATTCTAGAAGAAAAGGTCTTGAAACTTTTGCTTTGAGAGATTTTTAAAAATCAGTCAATATTCCTCCCCATCTAGCCTAAGACTCCATTACATTCCAGCCCCAACATCTGGTCCAACTGGTTGCTGTTGCTGCAGCCCAAGGCTGGTCGGCATTGGTCAGCTTCCGGGAGTCTGCTCAGCTCCGATCCTCCTGCTGGGACGCCCTCCCAGCTTTCTGTACCTACGAATCCTACTCATCCTTAAAGGAGAGTTCAAAGCCTCGTTCTTCCAAGAAGCTTTCTCAGACTGCATCGACCCCGTCTCTTTCTCCTCCAAACTTCTCTGCAACCCACTGCCTGGCTCTTCCCAATATGCCATTAATTGTCTTTTCAACCCTATAGGTTCTTATTTCCCCAGGTAGATTCTAACTTCCTAAGGCAGAAATTATAAATTGCCACCCGATAATCCATTCTTTCCTGCTTTTTCATAACAGAGCCCCAATTATTCAGGGTAATAATCTACCACATAAAAATTTATATTTCCCAGCCTCCCTTGCCAAGGACAGCAACGTGACTAAATTCTGATCTATGAGATATAAGGAGAAACGTTTTCTGGAACTTATAGGAAGATTGCTTAAGGGGAGCAGATTCAATGGGAAGGGTGGACCTTTTGTCCTGCCCTCCTTCCATCTCTCTGCTGCCTGAGGTGAGGCGGGGATGGCTAGAGCTAAGAAAGCCATCTTGGACCATGAGGTGACCTTCAGGATGGAAACCGCCAGCTGAGGGCGATAGAGTAGAAAGATGGAGGGAGCCCAGTGTCAGTGACTTTGTGGAGCCACTCTCCCGTCCCTGGACTAGCTCCTCGACACTTCTTTTCTGTAAAAGAATAAACCTTTTATGTTTAAGCCATTGTTGTTTCACACAGTCAAATCCACTTCTTCCCTCATCCAGCTTCTTAGGGGCAGATCAGCTTTTAATCATCGCATCTCCTGCAGTGCCTGACATAGCACACGACACATTCTAAACAGCTATTCCTTACAGCTTGAACATATTTTCCTCCTGACCCCTAACAGTTCTTATCCTGATTAATAATAGAATTGCTCTCTTTAAAACCATGCCCGTTGATCTTACGCTCCAATTTCAAAAGTTGATATTGTTTCAACTTTCGGAAGTCTAGAAAAAGTGCCACAGCCCTCATATCATGGCTGACTTTCAAAGAATCTGGAAGTTTCTCTTGTGACCCACATTGGGAACTGAAGGGAAGCGCCACTGATGGTCACAGCTGCTTGCGGCACCAACAGGGGTGATTTTCAGAGGCTACTGCGGAATCTCTCATCTGTCAAATGCCACATATCTGTCTGCTCCCCACCGCTGGAGGAAAAATAATGGTTTCTAACTCTCCTCTGCCTTCCAGATCTTCTGTAAATGCCTGTCATTGGCAGAATCCTTCCTGGGACCTGCTGGTAAGGGATGTGGAGAAATGTAGTTCCCAAGCTTCCAGCTGAGGTATCAGTTAGGATGCCTTTTTTCCTAATAACAAAAATAACCCCACCTCAATTTGGTTGGAATTCTAAGGAAATGTACTAGCTCTCATCATTAAAATTCCAGAGGTAAAGAAAGTTTAAGATGGATCTAATATCTCTTGCTCCCTGCACTTCTCTTAGCCCTGGACTTATTTGAGGGCTAGCTTCATCCTCAGGTGGGTATCAAAATGACTAGCATTCCAGGTCTTTCCACATTTCCAACTCCTGGAAAAGCTGATCTCCAGTCCCAGAATGGCTACTAACATAATCTAGCACGTTTCTCCAACTATTCCTTATGAAGTGTAAAATTCTACTGCACATCCACAATCACTCATCTACAAGCCCAAAAATCCAAAAAATTCTGAAAACCGAAAGTTTTTTCCTTAAATGTGGTACAAACACAAGTAGCAGCACAAATTGACCTAAACTGATATAAGACTATTGAGTTCGGTTCAGGTCAATACTTGTTTATTCCATTTAGTGTGAATATCTCATGATTCTCTACAGAATAAACACGTTTGATTACAACGTATTGCCCCACACCCCGAAGAGGATATTGTGTACTATATGGTATAAATACAATATTATTTCTCTAAGATCCCAAAATTCCAAGTTCTAATACACAGCAGGCCCTAAAGATTTCAGATAAGGGATTGTGGACTTTGGAATAATCCATTCCCTATGGTCCACTGACAAAATGGAATATTTATGCATTTATTGAAAATGATGTTTATGAAGGAGTTCCAAAAATATAGCAAAATAGTTATAACATTATATAGAAAAAAACAGGAGTCAAACCTGTACAATATTTTTATTTTATTATTTATTTAATACAAAATATCTTTAGTAAAATATTTTTAATTTTAGAAAAATATATTTATTTTAATGTGCATTTTGTTTATGTATACCAAAATGTATACTAAAAGTCTGAAAGTAAATAAAGCATAATTTTCCCCTCAGCTTTATTAAGGTATTATTGACAAAAATTGTATATATTTACAGTGTACAATGTGATACTTTGATATGTGTATACATTTTAAAAATCATTACAGCTGAATAACACATCAATCATCTCACATACTTATTTTTTTGTTGTAAGAACATTTGAAATCTACTCTCTTAGCAATTTTTCAGTATACATTATTAACTGTGGTTACCATGAAATATAGTATAATTTTATTAGTAGTTCTTCATGTTAGTTCTTTTGTCCCTTTGAGAATCTAATGAACACAATTGAAGTGACTTTTGCTTTTTTTTTTTTTTCTAACTTGTCTAGCATCCAACCACACTTCCTGTTTTAGGGGAGCTGGGTCCTGCCCCAGCAAAGGAGGTGAGGAATGCCATGTCCCCTGATCCAACTCCAGACAACTGGGAGCAGTCACCGACCTAGGCTCTGCCAATCAGACCCTCCTGCTCGGGAATCTGAAGCTGCAGGAAAGGACAGCTGGAGATTGCTCATGGTGGCAGTGTGGGGTGAAGGGTTCAGCGGCAGCAGCACCAAGTATCCTGGGGTGTCAGGGGTGTCCTCCCGGCTGGACTCTCCCTGGGCCATACTCTGGGTGTGTTTGCTGCTGCTCATCTTTCAATCATCTGCTGTTTTTTTCTGGCCTGATTTTCTAGCCTTTATGGTGGCTTTTCAAAAGACAATTTTTTTCGGGCTGGGCATGGTGGCTCAAGCCTGTAATCCTAGCACTCTGGGAGGCCAAGGCGGACGGATTGTTTGAGCTCAGGAGTTCGAGACCAGCCTGAGCAAGAGCGAGACCCCGTCTCTACTAAAAATAGAAAGAAATTATATGGACAACTAAAAATACATAGAAAAAATTAGCTGGGCGTGGTGGCGCATGCCTGTAGTCCCAGCTACTCGGGAGGCTGAGGCAGGAGGATCGCTTGAGCCCAGGAGTTTGAGGTTGCTGTGAGCTGGGCTGACACCATGGCACTCTAGCCCTGGGCAACAGAGTGAGACTGTCTCAAAAAAAAAAAAAAAAAGACAATTTTTCCTGTCTAAGTTAGCCATCGTTGGTCTCTGTATTTTACAACCAAGTACCTTAATTGGTACAGCTATAGATTCTTTTCTCAGAAAAATGCACAGATCTATACAAATTTGCACCAATTTTCAGGGGCTCATGAATGAACCTTTTTTTTTTTTGAGACAGAGTCTCTCTTCCCTCCACCATGGAAGCGGCCCAAGTCTTCCCTTTCTTTGAAGAATAGATGTTCCCACTATCAATGATTCTGAAATAGTCAGGACATAAAAATGTAAGGAGACTTTTATGTGGGAGAGGAAATTTTATTTTCCTTCTGGGGGCTGGAGATCTGTTTTTCCAGGATTTGGAAATGTGGAAAAAGCTAGAATTCAAGCCATCTTGATACCAACCTGAGAATGAAGCCAGCCCATTAATAAATTCAGGGCCAAGAGAAGTTCAGTGAAACAGAGATGAAGACACTGGATTGGATCCTTCTTAAACCTGCCCTAGTCTGGAAATTTAGTGATAAGAACCAATACATTTCCTTATAATTCAAGCCAAATTGAATTAGGATTATTCTTTGTTAGGAGGGGATGAAGAAAGGCATTCTAATTGATACACTTCCGCACTCCTAAATATGCTTCTACTGCCAGTTCTTGGTTTACCCATATTAGGTGTTATCAATTTAATCTGCCATTTGATAGATAAAAATTCAACTCATTTTTCAATACTTCCTCCACTGCTCTTTTTAGTTCCTCTATTGGTTACCTTTATAGCTGTAAATAACATCCTAAAATCTCCATGTTTTGTTCTATCAAGTATCTTTAAATTCTCTTTATAAAAATAATAGCTCCCTAATTCCACTCAGCAATTCTGCCCCTAGGTTTGCACCTTTTGTCATCTGTACTTGATTTTTGCCTTATCAGTGTTGATAACATTTATGGTGTAACTAAGTTATCTAAGCTTTGTCTATAGGTTGGTTATGAACAACTAAAAATCAATGTAAAGATATTATCGTGACTATGTGTCTTAGCTCAGGCTGCTGTAACAAAATACCATAAACAGGAATTTGTCTCTCACAGTTCTGGAGGCTGGGAAGGCCAAGGTCAAGGTGCAGGCAGATTTGGTTCTCAGCAAGGACCCTCTCCCTGGCTCGCAGATGGCTGTATCCTTCTATGTCAGAGAGGGAAAGCTCTGGTGCCTCTTCTCTTCTTATAAGGGCACTAAACCCATCATGGGGGCTCCACTCTCAACCTCATCTTAACCTGATTACTTCCCAAGGGCTTCATCTGCTAACATCATCACACTGGGAGTTAGGGCTTCAACATATGAATAGGTGGGATGGGGGGAGGGTGACACACTCAGTCCATAACACTATGTAAATATTGTTCATTGCAGAAGCAGTGCTTATAAGGGTTAAGCTTCCCTTCCTACTGTTTTTTTGTTTGTTTTTCCTGGAGTTTCTGTCTTCATTTTCATTCTGTACTACTTACAAATTTTTATAAATAAGAAATTTTCCCATATCACTATATTTTTTTCAGTTATCTTTTCCAAAACTTTATGCATTTGTGTGTATGTGTGTGTATAGAGAAAGAGTTTTATTTTATGGTTTTGTTTTACATAAATGTTATATATTTACATATGGTTCTTTGACTTGCTTTTTGCACTTAACAAAATGTCCTAGAGATCTTTCCATATCAGAAAAATATAGCTCAACTTAATTACTTTTTCCTAACTCTTACCTAAATACTTGGTATGGTTTTATCACAGTTTTGTTCATTTGTTTGTGTTTTGTTGTTCTAGTTGTATTAGACCTCAGATGTACAAATGGATTGCTGTGATTTGATTCTTCATACTCCTTAGTTATAGCCAGTTTTGGTTTTTGTTCCTTTACCCCATCTGTTCTCTCTTCTCCCTTCTCCCATATATTTAATGTGTATCTTTTCAATCCACTTGCTATATTTGTCTTATGTAACATATGGTGTTGTTTTGTGAGCTTAAAAATTTTATAAAACTAGTATCATGCTGTATGTATCTACAACTTGATTTTACCATGCAAATTATGTTTAAGATTCAAGCATGTTGATAAATATCTGGCTTATTCCTTTTAACTGCTGTATAGTAATCTCTTAAATGACTAGACCACAGTTTATCTATCCATTCCCCCATGATGGTCATTTAGGCTGCTTTTCACCATTTGACATTACAAACAGTTATATGCAATAAATAATGGAATGAACATTATTTTATGTCTCCTTGTGTACACATATAACCTGCATTATTTAACCATTTCACCATTGATAGAAAGTTACTTTGTTCTTAAATTTTATTCTTATACATCTCTTTGTCATATCTGCATATATTAATATATTCTTCTAGTATATGCTGTGTAAGTAGCATTTTTCCATAATAGGGTATGCATTTTTAAAATTTTTATATCACTCAATTATCACCCAAAAAGGTTATATTGACTTAAATTTCCAAACATTGAATATGAAGTAGATATCAATTTTTCTACACATTTGCCTGCACTTGATATAATCAATATAAAATATTTGTCTACATCACAGTTAAGGGGTAGTATATCATTGTTAAGATTTGAATGTCCCTGATTGACTATAAAAGGTAGGTATCTTTTAATATCTTTATTGTCCTTTTGTTCTGCCTCTTTATAGCCTTTGACAATTTTCTGTTGAGTTTTTTTTCTTACTGATTGTCTTACATATTTGTGAAATTAATTTTTTTACTATATATATATGATTCAAATCTTTTCTTCTAGCCTCTTGCTTTTTCTTTCACTTTGGTTTTGCCTTTACAAGAATAAGGTTTTCATTTTTAAGTAATCAAATTTATCACTTTTTCCTGTAAAGCTTTTTGCGTGTTGGAGTATAAGTGTGTCTTACTTTAGAGAAGCTTTAAACATATTAAAAAATATTGGCCTATATTTTCCTGTATGATTGTGTGTGTGTGTTTGCTTTAGAGGTGCTCCCCTTCTCAGTGGTTATAAATATTTGTCTGTATTTTCATTGAATGATTTTATACCTTTGGGTTTTTTAAGTTTCTCCTTTTAATCCATCTGGAATTTAATTTTGAGAATGGTATATAGTAGATATGTAGCTTTATTTTCTCCAATAATATAGTATTTATTAATAAATTTATAATACTAAATATTTTAACTTAATACTAACTATATTTATTAGCAAATAGTATTCATTTCAACACTATTGAATTTGAGGTTACACTACTATTATATGCTAATATATTAGTTCTCATATATAGACAGATCTATTTCTGTAGTCGCCATTCTGCCCCATTAAACTATTTATCTATTTCTATGCCGAAACCACACAGTTTTAATTGCTTTAGTATTATAAAATATTTTGACATTTGATACGACAAGTCCTAATATCTGTTTCTAGCAGTGTAGTAGACCCCTTACCCAGAACAGCCTTCTTGCTGAAAAATAAGTAAAAACGATAGACAAAATAAATTTATTTTCAATTTAAAAATGCAAATTTTTAAATGTGTTGGCAAGAAAGTCACAAAAAGTTACATAAGCCAAATGAGTGAAAGGAGAAATCCTATTGGAATGGCAGGTGCTTTATGGTCATCTTGTGTGACCTTAAGTTTCCACATATATGCTTTCCCAAGGTCTAGAGCATAGACATCTTTCCAAGGTGGGGGAGACAGATAGGAGACCCACATGCAGAGCTCAAATTCAAAAAAATCCATCCTGCAGGCAAGTACAGTAAGAAAACTTGCCGATTCAACCTTGGTGGTAGGTGGGAGGGGAAATAAAAATATCCCCTGAAAATGTAGAACCACAATCCACCCTTCACATTGGTTTGTGACCCAAATTCACACAGCTCATGTTTTCTGAAAAAACCTCAATCTGATAATTTATTTTTAAATGATTGCAGAGCAAATATAACATTGACACCAAAACTTGACAAAGATTGCACAAAGAAAGAAAACTATAGACCAATCTCATTTATAAATATCAGTGCAAAAAACACCAAATAAAATATTAACAAGCAGAATCAAGGGCACATTTAAAGTAATAACCAGATGGTGTTTATTACATGAATGAGAAGATCATTCAATATGAGGAATCTATCTATACTAATATACCTGAGAAGAAAAATAATGTGATCTCAACTGATGCTAATAAGAATTTGGGAAAAAGTAAAAAGCCTTTCTTGATTTTAAAAACACCTCATAAAATAAAAACAAATGATAACTTCTCTAACATATATTTATTAGTCCAGAAATCCCAATCAATCTTAATAGATAACCTTGGCAGCACTCCCGATAAAGTAAGCAACAGGACAAAGATGCCCCTATCTCCATGAATATTTAATTTTTTCCTGAAGATATTGACAAATGCAATTAGAAAAGAGAAAGTATAAGAATTATAAAAAAGATGGTAAGACTATCACTATTTTCAAGTGATATGATTTTATATTTAAGAGAATCAACTGAAAAATGACTACAAATAATTAAGAGAATCCTGCAAATTGCAGGGTATAAAATTAATATATAGTAATGAATTACTCTTTTATATAAAACAATACCAGTTAAAAAATAAAGTGGCCAGGCATGGTGCAACAGGCCTGTAATCCCAACTGCTTGGGAGGTTGAGGCAGGAGGATCTCATGAGCCCAGTAGTTCAAGAGGAGCCTGGGCAACATAATTAGACCCAGTCTCTAAAGAAAATAAATAAATTAAAAATAAAAATAGGCTGGGTGCGGTGGCTCACACCTGTAATCCTAGCACTCTGGGAGGCCGAGGCGGGCGGATCGCTCGAGGTCAGGAGTTCGAGAACAGCCTGAGCAAGAGCGAGACCCCATCTCTACTAAAAATAGAAAGAAATTATCTGGCCAACTAAAAATTTATATAGAAAAAATAAGCCGGGCATGGTGGTGCATGCCTGTAGTTCCAGCTACTCGGGAGGCTGAGGCAGAAGGATCGCTTGAGCCCAGGAGTTTGAGGTTGCTGTGAGCTAGGCTGACGCCACGGCACTCACTCTAGCCCGGGCAACAAAGCAAGACTCTGTCTCAAAAAAATAAATAAATAAACAAATAAATAAATAAATAAAAATAAAAACTAAATTTTGAAAAGCGGAAAAGATTATATCTCCCACACCAAAAACAACAGCAGAGATCAACTACTTAAACTTAACAAGAAATATACAACATCTTTATGAGAAAAATTTAAGACACTATAAAAGTAGAACTTAAATGGAAAGATAGACCCTTTGGTTAAAAAAAAATCAACATCACAAAAAGTCCCTTCTCTCTGAGTCAATTTATAAATTTAACCTCATCTTAATAAAACAATTGTTTTATTTCTCCTGGAAGTAGATAAGTTGTTTCAAAATTCATTCAAAGAAGTAAATAAGCAAGAAAAATTCTGAAAATGAAGAACAATGTGGTGCAGTCATCCCAATCGGATAATAAAGAACAGTATAAGGTTCCACTAATTAAAACAATATGACAATGGTGCATGACTAGACAGGCTAAAGGAGGAGAATACAATGTACAGAAATAAATCCAAGTACATACAGAAATTTAGTATATGAAAAAGTGGCAACTCAAATCAAAGTGGCAAGAATGAGTTTTAAATAAATGGTATGAGACAACCAGACAGCCACCTGGAAAAAATAAAACTGAATCTACACCTCTCATCATGTACCAGAATAAAGACAGATTTTTAAAATCCTAATATTAAAAAAAGAAACCATGAAACTATAAGAAAACATAAGTGAATTTCTTTATGAGCTATGACTCAAAAATACAAAAGATACATATAAAAAATTATAAGTAATTTTGACTACATAAAAAAAATTTTAAGTTTATGGGAAGATATGCCATAGCAATGCTGACAGACGAATGTCAAAAATGGGAAAATATATTTGCAACTTACACAATGGATGAAGGGCTAACTATCCAAACACATGAGGAATTATAATAAATCAATATGAAAAGACCAATTAAGATCCATAATTCTTTAAAGAAAAATGAGCAATGTCCAAGAACATAAAGTTTGCAGGAAAAGAAAACATACAAATGGCTTATATGCATATAAAAAGAAAGTAAACTTCACTCATAACCAAAATGTAAATTGAAACTAAACTAAGATACTTATTAGATCAGGAAAAATCTAGAAGTTGAACAACATATTCTGTCAGCAAGGCTATGGGGAATCAGGTAATCTCATACATTGCCAGTGAGTGAAAAACGATACAACAATAATAGAAGGCAAATGGCAATATTTCCCCAATTTATAGTATATTTACCCTTTTACCTGGCATTTCACTTCTAGAGATTTCACATATTCCCCTGCACACTGACAAAATGATGTATGTACAGGGTTATTCATCAATGCATCATTGTCTACAATAGAAAAAGATTGGAAACAACCAAAGTGCCCATCAGTGAGGAGCTGGTTAAATAAATTATGCTATAGTCACACAATGGAACACAATACAGCTGTAAAAAAAAAAAATTAAGCTTTTTTTTGTACTGATATAAAAAGATCTTCAGGATCTATTTTAAGTAACAAAAGGAAGGTGCAGAATAGTAACATAATTTTCTACTTTTATGAAAGCAAGAGAGAAAATATTATATATTCATATTTCCTTGAATAAACATAAAGAAATATTGGAAGTATTCTAAAGGAACTAATAAAAGTGTTTAAATACAGAGGGAAGGAGGGAGTAAGGTAGCATATATATAGGAAGAGTAGTGACTGGATCTATTGGTCAGGAGAAGGATAAAGATATGGATTGATTTTTTTTTTCTTTTTTGAGACAGAGTCTCCAGTCACCTTAGCTAGAGTGCAGTGGTGTCATCATAGCTCACAGCAACCTCAAACTCCTGGGCTCCAGAGATGCTCCTGCCTCACCCTCTTGAGTAGTTGGGACTATATGCAGGCACCAAGACACCTTGCTAATTTCTCTATTTTTAGTAGAGATGGATCTTGCTCTTGCTCAGGATGGTCTCGAACTCCTGACTTCAAACCATCCTCCTGCCTCCCAGAATGCTAGGATTAAAGGCATGAGCCACCACACTGGCCAAGATGTGAATTTACTTTAGGTTTTGTTAATCAAGTCAGGATAGGCTTGGTTATGTTGTAGTAACAAACACACCAAAATCTCAGTGATCTAACTACCTGCATTATTTTTTCTTTCCTCCACGAAATGTCCATCATGAGCAGACTGGGAACCTTATTCCATAATACTGGAATGGTTATGTGACCTGGTTCTGACCAATAAAGTGTGACAAAATATCCCAGAAGAGCTCTGGGAAACATTTCCTCTTGAAAAGAGACAAACAGGCCTCCAAATCATTTCTGCTTGACATGCTCACATAGAGTGCCTGGTACTATGGCAGCCATTTTGTTTCCTGGGGAGCAGCAAGGTGAAAAGACACAAATCTGATATACTGGATATTGTACAGGTAAAAATAGAAAGCACCTGGATCCTTAATGATGTCCATAAACCACTAAATTAATTAATTCTGGAGACTCCCTGCCTCAGGATTTCTTATTATGTGAGACAATAAAATTTATTTATTGTATAAGCTATTTCAAATTAGATTTTCTGTTATTTGTAGATGAAAGCATCCTAATAGGTTTCTTATTCATTTTTCTTGTTTTATTGCACTGACTAGATATCCTAGTTTAATGTTATATAGTAGCATGAAAGCAAGCATCCTTGTCTTATTCCTGATTTAATAGGATTAACTCTAAATTCACCAGTAAGTATCATGGTGATAGCTGTAGGTTTTTGCTAAGTCTCTTGATTAAGATAAGAAATTTCCCTTCTATAGCAAGCTGCTTAGAGTTTTAAAAAATCATTAACAGGTATTAAATTTTATCAATTTTTTGTATTTATTGATATAATCAGATGCTTTAATTTGTGCATGTAGTGAATTATATAAAATTAGATTCTTGGACATTTGTAATTAACCTCCCTTTGGCGTAATATATTCCCTTGATAAACTATTGCATTTACTTTGCTTATATTTAAATTGCATTTTTGCATCTATGTTATAAGTGAGGTAGATCTTTCACTGTTCAGTTTTGGCATCACTACTTTGCTAGTCTTACAAAATGAGATGGATATCTTTCCAACTCTAGAATAATGTATATAACATAAAATTATCTCTTTTTGGAAAGTTCAGTAGTACTCTCCCATAAAACTTCTTAGGCTTGGTGGAGTTTTTTTTAAACTTTAAAAACATTTATAAAAATACAGAGAATAATATGATTTACCCCATTTACTAACTCATAGCCAAAAATAACTAACTCATAGCAATGACCATTTTATCTACATTCCTCCTCTAATAGTTTTAAAAGAAATTCCAAACATCACATCATTTCATCTATAAATATTTCAACATGAGTCTCCAAAATATAAGAATTCTTTTTTAAACATTACCATAATAATATCATTAAATATCCAGTCAGTGCCTTAGAAACTAATATACCAAGTAACCCTATCAATCACCCCTTGCCCTACTCTCTAACCCATTTTTCATCCTTCCAGTTTTTAACTGGAAGATTTCCAAGTCCATGATAATGTGTAAGTCTTCTCCATCTCCCTTGTAGGTAGCAACAAATCTATCCTTTCCCCCACCTTCAGCTGAGGGACAGAAATTTACCCAAGACAGTCGTTCCTGCCTGGTGTCCCTGCAGTTGAAACTCAATATTTCCTCCTAGATATCAGGTCATGATGATTCAACTCTTCGAGTCTCAGTTTACTCATCTAGAAAATAGGAATGATAACACCACCTACCCTACAGGGTTATTATAAAGATCAAAAACATCCATTTTCTGTTGCTTATAACAGAATACCTAAAACTAGGTAATTTATAAAGAAAAGAAATGTATTTCTTACAGTTATGGAGGCTGAGAAGGCCAAGGTCAAGAGTCCCTCACGTGAGAGAGAGTGAGGACTCCCTGCAGAGTTCCGAGGTGGCATGGGCATCACATGGCAAGTGGGCTGAGCATGCTAGCTCAGGTGTCTCTTTCTAAAGCCACCAGTCCTACTTCTATGATAACCCACTGAGCCACTAATCCATTAATCCATTAATGGACTAATCCATACATGAGGGCAGACCCCTCAAAACCTAATTACCTCTTAAAGGTCCCACCTCTCCATACTGCCACACTGGGGATTAAATTTCAACATGAGCTTGGGAGGGAACGAATATTCAAGTGGTAGCAATAAGATCGGTAAAGCCTCTTGCACAAAGTTGACTCAGAGTTGGAGCATTATATTTTTTCTTATGCAAAGTGCCACTAAAATAAGATTAGCGATTATGACACACATCAAAAGTCATAATGTCATCCCAACTTTTGCACCAATTACCCTATTCTGTGAAAATACTTCAAGAAAATAACAGAAGCTATAGAAA
>CM052441.1:87623140-87641799 GCA_028533085.1 Varecia variegata
TAAAATTTTATGTAAAATATTTTACTTTTTAACAAAGTAGCATTAGGATTGTATAAAAAAGATTAATTTAATATAATTGTCAATAATATCCATGTTATGAAGATAAAATTCAACTATTTAACATGTGACACATACTTTAAATTAATTACATAAGTATAATTTCTGATTTACAGTTTGAAATAAAATAGTTTATTGTGTTTAGTTTAGTGACCAAATCTATATTCAATATAGATTAAAAGTAACTACATGCTATGGCATTAAAATAGACAAACCTGTTTTCATTGCCTAATGTTCAGAAATCTTGCATTTTAGCTTAACCTATCAACTATTTTTTTTTTTTTTTTTTTATGAGACAGAGCCTCACTTTGTTGCCCAGGCTAGAGTGAGTGCCCTGGCATCAGCCTAGCTCACAGCAACCTCAAACTCCTGGCTCAAGTGATCCTCCTGCCTCAGCCTCCCGAGTAGCTGGGACTACAGGTGCACACCACCACGCCCGGCTAATTTTTTGTTTCTATTTTTAGTTGACTGGTTAATTTTTTTTTCTATTTTTTAGTAGAGATGGAGTCTCACTCTTGCTCAGGCTGGTCTCAAACTCCTGACCTCAAGTAATCCTCCTGCCTTGGCCTCCCAGAGTGCTAGGATTATAGGCATGAGCCACCACACCCAGCCTCAACTGTTTTTTTTTATTAAAAAAATTTTTTTCATATCAGATGGGTAATGTACTGATGTTATAACATGGTTTAAAGGAGACACATCTCACATATTAGTGTGAAAACCCAATCATCATGTTTATGAACCACAGAAGGATCTCAACTGTTTTATTTTTATAAGGTTCATACTTTGTTTCAAAATGAGGAGATAGAGATATTTCAAGCTGTCATTTGCAAGCACTTATTTGCAAATGCATTTGGAAATGGAATTTGGGTATGAATAATCATTATTCCCAGTAAATGAATTGCTTCTTGCTATGGTTTGACTGTGTTCCCCAAATTTTATGTGTTGGAAATTTAATCCCCAAATTTATATGTTGATAGCATTTGGAGGGTTTCTTTTATGAGGTAATTAGAATTAGATAAGATCATCAGGGTGGGGCTTCCATGATGGTATTAGTAGATTTACAAGGAAAGGGAGAGAGACCTGAGCTAGCAGCTTGCTCTGTCTCAGTATATGATGCCTCCCACCATACTATGATACAGCAGGAAGGCCCTCACCAGACGCAGGTGCCATGCTCTTGGACTTCCCAGCCTCCAGAACCATGAGTTAAATAAACTCCTATTCTTTATAAATTATCCAGTCTGTGGTATTCAGTTACAGCAACAGAAAACAAACCAAGGTAGACACTCTTCCCCTCAGCTTAAAACAGATTTTCAAGTATCAGTCATGTTTTGATGTTTCCTATTAGAATTCTAAAATAAATACAACTTACATATCTGGTAAGGATTATCTCAAGGAAAGTTTTTAGAATTACAATTTTTACCATGGTACGTATAACATAAAATTTACCATCAGTCATAATACATTCACAATATTGTATAACCATCACCACTGGTGATGTTTATAGTTCCAGAACATTCTCAACATCCCCAAAAGAAACCCCCATACCCATTAAGCAGTCATTCCCTATTTTCCCCTCCCTCAGCCCCTGACAACCATTAATCTGTTTTCTGTATCTGTGGATTTGCCTATTCTGGATATTCCATGTAAAGGGGTCATACAACATGTGTCCTTTTGTGTCTGGCTTCTTTCACTTAGCATAATGTTTTCAAGGTTCATCCATGTTGTAGTATGTTAAAATTTTAACGCTTCTCATTGACTTATTATATTTTAATAACAATATTCCTTATTCTTTCTGATTTTAGCCTGTAATCCATTATAAGTGTAGACTGAATAATAAAATAAGGAATAAAGATAATTTATAGCCGCCCAACAGATATCTTAGGACTTAGTGCCCAGTGGTGCTGTGCTGAGTGGGGTATGGACTGACGGACTGGTTCGTGATCTCCACTAACCCTGTGTGTGCTCACTTTACACACACCAGAGTTTCTGATGCTGTTCAGTTTTAAAGGGAAAACATTTCAAACAAATAATTGGGTTACTTGTTACATTTTGAAATTCAAACAAATGCCACTGCTATCCTTGAGAATGTGAACCCCTGGAATGATGCTCACAGATCCTCCAGAGGATCATGGGCACCTTATGGGACCTCCATGAGGGAGACTATTTTGCAGCCATTAAACATGACACTCCTGAAAACAATGTCTTACATGAAAAATGTTCATAATCTAATGCCACAAGGGAAAGCATGATAAATGGTCATAAATATGTTATGGAAATTAGAGGAAGACCATTTAAAACTATGTAAAAACACTTCTAGTAAAAAAGGCAGAAACGGAATGTACAAAATAATAACAATAACATGCTGGATGGTAGAACTATAGCTTTTTTTTTCCACAAACTTTCCAAAGATCTGCATTGTGCTTATATTACTTTCATAATTTAAACAATGGTCACAGACCTTTAGCAGCTTTCTGCTCAAGCCAACCTTGAATCAGACTATCATAAAAGTACATGCAGATCCACATATTCTATGGATAAAAATCTTGAAGTTAAATGATTGGAAAATTACACAGAAACTTGTTTGTAATGTTCACTTTGGAGTGGTAGCTAACTGCCATTGGCTTGCCTTTTAGAGCTGCAGTCCCCAACCCTTGGGCTGTGGACTGGTACCAGTCCATGGCCTGTTAGGAACCAGGCGTCACAGCAGGAGGGAGTGGCTGCAAATATAGATCATCATTAGCAGAGAGGTTTGATTGCACAATAAATGTAACGTGCTTGAATCATTCCAAAACCATTCTGTTCTCCCCTCCCCCACCCAGCCCCCAGTAAAATGAAAATTGTCTTTCATGAAACCAACCTCTGGTGCAAAAAAAGGTTGGGGACCACTGTTGTAGAGGACAGCTCTTCTTAATGAGACCCTTTTTGTACTTCATTAATCCCCTTTGGATGGCCTTTAATTAGACCAAATTCTGCTTACTACATACATCTTTAAACAAAAACACAGTGCATTCATGTAATGTACCAGGCCACCTATTTTAATATGGTGAGAAGGACATTGGCTTGGGTGTCAGGGGGCCTGAGTTCTAACTTCAGCTGTATGGCCTCAGGAAAGTCAAACTCCTTCTCTGAGTTTTTTTTCTTTTCTTTCTCATTTGCACAATATGAATGGGAATCTTGACTTCCATGGAGCTCTAAGTGAGAAGGAAATTCTCAGCTCTTAGATGATCTCTGCATTTCTCATAAGTAGGGATACTCGGAAAGGTATCCAACTCCTACTAAAGTAGAAAAGGCTGAAAAGCAGAAAAAAGAAGTGTGATCCAAAAAAGAACCCATGAAAATAAGCAAAGCAGGAAAGAGAAAGCACTGGAGGATGAGTCTCAAGAGACCTAAATTCTACTCCTAGTTCTGCCCCCAGCCACTGGTGATCCTGAGTTAGTCATTTCTCTTCTCTAGGGCTCAGTTTCTTCCTCTGTGAAATGAGGTGATGGGTGTAAGGCCCTTTCTGGTTACAAGTTCTATTAATATGTGATTCTTCATCACAGGATGAGGGTTGCCTATTGTAGCCTCACTTGGTTCTTACAGAACCTCTTTGTTATTCAAGGGACTCAGCAAAATGTTGACTTTTTAATCTTTTAATTCATTCCCATGTCAACCATGAAGTAAATCAGAAGAGAAAATCCAGATGAACATTCCCATTTAAGTCAGTTTCTTGAGGCTGATATTTTAACAAACAATAAACTGATGAATCATGAGATGACCTTGGAAAATATTAGACACTTAAATCTTCTCAACATTTTTCAGGAAATAGGTTGTAAATGGGGGAAGAAAAAATGTAAATGTGTTCAAGATGGGGATGGTCTTAAATAAAAATAACTACATTTTACTTTTAAGTTATAGTTTCAAAAATTCTTCTCCTGAAAGTGTACTTGGGATGGGTACAAACACACTAGTAGGGTTTTTTTCTTTAGATCCCACAACCAACTCTTTATTTGCTAAACAGAGAGTTTTGGAAAATTTGCATCATGGTCGCAGACTCAGACAAGGAAAACGGTTGAGATGGGTGACTTTTCCAGACACTTTCTTAGTCACTTGGTTTTCCTGATGGTCACATTCTACCCTAAAACCAAACACCATCAGCAGCAGGAGCTGTGGGGTGAACATTTGAGATGCCAAAGTCTGTCTTCTGGCTCATAATCTGGTTGTCTCCCTCGATATCAACGTCTCTCAAAAGGTGCCCGCCATACCTGCAGTTCTTTTTATATCCTTTCTTTTTCGAAACACATTCAAAACCTTTTACAAGGACAAAACCTCTAAATGTATTGTTCTGAGCTGGAAGTGGTTGAGAATATCCTACAATGGGTTCTAGAGTCCCAGGATGGATAAGCTCTTATAGGATTCAGAGGCTGAAAAAAGTGAAGTAAATTTTCCAACTAGAATTATAGCCACTCGCCATGTTGAAAAAGCACAGGGTGTGAGAGGAAGGGGTGTTTATAGGGTCTATCAGTCAGGGTTCAGTTGCAGATAGCAGAAACCACCCAGGCTAATTTAAACAAATGATCCCTCACCAGTGGAATTAGGTACTTCAAAAATTGTTTGAAGAGCCGTAGGAAGAGCCCTAGGATGAGCTTCCAATAATGACTCCCTAGAACAAGATGGTAGAAGTGGCCCATGAAGGAAGCTGCTATTTCTGTCACCACTAATAAGTTGAAGAATCAGGAAGCTCCAGGACCACACAACTCCTGACACCCACAAAGAACCAGCCACTGGGACTCCTGTTGTCGCAGAAGAGCTCACCCATCCCCACATACGTGCACGTCAGCAAAATGACAGAGAACAGCAGAAGGCGGTCTCCACCTTGTTCCTGCCTTCCAAATCCCCACGTGTTTCCTCCATGGACTGAGAGCTCCTGCTCTAAAGAAGTCTGGGAAATACGTAGTCTTTTGCATTTTATCTGAAGCATTTAGCAAGGCATATTATTAATACAAGGGAGTTGGAATGGAGCCGAGTGGGCCTATCTGTAACATTTAATGGCGGGGTGGGGAGGGAACAACTACATTTTCCCCGAGGTCCCTGGAGGTTCACTGTGATACACCAAGACCAGCCATGAGCATCATAGTGTGAATAAGAAGAATTCATGCAGGGCATGGGCCCTTTGGTGGGGGAGGGCTCAGAGCATAGAGTATAAATATCCCTTGGCTTCCCGGAGCTTACACTGTCTCATTTGAGAAATAGAAATATAGACTGACAGGCCAATATTGTATGTGTATGTGCGTATATATATATGTACATATTTTTTTTTTTTGAGACAGAGTCTCACTTTGTTGCCCGGGCTAGAGTGAGTGCCATGGCATCAGCCTAGCTCACAGTAACCTCAAACTCCTGGGCTTTAAGCAATCCTACTGCCTCAGCCTCCTGGGTAGCTGGGACTACAGGCATGTGCCACCATGCCTGGCTAATTTTTTCTATATATGTTTTAGTTGGCCAGATAATTTCTTTCTATTTTTAGTAGAAATGGGGTCTCGCTCTTGCTCAGACTGGTCTCGAACTCCTGACCTTGAGCGATCCACCCACCTCGGCCTCCCAGAGTGCTAGGATTACAGGCGTGAGTCACCGGGCCCGGCCTATATGTACATATTTTATGCAAATATATATACAACCTTTTAAAACAAATGTACTAGGGAAATCATAATTTGCATTTTTTAAAAAAGTCTACCTTAGATGACATCAGTATACAGAAGCTAGAGATATGTCCAATTTACAGCAATTAATGAGGGCTAACTGAGTCCCAAATGGGGGCTAGATATTTCCATACACACTTTCTCATTTAATCTTTATAACATATGAATTCAGATTTCCAGAAGTATGAGAGAGATAGACACATAGACAGATATCTTTGTATATATAAAACAGTTACCAGACTCCCCTGGTGGGTTAACTTAGGGGTAGAAACTGAGTGTGACTCATTTATCTTTACTGGAGAAAGTGAGAGTTGACAGAAAGGTACAATTATTTAGAGAAGGTGTCAGATTTCCAACATCAGAAATGCATGGGGAATAAATATGTCTAGCCCATGTGGCATTGGACTGCTGGACTTAATCTAAACTTCAATTTAGTGGTGTTACAAAAGAAGTGTTATGACCTTGATGTTCTGCCTAGTTGGAGTGTGTGTGTGTGTGTGTGTGTGTGTGTGTATTGGGATAGGGGAAGTTCTATTCCCTACAAAGAGCAAGTTATTCTTCCACTGAAGAGGGACACAAAGCTGGGTACTGTGGCGGGTACCTGCAGTCCCAGCTACTTGGGAGCATAGTTTGAGCCCAGGAGTTACAGACCAGCCTGGGCAACATATTAAATAGCAAGACCTTGTCTCAAAAAAAAAAAAAAAAAAAGAAGGTAGGTCTTGCCACCAGGTGGCACACACCATTTTCTTTCTTGTTCTTTCTTGTTTCTTTCATTTTCTATGTTGATAGTAATGATAATAATGATATCTGTTGAGTTCTTATGTATGTGTTTTGTATCTACTGCCTGGTTTAATAGGCATGTCAATTGTTTCCATTTTATAAATAGGAGAAGGAAAGCTTAAAGAGTTTACCAAAGTCATAGAAAAAACTAAGCATTGTCTCCGGGATTTAAACCCTGGGATTTGTCCCTACAGCCCAAGCTTTTAACCACTATTGAGGTCCTACCATCAGCCCTGAGTGAGCAAGCTAATGTGGAAGTGGGCCCAGTTCTATCACTAATACAGAGAAGATACCATGTAAAATATAATCCAAATAAAGCTCTAAGTGCTAGGAATGATGAGAGCCGCCAAAGGCAGAACAGCTAGCTGAGTCGTTGTCACAAGTAACCTGGAAGAATTTGGGCTAGAGTTAGGACCAGTGGCTAATGCCCATGAGGGGACAGGAGGAAGGAAGTGAGCTGGGATTGCACTCTCTGCACAAAAGGCCCTGAAGAACTCTTCCTCTTAAATGTGGGTTGAAAAACTGTTCACAGGCCTTGGGAATTGCCCAGGAAGCTCACCATTTGTCTAAGGTCTTGGGCATGGAGGGAAAAATGCCACCCACGAGAAGTCTAAACCCTGGGCCTATGTCAGTCACACGCACAGGAGTGGGGGCCATGGAGACACTTAGCATTCCAACAGAAGCAAATGTGTGAATCTTCTCCACAGAGAAAATGTTACTACCCAGAGCTTCAGGGGACTCCTACAGGAAGAAACAACCCTTGCTAAAGACAAGTTCATAATAAAAAATTACAAATATCCTATCATGCTGGTAAAAGTCAAATCCTGTCTGGAATTAAAAGTGAAACCCAGCTTGGACTGGAAAAAAAAAAAAAAACCAAAAAAAAAAACCAGCCCTGTCAATTCAGGCCAGGAGGACAGACACCAATAAAGCCAGCTGCCAAGTTCACAGGAACATCGCTTCTCCCAAAGTCAGGCCGAGGCTGTAAAATGCCATAAAGGAGCCAGGCACAGTGGAGCGCTTCTACAGTCCCAGCAACTGGGGAGGGTGAGGTGGGAGGATTGCTTGAGCCCAGGAGTTAGAGGATGCAGTGAGCTATGATCATATCACTGCACTCCAGCCTGGACAACAGAGCAAGACCTCATCTCTTTAAAAAACAAACAAAACACATAAAAATCTCCTCTTTGAGTGGCTACTGTTTTCCTATCAAACCCCCAGACCACTTTGCCATACCCGTCTATTGTTGGGGTACACAATTGCCAAGCTCCTTTCTCCTCATGACAGCACCTAATACCTAGTTAATCCCCACTTCTCTTAAACAACCCCCATCACCCTCAATAACAGCAACCAACCCAGAATTATGCCCATTTCCCTTAGATCTTCAGAATCCTTCAGTGAGACCTGAACTTACAACAGAGGCTTCTGCCCTCCCTCCTTGTGACATTCCACAGTTCCCCTGGAGTGCCCTCCCTTGGACACTGAGTCACTAACTGATTTTGTCAGACTCAAACTTGCTCCTGGTGCTCTGTGGTTGATCAGACTTTACCAGTAGAGAGTCAGCATATGCAAGAAACAGAAAAATCAGCACCGCCTCGAAAGTCAAAATAATAGAAAATCTGGAGGACACTGTTAAATAACAAGTAGATTTGAAATGATTAAAGAAATGATGATGATGATGACAATAATAATAAAGATAGCAAACACACAACATTGTTCTCAGGGCTTCACAAAATGTTAACTCATTCAGTCTTCACAAAATCCCTGTGAAGTGGCTACTATTACCTTCCCCATTTTACGGATGAGATGTCAGAAAATTTGCCCATGCTCACGCAGCTATTATAGTGGTAGAGCTAGAACTTGAACTCAAGCAGTCTAGACCAGAGCACATGCTACTAATCACTATGAATTAAAAGGCAGTAGGGCCGGGTGCGGTGGCTCACGCCTATAATCCTAGCACTTGGGAGGCTGAGGCGGGTGGATTGTTTGAGCTCAGGAGTTCGAGACCAGCCTGAGCAAGAGCGAGAGCCCATCTCTACTAAAAATAGAAAGAAATTATCTGGACAACTAAAAATATATATAGAAAAAATTAGCCGGGCATGGTGGCGCATGCCTGTAGTCCCAGCTACTCGGGGGGCTGAGGCAGTAGGATCGCTTGAGCCCAGGAGTTTGAGGTTGCTGTGAGCTAGGCTGACGCCACGGTACTCACTCTAGCCCGGGCAACAGAGTGAGACTCTGTCTCAAAAAAAAAAAAAAAAAAAAAAGCAATAGGAAACTGTTAGATAAGAGCAGGCCAATTTGAAGAAAGAACCATGTCAAACTTCCAGAAATGAAAAACAGAGTCACTCATTTATTCATTCACCAAATATTTATTTAGCTGATATAATGTGCAAACACACATTAGGATCTGGGCATATTGCAGTGAATAAACTAGATAAAAATCTTGGTCCTACCAGAGGGTATATTTTGATAAAGAAGATAGATAATGAGTATAATATATAGCTATAGGTAGGGATAAGCACTAAGAAGAAAAAAATAAAGTACGGAAGGGGAGTATGAAACAACAAGAGTATGGAAAACCACTGAGAAAGTGGTTTTTATTCAAATCCTGAAGAAATGAGAGAGCAAGCCAAATTGGTGTATAGAGAAGAACTTTCCAGGCAGAGGAAACAGCCAGAGCAAAGGCACTGACCAGGGAACACGCCTGGTGCTTTTAAGTGACAGGAAGGATCCTGCTTGCTGCGTGAATTCAAGTTGAGTGAGAGAGACAGTAGTGGGAGATGAGTCCACATGGTAACGTGGGCTGAATCAGGCAGGGGCCTGAAGGTCACAGTGAGGACTTTGGTTTTATTCCAAGTGACCAGGGAGCCCCTGCTGGGCCCTGAGCAGACGTAAGGATCTAACATTTTAACAGGATCACGCTGGCAGTCATGTTGAGACTAGATTGCAGGCAGACCATTCAGGAGGCTATTGCAATAACCCAGGCAAAGAATGATGGTGACTTGGACCCCTCAGGCAGCAGTGAGGATTGTAAGAAGTGGCCAAATTCTGGATCTATTTTTAGGTAAAACCCATAAGATTTGCAGTATTTGCAGTGTGAGATAAAGAGGAGTTAAAGATGACTCTAAGGTTTTTAGACTGAACATCTGTAATAATATCTGAATAACATCTATAATCTCATTAAATGAGATAGAGAAAACTGTAGGGGTTGGGAAAGAAGATCAGGAGCTCAGTTTTGAACTCCCACATGGAAATGTCTCATAATCAGCTGGGTACATGGGTCAGGGGTATAGGGGAGAGGTCTGAGCTATGGGTATAAATTTGGAACTTATCAGCATGTCTATGATATTTGAAGTCCCAAGACTGATGACTTCATCTGGAAAGTGGTTCAGATCGCGAAAAAGAGAAGAGGGCCAAGGACTGAGCCCTGGGAACTTCATCATTGAGAAATAGGGAAGATGAAGAGGAACGGCAAATGAGACTGAAACAGAGCAGCCAGAATTACAGGAAGAAACCAGGTGAGTATGGTGTCTCCAAAGCCAAATGAAGGAATTATTACCATGTGAAAGTCAATAGATGGGTTAAACAGAAAATTAGATCTGGACGAAGACAAAATTAGCAAGTTCAAAGATAAAGACCTAGAAAATAAAAAAGTGATTAAGAAAAACAGAGGCTAGAATGAAGATATTCAACATGCATTTAGGGAGGGTCCCTGAAGAAAAGAATAGAGTATGTGAAAAGACAATATTTAAAGAGAAAATGTCTGAGAAGTCTCTATAATTAAATTTAAAAAGACATGAGTATTGCATATTGGTTTCCCTGGGAAGTAGAGTGGGACAGAGAGTAGTGTGCAGGAGGCTTGTTAGAGTACACTGGGGGTCAACACCAGTGGAAGGGGTGGAAGCAGGACTGGGCAGAGGGAGAAGGTGAGCTGCAATGCCATCTCAACAAAGACGTCCGCCAATCTCATGGGAAGAATGACCAGTTGTCCTGGTTTGCCTGGGATTCCAAAGTTTCCGAGGATGTGGGAATTTCGATGCTAAAACCAGGATAGTCCCTGGCAAATCAGGATGAGTTGATCATCCTAACATGCAGAGCTCTGAGGCCGAAATGGAACTTTAGAATTGTTCCGTGTGTGAGGGACAGAAGGACTGGCTCTTTGTACCACCAAGTCATTAGATGCAGGCTGTCATGGGGAAGGAGTGTGACCTTGTGGTTAAAGCAGCACTATTCAAGTGTGGACAATTCCTGGAGAGCGCAGACAGCTGAACATTGTCTCCTGGAAGCAGTCCAAGCTCCCAGCACCTGGGGGATTAGATCCATCAGTCCCAAAGAAGGATTTGGGTAGTGCAGGACAGCGTCTACCATAAGAAGTCTTTCTAATCAAAGTAGCAAATTAAGTCATGAACAGAATATATAAATACTAATCCAGACCCAGACACATCATCAAACCTGCCGAACAACACAAAGAGGAACATAAATCCAATCAAATTGGAAAGACAGATTGTCAACAAAAGAACAGTTATTACTGAGAACAGACTTCTCACCAGCACTGAAAAATGCCAGAAGAAAATGAAACAATATCCTCAATGTATTGAGGGAAAGTAATTGTCAACCTAGAATTCTGTGTTCAGCTAAATCATGTTTCTAGAGTGAGCACAAAATAAAACAAAGACATTTTCAGCCAAACAAAAGAGTGAGAGAGTTCACTTCTCACAGATGCTCAGTGAAAGAACTCCTGAGGTTGTCTTCAATAAGATAGCAGTTTGAAGGAGTGGGATGCAAGAAGCAATGGTGAGCAAATAAACAAATTGGTTAAGCTAAATTCTAATAAACACTGACTATTAAAAATTACTGTTCTCTGTAATCCCAGCAGCTTGAAAGGTTGAGGCAGGAGGATTGCTTGAGTCTAGGAGTTTGAGACCAATCTGAGCAACATAATGAGACCCCCATCTCTAAAAAAATGAAAAAAATTTAGCCAGGCATGGTGACACTGCCTATAGTCCCAGCTACTTGGGAGACTGAGGAGGGAGGGTCACTTGAGCCCAGGAGTTCAAGGCTGCAGTGAGCTATGGTTGGGACACTGCACTTCACACTCCAGCCTGGGTGACTCTTAAAAAAAAAAAAAGACTAATCTCTGTGGGGATGTTTAAAAACAAGACAGAGATACATTTTAGGTAACAGTAACATGGAATATGGAAGAGGGAAGAAAGGAGTTAAATCCTTATGAGACCTTGCCCGCACTTTTTTAGGAGGATCGTGATACCAAATAATTTTATACTTTGTTATGTCAAGAATTCTACTAAAATTCTAAGTATAACTCCTAAAAGAATAAAAATATAATACATAATTTATAAACCAGTAGAAATAAAAGGGGGGAGAGCATAAGCAAAAATTCATTAGTACAACAGAAAATAGTAAAAGGAAAAGCATGATAAAGGAAAAGCACCAAAAAAGGAAAGAAATGAATCCAAATAGGTTACTAATCCCAATACATTAAAAAGATTAAACCCATCTGTTAACTGGAAGATAAAACAAAATCCAATCATTATGTTCTTTTTAAAGAGACAAACCTGAAATATGATGATACAAGAAGGTACAAAGTAAAGGGACAGAAATATATACACCAGACAAATATTAATATTAATGGAAGGAAAACTGGTAGGGCAATATTAATATCAGACAAAAATAGACGTTAAGACAAAAGGCATTACTAGACATAAAGTAGACTTCAGCTTCCACCCAAGATGGAGTAACAGGGACTGAAATTACTCTCACTTGAAACAACTAAAAAACTGGACAAAATATTTGCAACGGTGGTTGTTTGGACATTAGGCAGCACTTTGGACATTAGGCAGCACAAGACAGTGATCCCTCAGATGGAGAAACAAATGAGGTGAGCCCTAAGATTGTTTCAGCTTAGTGCCTAGAGAAACTTTGCAGGCCATAGCATAGGGAGGGGGAACCAGGGCATATGCATGGTTTCTCGGAGTTGAAGAGGTAGGTCTGGGAGTCTCAGGAAGCCAAACCCTCTAGAGTTTGCAGCCACCATCCTAGAGAGGAGAGAGTTGCACACAGAGAAATGCAGCAACCTGCAGAGGACTACCAAGTCTTCACCTGAGTGCTGGTCAGCACAGGAGCTTGAGGAAACTACCAAGACCAGGGAAAGAATGACCCAAATGGACCACAGGGAGCAATCCAGGGAGATGACACAAGGCTTAGTTGTGTTTGCATCAGACAAAGTGGAAAACCTTGAATTTATAAGGCACCCAGCAATCAAAAGGGTATTGCCTTCATAGTGGAGAAAAAATCAACCCAAAAGACCATTTGGGTCTCACCTAACAAAGCTTAAAAATAAAAAAAGCTTTAAAGTATCAAATTGTTTCCAACTAATTTAACTGTGTCCTAGAGCAAAGCTCAAGAATATTTATTGGAATACAAAATCAACCAGGTAAAATACACATCTGGCATCCAATCAAAACTTACCAGGCATGCAAAGAAGCAGGAAATTATGATCCATAATGAGGGGGGAAAAAAACAATTAAAAAAAACCATATTCAGAAACAGCATAGATGACAGAATCAGTAGATAAGAACATTAAAATGTATTGTAACTATATTCCATATGTTCAAGAAAGAGTGAACATGTTAAGTAGAGATATGGAAGATATTTAAAAAGACTAAAATTGAACCACTAGAGATGAAAACTATAATGTCTGAGATAAAATTACACTGTGTGGAATGAACACCAGATTAGATACTGCAGGAATTAAAAGAATTCATCAGGAAGTTATAACAATCCTGAACCACTATGTACCTAGCAATAAAGCCTCAAAATATATTAAGAAGAAATTGACAGATCTAAAGAAGAATCTGATAATTTCACAACCATAGTCCCCTGATAAGATTTTAATATTACTTTATCACTATTTGAAAGATAAAAGGCAATACTTTTTTTTTCAAATCATTGGGCGTCACCCCAGACAGAATAAAAAACCGTGGCGGGGGCCCAGTGTTCTGAGTTAACAGGCTACCTAGGTGATTCTGATGCAGCTACGGTGTGAGAATGCCTAACCAACTCTTACGCTGAACACATATTTGCTGAACCTCTTCTGTGCTCTGGGTACTTGTGCTAGGGCCAGAGATAAAACGGTGAGCAAGAATAACAAGAAAGCCGGTCTCACAGAGCTTGCTGTGCAGGGGAGGATCTATAAACAAGCAAATACTTTAGAGAGTAGAAGTGCTGTGAACGTGATGAGGGGGTTGACACTTAGGAGGGAGGTCCACCTGTCTTGGTTCAGGGGACAGTGTCTGGAGGATGATAGCAGAAGCACGAAGAAGGGTCCGCAGTTAGCTAATTCAAGGTTTGTGGTTATGGTGGAGTAGGGATCGGGGGCAGTTTCTGGAAGGCTGAAATAGTGGAAAGTGAAATATGTTTCCAGAGAAGAGAATATCACATGGAAAGGCTCAGTGCTTTTAGCTAACTACCAGGGCAACACTTTAAATAAAATATATGTCTATATAAATTATAATATTCAGGCCAGGCACGGTGACTCACACCTGTAATCTTAGCACTTTGGGAGGCAAAGGTAGGAGGATCGCTTGAGGCCAGGAGTTCGAGACCAGCCTGAGCAATCATGAGATCCTGTCTCTATAAAAAATAGAAAAATTAGCCAGGTATGGTGGCACACTCCTGTAGTCTCAGCTACTTGGGAGGCTGAGGCAAGAGAATTACTTGAGCACAGGAGTTAGAAGTTGCATTGAGCTATGCTGACACCACTGCAATCTAGCCTGGGTGACAGAGAGAGACCCTGTCTCAAAAAAAAAAAAAAAAAAATATATATATATAAATTCAAAGTAAATACAAATTGGCATTTAAGATCTTACAGCCTTGTATATTGAGGCATTTGTCATCTATTGTGAGCTACTTGAGGGTAGGAGCTGTGTAAATCCTCAGAGCCCCAGCATGGGGCCTGACACATTTTAGATTATCAATAAGCAAATACTTACTATTTTAATTCTAAACTAAGTGGCTAAAGCACTAGGAAGTTTATAGAGACTTAAACGCACAATTAATAAGCTTGAATAAATGGATGTGTATAGAACTGTACCCAATAAAGCATACATATTTATTTCAAAAACATGAGAAATAACCACAAAAGTCAATCATATAGTAACCATTAGACAATGAAAATTTTGCTATTATGCTATTGCAGGGTAGTCCAACTGTAACTTATGTTTTCTGTCTATGTAAGTAAGTAGTGAATTCAGATGGCTCTTGCAAGTATAGTTATAAATATTGTTTTATTTTCTGGGAAGTTGAGGAGAGGGCAATACTTCCCTCCTCCCATTCTTCATGCTGACAAGCTAATAGCGCTTCATAATCAGACAGTAAAAATAAGTGTCTTGATACAAGGATGTGATAAAACAGCAAGAAGCAATGTGAACTCTCAACACAGCAGGTCCCAAGAAGTGACTTAATAAAACCTCACAATCAAAGAACATAAGAATTCAGACCAAATCTCTGTACTGATCCTCACCTGATTGATAAGAGGAAGATGAGAATATTAACTGTAAAATTACACTATATTAACTGCATAATAAACTCACATTCAGTTCTCATTTCATATGTTGTTTCTATAAACTCCCCTGTCAAAGAGCCCATTCCAGTACTTAACTGTTATAGTTTGACATCTGGGTTGATTTAGCCTTATCTGATGATAGGCAGGAGTCTGGAGCCCAAAGTGGTAAAACAAAATAAACATCAGCCTTATAGCATATTGCTTTTTTTTTTTTAGTAACAGTTTTATTGAGATGTAATTCACATACCATACAATACACCCATTTAAATTGTAGAATTCAATGATTTTAGTATATTCACAGAATTTGAAATCATCAACACAATTTTAGAATATTTTAATTACCCTCAAAAGAAATTCTATGCCCATTAACCATCACTTTTTTTTTTTTTTTTGAGACAGAGTCTCGCTTTGTTGCCCAGGCTAGAGTGAGTGCCGTGGCATCAGCCTAGCTCACAGCAACCTCAAACTCCTGGGCTTAAGTGATCCTACTGCCTCAGCCTCCCGAGTAGCTGGGACTACAGGCATGCGCCACCATGCCCGGTTAACTTTTCCTATATATATTTTAGTTGGCCAGATAATTTCTTTCTATTTTTTTTAGTAGAGACGGGGTCTCGTTCTTGCTCAGGCTGGTCTTGAACTCCTGAGCTCAAACGAACCGCTGGCCTCGGCCTCCCAGAGTGCTAGGATTACAGGCGTGAGCCACGGTGCCCAGCCCAAGGTAACCACTCTTCTACTTTTTGTCTGTATAGATTTGCCTATTCTGGACATTGCATGTAAATAGAATCATATAATAGGTGGTCTTTGTGACTGGCTTCTTTCCCTTAGCATTTTCAAGGTTCATCCATGTTGTAGCAGGTATGTGTACTTCATTTCTTCTTATTGCCGAATAATATTCCCTTACATGGATAATACCACATGTTGTTTGTCCATTCATTGGTTGACAGACATCTGTAAGATGGGATAATAATGTTACCTATATTTAAGGTGTATGTTCTGCAGCTGATCCCAGAAGACAAATACTTCAGCCTTGGAACCAGAGGTCTTTATATTTGGGATCATCAACTCCAAAGAATCTAATGAGAGCTTTGGATCCTCCGCACTCCCCCAGCACATGTACATACAGTGAAAATTTTTCTAGAAGTTCATGGGGTTCACAGACCTCCAATTGCCCAAGGTCCTCCCAAGGGAATTATAAACCCCGGCTCTACACTAAATGTAACAGTAGGAAGCACGCACAAAAAAGTCAGTGACTCTTCCACATGAAAATCACAGCAGCTCTGAAGGCAAATACGTATTTTGTCTTTTGGGAGTCTCAGTCTGTCTCCGAAGTCTGGAAGTGTTAACTTCTGAGACTGAGCTGGCTCTACAGTTTTATTGTGGTTTTAAGAAATATCTTGGGGCTGGGCGCGGTAGCTCACACCTGTAATTCCAGCATTTTGGGAGACCAAAGCAGGCGGATTGCTTGAGGCCAGGAGTTTGAGACCAGCCTGTAGTCCCATCTCTACAAAAAATAGAAAAATTAGCTGAGCGTGGTGGCACACGCCTGTCGTCCCAGCTATTTGGGAGGCTGAGGTGGGAGGATCACTTGAGACCAGGAGTTGGAGGTTGCAGTGAGCTATGATGACGCCACTGCACTCCAGCCTGGGCAACAGAGCAAGACACTGTCTCAAAAAAAAGAAAGAAATATCTTGGAAGAAATGAAACTCAATAAGCAACATACAACCACCTTATCTTAAGCATTTTCTTCATCTCTCTAAAATATAAACTTTTTTAAAGTTCTCTAAGGAAACTTAATTTTTTTCCCAGAATTTCCCCTTGATCTTCACTCTCTATTCTCCCACATAAAGGCGAGAAGGCATGAATAGATTGAGAAGCTGACCTTGGAGGCCAAGTCTGTCATTAAAAAGGAAGAAGGGAAATTTGCCTCTAGTTTTCGGTATTTCACTTAAGCCTCTAGGGGCTTACCAACTCTGCAATAATTTGATGGTGTAGTAGTTGGAAATTCTGAGTCACCACTGGATAGGAAGACCTGGTCCCATGGCAGAGGAGGAGAAATACCAGATTAACTCATCCCAGGACTACAGTAACTCTTCTAAGTCTATACCCTCTTCTTGGTGGTTTAGTAAAGTTTCTTCATGGATGTAGAAATATTAGTGATATCTTTTGAGCATATTATTATTGTTATTTATTGACTTTATCAAGAAACTACTGGATAACATCTATTGTGCCTGAATAAGGAGGTGTGTCTCTTGCAATACGAAAGATTGTTGTACACATCTCCTTTTAGGTTGTTTTAAGCCAGAGCTTAATTTTTAATAATTCAGTAATGAATCTTATTTAATCTCTTAAACCTCTTGCCTAATTCTCTTTTACATTAAGGGATTAAATACAGAAAAGAAGATGTGGCAAAACAATGACTCATTCTTCTTTCGTTCAATCAGATCCCCAAAGGTATATAGACGAGAAGAAATGTTACAGAAGTGAATGAAACACACAAGTCTGAACTCAGATATAAATCATCTGAGACTCAGTCTATTTACTCAAACTTTCCCTTTCTTTCGTGGCACAAAGACTAGTCTTAAAGGTTTGCAAATGCTATTCACTGCTGTACCTGCCACAAAGTATTCTATGATGAGGCTAACATTACTAACTCATCATTGCAGACTCTTTGCTTTGAGCTGTTTCTCTAATAGTGGGGAGGGGTCACACTGAGTCATCCGCACTCTTGCCTAGTTCCCTGAGAACCCAGGAGATTCATTTGCTTAATGACTGGCCAGGATTAGCAATGCAGAGACTGTGGCTGTGGAGTGGGGATTTGGCCAGGTGGATTGTATTCTCTTTGGGCCCAGGGCTGTAGAAGGCTGTGGAGGCTGAAAGGAGAGGCTGAGTCTCAGACTGGCTGAATGGTTGAAGGGAGCCTGATCAGGTCAATTTACTCTGCGGAACCCAGACATGGTGCCCCGGTCACACTCCTGGAGCTCTGTGTTCTCACTCCCTCACTTCCTGATTCTGCCCGAGCTGGTGAAGTGCACTGTGATGGGGTGGGCTGGAAAGGGTCCCTGCTCTGGGGCTACCTGTGTTTTTCTCCTTCTGAATAAGACCTGGAAAGTTCCCCCACTTTTCCACCATGTTCCTACAATCATTAGCCTTGTGTACGGGAGGTTAAAATAGGAACTTCCTATGCCATGACTAAAGGGTGCCAGATAAAGCCCCCCCTGAGGAGACCTGCCATTGGCTCAACATTCCCCCAGGACACCCTCCTTTGAGGCAAGGCATTGAAAGCAGCCGCTAAAAAAACAAAGGAGGTTTGGGGAGGTCTAACACATACACCTGCTCTCTGCCATTAACACTTTATGAAATTGGTTTATCAGACTTGCCCAGTGGGACGTTTGAACTCTGAAAACAACACTCTGGACTGGTTACTTTTACTGCAACCTGAGGCCCCAGATTTCAACCTTGGTTGCTGCTTATTTCTGCCAACGATAATTTCAGCCACTGTATTGAAACTTTGTGTAGAAAGTATCAAAATATGATGATACCAAACACGAAACAGTCCACCCTCTCTG
>CM052441.1:87652200-87662676 GCA_028533085.1 Varecia variegata
AAGCCCAGGAGTTTGAGGTTGCTGTGAGCTAGGCTGACGCCATGGCACTCACTCTAGCCTGGGCAACAAAGCGAGACTCTGTCTCAAAAAAAAAAAAAAAAAATAGATTAAAGATGCAGCTAGTACTGCCCTTTCCCTACTTTTGGCCTTGAATATGGGTGTGATGCTTTGAATGTAGCAGCCATCTTGTGACCATGAGGTTACAAGCAAAGGGAAATGCCAAGAAAACCAGAGAAGTCAACCATCATTATTGAGCTGCTGAACCCATGAAAATACCCACCACCTCTCCCCATGGTATATGAATGACTCAACATGGCTCATTTCTGGTTATGTTAAAAAAAGAATTCTCCACTTTATGTAAACAAAAAACAAACTAGAACCGTCAGAGGAGGCTTGAGGGTGGAGGTACCAGGAAGATGGTGGTTTTTATGCAATTTTGTGTGAAGAGTGAGAGGCTATCAATGGGAGGGTTCCCTGGGAACTGGACAGAAGGGAGGACCAGGGACCTGGAGAAAGTCGCTCAGAAAAGTGGCCCAGCTCTGTCAAGGAGGTGCAGGCATGGCCTTCCAGCCATCAGGGGTGGCCCAGTGTCTGTGTGCCTGGGCTGTGCCACTGCCTGGGCTGAGGGAGGAGCCCAGAGTGATGGGGTCTATGCCCCTAAGCACTGCTCAGCCTCAGCAGCCCCATCTGGGGAGGACACTCCCCTTTACAGCTCAGGACACATACAAACAACCGGAAGCAGAACCCTGGACACCTAGGGAGGAGCCTCGCTCTGCGACTAAGGAGCTCCAGGTGGAATGAGCCAAACTGCTTCCTCAGGACTGGGCTGAGACAGGCTCTGCCTTACGTGGGCATCTGCCAAATAAAACCAGGGGGTGGAGAGAGGTCAAGTGCTCTGGGCCAGCTCTGCCTTCTTGGATCTGGTCTTTTCCCCCAGGAACGGATTTCATCCTTTCTGTCATAAAAACCAGCCAGGCGTGGGGCGTGCACTTGTGGTCCCAGCTCCTCAGGATGCTGAGCAGGGAGGATCGCTTAAGCGCAGGGGCTCAAGTCCAGTCCAGGCAAGACAGTGAGACCCTGTACCCAAAAATATGTACATAAATGAAACCACTGCTGGTCTCTCCCCTCCCAGCTCTGCTACTCTTTCTGCCCGGTACCTGAGCAAGTGGATCCAAAGGGCCCCAGCTAAGGCTGCTCCTTAGAGGCCAGAGGGCAAGACTGAGATGAGGCTAACATTAATGCTGTTGTCCCTGTCCCTTACCATGTGCATGATGCCTATGAATGGGAGGAAGTGACCAAAAATGCTAGCAGGGCTCATCTCTCAGTCATGTAATCACCAGTGATTTTTAAAAATATTTGCTTTTTTAAAATTACCTGTATTTTTAAATGGTTCCTAATGAACACATGTTGCTCACATAATGGAAGGGCATAGTTATTTTTGAAAAAGAAACCAAATAGGACTGTCTCACCTCTACCTAACGTGGTTGATTGGGGTACCTGGGGACAGGGCACTGGGACCTGTGTGCTTTGCTCAGGTTCCCCTGAGCATGTTGGCCTTGGGGAGGGAGGGCTCCTTCCTGAACTTGCCCGGGGCCCAGCTGGAATCCGTGTCCTTGCAGAGGCCCCTCTCGGCCAAGATTTGGAAATGAAGAGGTGGAAGAGGAGGAGGCAGAAGGATATTGGTCCGTCTCTACCTGTTTAAATCCTTCTCACTCTTCGTGAGCACAAATGCCACCTCCTCTGGAAAGCCTTCCCAGATCTCAGCAGAATCCATCCTTCCCCCTCAGCACGCTGACATTGCGCTTATGTGTTGATGGTTAATTTTAGGTGTCAGCTTGACTGGATTAAGAGATACCCAGATAGCTCATAGAGCATTATTTCTGGGTGCGTCTGTGACGGTGTTTCCAGAAGAGACTGGCATTGAACTAGTAGACTGAGTAAGGATACCTGCCCTCACCCACTGCCAGCAGGCACCACCCAATTGGCTGAGGCCAAGATAGAACAAAGCGGCAGAGGAAAGGTGAATTCATTCTCTCTCTGTCTCTCTGTCTCCCTCTGTCTCCCTCTCTCTGTCTTTCTCTGTCTCCCAGGAGCTAGGACACGCTCCTTCTCCTCCCCTTGGACATCAGAACTCAGGTTCTCTACCTTTGGACTCCAGGACTTGCACAAGCAAGCATCCCCCACCAATACCCCCCGCCAGGTTCTCAGGTGTCAGCCTGAGAGTTACATCATCAGCTTCCCTGGTTCTGAGACCTTTGGACTTGGACTCAGCCACGCTACCAGCTTCCCCGGTTCTCCAGCCTGCAGACAGCATACTGTGGGACTTCTCAGCTTCCATAACCACATGAGCCAATTACCCTGATAAATCCCCTCTTGTACCTCGCTGTCTGTGTAATACTATCGGTTCTGTCTCTCTGAAGAACCCTCACGAATACACATGTTATATTGGTGTTCCATGCTACAAAATAAATTACCACAGAGTCAGCAGTTTCAAAACCACACACATTTATTCTCTCACAATTTCTCCGGGCCAGGAGTCCAGGCACAGCTTAGCTGATCCCCTGCCCAAGGCCTCACAAGGCTGCAATTAGGGTGTCAGCTGCGTTTTCATCTGGAGGCTCAACTGGGGAAGAATGCACTTCAACTCCTTCAGGGTGTTGGCAGAATTCATTTCCTTGTTGCTACATGACTGAGGGGCCTGGCCTTGTGCTAGCTACTGTCTGGAGGCCACTCTCAGGTCCTAGAGGCTGCCCACAGTTCCTTCCCCACCGTGGCTGCTGATTTCCTCAAGCCAGTGAGGAGGGTCTCTCCAGTCTGCTAAATGGAGTCTTGTATAATATAGCAAAGTTAAAAGAGCAACATCCCATCACCTTAGCCATATTCTGTGGGTGAGAAGCCAGTCATGGGTCTCACCCACACTCAAAGGGAGGGGATCGTACAAAGGCAGGAAGAGGCCCCACGAGGCTGACCCCATGGCCTGGATCACCAGGCTTCACTGTCCTCTGGCATCAGGCTGGGTTCATCCACTGAGAAGCTGGAGGAGGACTGGGGGGCGGAAAGAGAGCAGGGCTGGGCGTTTGTGCCCCTCCCTCCCTGCTGGCCCACAGCTGGGCAGGGGTTGTTGTCTTCTCCCTCCAGCCACAGCTCCCACCGTAGCTCTCAGGGCTCCTGTAACAACGGCTCCTTCCCTGGTCCTGCAGGTATAAGGGCTTCCCTCTGTTGCAACTCCCTGGGTGCATCACCATCCCCTTCACTGTGCCCACCTCTCTGGTAATAGTCCCCTCATCAAACTCTCTTCAATTTCCTTTTGGAAAGTAACATTTCACTGACAGGGGCCTGGGTGCAATAAAATATTATCGAAAGAGTGAACGCAGGCATGCACGATTAAAGAAAGCTGAAACACGGTGGAACTATGATTAAGTATCTACTGTGTTCAAGGCACCATGCTAAGCTTGTTGAATAGGCACACCCCATCCTATGGGGTGGGTATTATTATTTCTAGTGAGACAAGAGGAATTTGGGGCAGAAAACTGAAATCACCTGCGCAGGTTCACAAAACTTTCAGTGGTGGTACCAAAGTTTTTCCACCTTGTCATCATGCTTTTAGCCTAAGCCTTCAAATCTCTACGGAAGGGCTGGATGGAGCCAGAGTGACCCTACGAGCCCTCATCCAATGCCATCTCCCCCCACACTCCCCTGTGGCCCTCTGCCTGACAACTCCATTGACAGAGAACTCTCCACCTTTGGCAGGGGGAGAGGGTCCCCACCCCTTGTCTCCAGCTCAGGGTGGGAATGGACTCCTCTGAGACAGGGATGCCAAGTCAGGGAGGACAGTGATCTATACCAAGGCCTCAAGGAAGAGGCAGGCACAAGGAATACATGAGGCTATGCAAGGCCGGAGCGCACGTATCACACCGCGGACACAGTGAGAGAGGGCTTGTGGCTTCCCCTGGCCGAGCTGTCTGCAGGAACCCCTCCTGGGACAGATCCCATGCCAGAGAAAGAGCATCCACCTGGCCGAATGGGCCAAGGAGAGGGAGTGGGTGGGGCAGGTGCAGAGGACAGAAGCCCCAGCCTGACTAATCCCCCTCCAAGGCTGCCGGCCGCCCACTCTCCGCTCCACAGAAACACAACAGGGCACAGGGTCATTTGCCTCCTGGGATTGTCTCACCCAAATCAAGGCGGGACCTCAGCCAGCTTCCCCTAAGCTGCCTGAAGGCTTCAGCGGAGGCCGCTCTTCCAAGGTGAACCTCAAGGGGGTGCCCATTCCCCAGGGCAGGGGAGGACTCCTGATGGGGACCCTGCGCCTCCCCGACACAGGCTGTGCCACCTGGGAGGGCAGGGACGGTTTCTGTCCTAGCTCTGCATCCTAAGGCCCTGCCCGCGCTGTCTGTTGGGTGACTGGGTAAGACTTCTGGTTAGACGTAGACTGGAGCCGGGTACAAACACAGACCTATTCCCACCGCAGAGCTCGGGAGGCTTAGGAGGTGGGTGCACCAGGTGCCCCGAAGGCTGGGATGCAAGACATGTGGAGCAGAAAACAGAACTGGTCAAAAGTTTGTCTAAGGAACCACGAACTCCGCAGATGCCTCTGCAAGGCAGCAGACAGGCATCTCTGGGCATCTGTGCCCTCCTGACCCCGGCTGAAGGTTATTCCAGAGACTTGGACCAGACGGGCCCTTGTCTCTAGGCACAGCCTCAGGAAGAGAGAGGCCACCCTGAACGTGGAGGGTCGAAAGAGACCAGCATATGGGGAGTGAGATGCCCGCCACCCCAGCTCCTTCCCACGCTGGGCTCCGGCGACCAGACAGGAGAGACCTGGTACAGACAGGTGCCAAGGGGCCTGGTGCCAGGCCAGGGTCACCAGGCATTTGAGGAAAGCCTCTAACCTGAAAGAGATGAACAAATGAACAGAAAAACTGGATTCTGTGCTCTTAAGGCAGCTTCGAGGAGCCTGTCCTCCTTCCTCTCCACCTACCATCTTCTTTTCAGAGAAGGGCATGCAGGACAGCCTGGCCAGTGCCACTGGCTGCTTGTCTGGGTCCCCGGACATCCTGTCCCTCCTTCTCACACCAGCCCCAACCTCTCGTGCACGAGAAGTATGCCCCACTGAATACAGCACCATACCGAGAGTGAGATGTGGTCCTAGGAATGGGACCAGCTGGTTTCACCCAGGGGTGTGAATGATTAACAACCGGCTCTCTGGAAAAAAGAAACTCCAACTGTTAGGCACTTGCTGAGTGCCGTGGTATGAATACTTCCACCACAGCTGATTTCAAGCGACCCACACGTGTCACCGACTGTGGAGTTGGGAAGACCCAGGCACGGTTAGCTCTCACAGGCCAGTATGAGCCAGCTCTGGCACACCACCAGAGTCACCCTGGGGGGCAGTGACCAGGGACTCACTCAGGCCACTGCTGTGAGTCGAGTGCCCTCTGTCTCCATCTCCCGCTTCCATGACCCATGACCCATGAGGCTAACTAGCCTCAGAGTTAGCTTTTCTGGATCAGAGCAGAATCCATCCCCCACCAACAAACTCCAAGTCAGAAGAGGCAGTTTTATGTAAAATGGGGCTGGGAGGGGACTCCCTAGAGACTGTGTCCCTTCCCTGCCTTTCTTCCCCATGCTGTGGTAGCTGCTCCAGCCTGGACTGAGATGACCAGGCAAGGGAGCAGGGCTTGTGGGCAGCTGATGGATCTCTTTGCTGTCTGTGGAGGGACCCAAGCCTGGACCGTGGGAGGCTGTGGTCGCGTGGGCTTTGTTCGGGACTCGGGCTCTGGAGGGGCTTTGGGGTTACTCCAGGGATGAGGGAACTGAGAGTTAAAGCCTTCCGAGTCTTCAGGCACCTCTGGACATAACCTTGCTATACTACACCCCCACCCCGGGCCTCAGTTTACATACCCCCAGCCACCCATTCAGATGCCAGGGAAAGAGAGGACAAACTTTAATTGCTGCTGAGAAGACAGACCTCCCTTTGCCATTGTCAACAAGGAGGCATGGCACAGCTCTCCTAGCCCGGGTACAGGTCACTCCTCCTGGAGTGAACGGCCCCTCCCCTCTGGGACCCGGGTTCACAGCAGTGAGGGTGCAGGGTCAGGGGGTTCCGGCTGGCATGGGCCTAGGAGCGCCACAAGATCAGGTTGGCAGAAGGCACATCAAAGCGCTTGCGGGTGTGGTCAGTGTCCCGGCGGTACAGGTAGCCACAGGTAGGCTTCTGCAAGGTGTAGAAGGGGTTCAGGGAGTTTGAATACTGGGAGGTGTAGAAATTGAACCTGAGCTTGTCCGGGTTCTGTCCCCTAGAGTCCACCACGACCGGCACGTAGGCTGCCGCCAGAGACTGCTCACAGTCCTGCTTCCACGTCCGGGACAGGGGTGGGTGTGGAGGCTTCACATTTTTGCACGTTGGTATCTTTGGCCCATGGCTGGGTACAGAGGGTTTCTGTGAGTCCTGAGAGAAGGGAAAGAAGGTTGGAGTATTGGACACCTGACTTCGACTGCTTGAGCCAGGGGCAGGACGGAAGAGAAGGAACCACTTCTCAGAAACCCCCAGAGCCACCCTGGAGCACCCCACTGCTGCCCATGGAGCTGGGGACCTCCAGAGGGGACAGCCTTCAAGGTCCCCTGAGCTGGCTCTTGCCACTGCAGACCTCTGCCAGCTCTCAGACGCGGGAACCTGGGGTCATCCTCAATCTTCCCCACACTCAATCCGCCCATCGGTGTCCTCCTCTCCCTCCTCTGCCGCAGCTCAGCCTTCATGCTCCGTCTCCTGCAGGGCCACCCCAGCTTCCCAGCTGCCTCCTGCCCCAGGCTCCTGCTCTTCCGCCCTGTGCCTCACACTCACACCAGCATGAGTCCTCTCGTGCTAATGGCCAGCCTGTTTGGCTCTCCTGCTCAAGGCATCTTTTGCTCTGAACTGCCTAGAAAGTGAAGCCCAACGCCCCTAGCCTGGAACGAGTGACCTCTCAGGCTGTGGCTTCAGCTGCCCAGGTTCGCATCACTCTGCCTGCCCTGTGCCCCAGCCATGCTGCTCTATCTCTATTCCCGGTCACTCCTCCCACTTGCACAGCCTGTGCCTTTGCCCAGGCTGTCCCTGGCCTGGCACGCCCTCCCTGCTGTTCACCAGGGAAAGCCTGTCTTTCCCGTTAGACTATGAGCTCCTTGAGGGCAGTGGTCTCATACCCTTACCCTTGACATAACAGCCTCCAAATCCTATTTCCTCCTTTATTCCAGACCAAGGCATTTAGAGAGTGCTCAATAAATGTTGGTTCAATTGTACTGAATTCCAGTAAGATGTAGCTCACCTTCCAACCAGCCAGCACATTCTATTTTAGAACACTTCTCATTGTTAGCAAGTGCAGCCAATGCCTACCTCCCCCCAACCACCACTCTCGGCCGATCACGCACTGAGGTCTGTCTCCTCTCTACAAGTCCCCCATTGCCACATTTATCTCATTGCACTGACATATATTTATTCCTCTGTAACTATCCTTCTTGACTGTCCTGTGACCAAACTCTCTTGTTCACCTTCAAACCCACACACCATCTCCCAGGTACTGGCTGTCTGAGGACCTTCCTAGCCAAGACAGTGCCACGCCAAGGATGAAGTGTCTGTAGGTGACCATCCTCCTTGTGCGTGTGTTGGGCTGGCTCTATTCTGCTGCCCCAGGCTTCAGTGTCAGGGGAGCCCATTTCCCCTCTGCCCGGCTCTGTGAGAGAAGCCCTCGCTACAGAGTTGGTGGAAGTTGAGCCCCTGACCCCTTATAAAGGAGGTGCCAGGGGCTCAAGTCACCATGTAGCTCCTTTGCATTTCATTCTCCAACTCTTTGCCCAGCCCAGACTTGCCAGGGCTCCTTCCTCCAGGACAGTCTTTGCCCCTGTCGGCTCCTAGCCAGGTATTTATGTGCCCTCGGTTTTGCATTTCAAAATTCTCCCTGGTCTTCCAAGCCCAGCAGCTCTCTTGACATTTTCTCCAGAAACCTCTGTAGCCTCCTGCAGCCCCTGCTCCATCTCATCCTCTCCTGTGCCTTCTGGACTCCTCTTAGGATGTGGTCCCTTGCCAGTAGGGACTATGGCGAGCCAAGCACACTAATACTGAAGAAGGGGTCACTTTGAGAATCATACAAGTGCACTGGGACTGCCCCCTTCAGTTCTGTGCCCCGGGTGCTCGGGTTGTCTCATGCCAGCCCTTAGCATGAGTCCCAACAGGCTGGAAGTGGCTCCCAGCAGTCAGGACCGAGTCCCATTCATCTCTGTGTCCCCAGTGCTGGCACACAGCCACGCTGGACACACAGCTTCTCCTGGGCACTGGAGAGTACAGGCAGAGGGGCAGGTGCCGGCAATGCACTGGACTGGTGCGAATCCACGATGGTTTTCCACCACCATTTGTGTGCACTGCACCAAACCCTATAAGTGCATTATCTCTTCTAATCCTCACATTAACCCTTTGAGGAAGGTACTATTATTAGCCCCATTTATAACTAAGAAAAACTGGAGCAAAGAGCTTAATCATGTGTTGAGGGTCACATGGCTGATAAGGGGCAAGTCTGGGCTTTGAACCCAGGTCTGTCCACACCCTGTGCTCCATGCTGTGTCTTGTGCCCACTGCACTGTGGGAACAGAGCCTGCCAGGGGCCTGTTCATCTTCAGTTTACTTCTGCCCTTATTCTGTCAACCTGCTGAGCTCCTGCTGCGAGCGCTGGTGGCAGGCCATCAGCCAAGGCCGCCCTGCGCAGCTCCCGGCCTCCCTGTGGGGCGAGGGGGCCAGATTTCCCCGCTCAGCAAGAACGCTGCAGGGTTTCCATTGCTGGATTTCGGTTCTGGGTTCTTGGACGCTGCATGGACGGGCCAACACACTGGGAAGTGTGAGGTTTACTGTATGAATTATCAACATGAGTGGCTTCATTCATTCGTTCACAGCCATTCCTGAGCACCTCTTATATGCCAGGCTCTAGGTGTAACGGTGACAAATACCACAAACACGAACACAAAAGGGTCCCTGTGGGGCACCGCTGGCTCTGGGTGGACGATCTTTGTTAGGGAGGTCATCCCGTGTCTTGTAGGATTGCAGCACTGGCCTCCACCCATGAGATGCCAGTAGTACCCCTCCCAGTTGTGACAACCAGAAATGTCTCCAGGCATTGCCACATGTCCTGAGGGTAGTAAAAATCACTGCTATAGAGTCCATGGCAATCTCTTTATCCTCGGTGTTGGGAATGACAGCCTGGCCCACTGAGGTTTCCCTTTCTTGGGCTGCAAGAAATGGCTTCAGTTTCTTCACATTAAGGGCGCTTCTAAGGACGTGGGGTCTGGTCCTCCAGACACCACAGAAGGGCTCATCCTGTGGCCCTGAAGATGAGGGAACTGCAGAGGCCCCAGCCCCCACCCGCCCCTGCTCCCCTGCCACCCTTCAGTCTCAGGGCCGCATCAGCCCCTTGGCCACCTGGACCCCTTCACCTTGGGCCCGGACGCTAGTGCCAGAGGTGACAGAGGCAGGCGCTTTCACAATGGCTGGGGAAACTGACTGAAGACCCCACAGACAGAAGGGTGACACTCTTTGCTGACAGGACTGAGCATTGACCAAGCCACTCAGCTCTGCAAAAGCTCATAAGAGCTGTTTGAGAAGCTACCTCCATTTTTCAGCTAAGGAAACTGAGGCTCAGAGGCATCTGAACATTTGTCTGAGTTCACACAGTTTGGGAGATGGTGTATAAGAATCTTGCAGAAGTCCCACAACTGGTTAGTACAGGAACCAGGATTCAAACTCACCCCAAGCATTGGCTTGGGCCCACCTGCCCTGGGTCTACCTGCTGGCTGTGCCCAAGACGCTGCTGTCAACAGACAGTCCTGGGGTGGGGGCCCAGCGCCCAGCACATCCAGGTTGAGGCCCTCACAGAAACTGGGGCAAAGGGACAGGCCGCGGGAGGAGGTGCAAGAGGAGGAGAGGAAGGAGGAAAAGACAGAGGAGGAAGAGGGAGCCCAGGCAGCCGCAGCCTTGCCCTGCCCTTCCGGGGGGGGGGGGGCCAAGGCAGGCTCCCAGTGACTAAGCTCCGAGGGCTGAGAACACGCCATGCCCCCCCAGGGCCCAGCACGGCCAGCTCTGGAGGGAGGGTGGGGCCTGACCGCATACTTTCCAGGTTAACATCTGGTTTCATTTAACCATCTCCTGCCCTCGCACGTCCTCCCTGCCAAGTGCACTGTGTGTGTGCACGACTGCGCGTGTGTGTGACTTCAGATCAGTGATTCTCAACTGGGGGACGATTTTCTGCCCCCAGAGGACATTTGGCAATGTTTGGAGACATTTTTGGTTGTCACACAGCGTAGGGTGGTTGCTACTGGCATCTACAATGCACAGGACAGCCCCCACCACAAAGGATTGATCGGAACACCGTGTCAAAGGCACCGAGGTTGAGAAACCTTGGTTAGAGGCTTAGGGAAGATGCCCCATCTCCCCTACCTGGTTCCCTCACTTAGGCCTCC
>CM052441.1:87663176-87689269 GCA_028533085.1 Varecia variegata
GGGGAGGCTGAGAGTGGGCCCAGCCTCCTGGGGGCCGGGTAGCAAGGGGCCTGGAGCCAGCTACCGGGGTTCAAATTCCAGCTGCCTCACTCACTAGCTGCCTGCTCTTGGGTAAAGTATAATGCTCTGTGCCTGAATTGTCCCCAGTATACACGGGGAGCAACAGCAGGATCTGTCTCACAGGGTTACTGCGAGGATTTAATGAGCCACTCTGTGTCAAGTGCCTGGACCTCTTAAGCACTTAGATAAACTTCGGCCATTATTACGACTTATCACAAGTTTGCTGGGAGATGGGGTCGTGCAACCGAACAGTCCAGGAGACACGTCGGAGAAGTGAAGGGGCCAAGGCACCGGAGGAGCTGGATGGTGTCCCCTCCCTCCCTGCCTCTCCCAGAGGGTGACAGCAGAGGTCCCAGTAGGGAATGACACTCAGGCAGTGGCACCAGCCCCTCAGCCTCTGTAAGAGAGCCCAGCTCCCAGCCGCGCAGGGGCCTGGCTGGGGCCTTCCGACGCCCTCCTGCCACTCAGGCGTCTTGCACCGTGGCTGCCCTGCCTCAGCCCTGTGATGTCAGCCCACCTTGTGCATCCTTGACCAGGGTCCTCCTTGGTGGTGAGATGGAACTTTTGGGGGGTCAGGGGCTCCAGGGGCTCCAGGGGCTCTCAGGGGCTCTTGGGAGGCTACTTGGAGTGCCAAGGTGAGGAGAACGTGTATGGGGCCAGGGGCATTGTGACACCTCTTTACAACACAATTCCTTCTGTCTTCCCAAGGAGGCGAGGGGTCAGGACTCAGGGCTGAAGTTCCAGGCCCAGAAGGGTCTTCTTTTAACCTTGACATTGGCTCACTCTGCTTTTCCCTTTTCCCACAAACCCCTAGAACCCACAAACTGTGGGCAGTGGGGGGAGTGGAGAGAGATCGCCCCGGTTATTCAGGTAGCTCCAGAGTCCTAATGTCTCCCTAGGCCCTGACGTGTCATAAGAAATCACTGGCAGGAAGGACATGTGCCCTGCCGACTCTCCATTCTGTCTGTCTGTCTGCCTTCCAAATCTCAGAGATGGGTGGATGGATGGAGGGACAGACAGAGCAGTGGGAGGTGGACGGGCAGGTGGAGGGTCTGGGTTGGTGGATGGGCAGACCCTCCTGATTCCAGCCCCGCTCACCTCCTCAGCCCCATCTCTTGCTATCTTTCCCCTCACTGTTCATACAGTAGCTAATTTCTCAAACGTGCCCTGCTCTCTCCCCTCTGAGCCTTTGCATATGCTGTTCCTTCTCCCCGACTGCTTTGAACAGGGGTTAGGAGATGGAGGGATGGGTTGCTAGGTGGACAGAGAGATGGCTGAATGGGGGTGGCCATGGGTGAGTGGATGGTTGGGCAGACTGTCAGTAAATGGGCAGACGGTGGATGGCTACAGCGCAGGATCGCAGGCCCGGGAGTTACACCGCCTGAGTTTGACCCTGGCTCCACCATTTTACTAGTGTATAATTTGGGGCAAATTAATTGACCACTCCATGCTGCTGTTTCCTCATGTGTAACACGGGTAGTCTAAAAGTCCCTACCTACTAGGGCTGGGCAAAGCACTTAGGACAGTTACCGGCACAGAGTAAGCACTCAATAAATATTAGCTATTATTATGTGTGGGTAGGTAATTGGATTGATGGGGGAGTGGCTTGAATGGGTGACTCTGTCCCCATCCTCAAAAGTCAGCCTCCCCACCTCCCCAGGATCCTGTCTCCCCAACACCATACTTGGCAGGCACCTGCCAGGAATGTGACCTGGGCTTCTCCCTGGGGTCGGGGGAGAGGACAAGGGGAGGACTGGGGGAGGGAGATAGAGCCAGGCGGTGCCTTCCTGCCCTCTGCCACACGGGCTTGGGCTGCAGCAGGACTTATTTGTTTCCTTCCTGGTCCTGCGTCAGCACTGACTGTTGGTGACAAGGTGGACCTTGGGGCCCACAGGCAGGTTGGAAGTCGGGTGTTGATGACTTGTGCACTGTGCCTAGATCTCACGCCCTGATGGTAATGACCCCTAATTTCCAAGGGGGCTGGGAGGGGCCCAGAGGGAAGGAGAAGGAGCAGCTGCAACAATTGGCACCTGCCCTGCTGCGGCCTCTGATCAGGGTCTCCACGCACTCTGGGGAGATGAGCTCTTGCTTGGAAGGAAGGGAAGGTGGGAACATGACATTCTGGGCAGAGTGGCCGGCGTCTCTCGCTCTGGAGAAAGTGGCCTGGCTCCCAGCCCCAGGCCTGGAGCCACTGGGAGCTATTGGGCAGCTGGTGGGGTCTGGGGAAGCAGGGAGCTACGACTTAGCACACATTAGACTTTGTCTCAGCCAGGAGACCTGGGTGACCTAAGTCCTGTCCCCTCTCTGAGCCTCAGTGTCCCTATGTATATCATGAAGGTGCAGGGTCCCTCCACCTTGGACACCTGAAGGTGGGGGAATTGAGTCATCCTGAGGCCCTCAGGCAGGGAGCCCTGACAGAATACAGGACTGGGCCCTGCTAGCAGTGTCCCCAGCCCAGGCTATGCCACCTTCACTGTGGGAACCTCAAGAGGGTGCAGTGGCTGGGAAAATCTCCTTTAGGAAGGCCTGGCCAGACAAGCCATATCTGTCCGATTTCATTTGTAAACTGCATAATGACCTCTGGACCCACTCTGCCTGGGTTCAAATCCCAGCTCTGCTACTTCTCAGCTGCATGGCTTACACAAATTACTTAACTTCTCTGTGCCTCAATTCCTAATCTGCAAATTGGGGGTGATAGAGGAATTTACTTAGAAGGCTTGCTGTGAGGACCATGTGAGCTTGGAGCAGTGCCTGCTGCATGGTAGGTGCTATGTGTTAGGTTGTTATTTCTGAACTCCAGACAACACTGATTCAATCCCACCTCCTGGAAGCTCCCCCTTCTCTGACTTCCCTGCCACACTCCAGGCATGACTTCATTTAATTTGTCATCAAAGTCCCTAGAAGGTAAAGGCTGTGGTCCATACCGCACAGTGCTCAGAGGTGTTGGGAAGAATGAGGAGAGCCAGCGGGACTCGGGGCTGACTCGGAGCACGGGAAGATCCACTGACCACTCCACGCTTTCCATGCACACAGCCTTCTCCTCTCCTCCCTTCTTTGCTCCTGAGGCGAATGGTTTTAAACGACCTACTACTGTCTTGCTGTAAGTAGGCGGGGTTATTGGGACATTCTCCCCACCCTTCCTTACTTGCTGTGGGATTTGGACACATTACTTAACCTCTCTGATCCTTAGGTGTTTTCCTTTGTTGGATCCCAAGTCCAGAGTGCGAGTTATTCACACTCCTTGCTTTGTGATGTGTTGTCACTGGCCCACAAAAGCCTCCTCTCTTTTTCTATTAATTTTCTCCCTTTTCCTCCAGTCTCCAACCACATTCCCTCTCCATCCCAGCCAGAAGCAACCATCCAAATGTGCTTAATGAGTAGCTCCTTGTTTATATGTGTTATTGCAAAATAGATATTGTTGTTTTGCATGCAGGTAGTTTTCAATTACACAAGTGGTATTGTGTGTTTTAGATCTCATTCTGTTGTTTACTTTTATCACTCCTGTTTTTAAGATCCATCTGTGATGCTATACGAGCATCTAATTCCTTGCTTCCAACTGCTGCGTAGCCCTCCATGGAGTGCCTCCAACACACTTTACCTCTCCACTCCCCTGGGGATGGACCCCAGGTGCCTCCAACTCCCCATCCCCACAGACAACACTGCAGTGACATCACACCCATGTCCCCTTATGGACCTGGGCGAAGGATTCTTAGGGGCATATTTCTAAGAGCACAATTGACTGGTCATAGAGTATGAGTAGACTTCATTTGAAGTCTTCTTTTCTCCATCCACAAAATGGGTGTGTTGCCCCCTTGCTTGTGGGGCTGACTTGACAGAAGGGGACTAAGGCATGGAACCCACTTGGCCCCGTGACTGACATAGAAGAGACGCCCAGTGGACAAGAGGTGTAGCTGCTGCTCCTTCCAGGTCCCAGGGAGAGAGGGAGATAAACTGTCTGTCAGATAAGCAGAAGATCCAAATCTTAAACTAGGACTTCAAGCCCTGGGTTAACCTCCCAGTTCAAGGTTTGGTCTCCAGAAAATGTGAGAAGTGTGTGGAGCTGTGGGATTCCTCGAGGGTAAAACCTGGTTCTGAATGGTAGGACCTCCCACAGCCTGAGCACAGGGCTTGGGGCAGAGACTTTGTGCCCAGGAAAGGCTTAAGACCTTCCCTTGAGATGTTTCTCCCATTTCCTATCTGTCTTTCCCCAGAGCTGGAAGTAGCCTCCTCACACAGGAGGTAGAAGACAGCCTTGTTTGCTGTTCTGCCTCCGCTCTGCCGGCCAATAAGCATTTTAACTAGGTGAGAAACCACACCTGCGTACTGGATCCCACTGTCCCATTTTATAGATGGAGAAACTGAGGCCCAGGAAGGCTCATGGTCTGACAGGTTAGTGGCAGAGGTGGCACCAGAATCCACATCTCCAGATCCTCCCTACCTCCTGCACCAGTGCTCTTCGAAAAAACAAAATGCATTCCATGTTAAATTATGTTCTGTTTATTTGTCACATTTTAAGTTAAAACAAATGATATACCAACAGAGCATATTACTAAAAAGTTAAAAAAAAAAAAAAAACCCGTATGTGTGATCCTGACATCCCAGCTGAATCATCTTCATTGTTCTGTTCCCTTCCAATCCCTGGCCATTCACAAATATATTTATAGTCACAATCTATATAGAATTTTGGGTTTTCCTTTTTGTACTTAGTCCATTTTTTTAAATGTATGCACATGTGCACACACACAATCATTTCAGATTGTGGGATATGTTTTACAACAGGATGTTTTTACCTGTCCTGCAGGGTGACCTTGTAGGTACCTGCCCTACCCTGTCTCCTGGGTCTTGGTGGAATTTTCCTTCTTGAGGCTCTTTGTTGAATTGACACTGTTCTCTTGCAGCCTCTCACGGCATCTGCTCTGTCCTTGCGGCTCTCTGTTTAGTATTTCCATGCTCAAAGGCAGGGAGGGGCGTGGGAGGGAGCACACAGGTACTGAGCCTGCGCACCAGCAGCCTGGCCTTCCGCTGGTACCGTAACCCACTCTCTCATCGAGCCTCCTGACAACCTTACAGTAATAGCCCCTGTTTCACAGACCAACCAACTGAGGCTCAGAGATGTGGCAACTCCGCCAAGACCCTCACACCTTGGAAAAGTAGCAGAGCCAGGATTCAGACCTAGTCTGCGGCCAAGGATCTTTCCCACAATGTCGTATCCCATCGAAAAGCCCATGGGCAAAAAGGAAAATCAGTCCCTTCCTGGCACCCCCTGAACATACCACTCCCCAACCAGGGCAGACCTCACATCCCTGCACCCTCAGGCGCCAGATAAGCAAGTGTCTCTGAGCCCCTTCTCGGGATGTGCAGGAGTACACCCTGTCCAGACTTCCTCTCAGCCTGACCCCGTCTCCTGGGCCCCAGCAGGCCCAGAGGAGAGCTGGGGTAGGTGAGCTTGAAGCCCACCCTCCCCTGTAGGCCCAAAGAAACAGTTTCAGGCCAGGCATGGTGGCTCACACCTGTTATCCCAGCATTTTGGGAGGCTGAGATGGGAAAATCACTTGAGGCCAGGAGTTCGAGACCAGCCTGGGTAACACAGGCCTTGTTTCTGCAGAAAATAAAAAAAATTAGCTGGGTGTGGTGGCACGTGCCTGTAGTCCCAGCTACGTGGGAAGGAGGTGGGAGGATTGCCTGAGCACAGGAGTTAGAGGTTGCAGTGAGCTATGATGACACCACAGCACTCCAGCCTGGGTGACAGAGCAAAGCCCTGTCTCTAAAACAAAAAAGAAAGAAAAAAAGAAAAGAAACAGTTTCAGAAGCTGGTCTGGGATAAACTGTCTCCCGCCTGGGCACAAAAGTCTAGCCAAGATGATCTGCAGCCTAGTATCACTTGGGAGTTAGGCCGATGGCAGTCGTGGTTTTAGCCTCTGGAGAGCTAGCTGCAGAGACCCAGGGTGGGGATGAAGGTGACCCTCAGATGTCTCAGCCTGCCCTTCCCCCACTCAGAGTCCACACTCCCAGCTTAGAACACTTGCTTTGTTGGAGGAAAGCCTGCCAATGTGACAAAGACCGCCACTGCTGGGCCCCAATCCCACCCCACATTCCAGAGCTGACCAGTAAAGTCAGCTCTCAGGAGGCTCCTGAGTAATTGCCGAGCAGAAATTTATAATAATTATAGGACTGGGCTTTTGTGTGTTTTGAGGGGAGCCTATTATTTGGCTGTTTATTTTACTGGAGGAGCAGGAGGGAGGTGCTGTGATTAGATGACGGAGTGGGGCGAGAGGCTGCAGTGAGGCTGCTGAGCTGGACAGAGAATGAGGCTCTGACTCTGCCTCAGGGAGCTCAGCCTCAGACACTGCCAGGCCGACAGGATGGAACTGGGGGACTGGGGAGACTGCCCACCGCTGCACCTGGGCCTTCTACAGCCTCCCCCCAGCCCCCTGCACACAAGCCCAGGAGAGGAGACGGTTCTTGCTCTCATGCTACAGATGAAGGAACTGACTCCGAGTGGTTTTCCCTATGCGCCAACTGTTACCAAGCACTTCCTTTCTCCCTAAGAAACGTCCCACAAACTCACAATCATGTTCTGTTTCCACCACCGCGCACAAGTCCTGGCCCCCATCCCCTCCTATTTGTAATTAACCAAGTGACTATCCAATTAACCAATCAATTAAGCAGCTTCTCTTAGCCCCTCAGCCTACACTCTCTCCTTCATCCAAACTTTTACAAGAACATCCTTAAAACACAGCTGTTCCCACTCACCCCTGCCTGCTCAGGATGCCACTGAGCATCAGGGTAGCCATGGACTCTAGGCCAGAGCCTCTCAAATGCCACCTGAATCCCCTGGGGACCTCGTTAAAATGCAGATTCTCTGCTGGGTAATCCATCGGCTCATTGAAACTCATAATGACTTTAAGTTAACGGCCCATTTTACAAACGAACAAAATGAGGCTCAGAGAGGTTGCCCAGGGTCTGGGGTAAGGCCTGAGATCTTGCATTTCTAATAAGATCCCAGGTGATACAGATGTTGTTGGTTGGTCAAGATTCTGCTAGACCAAACTTTCCTGCCTAGTTATTTATTTTTTAATTTTTTTAAAAATCTGTAGCACTGTCACTCAAGACCATGAAGGCTGAGGTGTTGCTGGGCTGATTGTTTTTTCTTTAATTTTTAAACAGGAAATACATTTACCTAGTTTGCAAATTTTAAAAGGGCTTCACTGAAGTCTCCCTCCCAGCCCTGTCCCCCACATTTGCCCAGTTCCCCAACCTCCACCGTAGTAACCAATTTTATTAGTTTTTTAAATGTATCTTTCCAAAGTTTCTCTGTGCCAAAACAAGCAAATAAGATCATATGTATCCTGCCCTGCCTCCTGCCCTTCGCAAATGGTAGCTCACTATACACACCGTTTGGTTAACAGTTTATCAGTTTATCTTGGAGATAACCGGACACAGTCGGCTGACTCATTTGTTTTGGGAGTTGTATTATTATTCCATTGTATGGATGTGACATGACTTATTTAACCAGTCACCTCTGGGTGGACATTTGGTTGTTTCCGATTTTTCAAGCTGGCCTTTTTAAGCCCTCCACACCCTGGCCAACCTTGCTGTGACCTCCCACCCATTCCCCAAGTCCCAGCTCTGCCCTCCTGAGCCCCTGCAGAGGTCCCCACCTGCCCTCCCCAGACCCTCCAGCCCCCATGACTGCTCCATTCCACTGTCAGTCCCTCCTCCTCATCTGCCCCCACTGTTCTTCTCCCCACAGGTCATGCTATCTCCCCAGACTACAGCAACTTGGACTCAGGAACCATGTCTTTGATTTCTCTGCCTCCTCTAGCCACCCAGCACTGGGCACTCAGTAGTTCTCAAGAACATTAGTTATATAGAGGAAGTCACAAACAATTGGCACCATTTCACGGTGACTCCACTGAGGCTGGTTCTGGGTGTAAGAGCCCAGGAGCTACCCAGGGTAGGAGGGACCTCATGCCTCAGAGTTGGCCAAGAAAGAAGCCCTGTCTTGTGCCCAAGTGTTTGGAGCACTCAGGTGGGTTGTGATGTTGTCCGGGGTGTAAGAGGGCATCTGGGGTTCCCTTGTGCCCTTTCGGTGTGGACCGAGGGAGGCACCACGGTGTGGAGACAGGCGGCAGAGGGGTGGAGAGTGCAGGTATGTGTGCACGCCCTAGAACGCACTCTTCCCTTCTCTATTAACATCCTTACCATGTTTCCCCGCCAGCTCAAGCCTCAGGTCTTTCGAGAAGCCTTCCTGGACAGCTCCAGCCCTGCAGACCTTCCTGAATTCCTGCTGTGTGTACCAGCCATAGCAGTCACTGTTCTAAAGTCAGTTGTCTACAGCCTTCCAACTGCAGTCATATAAACCTCATCTTCCTTGTGAGCCCCCCATGATCCTCTGTAGTAGAAATAAGACCAATAATTGTCTTGCACCCTATGTCCCCCAACTGGGAGATCCTCCACCAATACTCTTTGCATGAATAGGAATTGGTTCCAGGAGTGCCACGGTAGTGGGTGGGGTGGGACAGAGTTGACCACAGGAGTGTCTCTGACCTAAAACATTTGTGGAACACAGGTGCTTTTAAAAATGTCACTGTGTCCCCCCATCTGTTCCTCAGTCACTTCTCACCTGATACCTGGAAATCAATGACCTCACAGCCACAAGCTGTGAAGGCCTGGCTCATGTTGTCCCTTGAACCTAAAGCAAGTGAAGGAGACTTTTTAAAAAATGTCACTGTCATGAAAAACAAACAAACAATAGCAGGGGACTATTAAATTAAGAAATTAAAGCCACGTAACAGGCAAAGGTAACATGTGAATCTTGATTGGACTGTGGATTGGAAAAGAAATAAAAAACGGGGAGGGGATGGGTGTATATCTACATGATGAGTGCGATGCGCACTGTCTGGGGAATGGACACGCTTGAAGCTCAGACTCAGGGGGATGGGAGGGGCATGGGCAATATATTTTAACCAGAACTTTTGTACCCCCATAATAAGCTGAAATAAAAAAAAAGAAATAAAAACAAAAATGACATTTGAGGGATAATTGGGAAATTTTTAATATGAAGTGTGTATGAAATGATAGTGTATCAATGTTAAATTTCTTGAGTGTGACAATTGTATTGTGGTCACATAGGGGAATGTTCTTATTCTCAGACAATGGATGCGGAAGTGTTGGGGAGGTGAAGAGATGGGCCACGGTATCCCCAACTTCCAACCTTCGGCAAAATGAAAATGAAATGTGTGTATTATGTGAGAGACAGAGAGAGAGAGAGAGAAAGCAAATTCGGCAACATGTTGACAGTTGGTGAATTCAGGAGAAGGTATACAGGTGGTCATGGTACTATTTATTCTTTTGAGTTTTCTGTAGGTTTGGAATTTTTTCAAAATAAAAAGTCAAGGGGAAAAGGGCTTTGGTGTAAGCTCTGGGGTGAAGTGAGGGGAACGTGGCAGTAGCCCTGTCCCAGGCAGCTCAGAGGAAACAGCGACTTGATCACCCCCACCCCCAGCCTCCCGCCATGCGCCCAAAAAGCATCAAACTCCAACCCTCGGCCAGACACTCCCGCTCTCAGCGCGGTTCACGCAGGGTCCCCCAGGTCCTCAACTGATGGGACCTTCCCCCGTGGGTAGCCACCCCTGGCTTGGCTAGAATGGCACCCCAAGGGCCTTAAAGGACCACTGCTGGTCTCCCCAAAGAGTGAACTGAACCCTAAGTGGGCCCGATCTACCTTGGGTTTTTAAAAATTATATTCACTTAACTTTACATAAAACAGGAATTTGAAGTACAACAAAATGCCAAGATGTAGTCATCCCACACTGTCTTTAGAGCCCTGTCAGAGAGGCTATTTCCCACCCTACTCATCAGCTTGGTGGACTAGTTTGTTAGTTTATTGCTCTTCCCAGCTTACTTTTTTCTTATGGGCATTTTCTTGTATTCACTGAAGCCGCACGCCCCACTCTTTGAGGCCTATGCGGTGCTCTGACGTGTCAGCTTTGGCCGGCCACGTCCCTCGTGTTGGACGCCAGAGTTGCGCCCAAGTGCCCAAACCGACCCGGTCACGGACGCGCCGCCCGGGGAGGACGGGGCGGGGGTGGAGGAGGCGGGCCAGGGCGAGCCTGGGGGAGGAGGGTGGCTGGTCTCCCGGGCAGGGCGTGGGCCGCGCGAGGTCCCCAGCCCACCGGACCGTGCCAACAATGGCCTGCTGTAGAAGGCGGCAGGGAGGAATGCGGCCCGGGGAGTTGGGCGGCGGGGCCGCGGGGCGGGGCCGGGTCTGGGCGGCAGCCTCTTACCTGTCCAGGTAGCTCGCATTTCGCGGCGAGCGGCTGCGCCCGCAGCACCTGTCGCCCGGTGCGCGGGCGGGGAGGACGGCGGGGAACATGGCCTGGTAGAGTCCCCTGGGGAGACCGCGCGGAGTTCGGTCCGGGGCAGGGCAGGGCGCGGGAGGGACCGTCCTTCCCCGGCGCCCGCGCGGCCTGCGGCAGCATGAAAAAGAACCAGACGATGCAGGGCACCTTCAGCAAACTCTTCGGGAAGAAGCATGCCACCTCCCCCAACACCTCCCTCTACGCCACCAACCCGCCCTGGATTTTCACCCAAGAGGCGCCGGAGGAGGGGACCAGGGATTTTGGTAAGTTCCCGGGGGACAGGGGAGGCTGCTGGGGGAGCGGCTGGCGGCGCTGCCTCCCTCCCGGGAAGGCGGGAGGCAGGAGGGGCAGGGACAGGTTGGAACCTGTGGACTGGCCGCGAGGGAGCTGCCGGAAGAGGAGGGGGCGCCGGATGTCTGGGAAGGGCCATGGTGAGTGAGAGGTGCTGGGAAGTTCACCCCGCATGGCGAGGTGGGAGAACTTTGCCTTCCCCACAGATCCCAGTCCCTCTTGCGAGGTGTTTGTTTTCTCTCCTTGGTGCTACTGCTGGGAAAGGCTTCCTGAGGTTTGCAGTACCTGCCCCACTATTCAGAGTCAGAGGTGTTCCTTGAGATCTGGGGGCTGGGGGTGGCCCCATCCCTCACCCTTTCCCCTTCCTCTGTTGGCCCCAGCCCTGCGGCCAGCACCTCCTGGCCCACAGTTTCTGCGTGGCAGAGAGGTGACTGCCACCTGGGTGCCCACACACTTGGCTCTGTGTAGGTGAGGCCCAGGAAAAACCAACAGGAGCCACTGCTAGCAGGTTACCAGCTTGTCTGTGACACCAAGTCCTGCTCTTGCCAGGTCAACCTGGGCCTGGACTGTCTCTGGGCTCAGACTGAGGAGATGAGACAGTGGAGGCCAAAGACCCCTCTCCCCGACCCCTGAATCAGAGCACTGTGTGCTCTCTGCAGGCGTCTAAAAACACCACTGCAGCCCAGCCCGGGCCCTGGCCATGGGTCACCTTATCACTGCATCTGTCTGCAATTTGTACTCTCTATAACTGAGGGAAGTCAGGCGGGTAGGGACAGGAATGCATTTCTTGTTATGACCTGTGGCTCTGGGCCTGGGGTAGGTGTGGGACTTCCGGGCAAACGGAAGGTCACCCGTCACTGCTTTAGCTCACCTTCCCTCATCACCACCACCTTATCTTCACTGACCTTTACGGCCACTGTGCTGGGACCCACAGAGGATGTTATGGCCTGGGCCCCGGCTGTCAGATTCGGTTCGGCACCGTTCGGCACCCAGGATGCCACAGTCATGATACATGGATAGGAGCAGGACCAACAAGATGTTGCCTGTCCCTGGCCCAAGGATCTGAGGCCAGCGGGTGAACAGAACAGACCATACGCCGTTTAGCCCTCTCTGAGCCTTTGCTAGAAACGATTAAGTGCAAAGGAACAGAGAAGAGAGATGACCTCTGAGTGGAACCAGCATTTGAGCTGACAGAGAAGGACATTCCTGGCAAAACATACAGTGGAAGCAAAGGCCAGGAGGCCAGGGTGAGTCAGGCATGGTCCAGGAACGTGCGGACACAGGTGTGCGGCAAGTAACCGTGCGGCCCGAACACCTCCCGTCTGAATATAGACATCACACAGCCAGCGTTCATCAATCCCTTCCTAGGTGTGAGGTTCCAGTCTCAAATCTTTGTGCCGTTGATTCGCTGAATTCTCGTCCAGTGGCAGATACTACTATCATTCCTGTTTGGCAGATGAGGGGACGGAGGCACAGGGATGTTAAGTAACATGCCCAAGATCACTTTAAATGGCAGAGCCAGGGTTTTCCTAAGTGTGCAATTCATGATATTTAGTAGACTTATAGAGTTGTGCAACTATCACCAGTCTGGTTTTAGAACGCTTCCATTACCTGCAAAATCTCCTGTGTGAGGCAGAGCCGATATTTGAGCCCAGGCAGGCGGGTTCCAGAGCCCACACTCTTGGCCAGCTTGCTGCATTAACTCTGTGGAAGGAGGCAGTCCCAGGGTGGCTTTGACTTGAGGGGGCATCTGCATGGGGAACACCATCCATGGGCGCGCGTGTGCGCTCGCACAACGCACACAGACACACACACCCTCCCCCAAGGGGAGACCTCAGACAAGCTTCCTAGGAACTTCCTCTACATTTTGCCTGGGCTGAGCAGCCTGCTGCTGGGGATCAGTCCCTCTAGGGAGAAAAGAGGGGTATGGTGCCCTGTCACCTCCTGCCAACTGCTGCCTTCACCAGTCTGGGCAGGGCTGGAGCCCAGGGGACATTTCCTCCCAGTCCCCAGGGTAGGGCCAGGCCTCCAGCTGACTCAGCCTGGCTGCACCTACCCATGGAGGAGTGGAAAACAGCATGCACCAGGCAGGCTGGCTCCCCAGTGTTTCTGGGGTGTTCCCTGGGATGCTGATGGGCGTGGCAGAGGTCCTCCTCCCTGCTGTGCTTAGGGTTGGGAAGGGGAGGGACCGGTATTGGGGATTCTGTGATGGGATGGAGATGCCAGACCTGCCTTGGAGTCCTATCTCTGCCAGTAATTCTGGGCTAGCCACACTCTGGGTTTCAGTTTTTTCTTCTGTTAAACGGGAATGGCGTCCAGACTGCCTATAGGGTGACTGCATGAAGTGGTATATATGGCAGTGCTTTGAAGAACATTAAAAAAAACAGCTCTAAAGCAAGGATTGGCAAACTATGGCCCTGGCTCAATTCTGGCCCGCGGCCTGTTTTTGTAAATAAAGTTTTATTAGAACATAACCAACTATGCCCATCATTTACATATGGTCTATGGCTGCGTTCATGCAAAGTTGAGTAGCTGCAAAATAGACTGTATAGCCTGCAAAGCCTAAAATATTTACTATCTGGCCCTTTACAGAAAAAGTTTACTGACTCCTGCTCCAAAGCATGATTTATTATTATCAGGTCACTCCCAACACTTTGGTTCCTCTTCCTACATTGCTGTAAACCAGAGGAAACTGAGGCACAAAGAGCTGTTTTAAAAGTCTCCAAGAGGTGGAGATTAGAGTTGCATAGGGCCCCTGAGTCCCTCACATTCCCCTCAAGCCTGGGGTGAGTTGCTGGCATTATCTAGCTGCTGGAGATCAGGCCATGGGATGAAAGGGGGAAAATCAATGCAGGGGTGTGTAAGGGAGTTAAGGAGTAACCAACTGCTTGCTCTCTGGCCACAGCCATGTAAAAATCTGTTTGCACAAGGGTAGGTTGGGTGCAGCGGGTAAAATGCAAACAGTCACATGAAGCTGGTGACAGGTAAATTTTTCTTTAAAGAATTTCCCTAACATGTAGTCCAGTAATTAGGAGGACTTCACTAAATGCAATTGCAATTCTAATTAAGCCTTTTCTGCCCTCTCCCAGCCCAAGCGAGGGTCTCAAAAGGCCACACAATTGTCTTCTAAATGCATGAGAAAACAGAGATGAGGATCTTTGCAAATCCCAAGATAAGGGACTGTGGCTGCAGCTGAGACAAAGCTTCCAGTCACTCACGACTCCTCCCTAGCCTCTTATCTGCGGCCACTGCACCCCACCCCAGCAATGGGACACCCTTGTTCATCCCAATGTAAAGCCACTTCGGCACAACTACCGAAGACATTTATTTAAAATGCAGATTCCTAGAGTCCCGCCTCGGGCACAGGAAGTCAGAAGCGCTGGGCTAGAACTCAGGCTCTGGGTTTTTAACCAGCTCCTGGGTAATCCTTTCATACAGGAAGAGTTGAGGATCCTGGGATTTCCTTCCCCACCTGAAGCTGGGCAGCTCTTTCCCCGAGGACTCCCTGCAGGGTACACTGGAGGTTCTAGATAAATGTGGAAAGAATGTGGTCAGCTTCTTATCGGAAGCACCCTCGTGCTCCCTAGAGTGACAGCCTGTCTGGTGTTCCTGTTCCTGGGGCCGCAGACCGTGTGCGCCTCAGGCCAGGCTAGAGAGTGGGAAGCCATAAACCCCCAGAGCCCAGCACCTATCTCTGGCCGAGCTGGCACCAGCCTACCCAAAGCTGACCTGTGCTTTGCAGGGGCGTGAAGGAGACTTTTGTTTACTCCTGTCCCCTGGAGGTGTGCTGTGGTTTGCCGGCAGTTCAGTACACACGTACACACCCTCTCTGCTGCCTCCTTACTTATATAAGCTCCTCTTGTCGCTCTAGTTCAACTCCAGAAAGCCAGGCCCTCCCTTGACCCCTGCAGACCAGCTACAGGGTGCCCCTTCTCTCCCAGCCAGTAAATTTTTCCCCCAACTATTTTGTCCACAAGACCAGCCAATAAATTAATAACAATAATAATATCATTATTATCAGTTACCATTTATCGAAGCGGGCTCTGTGCTAAGAACTACGTACGTCTTCTCAGTTGAGGAAACAGACTCAGAAGGAGGCTCAGAGAGGTCCAAGAACTCGAAGTCATTCCAGCTCAGGGCCGCTCAGGCATCAAAGCGTATCCAGTCCCCTGGGGTCTTGTTAAGATCAGATTGTGATGCGGTAGGTGGGGGTGGAGGGAGAGCCTGCATTTCCCACAAGTTCCTGGCGAAGTCGTTCTGCTGGTCCCATGCTGGGAGTAGCAAGGCCTCGCCAGGAAGTAGAGGGTCCTGTTTGCTGTGCTCGGCCCCTTTCAGTCCCCACAGCGGGGGTCCTTCGAGCTGCCCCACCCCAAGATTCTTGCCTTCCTGTTCACTCCTCCCCCACTCTGTGGCTCCCTGCCCCTCCTCCCCTCCGCCCCAGCCCAACCTTCGTTGTCCCCTCTGTCCTTGGACAGAGCCTCTCTCTGGTGCCCGGGTCAGGCCTGCTGGGGCTTGCTGGGACAGACTGGCCTTTTCAGGTTCCTGTCATGTGGACCTGCTAATTAGCAAGGAAGGGCCTCATTAACGCCATTTGTGGGTTACACTCATACGGGGCTGCCCCTGTTGCTCCCCTGAAAGGCAGGGCTCCCCTAGTGGCCGATGATTGGACGCCCCAGCTCGTACCTCACTGCACACTGACAGTGAGGTGGAAGTAGGGTGAGGTCTGCTTTAGGGTTCTGGGTTACTCTGGGTCAAGGCAACAAACTCCCCGAGCTTAGGCCCCTCCCCTCCCAAGCCCCTGGAATCAAATTAGGCCAATAGCCGGTGCTCCCGAGGTCATCTGGGGGCTTCCGGCAACTCAAGGCCCCACACTGTCATTCCAGCCCTCCTCCCACCCCTGATAGCTTCCTTCTCTCCCCTGCCCTGATTTTGGGAGGCTTCCTGCAAAGAAGGAGTAATTATCCCCATTTTACAGGTGGGGAAACGGAGCCTGCGACAGTGCCCAAAGCTCTCAGGTGTTCCGTGGAGGAGCTGGGATGTGAACCCAGACAGGATTCCCAGGTCCACTTGCTTCCCTCTAGGCCTCACCAACTTTGAAATCCCACTCTGGGAAAACTGGAGACCGAGGGAAGAGACCCTGGATTCCTACATTCTTTCCTTGTGAGGCCGGCTGTGACCAGAGGGAATTAGACTCCAGAGTCAGGGTGACTCTGGAGCCCTGGCCCCTTGATGGATGAACTGTGGGACCTCGGACAGGGGACTTAACCTCTCTAAGCCTCAGTTTTCTCATCTACAAATTGGGAATAATAAAGGTACTTCCCCTACAGGGTTGTGAGGACTTACAATAGTGCCTGGCTCATAATACATGCTTACTAGACAGGAGACATTTAAGTATTATCAAATTATCTTTCCGGTTTGGACCTATCTAGTATTTGGGGAAAGAGCTAAATAACTGTCTTGGAATCGTTTTGACTTCGACCTCCATGGATCCGTGGGCAGCTGTGAGGCCGGGGAGGAAGAGCGTTTTCCCAGGCTTCAAATCTTGAACTCTGGCCAGGCGCGGTGGCTCACATCTGTAATCCTAGCACTGTGGGAGCCGAGGCAGGAGGATGGCTTGAGCTCAGGAGTTCGAGACCAGCCTGAGCAAGAGTGAGACCCCGTCTCTACTAAAAATACAAAAATTAGCTGGTGGCAGGTGCCAGCGTCCCCTTGGGACGCTGAGGTAGGAGGATCGCTTGAGCCCGGACTTTGAGGTTGCTGTGAGCCAGGCTGACACCACAACACTCTACCTGGGGCAACAGAGCGACACTCCATCTCAAAAAAAACCCCAAAAAACCCAATCCTGAACCCTGTGAGAAAAGAAATGCAGAAGACTCAGTGAGGCACGTCCTCTGGGAGAGAAAGGGAGGGAAGAAGGTCTGGGCGTCAGGCAGTAGCTTGTGCCTGTCCCTCAGCTGGCCTGGAGCTGGCCCTGTCCCCTCCCACATTTAACACATCCTACCCCAGGCTGAGAGAGCCAGGTTTGCCTGTTTGGGGACAGGCAGGGAGCCAGGTGCCCTGTGTAGGGCACTGCATCCCTCGTGCGTGGAGCCCGCACTGCAAGTCGGGGCCCTGCTTCTGCCCTGGCACCACCGCTGCTTGGCAACCTTGGACCAACCCCTTGCACTCTGGGCCAAGGCTCCCTATCTGCAAAGAGGGTGGTTGGGACCAGCCCCAAGTCTCAGGACTCAGAGTGACCCCTGACAAGAAAGCAAAGGGCCGCCTGCCTCCCGATGGCGTTCCCCTGTGGGTACAGGTGTTTGCCAAAATTTGCAAGTGACACACCGGATTCAAGCTCAAAGCCCAAACTCTTGGTGGAGGGAGGTAAAGTGGGCAGAGAGAGAGAGGGAGAGAGAAAGAGAGAGCAATGATGATGATGATGATGATCGTAATGATGATGGTGACAATGACCAGCCCTCTTAATTACTGAGCATGAATTATCTGTTAGGCACTGCGCTCACATTTTGTACACTCTCTCATTCAGCCTCACAGCAACTCACCGGCAGGGACCATTTACAAAGAAGAGGAGACAGCCTCAGAGAGATCTAGTAACGCTCCCAGGGCTCCACAGTTAAGTGATGCAGCAGGGACTGGAACCCAAGTTCAGCTGGGCTCTGAACCCACAGCCTTGGCCACACGATATCCTGCCTCCCCGCAGATGAGGAGCTGTCCTTCTGCCAGGTGCTTCTGGCCTGGGACAGAGCCAGCCACAGCCCAACTGCCCCTCAGGCCAATGGCAGGGCCAGGTTCTCCCAGAGAGGAGCAGGAGAACTGCCCATCCCCCGGTTCAAATCGGAGGTGAAATCCTCCTACTTGGTGCCAAGAATCGTTTTTAAAACAAATTTTTGGATGTCAGGTGGCATTTATGCAACCCAAATCTTCAAGGGAGCAGAAATAAATGCAAAGTCCCTCCTTCATTCCCCATTGATACATGAAGGAGAAATGTTGAGGGAGAAAATCTAGAGGAATCCTGCACACACTCCTGTCAGAAGGAGGATTTAACTGGGGGGAGGGTGCGGATTGTTTTAACGATCAGGTTTGGGTAAATGGAGGCAGGCCTGGACTTACTCCTGTCTCATCATTGCATTGCTTGCAGGTGAATCTGTTTGTAACTTGGCAGGACTGTGGTCCATCTGGGGCTCAGAGTCTGCTCAGAGTCTGCTCCTGGGGTCTCACAAGGCTTTCTGGCTGCTGGAACTGCCCCAGGGCTCTCTGAAAGATGCTCGCTTTCTCTGGAAGCTTCTGGTTCTGAGGGTGGCTCCCTCACCTTCCCACCCTTCCAAATCCCACCTGACCGTTCCAGCACTGCCTCTCTGATCCGTGCGTGTGACAAGCATAAAACCCCCGAGATCCTCAGAACCCTTCCCGGGCAAAGGCAGACACAGAGGAATTCGCACTGTTCAGAGTCCGAGACACCGGGGTAGGGCCCCTGTTTCTGGCTGAGCAGTCTCATTCCCGGGCAAATCAGCTTCCTCTCCAGCCACCCCCTTCACTTCCTCCTTCCCCAGGAGACACCGGGGCATTCCTAGCCCTCATCTCCTCAATTGCGGAGGGGGCTGCCCGTCAGGAAGGGCCATTCTGTATCATCCCCGACACTGAGATCTGAGCAGAGTTCATCAAGGTGGGACTCTATTGTCCTTCTGCTTAGTTTTGGGCCCTGACCCCAGCCCTGACCTTGAGCCCTTGGAGGACCTAGCTTATGGTGGTGGCCACGTACACCTCGCCTAATGGTGTGCGAGTGACAGGACCTGGGCCAGTCCGAGGAGCCCAGGAGAGTCTGCCAAGTTCTAGCCACATCTCCTTTCCTTTTCTTTCTTTCTTTTTCTTTTCCTTTCTTTTCTTTCCTTTCTTCTTTCCTTCCTTCCTTCCTTCTTCCTTCCTTTCTTTCTTTCTCTTTCTTTCTTTTTTTCTTTCCTTCCTTCCTTCTTTCCTTCTTTCTTTCTGTTTTTCTTTGGTGGGGGGGCTTAAAACAACACAAATTTATTCTCTTACAACTCCGTAGGTCAGAACTCTGTTGCAGGTCTCAACAGACTAAATTAAGATGTTGGCAAGACTTTATTCCTTTCTGGAAGCTCCTGGGGAGAACCTATTTCCTTGTCTTTTCCAGCTTCTAGAGGCTGCCTGCATTCCTTGGTTGGCAGCCCCTTCCATCTTCAAAGCCCGCCGTGGCCGGTGGGTGGAGGCCTCACATCACATCGCTCTGACTCTGCTTTCCTCGTCACATTTCTGTCCCTGACTCCTAGACACACCTCTCAGCACTGGGAAATCAAAATGGACTTCCCATGGGCAGGGGAGCCACCTAGGCTTCCACCCCTGCTGACCACAGCTACTCCCTTCTACACGTTTTACAGAGAACAATTGTATTCTTAGAAAGGTTCCCCTGTTTAAAACAACCACAAGCCAAACAAAACAACAGTGCCTCGGAGTCAGGGCTGACTCATGGATCTGTGAGGTGGTTAGAACGCCGGCTTGGGGGTCAGACGGCCACAGCTCAGATCTGGCCCTGTTGTGACCAGCATGGCTTTGGGCAAGCTGCGTCTCCTCCCGCCTCTGCCCAGTGCTGCTCCTTGGCCAGAGCGGAGCCTTCCTTACCCTGAACAGCACCCCTGCCCTTCACACCCCCGATGCCCTTCACACCCCATCCTCCCGTCTGCGTCCTGTAAATGGTGGGGTGATGATTCCTCCCTTTGGGGGTAAGGTGTGCGGTGGCTTAGAGGTCAGGCCCTTGTGGGAGACCCCAGCTGCAACACTTACTGAGAGGCTCCAGGCAAGTTATTTGACCTTCCTGTGGCTCAGTTTCCTCATCTGTCAAACAGGGTTAATGACCATACCAATTTGCATAGGGCCGTTTAGAGAACTCAATGAATTAATAACGTGTATGATGCTTAGAACAGTGCCATTAAAAGTGCTCAGTAGGTTTTACCTTTTATTATTATTGCCCTGACAGTAATCACCCTTGCCAGGTCACTCAGCTACAACACTTCTAAAGCTCCTAGGCATACAGTAATAGTAGCCATTAATATGACTGCAACTCAGCTGTGGAAAGGCGGTTCCCTGAACCCCAGCACTGGTGCAGAGATTAAATAAAATAACTGGAGCGTCTGCCCAGGAGCATGGCTCTCACCCAGTCCCTCTGGTAATCCCCACCCCACCCCAGTCCCACAAGGGCCCAGGTAGCCAGATCACGTCAGGTCTAGGGCCTTGGCATCCACACAGTGCTGTCTGGAGAATGTCCCCAGAGAGTAAGTAAGGGAATCGAAGGGCTTTAGTGGTGGCTGCGGGGTGTGTGCTACTTCTGCTGTTTCTGATTGGGCCAAATCTGCACTCTTACAGCTCCCCTCCCTCGTGCCCCTGGCCAATTGGTGCCCTGTAGCCCAGGGCATGGAGCTGGCAGCCAGGACTGGGCAATCATGCTTGTCCAGAGTGCACGGGGCAGGGCACTGCTAGGAACTGGAGTTCCTGGGGACACGTGGAGCACACAGAGAACCCACTGTTTGGGCCCCTTTCTGAGAGGTGGAAAATCTCAAGTGTCCCAGCCAACTTTCTGCCTTGGGAGAGCAGCACACAAGGGATTCCGCCTGCAGTTGCTGGGACACTCCCAGGAGCCTCCCTGTCACAGCCAAAGCCTAGATCCCCACCTGGAGGGCTGTGGCCTTAGGTGTAGGAATTTGGGATGGATGTGTTCTGATCCCAGGAACTTCCTGGCAAGCCAGTCTCTTTTGAATAAATCATTCGACTTTTTTGCAATTTTTTCCTATAGTGACTTGCTAGGGGAACAGTAATCACGATTACTTCAGTGTTCCAGTTAGTGGGATTCTGGCCAATTGGAATTTTGACTTTTCTTCTCTTTCCTCTCTGGCTATAGAGGAGGAGAAAGTCCCTCACCCCCTGTTAAGTGGAGGAAAGCCCTCCCTGCTCATGACCCACATAGCAGGAGGCCCACAGAGATCCCTGCCAAGGGAATGTGAAATTCCTATCAGTGTGTATCAAGGATCCTGACGGAGTTGAGAAAGGGCAAATGGCTCCTCACATCTCCCCCCTACCGTAGAGCAGCCCAGAAACTGGAGGAAGAGGAAGGTCTTTCATATCATCTTCCTCCAGGGGAAGGTGCCATGTTTGTTGAGCACTTACTATGTGCTGGCCACACTTGCTCCCCACAACAGTCCTATAAGGCACTGTCATCACTCCCATCATACAGATGGGAAAACTGAGGCCCAGAGAGCTTCAGCTCTCAGTGGTAGAGCTGGGATTTTAACTGGGTCATACTGGCCCTACCGCCCCTCTCTTTCTGCTCTGCTCTCAAGGGTGCGTCAAACAAAGCCACGCACACAACCATGGGTGGTGGCTTGGTGGCCAGGGAAGTCTTGAGTTGAGGAGTCCGGAAGATGGGGTATGGACCACGGGGCGCACTCTGCTTGTTTCAGATTAGCAATTCAAACACTTGAGAGAGGAGCTGGTTTGTTTTCCTCCCTCTCTCAGAGATAAGCTTTGGCTGGGGCCTTGGCCAAGCTCCCAGGGCCCCAACAGGAGGGACAACTTGCTGCGGGAGAGAAGGCTCCGGACTTGGGGCGGGGGAGTTGAGGGGGAGAGAAATGGCTGCTGGGGTCTGAAAGCCCCAGAAACACCGACTCCCTCCCATGATGCCACCGCAGTGGATCCGTTAGCGCACACCCCATCCGCAGGACGTGATTACGTGAGAGGTGCTTAGTTCAGTCAGACGGGGCAGCCCTGGCTTTCCTCATAGGGAACTGAAGGGCAGACTAGACTCGGTTGGCCAGATGCCCTTGATCTCCAGCTCATGGTCTCCCCTCCCTTGTGTCCTCTAGATGGGATCTATTATGGGGACAATCGCTTTAACACCGTGAGCGAATCAGGAACAGCCACGCTGAAAGCTCGGCCCAGAGTCCGGCCCCTGCTGACCTTCCTTCCACTGGTGAGTACGGTTCTGCTCTGGGCTCTGAGGGTCTTCTCTGGGTGGGGACACCTCGCCTGCCACAGAGGAAGCAGCCCCACCTGCCCTGGCCTGAGTGAACGTCACCCTCTGTCCATTCCCTTCCTTCCTGATGCCAACCCAGGGAGGCTACAGGAAGGAGGCATGGCCAAGGCTCATGGCAGGAAGTCTGGGATCAAGGATGGCAGATCCTCTGTAGCTGAAACCCTAGGAGAGGCTATGGAGAAGTTGTGTGCAGAGGTGACACAGCGGTGGGTACGTCCAGCTAAACAAGTTCATTTTCCACAATCACTGATGGCTGTCTGCTTCGTGCCAAGGCCTGTATTAGGTGCTGGGATGCAGAGATAACTGAGCCAGTGTTTCAGCTCCCAAGGAGCCCCCTGCCCACTGCAGGAGATGAATGAGTAACTAGACTGTTAGAATACAGGCCAGAGCAGGGACAGCCAATCCAGCCTTAATGGGTGGTCAAGGAGGGCTTCCTGGAAGAGGGGACACCTGAGCTGCCTCATAGGACAAATAGCAGTGACCCTTGGGAGAAGGGCATTTGGGACAGATCTCTTTATGAGTCTGAAACTACATACAGGAAACCAAAACTCCCCTCTGGAGCCTGTGGTTGGGCTTTAGTTCTTTGACAAAGGAGAAAGACCAACACAACTACTCTGTGACTGGTTCTACTTTCTGTGATGAGAATTCCTGGGTTTTCTGGGACATTCTAGATAAGTGCTGACCAATGGAGATATAATGTAAGCCTCATATGTAATTTAAAATTTTCTAGTAGCTACGTTAAAAGTAAAAAGAAAAGGTAAAATAATTTTAATAATATATTTTACTTAATGCACTATAGTCAAAAGATTATCATTTCAACATTTAGTGTAAAAACAGCAAAAAGAAATAATAATGAGATATTTACATTCTTTTCTTCATACTAAGTCTTCAAAATCTGGTGTACTACACACGTAGCACATCCCACTTCTGACATTTTAAGCATTCGATAGCCACTTGTGGCCAGTGGCTGCTATATTGGACATTGATAGCCACTTGTGGCCAGTGGCTGGTGTATTGGACATCAATAGCCACTTGTGGCCAGTGGCTGCTGTATGGGACAGCCCAGGTCTAGAGTCTAAACAGCCAGCTTCCTAGAGTCTAGGCTCACTCCTGACTATTAGTCCTGGGTCCTGGGTGAGACAATACTGTCACTGGGGTCACGGCATCCTCAGACTTCCATGAAGGTTTGTGCTGCCTAGACGGGCAAGGCTGCTAGTCCTGGTCTAAGCCCTCAGGGCCTGTTAGACCTCATGGCACCCCACACCTTGGTCCTGGGTACCCACACACCCTGCCCAGCACTGCCTGGCATGACCACCTCCCACTCTCCATCACCGATGATTTCTGATTTGTCCAACATCACCAAGCGGACCCCAGGATTCTAGATGGGACGGGTAGTGTTTTACATTCTCCTGTGGCATCTCCAACGCCTCTATGTGGAGGGCTGAGCACACAGATCTCTAGGAATATAACTTTAAATAATTTATTTTCTGCTTATAAAAGCAATTCATGGACATTACCAATAAATATAGAAAGTACAACACCACCAACAAAAAGGTATAAAGCAAATGAGTCAGTCCCTAACTTTGTTTCCAGAGATGTATATAACAGTTATTGGGTCATTACACCCATAAATGCAGATGAGATAATTTTGAGATGTTCTATTTCCCCTCACCTACCCCCAAAACATATACTCAAAATCACAGTGGTATGAGCCCAGAGTTGACACACCTGTACCTGTGCTGGTTGCTAAAATGTTGAAATACAAAACCTACAGAGTAGAAATGGCTGTTGCCCCTGAGTGGCTCCTGCTGTCCTGACCCCTCCCCCAGGTCTGGACCACCCCAAAAGGCAGCAACTAAAGGGTTAATGCAGGCACAGATGAGTTTGTTCTGATTGGCGGGTATCCTGTATCTGCCCCCAGCCACCCACGATGAGCCCCTCAAAGACCAGGGTGAGTCCTAGCCTTTCTGCTCTCCTCCTGTCCCCTCGGGCTTGGATCAGAACGTGATCTGCAGCTGCATAGCCCACGGGTGGGCCTGGCAGAAGACTCATAGCCCCTGGAGTGGGCTGGCTGGCTGGTCAGGCTGGAGTTCTGGGCTCTCCTGGGGAAATGCCTCCTGGGAGCAGTCCTTCTGGGCGGGCCTCAGAGCCAGTCCCAGGAGATGGGGGCTTTTCCCCAGCAAACTGTCGCTCCCTCACTGGTGACGGCCGGGGAATGGACACATGGTGAACTGGCAGCTGAGAGGGGCCTGGTTAGGTCCACACCAGCCTCGTGTTCCAGAGGCAGGAACTGGCTGACCGAGGAGAGGCAGGTGGAGCTGCTTGCCTGTCTCCTCCAGTGGCACAGCCTGTGATCACGGCTGGCATGTGCTGAGCTCCCACTGTGCGCCAGGCACCTGTCCAGGTGGATCTTGTGTGTTAACAGAGCCACCATCTGGGTGACGTCTGTCATCCATCCCCATTCCACACAGGGAGAAACTGAAGCGCAGAACTCAGGAGTAACTTGCTCAAGGCCACACAGCTTGTAAGTGGCAGAGCCAGGATTTGAGCCCTGCAGCCTGGCTCAAGGGTCCCAGTTCTACTCAGGCCATCCTACCGTCTGCACTACCCAGGTTTTTTCTTCCCCTCCCTGGACCAGCAGCAGAATAATGACTTCCGCCTCCCTGTGTGCCTGTCTGAATCCCTGTCTGGCAGTAGGGCCTGCCAGGCAGCGGGTCTCTTGCCTCTTTTAGATCTTAGACACCTTTGAAACCATGATGAGACCACAGGCCACATACATGTATGTGGTTTTGCACAATTTCAGCAGAGGACTCTCGAGCCCCCAGGAGCCCATCCATGAAGTACCTTTAGATTAAGAACCCTTGGCTCGATGGCTCATATCCTGGGGACAGTTCTGTGCTGCTAATTCAGGTTACAAGATACAGAGTAGCCCCAACATCATTCATCACCAGCCCCTGGATGGGTGGAATCAAGCCAGCAGCCTGATTCTCTCCTGCTGACCACCTGGCTCCTCTCCCTTGAGCTCTGGGCCAGGTCCTTTGCTTCCTTCCAGCAGGGGCGGGGGACCGGTGAATGGGGACAAATGGGAGGACAGAGCTCTGTGTGGGTGTGGGTTCACACACACACACCCTGTCCCCCAGCCCCGCCAAATCAGGGTGGGTGTGGAACTGGGCTGGTGCCTGAGCCCTGCCTGACACTGTCCTAGCTGGCCAGGCCCTGCCGCTCCTTGTCCTCTCTTCCCACATTCAGAGGGCACCTCCCAGGCCAGGCTGCCTGGGGCCAGGGGAGGGGTGAAGTGACAGCACCCAAGAAGCCAGATGACAGTTCCTGCAAGGGCCTTTGAGCTCCATCTGGGCCTGGGCCATGCTCTGAACATACCCTCCCTGTCAGTGCCCTACATGAGCCTGGCTGGGGACAGTTTCTAGAGGAGGGGACAAGATGAGGTGGGGAGGGCAAAGACAGGTGCCCCTGCCCCTTTGCTGGAGCGCCCTCATGCCGTCTGTGCTGAAGGTGCTGAGGATTAAGAAATCCTTCCTCAGGCGCCCAGCAGCCAAAGGCCAGCTGTGAAGAGGACCTCAGGATCCCTCAGTGGCTGGGACAGGACCTGGGATTGCTCCTTGAGCTGGCACCAGTCTCAGCTCTGCCACCGGGCTGTGGGGTAGCTGAGGGCCAGGCCCTTCCTCCCCGTGGGCCTCGGGCTCCTCATCCATCAGTGGGGGTCACACTGGATGGTCGCCAAGGGTCTCCCCAGCCGTGACTTTCTGTGTTAAAATGACTCCCTAATGGAAGGGCAGAAGGTGTGGTCACTCCCTGGAGGGTCCCCAAAGAAGCCAGGCCCCTGACCACTCTTTGGGCTCTGCTTCTGCCTGACAAGGGAGGCATTCCAGCCCTGGGGCCGCCGCACCCTCCTACTGGGGGAGCCCTGAGGAGCTGGATTAGAACCACCAAATCAGAGCTGGGAAGGACCACAGCGGTCATCAAGATGAGGAAACTGAGGCCCAGGGAGGGGAGGCCCACACGGCTCAACAGAAGCAGAGACAGGAGCCAGGCCTACTCCCCGGGCCAGCCCTGTCCATACCACTGGAGGCCTGGGCTCGGTGAACAACGATCCTTTTTCCACTTCCAAGGGGAAACTGGGACCAGCGCTCAAGCCAGAGCCTGTCCCTCTGCTCCTGAGAGCTGAGCTGACAGACACTGGGTAGGAGGGTTGTGCTTCTCTCTGGGGCTCCCGCCTGCCCTCCCCAGTCTGAATCTAACCATCCCCAGGGTGATGCATTGAGGAATTAAAAATTAAATGCCAATGTGGCAAATATGGGAAAACTGGCCGGGCAGGTCCCCAGGGG
>CM052441.1:87689369-87703130 GCA_028533085.1 Varecia variegata
GAGCCCAGAATGGCAGTCATGAATGGCTTTTGACCGATGCATGGGAGTGATGCTAGGTGGAAGGGTTGTGGGGCGAGGGTGCTCCATACGTTTGGGGGATGGGGCGTCAGAGGCCAGTCACTGCCAGTACAAGTGGAGCTCCCACCCCCAGCACAGCCCACCCCTTCTCTACTCGCCTCACAGCCTGAGCCTCCAAAGCTCCATCCTCACCTGCTTCCTCATCCCCCAGCAGCCGTCCCTTAGCCTCCCCCCGACTCATGGCTGTGCACCCGCCAGCCTGAGCTGCCCTCAGGAGGACTGACCAGGGAAAAAGCCCTGGACGTGGGCTCAGGGCCTTTGAAGCAGGGGATTCTGGAGTAGGGTCTAGAAGGGGGTGGTATGGGCTCCAAGGACATGTCCCCTTGACCCTACTGACTCCTTCCCCACAGGGAGGGCCAGACCAGGGCCCCCCAGAGTATAGGATCCAGGGCAGGTGCCCGAGTAGCCCTGGTCTAGGGGCAGTTATGGGGTGGCAGGTGGGTTCAGAGGAAGATGGCCTCAGCAGTGGAGATTCTTCTCTGGCCCCCAGGAGGGGTCTGAGCTATGGCAGAGTGTGGGGCCCGGGTGGGAGAAGATATTGAGCTCTTTTATAAAATGTGCACTGGCTCCCAACCTCAGAGAAGCTGCTCTGTGGGGAACACATGGCCTTTCTTGTTCCTCCACACCCCATCCCAGCCAGCGCCCCCCGACAAAGCCAGGAGAACAACGGGCTGGGCTTCACCCAGCTGGCTCTCATTCTGGGATGGAGTGAGATGGGGTCCCAACCCCCTGTTCCCTCAGCCTGCAGTGGTGCCCCAAACCCTGCCTGGCTCTAACTCTGGCTCGACTGAGGTCATCTCCCTCACCCCCTGCAGCTCCACACCCCACCTGAGGGCTGGGGCCCCAGACCAGGCTCCAGGAGGAGTTGAACAAGGAAGTTTACATTCCACAATGTGCAGCTAAGACTCTGAGCTGGCAACTGCCCAAGGTCAACCATGCATTGCCCACTGGCCCAGCCCCTGGTGACCCACCTTTGGGGCTTGGCCAGGCCCTAAGGAATCCCAGGCATGAGGATGTGTGTGTCCCTGGCATGAGGAGGCCAGCGGGGTGGGCTGGAGCCATCGGTGGGGTGAGCCTGCCTTCCTGAGTGCTCAGTGGTGCAGCAGGCGGTGAACAGTAGGCTCTGACCCCCAAAACTGCAAAGGGGAGACTAGCCTCATCCTTGAGCAGCCAGTGTTTTCTTCCCTTCCTCCTTCCCTCCCTTTCTTCCTTCTCCTCCTTGACTCTGTAATGTTAGTAGTCAAGAGGGCAGGAGGGGATTCCTGGTGACCTGTCCGTGACCATGGGGAAGCACCCAGCTCTTCAGATCCAACTAGACAGACACGCCCGGGGGTCTGTGTCAGAGCAGAGTGTCCGAGAACTTGGGCCACTGCTAACCCACTGAGCTTTGATTAGAACCGGGGGAAATAACTTTTCTTGAGCACTACTCTGCAGGACCTCTTTAGGTGTGCAGCGGCCTCTGGTGTCACAGCAAACCCAAGGGAGGTGGGATCACCCCCATTTTACAGATGAGCAAACTGAGCTTCAGAAGGCAACAAAGGGGCACGCTCACTGAGCACTATGTGTCAGATACTGTCTTTGATCATTTTTAGACATGGAGTTAAGATTGCAAATCTGGTCTGCCCAACTCCAAAGTTGATGTTCTTTCCACTAAATCACAATAATTTTTTACAAATTATGTATTGTACTGGGTATTTTTTTTAAATTATGAAGGAAACAAAAGTTCATTGTTAAGAACTGAGAAATAGAGATAAGTATAAGGAAGAAAATTTCCTTATAAGTCTAGCACGCAGTGAAAAAAAAATTAGGAAAAAAAAGGAAGAAAATAAATATATTATTGGAATGGTGCTTCTCCCCGCCCACACTTCCTTCCAACTAATCACTGCTGGGAACTTTTCAATGTATGAGGCCGCGATGGTTTTTAAAGGGCTGCTTCAGCTGAAAGGGTTGCCGCCTTGCACACGTCTGGGAAGTGAGGGAGGTGACTGATGGTCTGAGATCTGGGTGTTGTCTGGTGTGAGGACAAGGAAGTGCCCGGTTTCGTGAACTTCCCCACCTGGCGGGGCCAGGGCTGGACTCTGCCCCAGGCCTTGTGCAAGGGCTGTCTGCAGCGGCAGAGCAGGGAGTGGCGTGGCCATGGCTGGCTGCACAGGCTGGCCTGAGCAGGGAGGGCCTGCAGTCCGGCCCGCCAGGGGCACGCTCAGAGGCTCATTTGAGTTGTCTTTGCTTCATTGCCCACAGGTTGGTCCACCCGTCTCTTGATGTGGGCTGCCACTCTTGAAGGGCCACACACCCCACTCCCCTGAGTATGTTTAAGGCACATGCCAACCCCTGCAGGCAGCACCCTGGGGCACCTGGGCCTGTCATTTTCCCAGGGCGAGAGCACCAAGGGTGGGGCCATGCAAAGCTTGGGACACCGCCAGCTTCCCAACTGACTGCCGCAGTCAGAGTCCATGTCTGAGGCCAGCCCTGACTTCAAGCCCAGCCCTGACTGCCTGGCCTACGGCTTCTGGAAAAGCAGCTTCGCGAACTCTCCCTCCCAGCTCCCCTCCGCTTTCCTCCTGCCTCCTTCCTCTTTTGCCTTTCTGGGGTTAGAGAACTACCTAGAGGCAGTGGCTGCGGTCTGTCCCAACACCCTGTCATTGAGGGTGTTCCGGTCACCACCCACACAGCACAGGTGAGCGAGTCACAGAAGGGACACTTTATGGGCCTGAACTCGCAGAACACCGTGGTCAAAGTGATCCTTGGAGAGCGTGTACAGAAGAGGCAGAAAACTGAGGCCCAGAGTGGAAGTAACTTTGCTCCGAGTTAATTCGTAGCAGAGCTGGTACCCAAACATTTTCTTCCTCTCTGTCCTGTACTCTTTCTACCACTCATTCACTCACCCAGGAATTTATTCATTCAGCAAACAATTGTTGAATTGCCCAGTATGTGCCGGGCACATACAAAGAATCAGCCGTCACCTGACCCTCAAGTAGGCTGGGCTGGGCCGGGCCGGGCCGGGCAGCAGAGACTACAGGCATCTACAATAGGCTGGCATTGTGCTAGAGGAAGTGTGAGAGTAAATACTATACTGGCAAAAAGAGCAGGCTCCAAGGTCCCAACATTGGCCCTGACACTTACTAGCTATGTGACCTTGGGCGATGTACTCAGCCTCTCTGTGCTTCAGTTTTCTCATCTATAAAATAAAACCAATAACCTGCCTCTTAAGGTTACTAATTATGAAAACTAACTGAGTTGCTACATGTGAAGTACTCAGAATGGTGCCTTGCACATAGTAGGCACTTAATAAATGTCACCTGTAGTAATAATGCAACAGGGCTTGAGGACCACACAGGGAAGAGAAATTAACTCTGGCTGGGGTTGCCAAGAAGAACTTCATAGAGTAGGGACATTTAATCTGGGGTTTAAAGGATAGCTAGGAGTCTGCCATGCAAAGAAGAGCATCCTAGGCAAAGGAAGAGTAAGAGCGAGGCTGCGGAGGCCTGAGAAGATATGGAAATGAATCCTAAGTGGGTGCAGTGATTCTCAGGGCTGGGGAAGGCAGATGTAGCTGAGTCATCTAGAGGCTTTTTCAAGCGACTCACCCACCCCCAGAACCTCTGAAACCTCTGCACAATCCCTTCAAGGGGTGGTCTCTCTGCCCCACTGATGATCACTGCTGCAAGAAGCCCACTTGCTGAAGAGTTAGGCAGGTTCCCTGGATACACTGGAGTGGGAAAAAGACAAGAACCACTAGTTGGAGCCCAGGGTTTGCGGCGTGAATGGGGAGAAGACGGCAGGAGCTGCGGAGGGTCCAGCATATGAAAGGTCTCAGATACCATATGAACATGTTTAGACTTCATCCTCTGGACCAACTGGAAAGATTCTGAGCAGGGAAGTGGCCTTCTCTGAGATGCTTTTGAGAAAGAACATCCTGGTGGCAGGTGTGGAGAATGGAGCGAGGCAGGGGCTAGGGAATTATCTGGAGACAATGGCAATGGTCTGTCCATCTGGGCAAGGGACAGTGAGGACTGAGGAAGGGCTGAAGTTGAGGGACAGCAGGAAGGGAGGACTTGGGAAGTGACTGGCAGAACCCGGTGACAAGCTGGGTTTGTAGGTGATGATCAAGTACCTGGAGAGACAGTAATATATAACTAGCTGGGGGACCTTGGGCTAGTTACTTAACCTCTCTGAACCTCAGTTTCCTCACCTGTAAAATGGAGGTAGCAAAAAGAGCACCTGTCTCACCTGGCTGTTGTGAAAAGTAAATGAGTTAAGAGATGGAAAGCGCTGGAAGAGTACCTGGTACAGGATAAATGCTAGCAAGTAGCAGCTGTCGTTAAGATTGAGAGTCTGGGGATGGGACAAAGAGGTGACGTGCTGTGCCGATGTCCAGTGGATGCACACGTTCTAAGTCTCCCCAAATGCTTTTTCTTTTGATGTCCTTGTCTTTGTTTTGTTTTAGCTTTTTTAAGATACACATAACATAAAGTTTGCCGTTTTAACCATTTTAAAGTGTACAATTCAGTGGCATTAAGTATACAACTTTTTTCTTTTTAATTTGTACTAGTGTGTAGAAATGTGGCAGAAAGGGGACAAAGAACTCCCTGTAGCCTTCACCACATTTGCCACAATTTGCCACATGTGCTTTATTTGCCCCCTCCTTCCCTGTACGTGTGTGTAAGTATAGTTTCTTCCTGAGCCATTGAAGGCTGAGACATTGTGTCCCTTTATTGCCAAATACTTCAGTGTGCCTTACCTAGGAACGGAGACATTCTCTGTGCAATTCTCAAATTCAGAAATTTAATATTGATACACTGCTATTATCTAATACGCCATTTACATTCACTTGTCGCCAACTGACCCATTGATGTCCTTCATGGCACACCCCACCCCCGATGCTAGACTCCAATTCAGGACCATGCATAGCATTTAAGTGTCACCTCCAAGCCCTCTTCTTACCGAGGCTTTTCCTCAGTTCTCTGAGGCTAAAGGAGGCAGGTAAGGAAATCAGCACTCATGGAGATGAAAGATGTCACCATTCAAGCCAGTGCCCGTGACGCCAGCTGCCTGGGTCCCCGTAGTGAGCGAGGGGAGCGATTTATATTGAGTCTGTGTTTTTCTGGGACTAAGATTAAAATGCGTTTGCATTTGCCTTCCCTGAGTGCACCCCCTGGAGGGGACTGCTAAGTGCGCCACAGGAACCCATGCGGGTGCAAGCGGGAAGGAACAGGGCCAGGCGGGCTCGGAGACGCAGGGAGACTATGTCCAGTTCAGTACTGGGGGGGTGAGGCTGGCCTTTGAGAACTGCCCCAAGGGTCAGACAGTGATGTGTCACAGCACCACAAGCACTGTGGCGAGGTGGCGGGTGTGCATGAGACCTCCTTGTGTGGGAGGAGGGACCTCAAAAGCCAGAGCTTGACCCGAGCTGCTGTCACAAGCCGCTCAGGAGATGGACTTGCATGCTGTGGTCTTGTAGTCTAGTGTGTTCTGACGGTGCTTTAAGATCAAAGGGTGGGGAGAGTGGTGTTACCTCCAGCCCATAAAGTCCACCCACCCTCCTCCCACACACATCATTAAGCGCTCAGGGTAAGCCAGAGGTGCCACTAGGATTCCAGGAGCTCAGCTTTGATTGTTCACAATTTTTTCACCCATGTGGGGGAGAGGATCGGAAGGTATCATCCTTCACCTAGCATTCGTTTCCTGGGTTAGGGATATTATCTCATTTGATCCTGCAAAGCAGGAAATACTACCTCAATTTTATAAGTGAAGAAAATGGGTCTCGGTGATATGTAGAAAAGGTGCGGTGAAAAGCCTGGGTTTGCACCCTGGCTCCACGAAGGGATTTGAGATGATGTAGGCAGAGCTCTCAGTGTGGGGCTGGCACACAGGAGCATGGACGACAGCACTGTTCCCATCCTGTATCTCCACTGCTCATCCAAGATCACACTCCTGGCAAAATGGAGCATGAATGGAACCCCAGACTTTCGATGCTAAGTCCCCAAGTCTCTCTACTTTCCCATTATGTTCAAGTATAAATAATCAGCAATCTTAACGCTGGCTTTGGAAGGCCTGGCCTCCGTCTCATCAAAATCAGAGTGTATGTACTTGATAGAGGTTATTAGACAACCAGTGATCAGCGTGTGTGTGCCTCTCAGGATGTCTTGGGAGACACAGCTGTGATGGGCTGGGCCCCTGTCCCTTCCCTTGGTTCAGAATCACTGGGTTTGGGAAGTTTTAAGCACAGGTGTGCTGTTGGCCGTGGGATTCAAGTAGAGGCAGAAAAAAAAGACTAGTTGATGGCTCAAGGCCATTCCAGCTTCAGAATTTTTTAAGAACAGGATGAGCTGTTTGCTGCCCCCAAATGACCAGAGTAATTCTGAGATGGCCCTTGGTAACCCAGGGTCTCACAGATATTTCTGTAACATCTGCCTTGAATGCCCCTTCTTGTATATTAAGCCATTAAGTCCAGAGGGTTAGACCATCAGCCCATCAGTGAGTAACAACAGGGCCTACTATGTGTCCAGCTTTGGGGGTTGCCATGAGACATGGTCCCTGGGCTCCAAAGAGCTCCCAGATCTCATTGGAACAAGATGCAAACAAGAGCCGCCTTTGGGGTGTGACTGTGGGTTGCCCTGGGCAGCAGGACATCAGTGTGGGCTGGTGTAGACAGGCAGTGGCTCCTTAGTAATAACAGCGGCAGCTAGCATTTATTGGGCTTTTTACTACATGCCAGGAGCTGTCAAATGAGATAATAAGCCTAAGTGCTTTTTCTGTATTGCATCATTTAGTCCTCAAAACTCCCCTAAAATGGATAGATTATATTTTTATCACCATTTCGCAGATGGGGAAACTGAGACACAGGGAGCTTAAGTCACATGCACAGTCGTACAGCTAGTAGGTAGCAAAGCTGAGATTCAAACCCAGGCACTCTGGATCCAAAGCCGGTGCTCTTAGCCCCTAGAGGCGTGCAGCTGATCCTTGAAGGATGAGAGATTTTAGGGAGGCGAAATACTAAAGAGAAGGGGCTCCACAGACCCGGGTTTGGTAGAACTGGTTGTGTGACTTTAGACAACTTTCCAAAATGTTTCTGAGCCTCAGTTTCCTCATCTGGTAAATGAGGACAGCCTCTTCTATATAGAGTAGCAGGACTGAGATACTGTGTTTACAGCACAGTGCAAGGAGTATTGGTATTATTAGAAACGGAGGGTGGGCAAGAGAGGCACAGCCACAACACCCAGCAGCAGGGATGAGCATGGACCCTGTGTGTGGGTTGAAAGGGTGTCAGGGATGGAGTCAGTCACACTGGATGTGGGATGGGCAGAACAGCGAGTGGGAAATAAATGTTGGTGGGGAAGCATGAGGCCAGGTCGTTGAGGACCTCGAAAGCTACCATGATGTGCTCTACAGCTCTTCAAAATGACAGGTGTGTGGACTTTGTTGACATATGGAAATATGTGTTTGGAAAAAAAAATAGAATGCAAAAGAGTATGTACAAACTGACAGCTGTGTAAACACACTATGGTCTGGTAAGCTTAGAGATCAGAAGGGCATCTGCAGTACTATAAATACTCGAGTTCATCACTTTTTATTTATTTTTCTGTAAATACTTAGTGAAAACTAAGAATAAACAGGATGCCAGGCCAAGGGGTTTGGCTTTTAACCTGTGGACATCCATGAGGAGTCACCGCAGGTTCTTTTTTTTTTTTTTTTTTGAGGCAGAGTCTCCCTCTGTTGCCCTGAGTAGTGGCATCATCACAGCTCACTGCAACCTCAAACTCCTGGGCTCAAGCGATCCTCCTCCCTCAGCCTCCCAAGTAGCTGGGACTACAGGCACACACCACGATGCCCAGATAATTTTTCTATTTTTAGTAGAGATGGGGTCTTGCTCTTGCTAGGGCTGGTCTTGAACTCCTGAGCTCAAGCAATCTTCCCACCTCAGCCTCCCAGAATGCTAGGATTACAGGCATGAGCCACCATGCCTGGCCTGTTTTTTTTAATTGAGATATAATTCATATACAGTCAGTCCTCACTATTCACATATTCTGTATTTGCAAATTTTCCTAATGGTTAAAATTTATTTGTGACCCCAGGATCAATACTCATTATTAGGGGTCATTTGTGGACACACACAGAGCAGGGAGAATTTTGAGTTGCCTGATGCACACGTTCCCCGCTGACCAAGAAGACACTTTGTTTTCTTGTTTCTGCTGTCATAACATAAACAAGTGTCTCCTTCTGTTTAGTGCCACGTTTTTCATATTTCTTTTTGCTTTTTCTTGGTGATTTCACTGTTTAAAATGGCCCCCAAGCGTAGTGCTGACATGCTCGCTAGTGTCCCATGTGCAAGAGGCTGTGATGTGCCTTACTGAGGAAATGCACATGCTAGGCATGAGTTATAGAGCTGGTGGCCATGAGTTCAATGCTACTGAATCAACAAAACTTCTTCAAACATAAACACACAAAAAACAAGGTTATGTATTGATCAGATGACAGAAATGTTGTGACCAGAGGCTCTCAGGAACCTAACCCTGTATTTCCTCTAGGAGCAATGGGTCAGTATTCACTAATACAGTGTTCGCTGGAACTTTACAGAATATAACTATCACAAATAATAAGAAATGACTGTACTGTGTAAGATTCACCTTTTTAAGTGCACCCTTTTATATTTTGGTCTACTCACAAGATTGCACAACCATCACTGTCACCGCAGATTTTCAGCAGTGAAATGGCCTTACAGAGCAGCAATTTGAGAATTATCTGTCTTTTCCTGTCCCCTGATCACTCTCTGGTCCCTTTCAGAATGCCCAGGAAAACCACGGACTGGCTGTGCCTACGCCCTCTGTCCCGGAAGACTTTGCAGACAAAGAAGTGACAGGTAAGGGGACCATGGGCTTGGGGCCTTTCCACCTTTCATTCTTTCCTTCTTGGGCGTTGGATTGAAAAGCCAAGCATGTGGCCCACCTCCACAGCTGGTGACAGCCAGGGTCCCCAGGCCTCTTGGTTACTGGCTGCAGTGGGCAGGAGCAGTGAGGAGAGCCAGGGTAAGAGAAGGATGGTGAAGGGACAAAGCCAGAGCAGGGACAAGAGCAGCATGAAGTGATGGGAAAACTCTGGAGTCAGAATGACCTGGCCTTCAGCCCCAGCTCCCCACGGATTAGCTTTGCTCCCTCTCCTGCTTCTGTATCTTCCAATGGACAATGGGAACAAGAGTTCCAGTTTGAAGGAATAAATGAAGTGTCGGATGGGATTTAAGACACTATGTCACACCTCTGCTCAAAACCCACCAGTGACTTCCTATGTCACTCAAAGCAAAGGCTCTTGCAAGCACTGCCGTGTTGCCTCCTTTCTTTCCCCTCCCGAACACCCTGGCTGCAGGGTCTCCTGCTGCTCCTGAAATACCTCAGGCACATTTCCACCTTGGAGTCCTTGCACTGCGGGCCCTTCGGCCTAGAATGCTCTTCCGCCAGGCGTCTGTGCAGCTCTCTCCCTCACTCCTTCCCTTTGCTCGAATGTCACCTTCTCGGCCAGGACTTCCCTGACCGCCCTATTTAGATTGTGCCCTCAGCCCGCCCCCCTATTGGCTTCCCCCCATAGCATTCCTCATCTAACGTGGTAATAACTTGCTATGTTCCATGTCTGTCTCATCGTTCCGTTAAAGCAGAAGCTCCAGGCAGGCCAGCATTTTGTCTGCTTTTTGTTTTGTTTTTGACCACTGTACCCCAGCTCCTAACTCAGCGCCTGACACTTGGGTGCTCCATGAATGTCAGTTTTCTCCTTCCCCAGCCTTGGTCTCTTCCTTTCGAGGTAGATAGTTGGGAGGAGCCCTTCAGAGCCGCACGGGCCCCAGGTTTGCTACGCTGTGTGCTAGGGACTGAGAGGAGGGGAGCGAAGGAAGGAGACTCTGGGAGAGGGGCTGGGACTGGGTCCAAGGATGGGGGGATGTGGGCTGCTGGGGCCAGGGACACTCAGCATCTCTTTAGTGCCCGGACTGTCCAGGTCATCTTCCTCTGCATATCCCTGTTCCACCCCACAGTCCACGTGCTGCTCCAGAAGTTCTCTGTGAGGTGGAAACGTCGGTTCTTAGTAGATTCAGGGTCTTTCGAAAGCAGACGTTGTTTGTGCAGCTTGCTCCCTCCCCCCATGACTTCCTGTCTCTCTCTCACATTCCCTATCTGTCTTATACAGTCTGAAATCTTAAGCTCAGCCGGCGGTAGTCAAAGTAGTTAACTATTTATTAAGTGCCTATTATGGGCCTGGGAGTGTAATAAGCCCTTTACCTGTATTTGCATGAATTCTCTCATTTAACCCTCAGAACAGCTTTATGAGATAAGCACTGACATTATGCCCCTTTGATAGATGATGAAACTGAGCCTCAGCAAGGTTAGCGTGTACAAGGTCACACATCTAGTAAGCAGTAGAGCTGGGATTTGAACCCTGGCCTTTCTGGCTTTGTCAAGGTCAAGGTCCCAGCAAGAAAGAGATGTGTACTCAATGGGGATAACTGAAGAGAGTTTCATAAAGGGACAGTGTACAAGATTGTAAGCATGGGTAGGGGACAAAGTGGATGGTGACGCCCAGAGACTGACAACGGTGGGAGGTGCTACTCCCCCTGAGCCGTGGGAGGAGGCAAGTAGCACCCGACAGCAACTGTGGTCTGCGGTGGAGGAAAGGCAGCCGCTGCCACCCTGTGACCCAGCCAGCAGGCAGCCGGGGCACCAGCACCCTGGCCTCTCTGGTTCCCCCTGCCCTCAAGGGTAAGGGAGTCCAGGCGCAGGGCAGGGCAGGGTGGAGTCCTCCCCAGGGAGGACTCTGGGGAGGCAAATGGAGAATATTCAGTATCCAAAGGCTTCCGTAGAATGAAGGGGGCCACTCCTAGGACAGCTCAGGACACTGGTTGCTCCCTCGCTTGGTGTTCAGGAGAAAACAGGCCCGTTTTTCTCTTGGGGGCCTACAGAGATTGGCAAGGCTGGTCTGCCTTGTCCCCCTCCTCATCGTCACCTCTCCCTTCTTTCAGGTAGGACCTCACTAGTCAACGGCAACCTCCGCTTGTACAGCTCTGCGGGTGACCTCAGGCCTGGGCACTATGGCCAGGATCCACTCATCCCCCCACCGCCCCCAGGCCCAGCCCCAGGGCCCCCCCAGGACACTTCACAACCTCCAGGGGAGTCCCCACCACCACCTCCACCTTCCACAGCTCCCCCTCCACCTCCCCTGCTGCTGGAACCCCCACCCCCATCCCCGCCCAGCATGGCCCCACCTCCGCCCCCAGTATCGGGGGCCCTATCCCCACCGTCTGCCCTTTCCTCCCCATCCACACCCACCCCTCCTGACTTCATTCCCCCTGCCCCACCCTCAGCCTTTCTAGCCCCGCCACCGCCCCCTGTGCCAGCCCCAACACCCCCAGCTCCAGTGTCTTCTCACACAATGGAGACTCATCTCGTTCCCTCTGGGGGTGTCACCAAGTGGAAATCAGAGATAGCACTGAATGGCAGGCAGCCAGAGGCCCCCAGAACCAGCCCCCCCAGGAGCCCTGCTGAGCCACAGGGGAGCACCCTGGGACCTAAGCCAGAGCCCCACCTCACCTTTCCCCGTTCATTCAAAGTGCCTCCCCCAACCCCAGTCAGGACTTCATCCATCCCAGTTCAAGAAGCACAAGGGGCTCCCCCAGAGGGAGAGGGGGCCACCAAGAAGGCTCCCAGCCGACTCCCACTGCCTCCCAGCTTCCACATCCGCCCCGCATCCCAGGTCTACCCAGACAGGGGCCCCGAGCCAGACTGCGCTGGGGACTCCAGGGCTGCGGCACCAGCCAGTCCCCTGCTCCGTCAGTCCCGGACAAATGAACAAGCTGGGATTCCACCTCCAGTCCCTCCCCTGCCCCCTCCTGCACCCCCCCTCCCTCCCCCAGCACCACCCCTTCCCCCGGCTGCCCCTCCCTTGCCTTCTGTTGAGAAGGCAGCCCCTCCACCCGCTGGGATTCCCAAAAGCCCCAAATCCAGTTCTCCGGCTCTCAAACCCAAACCCAAGCCCCCTGGCCCGGAGGACACAGCCCCGTCAGCACCCATGGACTGGCGGGACCCCAGCCAGATGGAAAAGCTGCGGAGTGAGCTGGCAGCCTATCTCTGCGGCGCCAGGAGAGAGGACCGACTCGTCAGTCACAGGCCAGGCCCAACGGTGGCCTCTCAGGGCAAGGAGGGCAGGAAAGGCCTCAGCCTGCCAGAGAAGGAGGTTCCCCCAAGCCTGCCAGAGACAGAGATCTCACCAGGTACTCCCAAGAAGAGTCTCTGCAGCAGCAGCCTGCCAGGGGGAGAGACAGCCCCCAGCCTGACCCTCCCGCCTGTGGACTACGTCCCCCAAGACTCCCCAACTCCCAGCGTCCGGCAGATCCGGAGCGAGCTGGAGGCCCGGCTTGTGTCTTCAGCAGAGAAGGAAGCCAAGCCCAGCATAGGGTCTCTGCCGCCCAAGCCTCGGCTAGAAGGGGGAAGAATCTTTGAAAATGGGGCTGGTAATGGCAAATTCTCCAAGCCTGTGGCCAAGAATCCACCACCTCTATCCAGCACTCCTGTGCCAACCACACCACCCCAGGCCAAGGCCACACCGGGGCCAGCGACGCCACCCAAGCCCACGCCTGGGCCAGCTATACCTGGGCCAGCCACACCACCCAAGGCCACAATGGAGCCAGCGGCACCACCCAACACCACACCTGGGCCTGCTGTACCACCTACAGCCACAACTCTGCCCACTACATCATCCCAACTGAAGGCAGAGAAGGATCTAGTCCCAGCTGAGCAGTGGGAGAAGCCAGAATCTCAAGACATTTCCATTCCCTCCCAGTCAAGGGCAGAAGGGCCCCCCTCAGAGGCCACCAGGCTGCGCACCGGGGGAGCCCTCTCATCTCCAGCCCTCCCACCAAAGACATCCCCTGGCGGGGAAGAGGTGCCATTTCTCTACAAACCCCACCGCAGCCAGAACAGCCCCAGCAGAGAGGTTGCAGTGGTGATGCCCACCCCGGCCAGAGGAGAGGCTACAGGGTCGGGAGAGCCTGTGGAGGTGAAGGAGCCCCAGAGGCTGCCAGCCAAACCCCCCGCCTCAGCCCAGCCTGCTGATGACCTCCTCAGGCACCCAGTGACCGGGGAGGTGGTGGAGCGGGGCTCCCCAATGGCCCTACTCCTGGCAGCCAGGCAGAGGGCACAGAAGGGGAGGCCTGGAGGGGGTGTCTTAGGTCGGTCCTCCCTGCCAGGGAGTATCCGTGGCCACAGCCACCAACCCGAGGCCTTGGACGGCTCCGACAGCATCTTTTACAGCCAGGGCCGGCCCAACTCCTTCACCGTGGTCCCCAAGTCACCCAAGGAGCCTGAGAAGGACTCCCAGCTGACCTCGTCAGCGCAGCCCACGGTATCCCGCCAGTGGAAGCTCCAGCCCCGAAGAGACCCAGAGGGCACAGAGCCAAGCCGCAGGCACAACTGGACAAAGGCGGAGCCCCAGGCCCCGGTGGCTTGGGAAAGACCAGCTCCCTCCAACCTCCCGCGGGGCCGCCTGCTGCCCAAGTCCTTCTCCTCCCCACCTTCCCCTTCCTACAAGAAGGAGGAGGAGGAGGACAAAGAGTTCAGCTTTGAGGTCATCCCACCGCCGCCAGAGTTCAGCAATGACCCTGAGCCCCCGGCCCCGACCCTCCAGTATCTGGGCCGCCGCCTCGGCTCC
>CM052441.1:87703630-87725768 GCA_028533085.1 Varecia variegata
GGGGGGTGGGAGGGACACAGCAGGTGTTAGGCAGCCCGACTCAGATGAGGAGGAAACTTTGCGCCCGGAAGACAGACGGATGGACAATGAATGAGAAGCGGCCGTGCGGCCTGTGCAGATCAAGAGTGCTCTTTCCCAAAGCACTGGCGTGGCTGCGGACTGTTGACACATGCGGATGGGAGAGGAAGGAGGGAAGACAGGAAGAACCTTTAAGGGCCTGGGCACTGAGTTTCTGATATCTGGTACTATCTGCTGTAGCAAGACTTATTTAAAGCGGTTTTACAAGCATGTCCTACTGAGCAGGTTCTCAAAGCAAGGGGTGGGGCGCTGACTCTGTCAGGCCCTCGAAAGGGGCCAAGGCCCAGCCCCAGCCAGGTGGGGGTGCAGGGCACTACAGGTAGATCTCTTTAGCTTCCATCAGTTGCCACCCCAAGCGGTGATACCTGGGGATCCTAGCCACATTGAGGTGGGACCAGGAATGTACATGCACAACACATGGAGAAGACACTGGAACAGAGCCCTTTGCATTGGCCACGGGCAGAAATAAGGGAAATGATGGTTCATTTTTCCTTGGCCCTGGCCCTTAGCTAGAGGGAGGCCTAGAGAGAGGAGATTTGGCAAGTTTGGGATGGGAGACTGAGGATTAAGCCTTGCTTTACTTTTTTTTTTTTTTTTTTTTTTTTTTTGAGACAGAGTCTGGCTCTATTGCCCTGGGTAGAGCGTAGTGGTGTAATCATCACTCACTGCAACCTCAAATTCCTGGGCTCAAGGGATCCTCCTGCCTCAGCCTCCTGGGACTACAGGTGCACACCATGATGCTCAGCTACTTTTTCTATTTTTAGTAGACATGGGGTCTCACTCTTGCTCAGGCTGGTCTTGAACTCCTGAGGTCAAGCGATCCTCCCACCTCGGCCTCCCAGAGTGCTAGGATTACAGGCGTGAGCTGCTTTTCTATTCAGACCCATGTGGCCATGATTTAGGGGACTGGGCCCGAGGAGCTATGAGGTCTGGGACTTTACACCAGAGGCCTTACGTGGTTAGGTCTTATGTGGAAGTTGGAGCAGGCATTATTCCTAACCTTGATACTACAAGTCACGAATATTATTGAAGCCTTAAAAAGTATAGCCAAGATGCTAGAAGGCCTTGGAGAGTGATAGGCAGCAGAGATGGGAATAGAGGTTTGAGAGGAATTTGTTGCCAATTGGGAATGTGTTTTGGAAGGTCAAGAGTGGTAGGGCTGGGCCAGTTCGGAGCAGGGGAGACCTATCACTAGAGTGACCATTTGTGCTTTGCCTGGGCAGTCCAGAGTTATGGTTGTTTTCCAGTGAATTAGACTGCCTTCCACTTTTAACAAAAGTCCAGGTTGGGATGATATACGGTCACCAAACATATCAGGAGACAATATTTCTTGGTCTGGTTTCCCTGTCTTCAGTCCTGGTGGACCTCAGCAAGAAGGAAGGAGAGGGGAGGAGTCCACCTCAGAGGGGTAGGCCAGTAGGGGGACAGACAGGAAGCAGCTCCCTTTGGGAGCAAGATGTTGGGCCCTCATGATTTATGGTAACCAGCGGAGGTACCAGGTTATGAGGACAGCAGGTGAGCTACCTCAGGGAAGAAAGTACAGGGGTGAGTGGGCGCCCAGATAGCCAAGGCCACAACCCTGATGGGGCAGGGTCTGGTACCTGTGTTCAAGAAGTAACCCCCTCCCACCCCACCACACAATGCCAGCACTGGCTCTCTATACGTATGCATTTTCCCTGGACAATGTTTTATAAAAGCTCATTAATTTATCTTTCATGTTAAGGCTTGAGGGGTGGGGCGTGGACTCACAGCTGTATATTGCCCTGGGGTGGGCAGGAAAGGGCTGGGTCTTGCTTGGCTTGGGAAATAAACAAGCCAGTTTGGACTGGCCTCCAGCTCTGTGGCTGTGGATGGATGACTGGGAGCTCCTGGGGTGTGATGAGAGGCTGGGAGAGCTCAGCTGGGGAAGGAGGAGCGCAGGGGCTGGCTGGACAGATGAGCCATTTTGCTGGGCCCAACTTTCTCTTCTGACCCTTAGGTCTTCTCATCCTCTGAATCCCTTAGGGGAAGGAGCAGAGCTGAAGTTGATAATAAGCTGTGTCCTTAAGCAAGTCTCTTTGACCCTCTGAACCTCAGTTTCTTCTTCTGTAAAACATGCATGATAATAATACCTACCTCATAAAGCTGTTGTGAAGGTTAGAGACAGTCATGCATGCATTTAACAAGGACTTGCGTGACTACTAGATGCCATGCACTGTGCTTAGCACAGATAGACAGCAGTCAACACCCGATACGACTCCTGTTCATGGCAAGATTATAGTCTAGTGGAGGGGAGGGGATAAAAAGAGAGCACATAAAAACATCACAAATGACAATAAGTGGTAGGAGGGGAAAGAACAAGGAGCGTGAGAGAATAACCAGGGCGTGGGTGACAGGAGTGGCTTTAGTTTACCAGGGTTTGTGACCCCAAGAGGTCAGGGAGGGCCTCTTGAGGTGGTGACATTTACACTGACTTAGGCAAAGCATCCAGCACATGCCTGGAACTCAGCAGCTGCTCAAGAAATGGCATCTTTGGGTGATGACTACCTTACATTTGCGTGTGGCCCATCCATAATGCTTTGACATGGTGTCTTCTCTGAAGCCTCTACCTACTGTGCATGTTCCACAGAGCTGTTCCTGCCAACACTCACCCACCCCCAGCAAAAAATTTCCAGAAAAGAAGACAGAACCAGGGAAGTCATCTCAGGACAGCATCAGAGAGTTGTGCTTCCTCCTACCAGTTTTTGTGGGGAGTTGTTGGAAAAGGGAGGATGACTCCCTTATTTGGCAATGTGGGCTTCCAGGAAGGGCCTCGCAGGCCTCTCCCAACCTTGCAGCTTCCTCGTTCTGTCTCTCAGCATCCCCCTGCCCTGATGTCCTCATCCTGGTAACCCAGAGTGGGGACAAGGGCCCCAGCTCCCAGCAGGGCTTGGGGCTCCGCATCTGGCTTGTCTCCCCTCCCCGGTCCCTTCTGTTTCCCCCTCATTTGACATGGGAGGGACACAGAGGTTAACCCAGGCTGGGGGAGGGTATGGGACAAGGGCCCTGAATCCTGGCTCTGCCTCTGACAAACTGTGTGACCTTGGGTGTCCACTAACTCATGTGAAAAGAGATAGACCTGTGCTGTGTGTGGGTCTGACATTTTGTTGGGTCCCTGACCTCTTTGACAAGCTGATGAGAGCTATGGGTCCCCACCAGAAAGAGGCCGCATGTGCAATTTTACACTTTATTTGACGTGCTCCACAGATCCCCCAAATTCAGGCCCATGGACTTCATGTTGAAACCCCTGAGGTGACAGCGGTCGAGGTGACCAACACCTACCTACTTGACCCTGACAGTTTGGAAATTCATTCATTCTCTCATTTACTCCCGACAACCCTCTAAAATGTGTTGGCCGTGTAATATTCCTAATCCCATTTTGTTGATGAAGAGAGGAAGCTCCAAGAAGAGAAGTGAGTTGCTAAAATAGCCCACCTGACTCAAAACTGTTCTGCACACTTCCCCACAGCGGCCTCCCTTCTAGCTGTATCCATTCTCACCCATTCATCCTCTCCCAATCCTGCCCCGTCCAATTTTATATCTTTCTATCAGAGTAGGGGAAAGCTACTCTAGTGCCAAAAAACGCTGGGTGGAGCAGATGTTCCTGGATCAGGCTGGGCACACCTTGGTTTCTGAAGCCTCCTCACTGCTCCCTGGGTGTGGCCCAAGCCCCAGTGGCCAGAACCCCACCTCTGTTGAAAGGCCCAGCCTGGCCCAAAGCAGCAGCTGGGGCAGGTCCCAGGAAAGGCTGTGCTGGAAGCCCTGGACCTGGCGTCCACAATGGTAAAGGGGCCTCTCCTCCTCCCAAAAAAGGCAAGCTCAGCTTTCCCTAGGGCCAGACTCATTTACGGAGAGAAGCTTCCTCTCACTCCAGGTGAGCCTTGGGCTCCCTTCTGTGCAAAGCTTTCGGATAGATGTGACTTTGGAACGTGGAGGGGTGAGGGAGGGGCCCCCTCATCACAGAGCTGTCAGGCAGGCCTGCCCCTACCTGCTTGCTGCCTGCCCAGCCCCAGCGGCCTGTGGCCACTTTCATCTCTGCAGCTCAAAGGCAATGCTGGCATCCCATCAGTCAGCTCTCTGGGCTAGGTGGCCAGTGACACCAGGCAGAGAGCCTGGGCCTCCTCCCTCCAAAGCCCCAGGGATGGCCAGATGCTGCAGACCTGCTCTTGGGGCCTCTGGGGATGCTTTTGGCCAGGAAGGCAAGAAAAGGTTCTCTTCTGGCAGAGAGAAAGAGACCACAGCAATTTATTATGAATACTCCTTCATCTGCATGGATAGTCCTGTACTCCCCTGACCAATTCTCAGAGCCCTAGAAGCTTCGTTTGCATTTGGCACAGGGAACCACTCCTCCCTCTTTCTCCTCCTTGCGAACTGTTCTCTGAGCTTCTACAGAATGACGTGCTCCGATCCTCTCCTGCCTTCCGCACTGGCTCCCTTCCTGCACCCAGGTGTCTTGGCACCCTGTCCGTGGCTCTCCAGGCTTCTTTCTCTCTCGTTTCTTCTTCAGAAGACTGAGTGTCACCCCCTGCTCGCCTGCATCAGAGGGCCACCTTCCTAACTTTGGAAGTGCCTCGTGCACATGTCCATGTGGATGCCTGGCCCTCCACGCAGACTCGGCCCCTCCAAAAGGAACTATTCTCCCCTTTACTTCCTTCTCACACAATTGTGAGACCAGAGCAGCCGGACCAATGGCCCCACCACCCCCAAATACTCATTCCTGCCCCACTGTGGGGACCCCTCTGCTTCCTCAAGGCCAACTCACTGTCAAGGCCCAGCTGGGATGGGAGCTCCTGCAGGACGCCTGCCCCAGCCCCATGCTGCCCAGAGACCTCTCCCTCCTCCACAGCTCACCCCGCTTCCTCATCTGCGGGCCTCAGCTCTGACATCCCTCACCCACTAGGCCACTGCAGCTCCTGCTAAAGGCTCCACAGCCCATGTCCCCCAACTAGTGCTCCATGTCTCTGTCCCCCAGCAGCTATAAGCTCCACAATGCAAGGACTACCTGTCTTACTCAACACCTATTCCCAGCATCTAGTGCTGCTCCTGGCACTAGCAGGCTCCATATGTACTTGTTGAGGAACACAATTAGTACTTAATCACATATTGTCAGGCACTGTTTAAGTTCCTTAAGGGCAAAGGCCATGTTGCCTATGGACTGGGTGAACATCTATCCCCATTGTTTCTAGAATTGTGTAACCTAACCTAATGCTGGGATGGGTCTCCAAGGTTTCATCATAAACGTGTCAGGATGCCTTAGAGTGGCTCCTGGAAGGCTGAGACACGATGCCCTCCAAGTGGAGCCATGAGGTGCTAGCTTGTGATGGTACCAGGTGAGGAGGTTCTGGTCCTTAAAAAGGGCTAGGGCTTGGGGATCTCAGGCAGCCCGCAGCACAGGCAGGGCTCTGCACCTGCCACTCAGCCACTCAAGAGGGTTAGCCAGCCACCTGGGGCTGCGGCTCCCCCAATCCAAGCAACTCGCACGCACTGTTTACTTCCCTTTTGAGCTCCTTTAGTCTTGAAAAGTCTTATTTGGTGTTTCAGCCTATCTCAGCTGTGCTACGGGGACCAAGTGTAAAGTTTCTGTCAAATACAGGCCAGAGAACTGAGGAGTAACACCTCTGGGGCCGGGTGGCAGAAGCCAGCCAGGCCCCACCTGTTCACCGTTCCCCACCACCTGGAGAGCTCCCTTGAAGGGGAGAGCCTTAGAGTTCTAGATTCGGTTTCCATGACGCAGCTAGCTCCTGCACAGGGTTCCCAGAGCCTAGCAGGGATCTAAGCACAGAGTGGGGACTCATCAACTGATGCATTTAATCTCCTCCCCCTCTGTAGGATAATTACCCGTAGTGCTACCCCCAGACATGGACACTTGCTTCTCATTCTTGAAAATTAAATTTCTTCAATATTGCACAGACTGAGCCGTCCGCCTCCTTTCACCTTCCCTCACTGCAGGGGAATGTCTCCTGCCACTTCTCATGGTTGCCTTAGTTCATTTTCTGGGCCATTCAAGAGGCTTTGGTAGGCTCCGCATTCCTTCCCTCGTTTTCACTCTCTCTCTCTCATATCTATCTCTTTCTCTCTCCGTTTCCCTTTCATCTCCCTCTCTCTGTCTCTGTTTCTCTCTCTATCTTCCTCCCCCCACCCACCGGTCTGTCATCTTCCTGCATTTTGGCTCACAACTTTCCGGCATTTGTCCCAAATACCTAACTAAGGGCAGCACAAGATTGCGTCAACTCGATGCGACACCGCTAGGGGGCGCTACTCAGCACCAGCCAAGGAACCGGGCAAGAGGCTCCCAGGCGGCGCAGGAGACAGACACTCACACAAGTACCTGGGCTGTGGAGCAGGAGAATACAAAGTTCTCCCGCCCAGGAGAGCCCATGGGGCGCTGTTGGCCAAGCCCTGTGGGTGGCCTCCCTTGCTGGCCTGTCACAGGTCCCCGAGGCTGCCCTCAGCCCTGTGGCCCTAGTGGCAACACGTGCATGAGCTGGGTAGAGGAAGGAAGGCTGCCCTTTGTGAGCTTGATTTCCCTACGGAGTGTGCTATTGTCTTTTGGTGACCCCTCTTGGCCATTTAACGCTGCCCTAGACACTCACTGTAACCTGATTTCTCCAGGGAGAGGGGAGCGGGGTGAGCGGAGGGCATCTGTGTGCTTTGCCCGGTGTCCGGCACTGCTGTCCTAGCTGGGCGTCCCCGAGTCGGCGCTGGCCAGCAGGTGGCGCTGTGCCCCCAGGTGCCTGCCCCCGGGCGGAGTTCAGGTTCAGACTTGGATGCGACTGAGGTGGACGTGGCTCCTCCTGGGATCCAAGCGCTGAGCTAAGTGCTGTCCCGCACACCGGTAATGCTCAAACTCAGAAGCACATCAAAAATACTTGTTAAAACATAGGTTCCTGGGACTTGTTCCCAGAGCTCCCAATTCAGTGGGTTTGTAGTGGAGCCAGAGAATTCACATTTCTAACAAGTTCCCAGGTGAGGCTGCCAGTCCTGATGGTACAGGGACCACACACTTTGAGAACAGCTGCTGTGCAGCATCACATTTAATCACCCTGGCCCCTCTGGGCAGGTAGTATCACTCCAGCTTACCAAGGAATAAACTACAGTCCCCACAAGCCTAGTGACCTTGCCAAGGCCACACAGCTGGAGGAAGGTAGGGACCAAACTGCACTGGCTGTTCTGTCCTTCGAGGCCAGGACAGTGTGGCTGGGGTGGGTGTGGCAGCACCTCTCCAAATTCCTGTCCCAGGGCTGGCAGTAAGAAAAGAGGGCAGGTTTGAGAGGTGGTCACAAGGTCACTCTTGCCTGGGAGTCACTCTTTGGGTGTGCATGGTGTTTTAAAGACAGTTTTGCTTCTAAAAGTCTAGCCTCATGACAATGGCCAGCAAGCACTCACAGTGGGTGCTGCTTTGTCCTGACACCCTCCCTCTTCAGGACAGGGTGCTCACTCCCCCAGCCAGCTGGGTGCTCTCAGCCTAGTCCCTCCCAGGACTGTTCTTCCAGGAGACAGCCACCTCACTGAAGGTCATCCACTCCCTAGGGCAGGCCACATTCACTGACCTGTCCCTCCCCCTCAGCCCAGGAAAACTCCAAAGGGCTACACAGCCCAGGCCCCTCCACTGCAAGTGCAGGCAGCCCGGCTTCTCCCCCTGCCTGCGGCTTCTCCCCCTGCCTGCGCGGCTGCCGCTTCCACACAGGTCCCAATAAACTTCCTGCACGCAAATTTCAGTCTCCCAGGGAGCCTGTCCTGCAACGACTTGTTAGGTACCAGGCATTATTCTAAGCACGTTACACATATTACTTCTTGTGATCCTCCCAAGGACCCCAGGAGGTAGGGATTTTTGTTACTGAAAGGCTAAGTAACTTGCCCAAGGTCACAGGATTCCTATGCAAGTAGCTGGGCTCTGAAGTATTATACAACGATGTCTTCCAGAACATTCCTGTGGTCTAGCTTCAGAGCAATTAAACACAGGAAACAGTGAAGATAGAATATCTTCTGCCTCCAGTTCTCTACCAGCCTCTTGCTAGTGCCTGAACATGCAGCCTGGTGTTTTATTTCAGTTTAGCGATTCTCATCCGGGGGCGATCTTGCTCCCCAGAGGACATCTGGCAATATCTGGAGTCATTTTCTGGTTAACCTAGGGGGATCCTAAGGACATCTGGTAGGTAAAGGCCAAGGATGCCACTAAATGTCCTCCAGTGCATGGGGCAGCTCCTCACAATAAATCCAGCTCCAAATGTCAGTAGTATTGAACTTAGAAACCTGCAGTCTAGCCTGAAGCCTGGTCTCCTGGCTGCTTTTACCCTGAAGGAGTCCCAGTGTGATGGCAGCTTAGGAGTAGACTTTGCTGAAGGTCGTCAGAGATACTTGAGCATCAGGGTAGAGAGAGGGTTTGGAGGGCAAACCTCCAAGGACTTCACAATCCTCGAACAACAAGTATTATCCCAAGTTGGTTCAGAGGAAGATCACACAAAGCTTCTGGTTAATACCAGCAGCTGAGCTCTGCAGGCACCTCTTTTCCTCGAGCAGAAAGCTCCTATGGTTACACAGTAGACCAGGCACTCTCTACTGTCCTCCCAACTCCCCTATAAATATGAACACAGTGGCGGGGAGGGTGTCCTTCTCCCTGGGCACTTATCCCAGTGCTTCCAGCTCTGTCTGGACAAGTCCACCTCTACAAGGTAAGGAGAGTTCAGAGAAGCCAGTCACTTTGCTGTTTTTCTGCCTAAAAGTTTCTCCAAGAAATTTTATTCTGTGTTTACACAGCATGGCTAGAAGTGAGTGTTTCTGAGCCCTGGCATGCCCAGGTCTTACCAAGGAAAACAGCCTTAAACAGGCGACTCTCTACCCCATTACTACACTGTGCATGTGTCTAGGGGAGTCAGGAAGAGGGCAGGGAATGCTGGTCCACTGTAGAACAAAACAAAATGAACAAAAACAAAAAGAACACAACCACCCACTGGGATCATGGCTATTCATGGAGGTAGAGAACTGCAGCCTGTCAATCTTTCCAAGTATTCTAGATAGGTTCTCTCCTTAGATCTATCAAAAGGTAAGCCCTGGATAATATAGATGACATCCTCCTACCTCACCCATATCTGATACTCCCAGAGGTCTTCCCTAAATGCCATTCATAGAGCCAACTACCCACTCAGTGTTTCCACCTGACTTCTAATGGCATCTCAAACTTAACAGGAGCACAGCTGAGTGCAAAGTCCTGCCTGGCCACCAAACCGAGTCTTCTCCATCTCAGGGAGTGGCACCTGCATTCTTCCCTGAGCCCTCTTTCACACTCCACATCCAATCCACCAGCAAATCCCATCAGCATGGCTTTGAGATTTACCCACCACTTCTCATTATTTCTTACCTCTTCAACTACCACACACTTAGTCCAAGCCGCTATCATTTTTTTGCCTCCTTACCAGGTCTCTCTGGTCCCACCCTATGATGGAAGTCAATTCTCAACACAGCGTCCAGGATGAGCCTGTTAAACCTAAGGGAGATGACTTCACTCCTCTGCTCAACCTGCCCCCCTCATAGTAAACGCTAATGTCTTCGATGTCCACAAGGTCCCACCTGGTCAAGCCCTCCCTCACCTCTGGCCTTACCCCTGCCACTCTGCCCCTTACCCCTCCAGGTCAGCCATACTGAACGCCTTAAATACGCCAAGCCCACTCCTGCCTCAGGGCCTTTGTACTTGCTGTTCCTGCACCACCAGTGCTCTTTTCCAGATATCTGATCTCCATTCAAATGTCTCCTTCTTGGAGGGGACAGGCCTACCCTAATCCCTCCACAAAAGAGCAATACCCTTCCTGCTCCACACTCCCTCTTCTCATCACCCTGCTTTATTTTTTTCCTCAGTACTTAGCACCACGTTATGTGGGATATATTTATTTGTTTATCTCTGGCTCTCTTCCTTCTCCCTTCCAAATTGAGTTATTTAATGCCCATTTCCCACTGGTTCTGCTTTTTAATTTCATATACTGTTGTCATCTACTGTTTTTATTATAAGCTTCCTCTAATCTTTTATGGAATAAAAAGAAATATAAAAAGGGAACCAGCTCACTATCACCTGGTTTAAGGCAGACCAGTGCTTCTAATATTTTTCTATTAAGATTTCCCAACAAAAAAGTGGAACTGACATGCTACCCTGCTCCCTCAAGCTTTAGGAGAGAAGCCTGAAGCTGCCGCTAAAAAAAGCAAAATTTCTTTGAGGCTTTACTTTTCATGGACATTTTATACTTTATTTCCTAATATATTCACATGTCTTCAACCATAAAACTTTTGCTCCAAACTTTTTCAGTAAAATTAACACCACAAGAAAGGTGCTCAGTATGGCCGGGCGCAGTGGCTCACGCCTGTAATCCTAGCACTCTGGGAGGCAGAGGCGGTAGGATTGCTTGAGCTCAGGAGTTCGAGACCAGCCTGAGCAAGAGCAAGACCCTGTCTCTACTAAAAAGAGAAAGAAATTAGCCAAACAACTAAAAATAGAAAAAATTAGCCGGGCATGGTGGCACGTGCCTGTAGTCCCAGCTACCTGGGAGGCTGAGGCAGGAGGATCACTTGAGGCCAGGAGTTTGAGGTTGCTGTGAGCTAGGCTGACGCCACAGCACTCTAGCCTGGGCAACAGAGTGAGACTCTGTCTCAAAAAAAAAAAAAAGAAAAGAAAAGAAAAAAAGTGTGAACTGCTGTGGATCTGGGGTCCCCAGGGTTCCCTGTCTGCCCCTGCCTGGATGTTTACCCAGGATTGGGAGTTGGGGGGTGGGACTGGGCACACACTCTCCTTGGGGCAAGTGAATTGGCTGGAGCTAGTGAGGGCCTCGCTGGAGTCCTGAGTTCTGGCATCTACTACAGTAGTTCAGTGACCTTGGGCAGGTCCCCCCACTTTAGTTTGGCCTTAGTTTCCTGAAGGAGTTGGGTTTGTAAGCTTAGTTCCCGCCAGGCTGAATATAAGGACAGGCTTTACTTCTGGACACGATCAGATGGAAGAAGCTGGGGTGTGGAGGGGCAGGTGGCGGTGAGAGCAGGGCTGAGGGGCTGCAAGGCTGGATGGGTGCTCCGGCAGGGTGTGGGCTGGGGGAGGGAGGCCTCAGGGGTGGCGGTGGCTCCTAGAGGACCCAGAGCTGGGGCTGCTCGGGCCCAGCTCTCCCCTGAGCAGTGAAATTTCTGCAGTGAAGGGGGCTGGAGGGCCCAGGCTGTGTCTGAGGCTGGGCTTTCTGGAGGTGGGGGAGATGCCCATCTAAACTTCCAAAAGAGGCAGAGATACCAACTCATCTGTGCCAACATCTGGAATAAAGGCCAAGAACACAGCCCTCCTACATCACCCTCTTCTCTCCCTCCCCACTCAGGCAGCACAGTGGAGGGGCAGCCCTGATGCTCACAAACACCTCCTGGTCCTGCTTGTCACCTGCAGTTTCCAGATTCTTGGTCCTAAACCCAGCCCCCGGCCACCCATCAGATGACCACAGCTCTGGGGCATGGAGGCAGCTCAGGGAAGAGTGTCAATACCAGCCACGAGTGTCACTTATCATCTCTAATATCACATTTCTCAATGACCCCTGTGAGGCACTATTAGCCTGCTGAATATTAATATATGAGGAAGGTGCGACTCAGAGCAATTCGGTCACTTGCAGCTCAAGGAGCAGACTGCAGGGGCTGGCCGCAGACCTGGCATGCTCCGGGGGCAGTCAGGTATCTTTCCACCTGTCGCGGTGCTCGGCATTTAGGGGCAGGAAGGGGGGAGAGTGGTAAGGATCTCAGGGGAGTGAAAAGAAAAACAGAAAAAATCAACCACAAAAACCCAAAGATACAGAACATGCATTTCATGTGCCACCACCTGTGTGACAACAAAAGAATACATTCCTGTGTGTTTATGCTTTCACAGAATAGCTCTGAAGAGACCAGTAATCGTGGCTGTTTCTGGGGCGACTGAGAAAGGGGACGAGAAGGAGGACGGCTTAGTTTTTACTGTGTGTCCTTTTGTGCCTTTCGATTTTGCACTGTATCCGTTCATTACGTGAGTTAATGTACAGCACTTAAAATCCTACCTGGCACACAGCAAGTGCTACACAAATGTACGCACTATATAAATGTAAGCTATTATTACTATTTACAAATCACGTAAGATCATTTTGAGGGGGAGACCCTGGGAGGGAAGGAGGGCTGGGCTGGGCTGGGCTGGGCTGGGGTGTGGGTCTGACACAGTCGGTGTGCGGGTCGGCCCTGTGCGGGGAGGCTACTGGATGGCAGGGCCCCTGGGTGCTTCCTGGAGCTCAGGAGGGGTGCAGGCCTCCCTCGGACAAGCTGGGGACACACTTCCTAACAAGACCCCAGGGTTCCAGAGCATTCCATGCAGCCAGAGGAAGGCTTCAGGTGAGGCCACGAGACGTGGTGCACTCAGGCTCCGTGGTGAGGGCCTCTCAGAGGGAGGACAAAGTATTCCAGAGGACACGGCAGGACCAGTCTTGGGCTCCTCAAGGACAGGGTCCACACCCTCCGGGTTGGCTGAGTGACCTTCCAGAGGGCTGTAGCTGGCCCTGTCACCTGGGCGATCCAGACAGGGCCCAGGTACCCTGCTGCTGACAAGCTTGTGGGGACGGCGTCCTGCGCTGGCAAGAGTTGGAAGGAGGACAGAACTCGGGTTTGCCTACGTGTGTGTCTTTCGGCGGTTCTTCTGGAGAACGACCTCCTTGGGAAGCACTTGGTAGCTCACAGCAAAGCCTAACAATTCAGAATGTCCCTGGCCTCAGGAACCGTAGGGAAGAAAAACTGCTTTGCTCGTTCTCTTTGAACTGTCAGGGGAGAGTGACGGAGGAAGGGGACAGCTTGTGACACCAGAGAGGGGACGGTGCAGATCGGGGAGCAGCTGTGATGCACTATACGGTTTGTGTCCCCACAGGAACGCAGAGTTTCCGAGGGAGTTGATGGCTGTACACATCCACGCACCTGGAGGACGATCCCTGAACTGATAGGACCGCAGTGCCCACAGCACTCCTGGGACAGTGGGGAAAGCTGTGGAGGGACAACTCCTTGGCTCCCTCCTTGGCCAGGCTTATCCTGGGGATGCTGCCTTTCAAAGTTACACCACGGAAAAGCTCACCTCAGTCATAATAACAGAAATGCAAACTACAGCTATTCTGAAAGGCCATTTTTCACTCATCGGATTGGCAAACTATTAAACACATTGTGTTGGCGAGGGCGTGGGGAACTAGGCCTCCTTTTCCTGGCAGGAGGCTGAACTGGCACAACCCCCATGGACAGCATGTGGCAATAGCTGCTGACTTCGTCTGCTTGGGCTGCTGTAACCAAGTACTGTGAACTGGATGGCTTGGAACTCACAGAAACTTATTCTCACAGTCTGCAGGCTGGGAACGCCAAGGTCAAGGAAGGTTCAGTGCCTGGCGAGGACCTATTTTCTGGCTCACAGATGGCGCCTTCTCAATGTGTCCGTCCTCATATGGTAGAAGGGGGAAGGCAGCTCTCTGAGGCCTTTTTTTATAAGGACACTAATTCCATTCATGAGGGCTCCACTCTCATGACTTAACCACCTCCTAAAAGGCCTCATGTCCTAATGTTATTGCTTTGTGGGGTGAGGATTTTAACATGGATTTTGGGGGCACACAAACATTCAGACCATAGCCACTACCAATACATTAAATACATATACTATGGACTAGGAATTCTGTTTCTAGAAAGTTAGCCTGCAGATACACCAGCAAAATGGCATCATGTCATTGCAGTGTTGTCTGTTGGAAACATTCTCAATTTCTCTAAATAGAAATTTAATCAAGTTAGGATAAGATATATAATGGGACACTCTGCAGCCATAAAAACAAATGAGGAAGCTCTTTATGTACCAAGAATGACCTCCAAGAGACAGTAAGTGGGGAAAAATGCAAGTACAGAAGAGGGTATGCAGTATGCTACCATTTGTGTAAAAAAAAGGAAAAAATGTGTATGTCTGTATTTGCTTGTGCACAGAATATCTCTGGTAACAAGGGTTGCATGTTGGGAGGGGCCCTGGTGGTATTTTAGAACAGCCTTTGTTCCCCGTGGAGGGCTCTATCTCCTCTACCCCTGGGGAGAGGCGATACCTCCCACCCATCCAAGAAAGGAGCCCCCTCCAACCTGCTGCTCTCCGGGTGCAGCGGGAAGACATGTGGTTAGGAAGGCAGGGCCATGCCACTTAGTGGCTTGGTGACCTCACCTCTAAGCCTGTTTTCTCCTCTGTTCAGCAGCAAGCATAATAGTACTATCAGTAATGAGATGATACATGTGTAAATGGAGTAATAATTGTACCAACCTCATTAGGTTATTGTGAGGATTAACAGAGTTAATCTACATGAAGTGCTTAGCACAGGGCCTGGCGTGGAGCGAGTGCTCAGGAAATGGATTTGCTCCAAAATACCTCTTGGTTTCTCATCTGCATTTCTGATCCTTACAGGATCAAAACCCAAACTCTTCAGCAAGGTCAACAAGGACCCCAGGGTCTACCTCCAACCTTCACTTCCACACTCAGCCCTTGCCACTCCCTTGTACGCTGCGTTCTCTGTTTCCGCTGCCTAGGATGCCCTTCCTTCTTTTGCTTGACTTGGTCAACTTCAAGGTCCAGCTCAAAAGTCACCAGCCCAGAAAGTGTTTGTGCTCCCTCCCCCATGATGGCAGAGCACCTGGATGCACCTCTATGGGGTGTCATCACACTGCATGGTGATTATGTCCTTTATCGCAGCTGATACACACACATTTGTTGTTATAATAAAAGGAATAGGGAAAAAAACACTCAACTCTCTTCAAAACTGCAATAAGATCCAGTTTTCTACCGATCAGACTAGCAAAGTTCAATGAGTTCCAAGACACCGAGGTGGCGGAGAAGACCCGCAGACGGGAGTGTCAACTGGTACATATTCCGAGAAGGGGGCAACATCCGTCCACATTCAGTGGGCACCCAGAGCAAAATGACATAGCACAAAGCTCCTCATTGCATCAGTGCTGACATAGCAGAAAGCTGGAAACCACCTAAGTGCCCATCAGCTAGGGACTGGGAAACAAGCCATGGCAGAGCCATACGACCAACATTATGCAGCTATGGAACAGAGAGAAGCTCTTTATTATTGACATGGAACATCGCCAAAAGATACACTGAGAGGTAGGGAAAAAGCATGGATAGTTTATACAGTATCTACCGTTGTATAAAATGGGGAGAAAATATATACAACCATTTGCATTTGATGCATAGAATTTCTGGAAGCATACATAAGATAATATTAACAGTAACATACTAGTAGCCTCCAGGGATAACTGTGAGTGGGGGGGGGAATGGGAGGAGGGAGATGCTTAGTTATTACTTACAACTTTTTCTTTCTTTTAAACGTTACACTGTATACAAATCTATTCAAAAGTAAATAACTTTTTAACAAAGGAGGAAAAGAAAAGCTAATAATAAGATGGAGATGAGGGTAAGCCCCAAGCTCCGAAAGGAGGAAAAATACCTTGACCTTGTTCCCAGGAGTGAGAGAGTCCATGGCAAAGCTCTACCCTCAGGCCAGTCGCCCCCCCACCTGCACCTGGGCACTGGCAGTTGATGTTCAGAGAATTAACAACTTGTTTCAGTACGAGCCTGAGTAAAACAGAAGAATGATAAACCCACCATCAGTAGCTGAGGAAAATTCATAAATGAATCTATAACATCATTCAAAAGAAATAGAATTAGAATCTGGGGGCCCAAGACTCTTTCATTATGACAAAAACTGACAAGGCTCAGGCTGTTCCTCTCGTACCCACAAGGCCACTTCTAAGAGCCTCCAAGGATCCTGACCTATTTAAAAGCCTCTGAAGGCCAGGCATGGTGGCTCACGCCTATAGTCCTAGCACTTTGGAAGGTCACAGCGGGAAGATAGCTTGAGCCCAGGAGTTTGAGCCCACCCTGGGCAACAGAGCAAGACTCCATCTCGACAAAATATAGAAAACTTAGCCAGGCATGGTGCTGCGGGTTCCAGCTACTTGGGAGGCGGAGGCAGGAGGATCACCTGAGCACAGGAGTTTAAGGTTGCAGTGAGCCATGATGACGCCACTGCACTCCAGCCTGGGTGACTGAGCAAGACCTTGTTTCCCTCTCTCTCTCTCTCTCATACACACACCCACACACACAAAGCCTCTGAAGATCAAGAAATTACCTAGGTAAAGGAGCATGGGGCAGGGCCCCTTCCAACCCTGGAGCCCATGTGACCTCTATGGGAAAGACCCACCGGAGAAAGGTACAGGAACACCGGTCAGCTCAAACAACCCCTTTCCTGGGCAACCTTGATTCAAAGCAGGCAGAAATGTCCCAAAACCCAACCTGCCTAGCCAGGGTACAATATGAGGGCTACTACCGCCAAGGGAACCTCTGCTGGCTTTACGAGGGAGCAGGCTGGTCACAGCTGACACAAACTAGCCTCAAAAGAGATGTGACAACAGGGACACAGGAGCTTCAGGGGCTGTGCCACAGCAGGCACCAGGCACCCCGTTCAGTGGCTGAGTCCTCACAGGCTGAGTCAAACAACGCCCCACCTCGCCTGCCCTCCCACCTTCCCTCTGCCGTCTCGGGCCCTCCCCACTCCTTACTCACCTCTTCCTGAAGCTTCACTTGCTAACCCCACCCCGTTCGGAACTCAGCACGGGCTTCAGCCCTTAAGTCCTTAAGTCCAACCCTCTAATGACAGTTGCTCTCCTCTGTCTAGGTAAGTGGAGTTAAAAACAGGTTCCTGTGTGTTTATCTGTCTCCCTGACTACCCGGCTAACTCCCCGGGGAAAGGGAGTTATCTGTAGGTTTATGTTTCCTCCCTCTCCCTTGGTACACGGGCTGCAGTGAGTAGTCGCACTTGGCCTTGCTGACGGGCTGGCTGGCTCTCTTGGGGCCAGGACTAACCACCCCCCAGTTTTAGGGTGGCTAGCTGTTACCTGCTGAATCATGTTTGGCAAATGCCAAACTATGCAGGCCTGACTGGAAGAGAAATAGCGTCCCCCAGACCCGCTTCCAGCCAGAATGACCCCACATTGGCTCCTGTCACTCCCTTGCTACTCGTCTCCCTCTGAATGACATCCAAGGCCCTTCATCAGGCCGGTGAGGCTTTGCATGTGCGGCCCCTCCTCCTCCCCGACTCCCTCTTGCACCCTCCTCCTGCTCCTGCTCCAGACAGGCAGCCCCTTGCTGTCGAGGGCGCTCACCCCCGCCTCAGAGCAAGTGCGCTTGCTGTTCCCTCCCCCTGGAAGGCTTTTCCCTGTGGCTGGCCCTGTCACTGCATTCGGTCTGTGCTCAAAGAGAACTTCCCTTTCCCACCTTGTGTAAAACAGCAGCCCCTGCAGCAACCGCTCCTTCCCCTGCTGTCACCCGCCTCTCCAGACCCACCCTCGCTAGGCCCTGGAGGCTGGCGCTGGTGTGGCTGCATCCACAGACTCATGCCCGCTGCCTTCCGCTAGGCAGAGGGCAGGGGAACGCTGGAGGCAGGGAGAAGAATGAGGTCAGGGTATTAGTTTCCCAGGGTGGCTCCCTCCGTGCAGGGTGGCCGCGCCGCCTGGGCTCCTGCACCTGAGGCCTCAGCTTTTGCAGAAGACTCTCCCATCCCCCCAACCCCTGGGGTCCTGGTAACTACCACCTCCTCTTCCCTGTACCAACCCAGGCGCTACACTAACCCTCCTGCTTCCCGTGTACCTTGCTCACACCTTTGGAGGTAATCCCTTTATTAAACGGTCCCCAAATGACCCAACCCAGGTATGCTGGCACTTGCCTTTCGAGCCCCTAAATTCACTACCTGACATTACTACCTGTTGTGAGCTGTCTGTCCCCCGACTAGACCGTAACTCAGAGACGGGTGGGGACCTTGTTACTTACTCTCTGCCGTATCCCAGTATCTGTATCCACACCCGCACACAGCAGGAGCTCAGTAAATGTTTGCTGAATGAGTGACTGAACAAGAAGGATCAGAGTGACCTGCAGAGAGGCTACGGGGCTGCGAGGACAGGCAAGGCTTTAGGAAGTGACGGGGAGCAAGGGCTCCGTGAAGGTGCAGGAAGCAGCAGTGGTGGGAACGGCCTGCTCCGCTCAGGGCATAAAGACCCTAGTTTACGTCCTTCTTAGCACATCTCCACGTCTGTAATGATTTGGGTTCTGTTTTCTTTGTATGTCTTCCCACTAGAATGAATTCCCTGCAGGCGGGGACCACATCTGTCTTGTTCACCATGGTATCCTTAGAGCTGGCACAGTGCCTGGCAAACACAGAAGGTACCAGATCCGTATTTGTTGAATAAATGAAAAGCAAAATGAGTTATCCAAAAGAAACAGTGAATTGGCAGAGGGCCTCAAAAGCCCGGTTGGGCAGTTTGGACTTGGAGTGAAAAGCAGTAGGGAGGAAGCGAGAGTCCTCCCGCAGGGAGAGGACCCACAAAGCAAGGGCTCGTAGGAAGACCACCTGGCAGGGGCTGCGAGCCGGGGAAGACCGGGGAGCCTGCTCAGCATCCCACCGCAGGGAGGGTAGAGGGGGCACCAGTTGGTTAACGACTGGGTATAGATGAACAAGGAAGACGACTCTGAGTGTTTCACCCAGGGGATGGCGGTGGGGCCAGGGAAGGTGAGATGTTAAGCCTGCCGTCCTTGCCCAAAGTAAGCACTGCAGGGTCAGCTGCTGCAATCCTCACTGTTTCCAACCTCTGTCTCAAGTGGGAAAGCTGCAGAGTGGAAGTGGTTTGGAGGAAAGGTAAACCTGGCCCTGTCGTATTGCAAGTGCAGCCAGACAGCTGGATGCCGAGGCCCCCGAGGAGGTAATGGCTGGAGGAGGAGCAACAGATGAGCCATCTCCTGTGTAAGCAGAGATGGAGTACTTGGGACCATCCGCAGTTGGGAGCGTTGGAGGGAAGAGGCAGGAAAGAAAAGGCCAAGTGGTAGAAAAATGAGGAAAGGAGGGCAGTGTCACGGAAGCCAAAGGACAACTCTGAAGAAGGAAGGGGCAGCCAACACAGTCACATGCCAGAAGCAAAAGCAAGCGGGTTGGACCTCACTGAGGAGCCCCGATCCTGGAGGAGCACCTGACTGCTGGCCTCTGGGGCCGGCTGGGAGAGCCCGTGGCACAGAGCCAGGGGGTTCATTCTTAGTAAAGGGCTTGCTGCCTGTCCTAACAGGGCATTCCTGGGCACATGCCCTAAACCTCACTTATGGTGGAGATTGCCAGTAAATCTCCCATAAATCTGTTCTTTCCTTCTGCCCATGGCGACAAAGCTTCCAAATTTTACCTAGGCAGAGCCACCCAGCTAAGGACCACGTTCCCTGCTTCCCTTGCAGCTAGGTGGGGCTGTGTGACTAGCAGGGGCCTGCTCTTAGGAGGAAGGTGAGAGATCTCTTTACACATCCCTTCCGCTTCTAGCTCTCTCTTCCTCATGGCTGAAGCAGGCCCAGCAGATGGGGTGGCAACCATCTTCCATCATGTGGGTGCAAACAGCACCCGAGGTGACAGAGGAGAAAGAGCCACCAAGCCAGCCTGGACCACCTACCCAGCCTTTCATAGAAGGCCTGTGCTTCTGACTTAAGCCATGAGATTTTGGGGACTTTTTGTTATAGCAGCCCAACCCATATTGGAACACAATATTGATTCCAGTAGAAATGCCACCTTAGATCAGACAAAAAGTTGCTCAGCTCATCTCTGCCAGGGGCCCCAAGGGGCTGTGAGAGAGGTCACTGGCATTTCCCTCGACAAGAGACTCACTCTCTGTGCACCAAGAAATCCTCAGTCTCCGTAATCATCTGTTACGGAGCCATCATTCATAAGTGGGTCAAAACCCTTCCTAAAAGTTTTTGTCTCCCCATCTACTCCATCGAGGAATGAACATGAGCAGTGCCTAGCGCCCAGCCTGCCTCACCATCACTCCTTAACTGGTTCCATTTCTGACTCCCCTTCTCCTCCCACCCACAGGCCAGGAGTATGTGACAGGAATCAGCTTGCACACAGCAGTGCTCGATGCATCTGAGCAAGAGAACCTCTGCAACGGTCGAGAGACAACAGCGTCAAGGGGAGAGAGCATAAACTCTGAGCACAATGCCCGCGTGCAGCCTGCAGCCGTGCCACCCAGCAGCAGAGCGCCGAGGCAAGTCATTGCCCTCCCTGCCCTCGACTGCAAACGGGGACAGTGAAAACACTCACTTTTAGGGTAACTGTGAGGCTCGAACGAGTCACCACGTGTAAAACACTTAGAACAGTGACTGGCAAGAGCTATGTCCTCAATTAGCGTTAGCCTTTCTAATTTTTAAAGCAACAGAAAAAAAAAAAGGCCTGGCAATGGAATGACACTGTCATTTATAAAGCATAGTCAGGCTTTATTAATGAAAAAGACAGTCCATTAAGCCCCCAAACAAGGTATCATAATGATCCTATTTTGTAGAAACTGATTTGGAAGTTTAGTGTTTAGCCCAAGATCTCACAGGTGTGGGTGGGTTGTGGGGCCATAAATACAAGTCACCAAGCCTTGTTTTAATGAGCCACATGAATTCCAGAAAAAACAAAGCTCAGGAATGTCTTTTACATTTGTTTTCCTGAAAGCCAGCCCATTTTGTTAGTGGTCTCTCAGATTCACCCCACTAACCACCATTCAGGTGCCTCCTGGTCAGAAACATAGGAAGAGGCCTGCAGAGCTGGGGCTGGTGACGAGGAGGAAGGTGGTCAGGGAAGGGGGATGGCCAGGCTGCCTGCTCATAGACACATACAGGAGGCCGGGCGTGGTGGCTCATGCCTGCGGTCCCAGCACTTTGGGAGGCCGAGGTGGGAGGATCACTTGAGCCCAGGAGTTTGAGACCAGCCTGGGCAACAAAGCAAGACCCTGCCTCTCCAAAAAATTTAAAAAGAAAATTATCCAAGGAGGATCACTTGAGCCCAGGAATTCAAGGTTACAGTGAGCTGCGATGATGCCACTGCACTCTGTTGCTCTGGGCAACAGAGCAAAACCCTGTCTCAAAAAAAAGAAAAACAGGGAGACTGTTGTATACTTAAGAGACTTAAAGAGTAAGTGGAATGTGTGGATCTTATTTTGATCCTGATTCAAACAAGTCAACAGTTAAAAACACATCTTTATGACAAATGGAAAAATTTGAATATGAACTGGTATTGGGCATGTTATGAAATTACTGTTCATCTGTGATGATATAGTGGTTATGTAAAAAAAAGTCTATTAACACACACAAATATGCCCAACTGATTTTTGACAAAGGTACAATAATAATTCAATGGAGGAAGAGTATCCTTTCAACAAAGGGTGCAGGGTCAATTAGACATCCACAGGAAAAACAAGGAACTTGACCTAAACCTCATGCCTTACATAAAAATTAACTCAAAACAGATCAAGTACTGGCATCTAAAACATAAATCTATACAAATATTAGGAAAAAAATATGGAAGAAAATCTTCAGGACCTCGAACTTGGTGAAGTTTTCAGATTCAACACCAACAACACAATCCAAAAAAGGCAAATTGATAAACTGGACTTCATTAAAATTAAAAACCTTTGCTCTGCAAAAGATCCTGTGAAAAGGATGAAAAGACAAGCTACCCAGTTGGGGAAAGTATTTGCAAGCCACGTATCCAACAAAGTTCTTACATCTAAAATATATAAAGAAATCTCAATCCAATTAGAAAATGGGCAAAAGACACAAAGGAACATTTCACCAGAAAGGATATTCAGACAGCAAATAAGCACGAGTAGATGTTCAACATCACACTAGCCGATAGGTAAATGCAAATTAAGAAAACAATAAGAGGGCCAGAACAATGGCTCACATCTGTAGTCCTAGCTACTGGGGAGGCTGACACAGGAAGATGGCTTGAGCCCAGGAGTTCCAGCAAGCTATGGTAGTGCCACTGGACTCCAGCTTGGGCGACAGAGTGAGACCTTGTCTCTAATAAAACAAATTAAAAACAAAAAAAGGCCGGGCCCAGTGGCTCACGCCTGTAATCCTAGCACTCTGGGAGGCCGAGGCGGGTGGATTGCTCGAGGTCAGGAGTTCGAGACCAGCCTGAACAAGAGTGAGACCCCG
>CM052441.1:87732272-87751001 GCA_028533085.1 Varecia variegata
CCCTGGTTTCTTTCTTCCCATAGCACTTTCATCTTTAATATACTATATAACAATTTACTTACATATTATGTTTGTCGTTTTCTTCCACTGCCAAACATGGGCTCCTACAAGGCAGAGGTTTGGTTTTGTTCACCGCTTTATCCTAAGCCGCCAGAACAGTATCTGGCACATAGGTGCTAGAGAAATACTTGCTGAGTGAATGACTGGTACATTTTTCATCAAAGAATAAAAGTTTCGACATCGTGATTGCCTGCAGAAGACAGCTAGTTCCAATGTATGAGAAAAAAATATTATACCCTAATTTAAAATGAATAGTTCCTTCATGTTCAAGTACATGAAGAAACTAGAGCTGGGTTAAACCAAGTTCTACCTAGCAAAAGTCCTTGAGAGATGCACCATCATCTATAGAGAAAATAATTTAAACTACTGGTTATTTAATTCACTGAAACAATGATGGTAAATGCTAAAGACAGAAAACAACCTAAAAGTCTGCAAGGACAAGGTAAACTGTCACATCCATCCCATGGGGCACGATGACGCTGTGAGGACTGGAGAAGCTCCTCGCATGCAGAGATGGAATGATGGCCAAGACACAGCCACGGAGGTACAGGTAAGGAGAGAACCATTCCTGACTTGCTGTTTGTGTTTAAAACAACAATAAAAAATGTCTCTAGAAGGATACACAGGAGACTGGCAAGACAGTTGTTTTGTGGGTGGGAAAGTGGACAAGGGAACGGGAAGAATTATCACTATGTATCTTTTTGCACATTCTGAATTTTGAAACATATGATTGTATTTTTCAGTCCAACAAAATAACAAGTCCAAGTGACTGTATATAAATTGTTGCCAGAATCTTTGTCTTGAAGTCTTTTATCTTTCACAGAAGAGCATATGCTCACACCGCCCAAAACAGCAGGGGAGGGAGCAACGTGTGCCAGGAGCCGCCATGCGCCAGGCACTCGACCACAGCTCGACCACAGCCCGACCGCAGCCCGCTGCATCCCGGGCTCCCCCTGCCCCTTGGGGTGTATGTTCCTGTTCCTACTTGGACTTGCGAGGAAACAGATTCCGATGTTAGGTGACCCAATCAGACACACATCTGGCAAGTGGCATGGCCTGGATTTGAGCCCAGGCTGGTCTGACCCTAAGAGTCAGGCTCTTCTAGGCTTTGCTGTCTATAACCCTGGCTCAGCCTCTTGGTACCCAGGAGTCCTCAGGTAGCCGCTGGCACTCTCCAGCCTCACCTCACCTCCGGGACTGCTGGGGAGCACATCTGCAAGCCCTTTAACTGCATTGTACTTACAAAGGTGTGGTGCTGTGTGCTTAGAAGATTCCTCCTCATAAGGTGAACCTCAACTTAGTCCGTGACCCAATCTCCATATCTCAGCCCAAATTAACTGAGTCCGAAACAGAAGTGTAGAATCACAAGTTCCTCTGCTTTATTTAAAGCCTTGGGCTCCCAGCCCTAATTCTGAAAGGAATGATTCAACTTAAAGCAATGTGTGTTCAAGCAAGGACGACCTTCAGCAAATACTAGAGATGGCATGGCACACTCCCCCGCCCCCTCCCGGCACACGGGGGCAGCCGGCTGCCATTCGGTGCATTGCATCTCAAAGAACAGGAGAACACTCGGTCCCACTGCAGCCACTAAGGCATCCTTCGCATCAAAACCAGGGCTGATTTTAAAGGACAGTTGAATATGGTAACCTGACCATAAGGACCCTGTTAGCCTTGAAGGCATTATGGCTTCCACAGTTCTGTGACCCTACTTGGCACTTTCTGCCAAGATGCAGGAACAAGAATGGGGTCTTATCCTTTCACTTGCTGAGTATGACACATCAATAACCAGAAAAGAACACTCATCTCCCCACCCGCCTTAGTCTCTGCACCCACACTCTCTGTCTCCTCCCTGGGCATGAAATGTCCAGAAGAAAGATAGCTACGTCTGGGCACTAGCCTATCCCCTCTCGCTTACCAAAACACATCATCCCACAAGGTTTCCTTCTCTCCTGCATCAATTTTCCCTCCCAACCAGATCATTCCTATCAGCATACAAACATACTGTTATTTCTTTTATCTTAAAAAACAAAAACCACAAAAATGCCTCTCTTAATTCCTTAATTTTCCCCCGTTAGTTACCACTCCTCCCTCTCTCTGCAGCAAAGCCCCTCAACACACCTTGTCTACATGAGCGTTGTCCAGCAGAACTTTCTTTGATGGACTTGCTCAATATCTGCACTGTCTAGTTTAGGAGCCCCTAGCCATATGTCGCTGTTGGGCACTTGAAATGTGGCTAGTGAGACTAAAACTGTTTTTTAGTTTTATTTAATTTTAATTAACTTAAATGTAAATAGCCACATGTGGCTAGTGGTTACTACTGTACCGGACAGCACAAGTCTATACGCACTCCCGTATCTTTTCTCCCATTCTCTCCAAATTCTCTCCAGGTCCCTGCTCTCATTCTTACAGAAACTGCTCTTATCAAGGTCACAAATGACATTCACATGGCCAAATCTAATGGTCAAATTCTCAATCATCCTATTACTGGAACTAACTGCAGCTTTTCACACAGCTGACCCCTCTTTTCTCCCTGAAACACTTACTTCCCTTGGCCTCTGGGGCACAGCCTCTCCTGGTGCTCCTCCCACCTCCCTGGCTGTGCCTTCTGTCTCCTTGGCTGGTTGCTCCTCATCTCAACCTCGGACAAAGTGGACAGCCCCAGGGCTCAGTCAGTGTGCCTCTGCTCCTTTTCCCTCTCAGCCCTGGGAGAGCTCCTCTACTCTCCTGGTTTTAAATACTATCTATACACTACTGATACCCAAATATGCATCTCTGGCCCTAAGTGTGCCTCAAACTCCAACTTGGATACCGAACTCTCTACCTGACATCACTGCCTTGATGTCTGGCAAGCATCTCACAGTTAACACGTCTAAACCTGAACTCCTGACTTTCCCACACACACCTGTTCCACCCAAAAGTCTTTTCTGTCTTGGCTGAACACAGCTCTGTCTTTCTTTTTTTTGTTCAGGCAAAAAACCTTTCAGTTATCTTTGACTCTCACATCTCACATCCACTTTGTTAGTTGGCCGTGCACTGAAAAGGATCTAGAGTCTGACCAATAATCTATGTGGCCATGTCTCATTCTCTTTGCTGCTCCTGCCACTTCTCAGTTTACTGTGACAGCCTCCTCCCTGGTGTCCCTGCTCCTGCCCCTCCATAGTCCATCCTTAGCACAGCAACGTGACTGAGCCTGTTAACAAACCTACATTGGATCCTGACCCTCCTCTGCTCAACATCTCCAGCAGCTCCCATGTTAATGAGCAAAAGCCAAAGTGTTCAATATAAACTTTTAAGACCCTGTAAGGTCTGACTCCCCTATGAGCTCTCTGACCTGATCCCCTACTATTTTTCCCCTTGTTCAGTCCACTCTGGCCACCCTGAAGTCCTTGCTGTTCTACACAATAGGTAAGCTCTGACCTCAGGGCCTTTGCATCTGCTCTTCCTGCTGCCTGGAATGCTCTACCCCCAAATACGTGCAAGCCTTGTTCCCCTAAGGTCTTTACTCAAACATCACCTTCTCAGTTGCCCTACCTAATAAACATCCCCCATGCCCATTTCCTATCTCCTAACTTATTATTTTTCCTTAGCTCCATGAGGGCAGGGAATCCTGTCTATTTTGATTCCTACTAATTACCCAGCACCTGGAACTGTGCCTGGCCCTGGGAGGCACTCATCGAGTATTTATTAAATGAATGAGTGAATCCTCAGGACATGAATGTGTCTCTCATGCTGGATATCACATCACACCTGGATCATCACGTGGTCATTCTACAAGTCCCTACCATAAAGCCAGAGACCTGGGGTGGGGCATGTCCGATTCCCAGGGCCAAGGGTGGGATGGGCTAGTATTGGGGGTACTCTGAGGCAAGCAGAAGGTGGGACCCACCGTGCTGATATGAAGAGTGAGGTTCTCTGTGTCTGTCTGCTCATCCTGCTCCGAGGAATCCGTCTCTTCCATTTGTTGCATCTCCAGCTCAGACGGAAGAAGCGCTGTCAGGTAGGGGATGCTGAAAGGTCTGGCAGCAATCACTGGGGATCAGAAGAGAGGCACGAGTCCACTGTCACGGAGTCCTTGCATCTGGCCTACAGCCTCACAACAAATCAGTGAGTGGCACCAAAACACAATACTAGCATGCTCTGAGCACTTCTACAGCAGGCCAGGCAATGTCCTACGGGCTTTACACATGTAATCTTTAAACCTTATTCCCATCCTATTAAGTAAGTACAGTTAGGCACAAAGAGGTTAGGTGATTTTCTCAAATACACAAAAAATGGCAGAACGGGATTCAAACTCAGGCAATATGACTTCGGAGCCCACTTTTAGCAAGTACAACTGAAATCACATGGAAGTGGAGTTACAGATAGAATCCTAGCAGTGAATCAGCTTTGTGATCTTGTACCCAAGGTCAGTTAACCCCTCTAAGCCTCATTTCCAGAGCAAAGATATTGACCTTGTCAGCCAAGGACTCAAGTCTGCAAGTAATTCTATCTACCAAGCTATAAGATGGTCTGGTAAATGAGAATTATAGTTCTTCCAAAAAGCAATGAGGATAAGAGGAAGAAATTGATTAAAAAATATTAAAAGAAAGTCTCTATGTATACTTCTATGGTAGGTTGTGATTGTCAGGATATACTCTAAAATTATTTTTACTGAGGGTCAGACGTGGGGTCCTGCAGTCAGAAAGAGCTAGGTTTGAATGCTACCTACCAGCCATGTGACCTTGAGCAAGTTATTTCATTTCTCTTCTGTATGAGCCTTAGCTTCCTATGAAGGTGGTGATAATAACAGCTCCTAATTTGGAGGCTCACAAGAGGATTTAATGAGATGATGTATGGGAAGTGATTAGCACAGTGCCCGGGACTTTATAACTGGCAGCTGCTGTTATTTCAGAGCCAGGAACACAGCAGGCATTCAGCAGGAGCTTGCGGAATGAATGAAACACCCAAACCAATCTCCCTCATTCACCTTTGTAGAAACTGTGGCCTGTAAAGTAGCTTGGTCAACATGGCCAAATATAATAGTTCTCAGATGCAAAGTTAAATGAGATGGGACCGGTAAAACGACATCATGATGGGCCACTGGCCCCTGGTGCCAGTGCTCCTTTTCCTACCTGGGCTGCCACTTCTGTATCAGTCTCTCTGATGCCCAGGGCTCAGCTACCCTCAAGATAACCTCAGGCAGCCAGTCCCAACAGAGGCCATTACTGCTTTAGAATCATCAGTTAGGGACAGGCTCCTAAGACCTGGGAAAAGGAGCCAGAAATCTAAGGAACAAGCTATACCCAAAAGAAAGACAAAAGTATATTCATTTCTTTCTCCCATGCCGAAAGAAAGTTAAATGGTGGGATTATCTCAAATGACAAGACAGGGTCCACAGAAGGGGGCAACTCTCACATGGAAACGTGCTGACATCATCTTTAAAAAGACTCTGGGTCTCTCCTGTCTTGGCCATGAAACGGGTGAGTGCCCGCTCCACATCTCGCCTCTGGGATGCAGCCTTCTCCCGCAGGACCTGGTAATCCGACACAGGCTCACGGTAAGTCTGCAAGAGAACAGCCAAGACAGTAGGGTAATGCCACCATGTCATTCTGCTCACCTGGAGTCCCTGCCTTGCTGTTGCTATGTTCCTCCACCCTCTAAAATAACCCACTACTATTATTTACAGTAGAGATCTCCAGAGTGCAGTGGAAGGGCAGAAAGAAAACAACTACATTAATATTTCTAATCTTAAAAATTAAATGTGCAAATGGAGATTGACCCTGGGCCTTCATTCAGCTCCCATGACAGCTGGTCTCAGGTGTAAGAGACACATCCTAAAGGAAGAGTGGGAGTCCCCCAGGGAAGCCCTGACAGGGACCACCAGTTCCATCAGTGTAATGTGACATCCTGCGGTAGGGGAGTGGCTGTCTATGTGGATTTGCGGATCGCGCCATCCTGTTCTCTTAAATCAACCCTCACGATATGGACACCTTGTTCCAAAAGATGCCCTCAAAGAAAAAGAGACTGAAGATATTATTGCAAGTCCAAGTAAACAAGAAAATGGCAGGCTGCAGCTCCTCCTCCTAATTATGAGCTTGTTAGCAATCAAGTTACAGAGGGAAAAACAATTGAGAGCTAATCAGAACGGGAAGTTAGCCAAAATGTTTTAAATGGTAATGGCAATGGTGACATTTTAACAATGACCAAAAAAGCAACTATTCTTCATGATCTAGAGATAAAGTTTTTAAAGGAGGCACTTCGCTGGGCACAGTGGCTCATGCCTGTAATCCTAGCACTCTGGGGAGGCCAAGGTGGGAGGATTGCTTGAGCTCAGGAGTTCAAGACCAGCCTGAGCAAGAGTGAGACCCCATGTCTACTAAAAATAGAAAAATTATCCAGGCGTGGTGGTGAGCACCTGTAATCCCAGCTACTCGGGAGGCTGAGGCAGGAGGATCGCTTGAGCCCAGAATCGTTTGAGTTTGCAGTGAGCTAGGCTGACACCACAGCACTCTAGCCCAGGTGACAGAGCAAGACTCTGTCTCAAAAAAAATAAAATAAAAATAAAGGAGGCACTTGGAAACATTTTCACCGTTGTCATTGTCAATTCAAGTGTGTCACCTGTACTTCCCATATCTATATGTAGACATAGAAACAATTTTCTGTTGTTTAAAATTTTCCAAAAATGAAAATGAGTGGATTTTGAACATACTATACTTGTTTAAAACATTAAAATGTAAAATCTTATAATTATTTCTAAGACAACTGTTTGTCATTTGATAAGCTAGAAATTTAATATAAAATTTTCAACAAAATTCTTTGGATAATTGGCAAATGAGAATGAAAAAAATTAGTTTTATGATTTATTAAGAACAGCCTTGGAAATGCCTCACCTGTAGGGGGAAAAAATTATGATATGCTAAATAGTAAGCAAAATTGAAAAAAAAGAACAGCCAAAGATGCTATATATCTTTGTGATGTACCTTTTTCAACTATGAGAACCATTGAAGTATCAAAAGAAATTGATCTTAGAATCAGACCTCCAACTTAGTATTCTACCAAGTATTAAACCAAGATTTCAAAAACAAAAAGCTGAGGCAATCACATGGCTCCCATTTAAAAAGTTACAGTTTCCTGAACTTTTAAAAAGAGTGAGATTATTTTTTTTTGAGACAGGGTCTTGCTCTGTTGCAGTGGCATCATCATAGCTCACTGCAGCCTCAAACTCCTGCACTCAAGTGATCCTCCTGCCTCAGTCTCTCAAGTAGCAGGAACTATAGGCACGTGCCACCATGCCCAGCTAATTTTTCTATTTTTTGTAGAGACAAGGCCTCACTCTTGTTCAGGCTGGTCTCAAACTCCTGGCCTCAAGCAATCCACCTGCCTCAGCCTCTCAAAGCACTAGGATTATGGGTGCAAGTCACCATGCCTGGCTGATTATCTTTTAATGTACATTATTTTAGCACAATGTTACAATATTCATGTAAATAAGCAAACATGTACTGAAATATGTACTTAATATTCATGACAGAAATACACTATATAAAGAATTACAGAATGTTATGGGTTGAATTGTATCCCCACAAAAAATATTTTAGATGTATCCTAGTACCTTAGAATGTGACCTTATTTGGAAATAGGGTCATTGCATATATAATCACTTAAGATGAGGTCACACTGGAGTAAAGTGGATTCCAAATGCAATATGACTGGTGTCCTTATAAGAAGATGGCCGTGTGAAAACAGAGATACAGAGAGAAGGCCACGCGAAGACGGAAGACCGGTGTGATGCATCTACAAGTGAAGAAATGCCAAAGAATGTCGGCAAACCACCAGAGCTAGGGACTCCCCTAGAGGGAACAAGCAACGAGGGATTCCCCTACAGGTTTCAGAGGGAACGTGGCCCTGACAACACCTTGATTTTGGACATACAGCCTCTGGAACTGTGAGTCAATGAATTTCTGTTGTTCTGAGTCACCTAGTTTGTGGCACTTTGTTATGAAAACAAATAGATTTGATCAGGGGCAATGGCTATGTGCCATCCGATGGGCAGGCATCTATTCCTCCCCCCATATCCTGAGGTGTGGTGAAATGTCCTGGGGATTTGCCCCAACAGCCCCCACGATGGCCATCCCTACACAGTGTGAAGGCAGGAAAGAGGGAAGTGTGGGGAGATGCCACATTCAAACCATGGAGGACAACTCAACTTCTCATTCAGATCTAAAGCTCAGAGTTACAATAAGTTTCATTTCATGATATTAAGTAATTTTTAGGTAACTTTTCCTCCAATTTAATGTATTTTCTGGCCCGGCACAGTGGCTCACGCCTGTAATACTAGTATTTTGGGAGGCTGAGGTGGGAGGATCGCTTGAGGTCAGGCATTTGAGCAAGAGTGAGATGCCCATCTCTACAAAAAATTAGCTGGCATGGTGTTGCACGCCTGTAGTCCCAGGCTGCTGGAGAGACTGAGGCAGAAGGATTACTTGAGCCCAGGAGTTTGAGGTTGCTGTGAGCTATGATAACACTACTGCACTCTAGCTTGGGCAACAGAGCAAGACCCTATCTCAAAAAAAAAACAAACAAACAAACAAAAAACTTTTCTATTATGGAAAATTTGGAAAACCCAGAAAAACATGCAAAACAAAACAAAAACAAAACAAAACAAAAAACATGCAAAACAAAACAAAAACTACCTATAATCTCACCAAGAATTACCATGAACATTTTGTGGAGTATCCTTCCAGCCCTGTTTCTCCGTAGCGATGTACTTTTGTGTTTCAGTGAGACAGGCAATACTGGGGCCGGCTTCAATTTCTTTGTTAACTATACTTTTGTTGGCAAACTTGGGAACATAATCCTCATTTCCGAATTGTTTCACAATGGGGAAAGACTGAGTTCTAAACTACCCTTTTACCAACAAATGTCTGGACTGCCATCTGACCACTAGTAGGAACTGACTCTGTGTTCCGCATCAGTCACAGCCCCCAGTGTGGCTTCATCACTCACCGGAGTTTTGATGTAGGTGTGGGGATCAGGGAACTCAGGAAAGTGGCTGGGGATGTGTGGCGGGTGGGGTCGGTTCTGCCCTGCAGTGAGGGCCTTGGGGGTCACTGGCTGATTGGTCACTGGAGCTGCAACAGAGTCACAACTGGTTACTTCTCCACCTATAGCCCTGGTTTCTACAGATTATGGTCTTTGCCCAAACCCTTCTTTTCTCAAAGTAAATGCCAGACCTCAGTTTTCTAAACAACGGGCACTTTGTATTTCTATCAATAAAAGGCCTTCAATGACTTAAGGATCTGAGAAGATAACCCCCACAGTGCCCAGCCCTGCTAGATGATCTTGGTTGACATTTACGTCTACAACAATCTGCCTGTAAGCCTTAAGCAGGTAGGTGGGTGGCTGTGACCATGGAAACTAGGGAAAAGAACATGCTCAAGAACCAGGGAAGTGAGATGGGCTGCAAATTCTCTTTTCAGAGACCTCAGATAACAGAAATATACACTAAGCTGGGGAAAGTAAGTATGGGCTTAAAGATAACAAGGTGGGATTGAAAATGGCACCTCCCACTGCTATTTTGAGAGAGAGTTCTTAAAAAGATGCCAACATGAAAAAAAATGACTTTAAAGAAAAAAATCCAAACTGGATACTGTCTACGCAGCTAAGGCAACCGGTTTTACCTAACCAGTCATCAAACTTTCTGTGTCAAGAGCCAGACAGTAAATATTTTAGGTTTTGCAGGCCATACAGTCTCCATCACAATTAAACTCTGCCATTATAGCACGAAAGCAACCACAGATAATAAGTAAACATGGCTGTGTTCCAATAAAACTTTATTTACAAAAACAAGCGGCAGGCTGCATTTGGTCCACAAGCCATAGTTTACCAATCTGTGACCTAAGGGAGAGCAAGAACTTTCACACTTTCCAAGCAGCATCATTTGCTCTTCTGGGGCTAAAGCACAAGAAGCACAGCAACATCTCAGAGATGGTTTACCTTTCTGGTAACTGAATTTCACATTCTAATCCTACTAGCCCAGATAAAGATTATATTGTAGGTAGCCCCAAAGATTGGAAGGGAGCCTGCAACAAGGAAGTAGCTACCAATCCAATCCCTGCCAATTCAATTCGTTTCACAAGCACTGATAATTTACTAAGTATCTCAGTTCAAAGTCACTTACGAGCAGTGATGACCATCCTCTGAGACCGTTTTGCATAAGCTGGGAGAGTGTCCACATTGAAACCTAAGAAACAGGAAAACAAAAACCAATGCCTAGACCACTGGATATTGAACATGGAAAGGGGAGTAATATTGTGGTGAAATGGCTTAAACACCCAACTCAACCACTAAAAAGAAGCTCCAGCAGAATCCCCCAACAGGGAGTTAAGAGGCCTCTTACATGGGTTCAGAGGAACCTCTGTTGATAAGTCTCTCAAGCTAAAAGCAAATCAGGAGGACCACAAGGGAAACCGAGAACACTCAGCAGACATGGCTGACTCCTAGGGACTCCTCCCTCTCTCATAACCCCAACTCAGATACACTGAAGCACTGGAAACTGGAGGTGCACTCACCCATCTCAACAAGCGTGACCACGATATCCGACAGTGTGGGCTGAGTCCTGGCTGTGTGCTCACAGTAAGACTTGGCACTCCTCCCAATTTCTGAAATATCTAAGAGAGGATTCAAAGGCATAAAGTCTTATTCTCAGTTCCTCAAAAAGTTTACATAGAGTTACCATATGAGCCAGCAATTCCACTTCCAGGGATATACACAAATGAATTGAAAACAGGGATTCAAACAGATCCTTGTACACGAATGTTCATAGCACCATCATTCAGAATGGCCAAAAGGTAGCCAGTGTCCACTGACAGATGAGTAAACAAATTGTGGTAGGTATATACAACGGAATATTATTCAGCCTTTAAAAGGAAGGAAATTATCATACATGCTGCAACATTGATGCACTTTAAAAATGTCATGCTCAGTGAAATAAACCAGACACAAAAGGACAAATAAGATTCCGCTTGTATGAAATACCTAGAAAAAGCAAATTTGGGCCAGGGGCAGTGGCTCATGCCTGTGATCCTAGCACTTTGGGAGGCCAAGGCAGGAAGACTGACTGACATCAGGAGTTTGGGACCACCCTGAGCAAGAGCAAGACCCCATCTCTACAAAAAACAAAAAAATTATCCAGGCGTGGTGGCATGCACCTGTAGTCCCAGCTACTCAGGAGGCTGAGGCAGGAGAATCACTGAGGCCAGGAATGAGTTTGAGGTTTGCAGTGAGCTATGATGATGCCAGTATACTCTAGACGGGGTGACAGAGTGAGACCCTGTCAAAAAAAAAAAGAAGAAAGAAAGGAAAGAAAAAAGAAAGAGAAAAAGAAAATTCATAGAGACAGAAAGTAGGTTTGAGGTTACTAGGGACTGGGGCACAGGGGGAATGGAGAGTTACTCTTTACAGGTACAGAGTTTCTGTTTAGAATGGGGAAAAAGTTCTAGAAATGGATAGTGCAGCATAACATTGTGAATGTACTTAATGCACTTAAAAATGGTTAAAATGGTAAATTTTGTTATGTATATCTTACCTCAAAAAAAAAGTCTTATTCTATGATAGGTATTATAATTTTTGTTTCTTCTGCCTGAAGCTGAACCTCTATTTAGTAGTCATGCTGATGTCCTTCAGGGGTAAGGGGAAGGTATCTAAGATTGAGTTTATGAAGCTGGGATCTGTGAATGGGTTCCAAAGGTGGATGGGAGGTTCCATGAATACTCTGAAACTATGTTGAATTTTATACCCACAGAAAAAGCATTTTTTCTGGGAATGGGTCCACAGATTTCATCAAATGTACAAAGGGGCCCTAAAAAGCAAGGAATCCCTGCTTTAGGTGTTCAGTGGTTCAGAAGATAAAACCAAGTGGTGCTTGACAGGGAAGGGTATCTAACTAAAGTCCTACCACCAACTCCCCTGCTACCCTGAGCAAGTCACTAATACCAGTCTCCAGACTCTAAATTCTAAGATCTTTTCAAGAACTGTTTTTGGTTTTTTTTAAGACTGAGTCTCACTCTGTTGCCTTGGCTAGAGTGCAGTAGCATCATCATAGCTCATAGCAACCTCAAACTCCTGGGCTCAAGTGATCCTCCTGCCTCAGCCTCCCAAATAGCAGAGACTACTGGTGAGCACCAGGACGCCTGGCTAATTTTTCTATTTTTAATAGAGACAGGGTCTCACTTTTGCTCAGACTAGTCTCAAACTCCTGAGCTCAAGGAACTCGCCTGCCTCAGCCTCTCACAGTGCTAGGATTACAGGCATGAGCCACCGCTCTTGGCAAAGAACCCAATTCTTTTTTTTTTTTTTTTTTTGAGACAGAGTCTCACTCTGTTGCCCGAGCTAGAGTGCCATGTGTCAGCCTAGCTCACAGCAACCTCAGAATCCTGGGCTCAAGCAATCCTCCTGCCTCAGCCTCCCGAGTAGCTGGGACTACAGGCATGTGCCACGATGCCCGGCTAATTTTTTCTATATATTTTTAGTTGTCCAGCTATTTCTTTCTATTTTTAGTAGAGATGGGGTCTCACTCTTGCTCAGGCTGGTCTCGAATTCCTGACCTCGAGTGATCCTCCCACCTCAACCTCTCAGAGTGCTAGGATTACAGGCATGAGCCACCGTGCCTGGCCAAGAACCCAATTCTTATCTGGTAGGAACTATTATTTCATTCCTTTAGGACAGACGTTCTCAAAGTGTGGTCTGGGAACCCTGGGAGTCCCCAAAATCCTTTCTGAAGTCCACAGGTCAGAACTATTTTTATAATAAAGTCTTATTTGTCTTTTTCACTCTCATTCCCTCACGTAGTTTTCCAGAGGCTACATGACTTTGATGACATTATGGCTCTGATGAATAATGGAATGTATGATTATACATTCTTATATTTTAAAAATTTGTTTTCTAACATGGCAAAATATATATATACACACACATACACACACATATAAAACACATATACAAAAGCTCCTTGGGGTCCTCAATATTTAAGAGTCTAAAGGGGTTCTGAGACCAAAAAGTTTGAGTTAGAAAAACATTTGATATTTAAAAGCTCCAAGCATCAGCTGCAGAGAGCCACTTTGCCCAAGACCACCCCCTTCTTGGGACAGTCTTCATCTAGTATATGATCAAGACCTGAGTACAAAGGTAGGGCCTTTTCAGCCTGATGGACAATAATTACTCCAGGGCTCCCAGCTAAGCCAGCCCATTCTTTTTTACATTGCAGTTCAACATCTCCCTCTGCCCAAACCTTTCTCCCACTTCCTTTCATAGGTGTTGATCCCTAACAAACACCATATATACCCCCACCCCTCATCTCATCCCACCCCCAAAAAAGTTCTAAATGGGGAAACATGTTGTACATGCAGAAAAGCCTATACAAGACCATACCAGGCTCTTAAACCTCACAACATTTCCTTGTGTTTTTTTTCCATTCTATAAAACTTATTCATCTTCATTCTTTGTATCACACAATATAGCATGTGACTGCATAGTGAATTAGTCCTGACGCCCCAACAAAAGTTTAAGTCGAGAATAGAGAGCAATACAGCAATATTAAGGGCACCTGTAAGTCATCAAGATGTGACAATCTCCCTTGCATTGAATGTTTTACATACATCTCACTTATACTCACACTCCATGAAGTACAAATTATTATCCCGTTTCACAAATGAAGAAATTGAGGTTCAGGAGGCTTAGTGATTTGCCCAAGCAATTAAGTGGCAGAGATTTACACCCAGGTCTGATTCTAAAGCCTGTAAGTACTTCACTATGCTCTTCTTTTTCTTAAATCCTCTCTAACACTATCACGATGCAGGGCACAGGGCTGATGTTGAGGTTGACTCAAAGAAGGACCAGTACTCACAGCTCTGCAGCATCTCTGTCAATGTCTCCACGGATGCTTTTTCGGCACTCTCAAACCCTGCTTCTGTGAGCAAGGAGCTCACAACCACCTGCAGTGTTCTCCTCCGGGCCAGATGGTAGTTATCAGCAGGATTAGTAGACTGTTTACTTCCTGATCTCTGTGAATCAGCCGCCCAGAGAGAGATTTTCATCCATAGGACAAGGATGCAATCACACAGTTCACGCATTGTCAATGGCAAAGAAAAAGTGCTTTTGCTAAATACTCCTTTATCAGTGCTTAATGTTAGATTTACAGATCTTAGCCAACTGAGTAATAATTGAGCAGGATGCTCTAAATATAGAGGCAAGTTTTCTGCCTACCTACAATGGTTCCAATACGATAAAATTTTTTTTTTTTTTTTTTACTTTCTACTTTAGCAGATTAGATTATATAGCTGAAGAAACTAGCATGATAGGATGGAATTAACAAATCTCCCAGAAAAAAATAGGCTCGCTCTCTCCCGTCCCTCCCATTGCCACACCATGTCATTAACAAGGAAAAGTAAAACAATAACAAACACGTGATGTCGAGGAGAGGAAGGCAAAGGATAACAGCACAAAAAACAGGGGAAACTAAATATTTTGAACCGGGAAGCCCTCCCAACATTGGCTGGCCAATAAGAAGGCGAAAACGGTCTCTTCGGGCCAATCAGGAGGTGTTCCGGGTTCCCAACCCCCAACAGGGAACTAGCCAATCAGGATGCGGGTCCCCTAACTCAGGAGGCCGCAGCAAGTCCTAAGGAGCGGGGGCACGTTCAGCCTGAAAGACCCTCCTCCGCTCGGAGCTCATGGTGGGGCCGGGTTTCTGGGTATGAGCTTGTTGCCCAGGCCAGGGAAAAGTTGCAGAACGCCTAAACGCTCTCGGCTTCGGCCCCGCGCCCCTTGCCCTTACCGTTCCGGAGCCGCCGGCCCCGGCCGCGGCCGCCGCGTCGGCCATCTTGCTCTGGCGTAGCGTGCGCGGGCGCGGGGCGGGATGGGACTTGTAGTCGCGGGGCGGGGCGGGGCGCCGCGCGCCCCTCAGGGTTTTCGGAAGGCCAGCTGGGTGGGGGACGCGTTGGGTGACCCCGGCGCACGTGACCTTTTGCGAGCGCAGTGTTCACCGGCCCTTCTGTGGGCTTGGAAGTGGGCCAGGAAAATACGCTGCCGGCTTCGGAGTTGAATAATCGTATTTTAACACGAAACGGTTCTTTTTTTTTTTTTTTTTTCATCCCCTAAGTCTGAACGGAACGGTTCTTATAAAGAGCACACTCCTGGAAGGATCCAGGAGGTCGTCTACACTCGCGGGATTTTCCAAATTTGTCTTATCATTAGCCACATCTGGCTGGGCCCATGCCGGACCCGGTGACCTCACTCTCTGGGAGAAGGGTTTGGGACTGTTGTTACCGATCTCCCCAGGTGATGCTCCTGAGCGGGTAATATTTGGGAAACCTGGAGCGTCCAACCTCGCGATTTTGTGCCGGTGGCCCCTCAATCTGTCAGTGACCCAAAGTAGAGCCTAACGGCCACCTGGTCCAAGTCTTCCACTCATTCCGCTGCCTTCGCGCCCTCCCTCCGCCAGCATCTGCGGGGGAGCCCGAGAGCCTTGTGCCTTGCCGGTCTCACTCCCAGGGCGTCGCGCCCACGCAGCTGCCGGCGGTTTTCTGTCACTCGCCGGTCAGCCCTGTGGAGTGGGAATTCCTCAGGCAGGGACTGCGCCCTGTCCGTCCTCATTTTCAGGACGCAGTCTCTGTGTTTCAGTACTAACACTCACCAGCTGTATGACTTCGTGCATGTTTACCTAACCCTCACCGTGCCTCGGTTTCCTCCTCCGTAAAGCTGGGGTGGGGTTGATAGCAGGAGTGCAAGAGAGAATGCTCAGAAAGGGTCTGTCACGGTGCCTGACGTGTATAAGAGACCAAGAAATCGCGCCTAACGTTGTTGTTTATTTCCCGAGTAGTGAGTGGACGAGTCCCAAAGGCCCGTCCGGACCTCCGCGCCGCGCCTGCCGTGCCGCCCACACCTGCGCAGGAGGTGGCCCCGCCCGCCTCACCTAGGGCGCGTGGGGCGGGTTCTGCGGGCGGGGGGTGAGCGGGGACCAAACCTGAGCCGACCCGGGCACCCAGCTCCTTTGTCTCCCCCGCCCCCTCGTCCCCACTTCCTGCCCAGCTTTAAACAGGATTGGCGGTGCGGCGCGGACTTTGTAAACACGCCGAGCCTGCGGGGGTGGAGACTGGTTATGTTTGGGCCCCTGGGGGAGGGATGCACTCCCCTCTCCGCGGTTAGAGGTTGCGACCACCCTCACTCCCCAAAGTCAGAAGCCGGAGGCGGCGGGAGAGAGCGTCTGCAGCCACAGTTGGTGCTCCGGGGGGCTCACCTGCCAAGGAGGTAGGCACAGAGAAGCCAGGATAGCTGGGACGTCAGCATCGCCCCCTCTCCTTGGGGCTTCGAAGCTCAGACTGGAGACCCTGGGTTGGGGATCCGAGCTGGGTGGGTGGAGGGAGTCGCTGCGCCCTCATCACCTCCCCGTTGGCACCCAAAATTTGGCTCACTTTTCCGTGTGAGTGACCTGGTCTGCACCGAGTTGAAGGGCAGAGAAACCCCCAAAGGCCCTGAGCCTTTATGCGTGCACACCTCCTCACATTCCAGCGATCTGGAAGCCCAAGGGCTTTACAGGGCTGTTCCTGTACTTCACACCTCAGAGATGGGGTGGGAGGCGAGTGGGAGGGCAGACCAGTGTGGGTAGGGAGCCTGTGGGTGCTCTGGCCAGCGCACTGCAACAGGAAAGGACTAAATGGAGGGACCCCTGAGTGTTCTTCCCTCAGTGGTGTCTGGTAGGTACACAGGTGATGGTCTTAGCCTCCTCTGTGTCTCTTAAAGTGTCAAGAAGAGGAATAACTGAACAAATTGGTTGCTGTTACTAAGGGGGCATTAATTTATTCATTTGCATTGATTGAACACCTACTATGTGCCTGGCATTGTATGGGATGCTGAGGGTGTGATGACATTCATCCACAGCTTGCATGGGTCGCAGAACAACAGAGATAAGGTGCCAGGTGCTGTGGCTACAGTGGCTGGAAAGGCTTCAGAGAGAAAAGAATATTTGGGTTGGGTTCTGAAGGACGAATAGTTCACCAGGCAGAGAAGTTGGTGGAAAGTCTTTGGGGCACTTACTCATTCCACAGAGCTGGACTGAACCCTGACTGCGGTGCTGGGCATTGGGATACAGTGGTGACCCAGAAACAATTCCTGCTTTCTCAAACCCACTGTCTAGACATGAAGAAGAGACAGGAATGAACAGGATGAATTCAGGGAAACAATTTTATGGGCTGATTCCCAAGAACCCGGGAATTCCCAGCTGAGTATAGCTGGGAGGGTCCACTTGGGGGTGATGTGGCCGTCCACAGAATCCCAGGCACCCGCTCCCCATCCCTAAGTCTCTGGGCTGTTTCTTCTTGCCCTCTGCCCACCCCCTCAGTCTCTGGGACCAGACATGGGTGGAGAAGTGGGTCTCTCGTTGCTTCTCTGCACATTCTTCTGCTCTTTGAATTCCTGGGCTCCTTTGAGAAATGACTGGCACAACTTATGAACTCATTCAACACGTATTTGCTGTGCCTATGCTCTGTCTGCACAGGCTGGATGTTGGGGATATCATGGTAAACAAATCAGAGCTTCAGCCCCCTGGAACTGAAAATTGATAGCATGTCTGATAATTCCAGCAGGGTCCCAGTCTATGCCAGTCATTGAGATCACAGCCTTCATGATCCCAAGCCCCTTCTCCTTCCTGTTTTCTTTCCTGCAAGAGCTCAGAATACTAGCTAACAGTTATGTAGCACTCCCCACTACTCTTCTAAGTGGTTTAGAGATAATATCTCATTAAATCCTCCTAATAATCCATTTTATAGATGAGGAAATGCACAGGAGATAAGTCATCTTCCTAAAAAGGACACAAGAAATAATGGCAGAGCTGGGATTTAAACCCCAGTCACTTGATTTGGGAGGAACCGTTCTTAACCACTAGGCTAGCCTGCCTCCTAGACCAACCACACAGAATGTACACTTGAGCCAGGGACTTACGAGTTTCCTTGAGTCCATGGTCCTGCATCTTGGGTGATTCAGAGGAGCATGAGCAGCAACCTATTAGCTGAGCTTGGGTGCTGGTTCTGTTCACAGTGAGCCTCCGCAGGCCTGGAACAGGGTTGTGGGGACTGCACAGAGCTGCTATCCTTTCCCGATGGCTGTGTGTATGTGTATGTGTGTGTTCCCCTGTGTAAGCTTCACGCACCAAGGGGAAGGAGGAATGTAAATAACCAAAGAGGAATGAACCAAGGTTAGAGGCAAGAAAGAACTTCTCAACATGTGCTGGAATCTGGGGATGTGGAAAACCAAGATACCTCTTTTATTCGGAATCTAAGAATAGCAGAGACCCTCATATTCTAGATTCCAAGAGGAACAACCCAGCATGGTATCTGAGTGAGGACGATATTAAAGGAGTGGGTGGGATCTTGAGATGCTTACCACCTCTCTTCCCCACGGCCACTGCTTCCGAAGCTGCACCTGTGTATCTGACCCAGTCCCTCCAGCCAGGCAGGACGGTGGCCATGAGCCAGGCCAGGCTACAGGGCGGTTTCCATGGACTCCAGCCATTTTTCCTCCCCCTTTCTGAAACCCTTAAGTTTCTCACAAGGGCCCTCAGCAGGCAGTCCCTCTCTGACTACAGCCAAACAACCTTGTGCACCATCTTTGAGAGACGGGGGCGGGGGGGGGGGGGGGGGG
>CM052441.1:87751101-87763739 GCA_028533085.1 Varecia variegata
TCTTGAGAAACCACAAAAGGAAGTTTACGGAGGGCTGGGGGTGGGGAAAGTTCTGGGGCCCCTGCCAAGTTTCCCTTTCCCTGCTGAGCGGTAGGTGTGTTTATCTTGCCCACAAAGACATTTAAATTTTAAATCCTCTGAGTTTCAAAGAACTGTCAATGCCCGCCTCTTTACTGTGGGTAGCCATGGACAGCCCTGAGAATGGGCCTGGAACAAGTTACCCATTTGTTGGCTTTCACCTGGGATTGGATAGGTTGGGAAAGGCTAATTCCAGAAAGTCTGCTTTTCTCCTTCTTTCTGCCCCTTCACCTTTCTCTTTCCCAAAGCGCTCAACCTTTAAACTCAGAGGAATGTGGCTGTAATGGACACAGGCGCTGAAGTGTGTTGCCAGGAGCCCGTCAGTGTTTTACCTGCACTATCTCATTTAATACTTATTCACCACAACCCCAGGGAGTAAACGCCTCTAGCTCCAATTTACAGATGAGGACACTGAGGCCCAGAAAGGCTAAGAAGGTTGCCCAAGGTGACATAGCTAGTAAATGGCAGAGCCCAGATTTGAACAAGGCTCTATGTGATTTCAAAGCCTGTGCTCTTTACTTCTAAATTAACTCCAAAGTAAGGGGAGCATTGACTTCCCCAACATGTCAAACTCGGAACAATAGGAAGGTTGAGATCTACAGATGTCTTTTAAATGCTGCTAGGGTGGGGAAGGGAGAGAATTGGAAGGGATTCCTTGGAAGTTAACATGTTTAAAAGAGGATAGCCGAGTGAAAGGTTGAGCTCGGACTCTGGAAGCTTGAAGCAAGTGAGAAGAAGGTTAGGAGGGATAGCATAGCTGTGTGCAGGTGTCTGGAAGGTTGCCCTGGGAAGCCCTGGGTTAGCGGGTGGGAGGCTGGAGGAGGCAGATTTCCAAAACGCATGAGAACTTTCTAACAAATAATTGCCTAATCCCCAAATGATGAAGTGAGTTCTTGTCTGTGGGACCCTGGAACGCATGCTGTAAGGAGGGCTTCTGCCAGCGACAAGACCTCAGAGCCCCTTTTCCTCTAAAGCCCCATGTGGTTATTCCCGGGCTTCCCTCTTCTGGCCAGCCCTTGGCTCCCCCGGACTCCCTGGCTGGTGGTAGTCCCTGTCCGTCCACTAGGTGGGGCTGTTGCCCAGTGTCTCGCTCCCCAGGGTGGCTGGATTGGTAAAAAGCACCGCTTGGTCCTTCAGGCGCCAACTGGTTTCGTGGGGCCTCTGCCCCAACCCCATCCCCAGCTGTTTACACATCAGGGCCCAGAGAGCCCCTGTAACCTGTGTTCTTCGGTCTCCTCCAGGCTCAGGGCGGAATGTGCAGGCCTCCACCAGAATGTGCTGGGCAAGCTCCCTTCCCAGTTCAGGGGTTCCTCTCACTCCTCTTTCCCCTTCCAGACCTTCCTTTGCCCTTGAGATAGAAGGACCCAAGGCCAGTGGCCCTGTAGGCACAACAGGATACCTAATGTGGCATGGCCTTTTGTACCCTTCAAAGGGCTTGACGCCCATGTCATCTCCTGGAAGGGACCTCAAAGGCCCCACCTCTCTGAAACTATTTGCCCTCAGCAGTCCGACCAGTTCTCCCACCCTGGGTGAAATCCCCCCAGGACAGCCACTCCTAAGGTGAGGAATCAGAGGCCAAGGTGTTGTCTCTAGAAAGGAGGGGGAAGAGAGGGTTGCTGGCACCTTGTTTGTCGGCCAAGGTCTCTTTGCTGCCCCCTCAGACCCTTAGAAAGGCAGAGAGCCGCTGGGGCTCCAGGGACAGGGACAGGGACAGGGGCAGGGCCCAGACTGAGCGGGGACAGAAGAGTGCAGTTACAAACTCTGTGGCCAGAGGGCACCATGGAGGGCAGGCCCAGAGAAAGAGGCCCTAACTGGTAGTTTCAAGCCCTTAGTAATGAATGCATATATCTCTCCAACAACGTTATGAGGCAGGGCACTCATTTTACAGGTGAGCAAACCGAGGCAGGTTAAGCAGCTTACTTCCATTCAGACAACTGGTCTGTGGTCTGACTCAGCTATTTGGCTGTAAGGTTTGTGCACATAACCTCTAATCTGTGCCGTCTCTCATGGAGTAGTTGAGAGAGCCTGTGCTCTGTAGGCAAACTGCCCTGCTTTGCATCCTAGCTCAGCTCCTTTCTGGCTGCGTGAAATGGTTTAGTCATCTGTAAAGTGGGCATAATGATAGGCCCTACCTTGCCAGGTCCTTGTGAAGATTAACAATAGCCGATATTAAGCCAGGCACAGTGGTTCACACCTATGATCTCAGCATTTTGGGAAGCCAAGGTGGGAGGATTGCTTGAGGCCAGGAATTCAAGACCAGCCTGGGCAACATAACAAGACCCGATCTCTACAATAAAAATAAAAGTTAAAAAATTAGCTGGGTGTGGTAGTACACACCTGTAGTCCCAGCTGCTCAGGAGGCTGAGGTGGGAGGATCACTTGAGCCCGGGAGTTTGAGGTTACAGTGAGCTATGATCCTACCACTGCACTGCAGCCTGGCCTCTAAACAAAACAAAACAAAACAAAAACAATAGCCAGTATTAGTTGAATGCCTACTATGTGACAAGCACCATCTTTTTCCACCCTCACAGCAGCCCTGTGAAGGAGGCACTATGATCCTGCCTTTATAGATGAGGAAACTGAGGCACAGTGGATGTGCAGAGACTGCTGGACTGAGGCTTCAGAGCCTACACTTCTCTAGGCCCAGGATACAATGCACACAAAGCCCTGCAGAGTGCCGGGCAGGCCCTAAGTCCCGTGAGTGATAGCTGCTGTCATCATTGGCATAATAGTCTCCCAGACTGAGCTCCTTGGGGTGGGCCTGGGACTATCCAAATCCAAAGAGGCAGCCCTGGTTTCCTTCCTCCCCATCCCACCTATGGCTTCATTTCTCCCTGTTTTCTAAAACAAAAATCGGCCCACAAGTTCTGGCCTGTGGTCAGACAGTTGGACAGAATCCTTGCAGTTGGGGCTGTCCCAGAAACTCCCAGTTCTGGCCCCAGCTTTTTCGGCTCCAGCTCTCTTCTCTCTCTGCTGCTCCTCCCTTCCCCCTCCCCTGGGGTCCTTGAGTTCTGGGAAAGGAAGCCGGAGCAGGGGCCTCAGACAGATGTAGACCTTGAGCTCCAACTTGGGCTCCAGCTGGAGGAGGGACTGGCCAGGGGAAGGGGGGCAGGGGCACAGAGGGCCTGTCTCCCTGTCCACAAGAAGGCATCTGTCTATTATTCACAGAATCTTTCTTAAGCTCTGGTTTGTTAAGCTCACAGTGCTGGGTGCTGTGGAACTGGCTATGCGTAAAGCCCAGAGGAGGGTTTATTTGTCTCTGGCACGTGGCTGCATCTTGGGTATGGAGGGGCGAAGTGCTGTTTCCTCCCAGCAGCCGGCCCCTGAGACCCAACGCTGCTCTTCCCTCTCCTCCCAGCCCTGTCCCCTTTCCTCTAAGTGGTATCTACTACAGAACCACACACTTGGAGACTCTTCAAATGTGGGATCTATTTTCATCACAGTGAGAAAGGATCTTGGGGTTACAAACTCTCAGATGTACTGGGTGGCTGAGCGTAGGCCAGGGCATAGAATGTTCTTGTTTCCCCAGGCCCTCTCTTCCCTTCCCAGTCAGCTGGTCTCTGTTGTTCCTAGGGGCAGCTTCCATCTTTTCTTTGAGTTAACTTGACTTCTACCTAGGACCCAACTTGAGTTTTTCTCTCAGCTCTCTTCATCTCCAAGGCAACAGTCTTTTTCCACCTGGGCCCAGCCTCTTGGGTTCTAACTTAGATCTCTCTTTACAGCCACTGGACTTGAACTTGGTGCCTCCTGGGTGATTCTCAGAAAATCTTTTTTTTTTTTTGGAGACAGAGTCTTGCTCTGTTGCCAGGGGTAGAGTGCAGTGGCATCATCGTAGCTCACTGCAACCTCAAACTCCTGGGCTCAAGTGATCCTTCTGCCTCAGCCTCCCAAGTAGCTGGGACTACAGGTGTGTGCTACCGCACCTGGGCAAGATAGGATCTTGCTCTTGCTCAGCCTGGTCTCAAACTCCTGGCCTCAAGCAATCCTCCGATCTCGGCCTCCCACTGTGCTAGGATGACAGGTGTGAGCCACCATGACCAGCCTCTCAGAAAGTCTTTCTTCTCCTCTGCTTCTTTCCTGCCTTTCCTGTGACACAGGTTCTAGGAGTTGTTTTTGGTGTTTCTTGTGGGAATCTGTTTTGTGGATTTTCTCTGAACTGTCATTTGTTCCCAGACATGTGGCACTAAAGATCTGGGGATAATAATAGCATATCTTTTGCACAATACTTCCATGTGCCAAGGACTGTTCTAAGTGCCTACATATACTATATACCATTTGTAAATAAGTCAGTTTATAAAAAGCATGGATATTTACTAGCTCATTTCTCATTTATTACTCACAAGAATCCTGTGAGATTTCCTTGTTTTACAGATGATGAAACTGAGGCACAGAGGTTAAGTTACTTGCCCAAGGTCATACAGATGGTCAGTATTGAGAGCCTGGTGTCTGAAAGAACTCTGACCTGAATCAGACCCTGCACACAACTGTGCACCGCACACGTAACCAGGGGTAGTGTGAGATGACACCAGGCTTCCTGTTGAGACACTGTCCTGTACACAGTCTCAGGACTAGTAGATTAGACCGCCTCTGTGTGTGACATGCATGCATTGGTGGAGGTGTGATGGTGTTGCCTCGAGTGCCCCCAGGCAAGCCCAGGGCACCCTGGATCCCTCAGTACTCTTGGCCAGAGCTTCAGGATTCTCCACTAAGCCAAGGAACATAGACGGGAAGGGCAAGGACAGCCTAGCCCTGCGACATCAGGCAGGTCTGATGTCACACACGAGCCAGGAAGAGAGTGGATGGTGGCGAATGTGAGCTCTGTTAGGTGAGGCTGGGCCTGACCTATCTGAGGAGCCCTGGGTGAATCATCACGACCACAGCCACCCCAGCTGCAGTGATGCTGCAAACAGGCTTTTCCTCCAGCTCCCCTCCAACGCTCATTTTCCTTTCCTTGCTCCCCTCAAGACTCAGGCCATGGGAGGGATGTGGCACTAGGGCAGTGGCTGAGGGCACAACTCTGGGGCTGGTGATTAAGCTGGGTTCTAGTGCTGGATCTGTGATCTTGGCCTTCACGTAAGGCCTGAGGCCTCCACCCAGAAACGGGCAGCAACCCTGGCGCAGAGTGGGGGCCACACACCCCATCTAGAGGACAGGACTGCAGAGGTCTAGGACTCCTGGGCTCATCCGCCTGCTATATGCACCCAACAACATGCTTAAGTCTCAGAGGCCTTGGAACCATTCATTTGTTCATTCCTCATGCATACTGGAGACACATTTTATGCAATTTTGGGTTGTATAAAAACAGGACACACATCAAAATTACCATTAAAGTCTCTTTAAACTGCTCATAAAACACAGGATACATGGTTTGGGCATTCTCTCTCATCTCTACGACTCTCCCGCATGGCCAGTTTTCATTGGTCCTGATAGCTGAGTCTTGGTTGAGCATTTTGTTAAGGGATCACGTCGTATAAACAGTACATAGATTTCTGTGGTTGGTTAGTGTCTCCTCCAGTAGATAGAAGTGAATTTGTGACAGTTAAATGTGCACATTTAGTAATTCAGTATGCATGCTTTTATGGGCTATCTGGGCCTCAGGAAAGATTGGAACCACAGTGCTGTGGGAATCTGGACGAAGGAGCGGCTGCTTTCTTGTGTGTTAGCCAGGAATTTCTTCTCAGAGGTGCCATTGGAGGAGATAAAAGAGGAGTGGATTTGATGAGAAAGTATTCAGGCACAATTTTAAATGGTGATTGCTTTTGTATCTTTACTTTTCTGAATGTTCTGAGTTTTTTACCGAAAGCCGTATTATAGAAATAATCATTCTTTCCTATTATTTCTATAGCTATTTTTAGGCTTATTCTTTTTTTTCGATGATACTACTGATTATTTCTAGAATAACTAGTGGCTATTTCTATAATCACTATTTTTGTTTCCCTCAATTTTTTCTTTTCTTTCTTTTTTTTTTTTTTTTTTTTGAGACAGAGTCTCACTCTGTTGCCCAGCTAGAGTGCGGTGGCGTCAGCCTAGCTCACAGCAACCTCAAACTCCAGCAATCGTCCTGCCTCAGCCTCCCGAGTAGCTGGGACTACAGGCATGCGCCACCATGCCCGGCTAATTTTTTTTCTATATATATTTTTAGCTGTCCAGCTAATTTCTTTCTATTTTTAGTAGACAGGGTCTCGCTCTTGCTCAGGTTGGTCTCGAACTCCTGACCTTGAGCGATCCTCCTGCCTCACCCTCCCAGAGTGTCAGGATTACAGGCATGAGCCACCTCGCCAGGCCCTAATCACTATTATTTCTAGAACGATAATTATTCTTAATGTGATTACTTCTTGCTTTTTAATAGTTTAGAAAAATCCAGCAACACGCTGGGACCGGGAGGTAAAGCATGAGTACCAAGAATGGTGAGAACTGGGCATTTTAGAGACCCTGGGTCTGCTTAAATTGACATGTTAGTAGGTTTCACGTCTCAGCAACACTTCACACTCTTAGAAAATTATTGAGGATCCCAAAGAGCTTTTGTTTTTGGTAAGCTATGGCTATTAATGATCTGTTTCAAATAAAAAATTTAATAGGAAAATTTTTTAAAATATTTAGCAATGCCTTTAACAATAAGAAACTCATTGCATGTTAACCTAAGTATTGTATTTTTTAAAATAAAATAACTATTTTCCAAAACAAAAACAATTAATGAGAAGTATGGCCTTGTTTTCCATTCTTGCAAATCTCTTTAGTGCCTGACTTAATAGAAGACAGCTGGATTACCATATCTGCTTCTGCTTCAGTCTGTTGTCCTATGTTGTTTTGGTTGATGTATATGAAGAAAAATCTGGCTTCAGTCAGATATGTCATTGGAAAAGAGAGGACCTTGTGAACTGAACTAGAGGACAGCTGGCCTAGCAGGACATAAAGCTGGCAAGAGTGTTGGGGTGATGGTGAGGAAGCTGAAATCAACAGTGTGGGGTTGGGGAGTTTGGACTTTATTTTGTAGGTAACGGGGAGCCATTAAAGGCTTTTCAGCAAGGAAGTGACATCATCAGAGCTGTTTAAGATGATTTCTAGGGCAGTAGTAGAATAATAAAATTGGAGAGAGAGAGTCTACACAAAATATAAAAAGGATTGAAACTAGGGTGAGGCCGGTGGAAATGGAAACAAGGGGGCGGTTTGGCAAAATATTTTGAAGGTAGAAACAACAGAACTTAGTAATCACTATTTGGTAGGAAGGTATGAAGACTCCTCTGCCCGGGAGGCACCGGCATGCTTCTCCGGTGAATATGTTGCCCGTGCTACAGTCTGCTGCTTGCATCCCTTCTCTCCTAGGAGGCTGTGTGCTCCAGCAAGTGCATGAGTGAGAGCAATCAAGGACGACCCCTGAATTTTTCAGCCTGGCTGACTGGCGGAACGTTGGTTCCATTAACAGAAATTTTAACCGAGGAGGAAAAGATGTCCATGATCATTAAGTGTCATTAACTGAAGGGTAGGGAAAGGTGTCAAGCTATGAATAGGGGGGAAATAGTAGGTGGACCTTGAAATATCCCATTGTCTTGGCAAGGAAGTATATTTTTCTAGGTACTAAAGATTTGGGGATACTGTGTAAGCCACCATAGTGAAAAAAATAAAAAATAAAGAAAATAAAAAAAAAAAAGATTTGGGGAGAAGTAATAAAAATATCTACAAGAGATTGCTCTGTTCTCAAGGAACTCAAATCCAATTAGGGGGTAATGTTTTTCAAAACTAGAAATGTTTTTTATTTTATTCACTTGCATATGAACACACATACATATGTATATGTAAAGCAAGTCTCACTACACAATACTTACAGATGATATGCTTTTTTATTCTATTCTGTTGTTTCATTTTTGAAACTTGGAAAACTTGCTGGTCGTGATTAGCTTCATGACTTCATGAGCCAGTAAAGCATCCTGACTTGGCGATTTGAAAAGCACTAAGTCAGGGAGATATCAGTTCTCCAGGCTCTGTTAGCAACAGAAACGGACTGGCCAGTATAAGGCAAAGGGAATTTACCGGAAGAAGGTTGGGAACTCACAGCCTCACCAGGAAGGATGGAGAACCAGGCTTGGAAATGGAGAAAAACTGAAAAAGTGCCCGAGGGCTGGGAAGAGGGAACTACAGGGAGAGGAGAGCAGCTGACTGGTCAGTTGACCGCTCCCCTGTGCCTGGCTGGGCATGGGGGGAATGGATGGGCTTCCGAGCTGTGGCCAGGCGGCCTGGCTCATCAATTTGTAGTAGGGGAGAGGAAATTCCCTAAAAGGAAGTAGTGGTGCTGCTGGAGAGGGGACAGGACATGGGCACAATGAGTGCTATCCCTGCATGGCAGTGACACTAAAGGGTGTGCACACCCCCTGCTCCTGGCCCTCTCATGTGCTGACTTCTCCCTTCAGAAAGCAGTTGGCCATAGGTGTCGAAATCAAATGGCTCCAGAATATTCCAGCCTCCTGCTTTGGTAATTCCCCTTTCTCAGTTCTGTCCTAATTCAAGAATTCTATTGAAAATGCACCGGGCGCGGTGGCTCACGCCTGTAATCCTAGCACTCTGGGAGGCCGAGGTGGGAGGATTGCTTGAGGTCAGGAGTTCAAGACCAACCTGAGCAAGAGCGAGACCCCATCTTTACTAAAAAATAGAAAGAAATTAACCAGACAACTAAAAATATATATAGAAAAAAAAATTAGCCGGGCATGGTGACGCATGCCTGTAGTCCCAGCTACTCGGGAGGCTGAGGCAGGAGGATGGCTTGAGCCCAGGAGTTTGAGGTTGCTGTGAGCTAGGCTGATGCCATGGCACTCTAGCCCAGGGAACAGAGTGAGACTATGCCTCAAAAAAAAATTAATTAATTAATTAAGAATCCTATTGAAAATGTAGAAAAAACTTTGTCCATAACGATTTTCACTTAAGCATTAGGTACAATGACAAAAATTTGGAGTAACCGGAATGCCTCACAGTATAGCATGGTTAGGCAAATTTTAGTGCATCTATTAGATGGAACGTTAGACAGCCATTAAAAATGTCAGTTGCAAAGATATGTGATAATGTGAAAATTACTTATAATGATAACGTCAAGAGGGAAAAATCAGGATGCAAAATTGTACCTGTATTTGCAACTATACATTTTATACACACACACACACACACACACACACGTAGAGAATGTTAACAGTTGTTTTTTGAGGTAGTAGAACTAAGGGAGATTTTTTTTTTTCTAGTACTTTTTTCCCTTTTTTGAAATGTTCCAGTTCTGAAATAACATGTAAAACAGAAAATATGTCATGAGTCATGTTTCCATAAGTATATAGGAAATCAGTCTTTTTACTTTTCATAGCATCGGAGACAGTAGGTGCCAAGTACAAAGTTGGCAGCGGGGAGTACAGTGTGAGGCCCAGAGGAGAGCCCTGGGAGGTCACAGCTGCCTGTCCTAAGTTCCCAACTAAGCCTGCGCTGTCGCCAGCTCTGTAAGTCCTGTACCACCAGGAAAACCGGGGAATATCCAGGCGACCTGGGGTGACCAGCTCAGGCTGTCATGGCAGTTGGGGGTGGGTGAAGACAGATGAGGGGCAGATGACTCATTTTCAAGCCCCAGTTCCCCGTGGATGGGCACAGAGTGGGCATTTCTTCGGGGGGCCTGCTTTCCCCTTGTCCTTCGTAGCGGCCTGGAGCAGTGGGGAACTAAGGTGGCCAGAGCAGGAAGCAGGACTGCCCACGGTGTCTGCCTCCCCAGCTCAGCAACAGAGAAGGAGGTGGAGTCTGGACTGAGCCCCAAGATAAGGAATATGCAGCAGCTGACAGGGAGATCAAAATAAACAGCTGTGCCCCCAGGAGAATGAGCTCACATTCCATTCTCTGATCCCACCCCCAATTCCCACTTCTCCCCAGTGCCTTCCGCGCCCACCCCCATCCGTGCACACTCAGCACCCGGTCAGCTCCAGGGGCCTCCCCTCCGGCCTTGGCTGAGCTCCCTCAGAGCCGCCTTCCCACACCCGCCCCCCTTCACCAGAGGCCCTGGGGCCGCGCTCCAGCTGTCTGGAAGGAGTGAATACTCAGGACAGGTGGCCGGAGGCGGATGGAGAGGGGCCTCTTCCAGGGCCAGGATCCACCTGCCAGGCTGGGCCACCCTCAGACTCTCCCCTGGGCCGCTCCAGGAAGGCCTGGGAATGCAAGAGGGCCAGGCTTTTGTAGCAAATGTGGGGAAGCTGAGGCAGGACCTGGGGCACGGGGAGGGGAGGAAGGTATGCAGCGGTCCAGTCCTCACTGTGGGTGGGCCCTGCCCTCCAGGAACCCCCAGGCCAGTAGGGGAGACAGACAACAGGTACAAGATGTGCCTCCTGAGGTGGCTTATGGGCGGCTCTGGAAGGTCATGCCTCATCACGGTGTCTAGGGTACCCCCAGCACCAGGGAACCCCTGTAAGGTGCCACATCTCCCCCCACACCCCAGTACTTTCTAGACGTGCTGGCCTGGGATTTAAAAACTAAAGGATAGAAGGAGCAGATATTTTCCATCTCCTGGGGCTGGGCCAACCCCTCAGGCCACTCCGAGTGATAGTTAACCCCCTTTCTATGCTGCCCCGATGCCAGTTCCAGTGTGAGCAGCAAGACCCAGCTTGGACCTGGGCACTGACGGCTTCGGGGCAGCACTGGTTTCCACCATGTAGTCCCTCCATGTCCCGAAGGTGCAGGGTTGCCATGGACATCACTTCTGTATGCATGAGCTTGTGTGTGGCCTCTCTCCTGCGTGCACAGAGGATTGAATCCAGGGGCAGATGGGTGGGTGTTTGCTCTGAGGTATGGCGGGCACCTTTGCCCTTGGTGGGAGGCAGTGGTGAGTTCCAGAGGCTGCCCACCATCCTTGCTGTCTGAGGGGAGGGCACCCCACCCATCCCCAGAGCATGTGTGGGGGTCTCACATGGCCTGCTCCCACATAACTGTGCTTAAATCACTCCCTCGGGGCCCCCAAGGCCATCTAATGTCCCACGTCTCCAACAGACTACTGGCCGTGTGCCCCCTTGTGTAGCTGCCCCAGCCAGCAGACCCAGAAACGTATGTTGATAATAGCCAGCGCCAGCTACATCATTCCCAGGGCTCCTTGTTCAAAAATTATTGCGAATGTCACCACGGTGATGACAGAACATTAAACCAAGTGTGGGGCCCTTCTGAGCAGGGGACCCTGTGTGACCACACAGGTCACAGGCCCATGGCTAGCCTCGATAACCGCTAATGTGCATTGAATGTGTGCCATGTGCCAGACGCCGTGGTAGGGGCTTCCATGCGTGGTCTCATTCCTTCTCCACGGCACTGTTGTCCCTGTTGTGCAGACGCGGAACCTGAAGCTTTAGATGAATCACGAACTTGCTGAGGTCACCCAGCTCTTCAGTGCGGGACCTGGGAACAGAACCTGGCCTGTCTCCAGGGCCTGAGCTCTTACCCAGCTCTCCGGGCAGCTCCAGCCTCCAGGGGCAGGGAGGTTGCCGGGGAGGGCAGCTGCTTCCCCTGCCGCCTTCTGCCATACCGTGGGCAGGAAGGAAGATGAGGCAAGAAACAGCAGCTGACAGGGTAGCAACAGTGACCGTGGTGGCGAGGGTGGCCAACCCGGCAGAAGCACTGGGGCAGAGACAGAAGTGAGATGGGCACAAGAATTGTACGAGCTGGAAGCAGCTGGTAGACACCACAGCTGTGCCCCCACCCTCCTGCCTAGTGTGGGCATTGACGAGCCCTCTTCTCTCCTCTCCCCTGATGTCACCTCCAGCTCTGCCTCGCTCTTCCTCTTTACAGCCACAGTTTCCTCTCCCCGACTCCCTGCCTGGCCACCCTCCACTGGGGAGGTCACTGGGTCTCTTCTCCAGCTGTGTCCTCAATGCTCCCATGCTTATCTCCATAGTAATCATAGCCACAATTTAGTGAGCTTCTACTGTGTGCCAGGCCTGCTGCTAGGGATTTTGTTACACATTTGGTGATTGATTACATCTTGAATTTTCTCCAGAAACCTGTAAACAATTATTACCCCCATTTTATAAAGAAAGAAACTGAGGCTTAGAGAGGCAGAGAGATTTGCCCACGGCTGGAGGGCAATGGAGAGGTGATCTGGGCTAGGATGAGAAGCCCACGAATTTTCTGCCCCTCCTCACCACCTTCCATGTAGGACAGGGTTGGCCTGGCTAGATGCAGTGGTCCCCTGAGCATGGAAGAGACTTTTCTCAGAAAGGAGATAAACAGTTTGAGAAATGGTCAAGTTGAGGAAAGAACAAATTATGTGCAGTGAGGGAGTCATCCACCTGCAGCCTCAGTTTGGCATTAGCTGAGGTGGGGATGGGGCACCTTCTCCACCTGGAAGGCACTCTCTGACACCTGGGCGGCAGAGCTGCTGGAGGTGGAGGGCTGAGGACATGGATGAGGAGGAAGGCCCCTCACACACACCTTTACCCCTCAACATCCTGGCACCCAAGAATGGCCTGAGATAGGCATTAGGGGAGTAGGCTACTGTAACAGAAACCCCCAAATGACTGGCTTAACAAAATGGAAATTTCTCACATACAAATCTGGGTGGGTGA
>CM052441.1:87764239-87780292 GCA_028533085.1 Varecia variegata
GGGTCTCACTCTTGCTCAGGCTGGTCTCGAACTCCTGAGCTCAAACAATCCGCCCGCCTTGGCCTCCCAAGTGCTAGGATTACAGGCGTGAGCCACCGCGCCTGGCCTTGATGTTCAATTTTTGACTATTGATTTTCTCTACCGCTTGTTTTCTTTTCTTTTCTTTTTTTTTTGAGACAGAGTCTCACTGTGTTGCCCAGGCTAGAATGCCATGGCATCAGCCTAGCTCACAGCAACCTCAAACTCCTGGGCTCAAGAGATCCTCCTGCCTCAGCCTCCAGATTAGCTGGGACTACAGGCATGCACCACCATGCCCGGCTAATTCTTCTCTCTCTCTATTTTTTTAGCTGACCATATAATTTATTTCTATTTTTAGTAGAGACAGGGTCTCGCTCTTGCTAAGGCTGGTCTCGAACTCCTGAGCTCAAACAATCCGCCCGCCTTGGCCTCCCAGAGTGCTTCTACTGCTTGTTTCCTATTTCATTTTTACTCTTATTGTTTTTTTCTTTTTACTTAGGATTTATCCTGCTGTTCTTTTTTAACTTCCTAAGTTCTGTGCTTGATTTATCAATTTTGAATCTTTTTTTCTTTTTCTAATATATGCATTTAAAGCTATATATTTCTCTGTAAATGTTGTTTTACATTTATAAGGTTTTTTTCTTTATTGAAGAACATATATTAATATTAAATGCACAGATCTTAAGTCTACAGTTCTATGAGTTTTGACAATTGTAAACATTCATGTTGCCATCATCCAAATCAAAATATAGGACAGTTCCATCAACCTAGAAAGTTCTGTGGGGCTCTCCCCCTACCCTTTTTTTAAAGATAGAGATGGGCTCTCACTGTGTGGCCCAGGCTGGCCTCTGAAATCCTGGGCTCAGGGGATCCTCCCACCTCAGCCTCCAGAGTAGCTGGGCTTATAGGTGTGCCACCATGCCCTGCCCATGGTGCCCATTTTGCCTCAGTCACCCCTTCACCACTGGAGTTAACCACTGTCAGAACCATACTTGTGTAGAACTTCATCTAAATAGAATTATGCACTATGTTCTCTTTTGTATCTAGCACCCTTCACTCAGCATATGTGGTATATATTAGCAATTTGTTCCTTTTTATTGCCAAGTTGTATTCCATTGTATGGATGTATATGCATACACTATTGATTTATGCCTTCTTTTGTTGATGGACAGTTGGGCTGCTTCCAGTTTTTGGCTATTAGCCCCTATGAACATCCTTGTACGTGTCTGTTGTGAATATAGCTTTCGTTTCTCTTGTGTAGGTACCTGGAAATGGAATAGCTGGGTCTTAGTGTAGGTATTCTGTAAGTTTTAATATGTGGTATTTTCATTATCATTTAGTTTTAGTTCTTAAAAACTTTCCATTAAGATACTTTTGTTTCACTCGTAAGTTATTTGAAAGTGTTTTCAAATTTCCACATGTGTGGGACTTGTTGATGATGATTTCTAACTTACTTGCATTTTGGTCAGCTAATATAATTTTTTTTGTTTCCTTCTTTTTTTTTAAAATATGGAATGCTTCATGAATTTGTGCATCATCCTGTACAGGGACCATGCTAATCTTCTCTATATTGTTCTAATTTTTAGTATATGTGTTGCTGAGGTGAATACAAATATAGTCGTTATGACATTGATTTTTTTTAGCTGGGCAAAGTGGCTCAAGCCTGTAATCCTAGCACTCTTGGAGGCTGAGACGGGAGGATCGCTTGAGGTCAGGAGTTCGAGACCAGCCTGAGCAAGAGCGAGACCCTGTCTCTACTAAAAATAGAAATAAATGATTTGAACAGCTAAAAATATATATAGAAAAAAATTAGCCAGGCATGGTGGTGCATGCCTGTAGTCCCAGCTACTCGGGAGGCTGAGGCAGGAGGATTGCCTGAGCCCAGGAGTTTGAGGTTGCTATGAGCTAGGCTGACGCCATGGCACTCTAGGCCAGGCAACAGAGCAAGACTCTGTCTCAACAACAACAACAAAAAATCCTACTGGCCATGGTGTATAATTCTTTTTATACATTGTATGATTCAATTTGCTTACATTTTGCTGAGGATTTTTCATCTATGTTTATAGGAGATAGTGGTCTGTAGTTTATTTTTCTTGAAATGTTTGTATCTGGTGTTGGTAGCAGGGTTATGGTGGCCTTGTAGAATGAGTTAGAAAGTATTCCCTCTGCTTCTTTCTTCTGAAAGAGATTGTAAAGAATTAGTATAAATTCTTCCTTCAATATTTGGTGGAATTTTCTAGTGAACTCATCTGAGCCTTGTGCTTTCTGTTTTGTTTTGTTATGTTTGTTTTTTTTTGAGACAGAGTCTCACTCTGTTGCCCTGGCTACAGTGCCGTGGCGTCAGCCTAGCTCACAGCAACCTCAAACTCCTGGGCTCAAGCAATCCTTCTGCCTCAGCCTCCCGAGTAGCTGGGACTACAGGCATGTACCACCATGCCCGGCTAATTTTTTCTATATATTTTTAGTTGTCCAGATAATTTCTTTCTATTTTTAGTAGAGACGGGGTCTTGCTCTTGCTCAGGCTGGTCTCAAACTCCTGAGCTCACACGATCTGCCCGCCTTGGCCTCCCAGAGTGCTAGGAGTACAGGCGTGAGCCACTGCACCCGGCTTGTGCTTTCTGTTTTTAAGATTTTTTTTTTCCTTAGGATATATATATATAGGATTCATTGTGAAAGGTTTGATTGTGTATGTGTGTGTGAGAGAGAGAGGAGAGAGATTTTGAAAGTAGCACATGCTCAGAAATATACAGAATGCGTGTACAGAAATATACCAAGCAAAGAAGTAAATTTTCCAGCACCCTCTTTCCCTAGACACACTCCACAGAAATGACCACTATTAATGGTTTGCTGTGGTTTTTTTCAAACATTTTTTATGCCTGGTTTGAATATTTTTAAAGGCCTTGATAAATTGCTTTCTAAAAGACCTGTAGCAAGCCAAGATCATTTCTAAGAGAAGTGAAGTTTAAATGTTTTCCACTTTGTTTCTAAGTATAGAAATACACGAGGTCATTGTAGAAAATAACATTTTCTTTAAGAAAATATTTAAATCATCTGTATTCCTACTATAGAGAGATGAACAATAGTAATAGTTTAGAGTATTTCTCTCTGGGTATAAAACAGGAGCACAAATCACAGTGACATGGAACAATCACCAGGCACCAGATCAAGAGATAGAACATATCAGTGCCCCACCCCTCACCATGCATCGAGACTTTAATATAGTAGGAATTATCTTCTCTACTCAGGGGTTTTGGAGTTTTTTAGCTGATTTTTTGGGTTTTTTTAAACCATATGAACCAGTTTTCTTTACTCAATTTTACTTTTTTTTTTCTGACTTAATATAATGAGCATTTCTCCATATCTTTAAAACTTCTGAATAATCTTGGACTGATTATCCAAGTTTATGTAAAAATTTGTGCCACTCTCTGGCTTCCTTGGATTAGATACCTAGAAGAATATGAGCATTTTGAAAGTGTTTGGTACTGGCCGGGCATGGTAGCTTCTGTATTCCTAGCACACTGAGATACCAAGGTAGGAAGTCCCTTGAGGTCAGGAGTTCAAGACCAACCTGAGCAACGTCGAGACCCCATCTCTACTAAAAATAGAAAAATTAGCCAGTCGTGATGGCGCATGCCTGTAGTCCCAGCTACTTGGGAGGCTGAGGCAGGAGGATTGCTTGAGCCCAGGAGTTTGAGGTTGCAGTGAGCTATGATGGTGCCACTGTACTCTACCCAGGGCAACAGAGTGAGGCCCTGTCTCAAAAGAAATAAAAGTGTTTGATACTTATTGTCTAATTGTTTCCCAGAAACATATCAAATGTATACTCCAGTTTAATGGGGAAGGAAAGTGGGAAGAAGGCCAGGGATGCCCAGCACATGGCCATTACTTACGGTGACTCGTGGCCAGCTTAATGTTTGATAGCTCTTCCAGCAGTTTGGGGCCCTCAGCTTCATGGATCCATGGCCTGAACATTCATTTATTTACGGAACACGTATGTACTGAGCACCATCTCCTCATTCTGCATTGTTCTAAGTGCTGAAGATACTGTACTGCAGGGCTGTGACAAACTTTCTGCCCTTGGAGAGCTTACATTCTGATGCACATTCAGAACACAGGCAGATAAACAAATAAGCATGTAATATAACGCTGACAGTGAAAAACTTACGAAGAAATACAAAGCGGGGTCTGGGCAGAGAATGACTGCCTAGGCATGATGGTGACGTTTTAATTGGGCTGGTCAGGGAAGATCTTTCGGACGCAGTGACAGTAGAGCCGAGAGTAAGATGTCATAGGAAAATCTAGCACAGTTCTCAATCCTGGCTGGAAATTAGAATTGCCTGGGGGAGCTTGAAAAATGCCAATCCCCAGGACATACTCCAGGCCAATTAAATCAGAATCTCTAGAGGAGGAACCCAGGCATGGATATTTTTTAGTTCCTTGGGTGATTCCAGTATGCAGCCAGGGTGGAGAACCAGTGGTTGAAGGCAGCTCTATCCAACAGAAAAGTAATAGAAGCCTTATATATAATTTTAAATAGTCTAATAGCCACATTTAAAAAATAAAAAGAATCAGGGATATTAATTATTTAATTTTTGTTATTTTTTTGGTGCCATGACTTGAAAGATATTAATTTTAATAAAGTATTTTGTTTTACCTAATTCACCCAAAATATTATAATTTCATCATGTAATCAATTTAACAGTAATTTATTTGATATTTTACATCTTTTGTACTAAGTCTTTGAACTCCGGTGCATATTGTGCATTCACAAGCACATCTCAGTTCAGACCAAGCACATTTCAAGTGCACAATAGTCACCGCACAGCTCTGAGGAAGCGCTTCCCAGGCAAAGGAAACGGAGGCGTTAAGACACGAACAGATTCTTGAGTTTGAGGTTGGAGGCAAGTGTGGCTAGAGGGAAATAAAGAAAGATGGGAGTAGTAAAAAGTCAGGTAAAACAGGTAGCCAGGGCTTGACATTTTGGATTTTATTCTAAACGTGAGAGAAAGCTATTGGACACTGTCAATGCAAAAAATGGTTTGCTCTAATTTACCTTTTAAAAGGAAACAGTCCTCATGGAAGCCAAAGTGAAGCAGAGAGGTCCAGATATAGGCTAATAAATTAGCAGGGGTGAGAAATACAGATCGTTTGGATTTAAGAGGTCATGGTGCAGACGCTGAAAAGTGGGTTCATGATAGATCTTCCAAGGTAAACCCCAGGGGAGTTGCTGATGGGTTGGATGTGGGATGTGTGAGAAACAGAGGAGTCAAAGATGACTCCAAGATTTTTGCCCCGAACAAATGGTGGTGGAGCTTGGGCTTGAGGTAGGGGGTGAAAATAGGTTTGGGAGGGAAATAAGAGTTCAGTTTAAGGATGGACTGCTCAAAATTGAATGTGTTCTCTAAAATCTAGAGCATGTATGTCAGCAAAGGCCCTAGCAGGTGGGAAAAGAGTAAAGGAAGTGTTCAGGCAATGGAGAATCCCATAAGGTAAAAATGTGGGTTGGGCAGGGGCCAAGGTATAGAAAAATGGGAGATAAAACACACTGCAGTAGATTATGAAGGGCCTCGAATGCCGAACTCAGGAATTTGAAATGTATTTGACAGGCATTGTGGAAACTACTGGAAATTTTTAAGCAGGAACTAACATAACAGCTTAACGTTACACTGGCAACTCTATGTTTAATAGTATGAAAAATGCCCATGAGATAAATTTCACTAATATTTTACATATAGTATGATTATAGCCAATTTTTAAAAATCTTATATATGAAAGGAAAAAAGAAAACTCATGTATTTTTTAAAAGCCTCATGTATTTAAAAAAATAAAAGAAGACTGAAAAGACCATTATCAAAATGTTAATAATAGAGATGGTTTTAGTGGTTGGTAAGTCTATGGATGGGTTGGATTTTTTTTCTTTTCTCTTTGCTTCTCTGTATTTTCCAAATTTTCTTTAATTGAACATAACTACTTTTATACTGAGAATAAGTTTAAACTAACAACTTAAATGTCTGCAGGGTTGAAGGAGGGAGTAGATTGGATGGGGAGAGCAGGAGCAGGGAGATGGGTTAGGTTTATTGCAGTAGTCCAGTAGAAAGGGAAGAAACCAAAGGATGAATGAGATAGGAGCCATGGGAGGAGAAGGGAAGTGGAAAATGTATTTCTTTCTTTCTATTTTTTTAGAGACAGGGTCTTGCTCTGTCACCTAGGTTGGAGTACAGTAGTGTGATCACAGCTCACTGCAACCTTGAATTCCCTGGCTCAAGCAATCCCCCTGCCTCAGCCTTCTGAGTAGCTAGGATTACAGGTGTGTACCACAATGCCCAGCTAATTTTTTAACATAATTTTTTGTAGAGACAGGGTCTTGATGTTGCCCAGGCTGGTCTCAAACTCCTGACCTCCAACAATCCTCCCACCTCAGCCTCCCAAAGTGCTGGGATTACAGTGTGAGCCACCATGCCTGGCTAGAAAATGTATTTCTTATCTTCGAATTGGATATGTACGGAAGCCTTACAACAAGCGAGTACAGTGGTTAAGAGGATGGGCTCTGGGGCCAGGCTGCTGGGGATTGAATCCAAATTGGGCCACTTGGGCAAGTGACTGTGCTTTTTAAAAATCTGTAAACATTAATAATAATTGTACCTCCCCCATAAGATTGTTGTAAAGAGTAGAGGAGTGAATACATGTTTACCATTTAGAACAGCACTCAGCCCATAGCGGGCACTCGATATTCTAGCTGCTGTTCTTGTTACCCCCAGGGGCCTGGCCTCAGTGGAGTTGGTATTGAAGGTGGATCACCCCGGCTGGAATGGATTAGCTGAGGGCTCTCATGGGATCTGTGCCTATTTCCCAAGGGCATCCAGGATAGTGGGCATCTCCTGTGCCAAGCTTGTGACAACACACTTGTCAGCACACTGGCAGTGTCCTGACTAGAGTAGTTTCTGGCATTGCAGTGGGGGAGAGAAACTGAGAGGTGAGAGAGACCTAGGGCAACTTAATGACAAGCTATTTGCTTTGATGACCTCTTAATCTCACTTTTTATATATATATATTTTTTTTTTTTGGCCCAAGGATGATATTTATCTCACTTTTTCATACACAGAGGGTTTCTGCTTTAGGCAAGGAGTGGGGCCTCCTAAAGCAGGACTTATATCCCTGGGATGTGGGAGGAAGAGGAGGAGGAAGAGAGAGTTGGACTCATCATTTAAAACAACAACTTCTGACAGTTGTTCAGGCACATTAAAAAGCAATGTAGGGCCGGGCACAGTGGCTCACGCCTGTAATCTTAACACTCTGAGAGGCCGAGGTGGGCAGATTGTTTGAGCTCAGGAGTTCGAGACCAACCTGAGCGAGAACGAGACCCCTGTCTCTACTAAAAATAGAAAAGAAATTATATGGACAGCTAAAAAGTATATGTATAGAAAAATTAGCTGGGCATGGTAGTGCATGCCTGTAGTCCCAGCTACTCGGGAGGCTGAGGCAGTAGGATTGCTTGAGCCCAGGAGTTTGAGGTTGCAGTGAGCTAGGCTGATGCTATGGCACTCTAGCCCGGGCAATAGAGAGAGACTCTGTCTCAAAAAAAAAAAAAAAAGCAATGTAGAACTAGCTATTAAAAGTAAAAATTCCCAAAATATTTTCACTACAAGTAAAAATGGGCTGGGCATGATGGCTTATGCCTGTAATCCCAGCACTTGAGAGGCTGAGACAGGAGGATACCTTGAGTCCAGGAGTTCAAGACCAGCCTGGGCAACATAGTGAGACCCCATCTCTACAAAAAAATTTAAAAATTAGCTGGGCATGATGGCACACACCTGTAGTCCCAGCTACTTGAGAGGCTGAGGCAGGAGGATCACTTGAGCCCAAGAGTTCAAGGTTTCAGTGAGCTCTGATAGTGCCACTGCACTCCAGCCAATAGACCAAGACCCTATCTCCCTAAAAAAAAAAAAAAAAGTAAAAATGCCCACACCCCATGATCCAGCAATTTTCCAGTATTCAATCTGTCTCCTGACGAAACACTTCTTACAACATATGCCAAAAACAGTCACGCACAGGTATATTTATAATGGCAAAAAAAAAGGGGGGGTGCAAACCCAATGTCCATTCAGAATTAGAAAGACTAAATAAAACTGAGGTGTAAGCAGAATGCTGTGTAGCATTAACTAGATATCTGTAAATCAATAAGATATTACTGAGAGAAAAAGAGGAAAACAAGGTGCAGACTATGTAATACAGTGGAGTGGATAGTTGGAGCTTACTGAAGCATCATCCCTAACACTTTGATTTTTTATCAAAAGAATATACTTATAGATTATACATATTTTAAAAATATTAACAGAGTTTTTGAAAAGAAGTTGGGCTGTCTCAAAAATTGTGAGCTCTCCATCGTTGAAGAAGTTCACACAAGGGCTGCGTGGGCCCTTTGAGGGGCTGGTACAGGACTGTGACTCCAAATTAGTGTTCATCAGACGATGTGCTGATTTTTTCATATGAAAAAAATTCATTCCATTTAAAGTATAGTCCCTATAGGAACAAGCTGAATGGGGAAAAAAAAAAAATAAAGTATAGTCCTTTGTTTGGAGCCCTCCCTAAGGTATGGTGTCCCGGTATTCTTTATTTTATGAAATGCAATATATAGAGACTATGGGTTTTTTCTCTAATAACCTTACTTGGCAACAACTTTACTTTTTGGTCTCTAAAATTTTGGGGGAAATTTTTTTAGTCTTTGAAATGTAAATTTCTGGGACCTTGGGTTGTGGGGAAAGTGAATAATTTGGTTAGGCAGAATTAGGCACCTCTGAGTCCCCTTCTGACTCTGAGATGCTCTCATTTCGGGGCCACGGCCTGGACCCCTCATCCCAGTGAGTCATCCTACAAGCGTGAGCTTTTGGAGGGGGCCTGGGTAAAAGGTGATGGCAGATCAGTGCAGGTCTGCTGCGACAACTGTTGTACGGTTTTTGCGCGTATGTTCCTGGCAGCGAGTCAGTCTGCTTTAGGGACTAGTGCCCTGTGGCCCTGAGCAAACAGCAGCTCCAGCATCCTCACATTCGAATTAGCCAGGCTGTGCTGATGGGGAAGCTCTGTGCCCTCCGTGGGCCAGGAGGGTTGCTGAGCTGAGACCGTCAGCGTGGCTACCCCCAGGGAGCTTACAGTCTAATATCCTTCATATACATACAAAAGATAGCTTTGCTATCACAACTTCTCAGAGCCTCAATTTCTTCATATATAAAATGGGAATAAAAATAATAGGATCTAAAAGCCACAGAGATGCATCTTTCCTTACCTCCCTCACCTCCATCCTGAGCTGGAAAGAAGAAAGAGACTCTGAGAGGTAGACGATGTGGTCAGAACAGAATGGACGAGCTGGGCGTAGGGGTGGGGTGCGCACCTGTAGTCCCAGCTACTCGGGAGGCTGAGGCGGAAGGATCGCTTGAGACCAGGAGTTTGAGTCCAACCTGGGCAAACATAATGAGACCCCATCTCTAAAAATTAAAAAAAAATTTTTTTTAATTAAAAAACAGAATCGATGGAGCAGAGGCGTGCAAAGTTACCTTAAAGAGACAGAATGGCTTCCAGACAACCAAGGGCTGATTGTCAGTGGGCTAGAAAATTAATATATCTACGAAGAAAGGTCCATTATCCCTGGATACTTAAAAGAAAAAAAAGCAATCAAGAGGTCACTGAGTGCAGAGGTGGCCTGCTGTGACCTGGTGATTTTCCCAGGAGGAGGGTCACCATGCCCAGCCTGGGCCCGGAACCCTTTGGCTGACCCCTAGTTCTGTGCCCTCACCCACCAATACCTTTGAGATGCCCCACTGGCCGCCCTGAGGGAAGGGCCTGAAGGGAGAAAATGTGCCAGCCAGAGGCTCCGGCCCCTCTGTGCAGCCACCGTTCCCACTGCCTGTTTATACCTGGCCGTGTGGGGTGCGCCGCCGTCTTAGGGCACCCTGGGAGAGGAGGCCCCTCTGGACATTCTGGCAGGTCGTGTTGCAGAGCCTGTGAGGCTGAGGAGGTGGGCCCAGGAATGAGGTGCCCCTGCTAAGGTCACCCCACCCACCTGGCCCACCTCCATAGGCAGCGCCCCGTGTCTCCCTGGTCTCACCTTTCCCTTGCTTGAGTCTCACCAACATGCAGCTCGCTGTGTTCTTGTCAGATACATCAGTTAGTGGAGGAATCAATGCTTTCTAAAAGAGTTAAACATTATACACACATAAATGACGACGATCATGTATGTGTAAACTCTTTGAAAAGTACAACGTGCCATATGAATTGCCCTCATTCCATTGGAGGCCAAGAGCTGTGGGAAACTGACAGTTAGGCTTCAGAGAAATAACAGCTTGGCCACCCACCCCCCATACCTCTGTCAGGGTTAAATTCGTAATAGTGCCAGAGTTTACCCAGAGGAAGAACTCGGATGGGAAATGAACCATGCTGTGGTTCAACAGGTGGCTGCCTCTCTGTGACCCTGGCTAAGTTGGGCTGTTGTTGAGTAGTAACGTGGGCACTTGGGACCCTCCGTCAGGAGCCCCCTGAGGACAGCCGGTGAGTTTCCAGTCAAGCTCACGGGCAGCAAACACCATCACGTGGCTCACTGCACACCGAGCGCCGGCTGTTGTTTTTCCACCAGACTCAAGTGAGCCCTCGCAGCCCCCAGCTGCTCCTGTTAGAGAGGAGAGGGTTACTCCACGGTTAACCAGTTCTTGTTGATGACAACCCCCCTGCCAAAAAGCCCACCTGAGCTGCATGCATGTTGATGTCGCACAGGTGGAGCAGCACAGGTGTTCCTTTTCCAGGTGGCATGCTGTAAATGACTTGGATGTGCACTTGTATTTAGACATCACTTGTGGGGTTAGAGGTGGGTTGTGGGTGGAGGCACGATAATGTTATCTGAGTTGTGCTGGGCACTGTTCTAAGGGTTGTACATGTGTGATCTCATTTTATTCTCACCCAGAGAAATCCCTGTGGGGTGTATCATGTTTATAGATGAAAAGACTGAGGAACAGAAAGCTTAATTAACTGCCCAAGATTATACAACTATTAGAGAGGGATAGAACCAGGATTTAAATCAGGCAGGAAGTCTGACTGTGAAATCAGAGCTCTTTTTATTATTATTGTCATTTTTCCAATGCACAACTAAGGCAGAGAGAGATTTGTCAAGGTCACGCAGCTGGTATGTGGTGGATCTGGGAATCAAACTCACATGAGTCCAACTCCAGGACTTACAGGGGTAACTCCCACTCTAGTCTGCATTCATAGTTGCTTCTAATATTCAACCACAGTGTATAATATTGTAGAACAGCAGACCATATGAGATAGTGCAATATTCTGTTATAGTACAATATTCTATTTTAGGGCTGGGCTAGGTGGCTCACACCTGTAATCCTAGTACTTTGGGAGGCTGAATGGGGAGGATCCCTTGAGTTCAGGAGTTCAAGACTAGTTGTAGCCTGAGCAACACAGTGAGACCTTGTCTCTACAAAACATAGAAAAATTAGCCGGGCATGGTGGCACATGCCTGTAGTCCCAGCTACTTGCAAGGCTGAGGCGGGAGGATCGCTTGAGCTCAGGAGTTTGAGGTGGCACATGCCTGTAGTCCCAGCTACTTGCAAGGCTGAGGTGGGAGGATCGCTTGAGCTCAGGAGTTTGAGGCTGCAGTGAGCTATGATGACACCTACTGCACTCTAACCTAGGCAACAGAGCAAGACCCTATCTCATAATATATTTTTTTAAAATTCTATTTTAGTAAAATATTCTATTGAGATTGTAAATTATTTAATGAATCCTCTGTGGTTGGACATTTTGGTTGTTTCCATTTTTTAACCATTATAAATGCCAAGATTTTAAAAAAGAGAAATGATAGGAATGTTGTTTATCAGTTTGTTTTAAAGGATTTGGGGTAGATGAGCTGAGCTTTCAGAGGCTAGAGGAATTAGAGGGTTCGAATTGACTGCTTGAGTAGAGAACAAAATTCTGATTAGGAATGGTGCCAGTGTGGAGAGAAGGGAAGAACTGACTCTATACTTTAGCCCAGGGATTTGACATTGCCTGCTGAGATAGAAAATTTGGGGATGTAATTCTCACTGCGGATATTTCAGTGTTGTCTAGCATTTTCCAGCCCAACCTGTCCTTGACATTGCACAGAAATAGGTGAGTGGGGCTGAGCACAGAGGGAGGCCGTTGTCTTCCCCAGCTTAGCCACATGCAGCCATCTGGAGTCACACCATCTGTCCATGCCGTGTCCCTTGCCCCTTCTGCCCCTCTCCAACTCAGTCTCCCCTTGAAGTTTCCCCTTCAAGTTCTACCTCCCAGGTCTGAAACAGACACGGAGGCCCGAGACTATCATACATGTTAATGTCGAGTCTTCGGCAAGGTACTGTGCACTTTCCGGGAGCCATCTCTGTTATCCTCTCAGCAACTTCATGTGATGGGGAGGGACCCTTATGCAACCACCATTTTATGAAGGAGGAATAGGACACTTTAAGAGGTTAAGGTCTTGGCCTGGCGCAGTGGCTCACACCTGTAGTCCTAGCACTCTGGGAGGCCGAGGCGGGAGGATCACTTGAGGTCAGGAGTTTGAGACCAGCCTGAGCAAGAGCGAGACCCCGTCTCTACTAAAAATAGAAAAACTTAGCTGGATGTGGTGGCGCACACCTATGGTCCCAGCTACTTGGGAGGCTGAGGCAGGAGGATTGCCTGAGACCAGGATTTTGAGGTTGCTGTGAGCTAGGATGATGCCACGGCACTGTAGCCCGGGCAACAGAGCAAGACTCTGTCTCAAAAAAAAAAAAAAAAAAAAAAGAGGTTAAGGTCTTGTCCAAGGCCACATAACCGGGGCTGGGCCTGGCGGAGCTGGGATTCAGGGCTGAGGCTGTCTAAACTGCATGGCCACATCATGTTCATCATCACATATACTTTGTAGCCTTCATGATATACAGAGGACATTGCAGCTCTGGGGGGGAAATCTTCAGAAAATCAGCAAGAACACATTCAGTTACCTCAATAGTATGTACACAGGATGGGCTCACTTCAGCGTTGGAACTGGAAAGGATCCTGGAAGTATTTAATATCTCTTTTCTACCTTCTCTGAAAATTGTGGCAAATGAGGTCCAGAGAGATCGACTGACTTGCTTAAGGGCACGATGGTGGCCCAACCAGATTAGGACCAGGGTCTTCTGACACCTACCCTCTGGCTCCGTAGAGGCAACTAGCTCTTAGATCGACTTTGCAGGGAGCACTGGGAGCAAAAGTGTGAGTCTGTAAGCCAGGCATAGGGGGAACCAGGAGCAGGTTGGCAGTGCCAGTGTTCACGGGAGATGTGGAACCTCTGGCTCTCCATTCCCTGCTCCAGCTCACACCTACGTCCTGGTTCCACTGTCCAATTGGCTGGATGAGAGGGCAGTTGGCTGGAAGGTAACGTAGTCAGTCTAGTGATTAAGAGCCTGGGCTCGGCCAGGCGCGGTGGCTCATGCCTGTAATCCTAGCACTCTGGGAGGCCGAGGCGGGTGGATCGCTCGAGGTCAGGAGTTCGAGACCAGCCTGAGCAAGAGCGAGACCCCCGTCTCTACTAAAAATAGAAAGAAATTATCTGGCCAACTAAAAATATATATAGAAAAAAAATTAGCCGGGCATGGTGGTGCATGCCTGTAGTCCTAGCTACTCAGGAGGCTGAGGCAGAAGGATCGCTTAAGCCCAGGAGTTTGACTGTGAGCAAGGCTGTGGTTGCTGTGAGACGCCATGGCACTCACTCTAGCCCGAGCAACAGAGTGAGACTCTGTCTCAAAAAAAAAAAAAAACAAGAGCCTGGGCTCTGACGTTAGACAGACTTGCATTCATATCCAGGTAAGGCACTTTACCTCCCTGAGCCTCCATTTCCTTATCCAGAAAATGGGGATTATGAATACTTATCGTCTGGAACTGGGCTCGGTGGTGCACACCTGTAATCCCAGCTACTTGGGAAGCTGACGTGGGAGGAGAGCTTGAGCCCAGGAGTTCGAGGTCAGCCTGGGCAACATAGGGGGACCCCATCTCTAAAAAACAAACAAACAAACAAAAACTAAATACTTATCATCTAGAGCCACTGTAAGAATAAAATGAGATAATGCTTCTCTAAAGAAACTGGCACAAGTTTGTGGAAAGAAGAGAAGAATCTTGGATTGTTTGAGTTGTTGGAAAAAACAGAACACAAAACTGGTAACCAAATATATGATTTCAACAAAGGGCCAGGTATTTCTCAATTTCATATGATTCATTATTTCTCACAGGCACTGTCAGAGGGGCGCTCGTTTCCCTCTCCCCAGGTGGATTTGCAGGGGTGGTGTGGGGAATGTCTCTGTTACCTGTCTTTGGTGAAGAATGAAGGGTTAGACTGACTTCAGGTCAAGGATAACACAGTCTTGCTTTTTACTTCCTGTCTTGAAAGGGATGGAAGATTGAAAGGAAGTGAGATTGTTAATGTAAACTTAAAATCCAGATCCTTTCTAAAGGACATCCCCTGGGCTGTGTGACCTCAAATGAACTGTCTCAGTTGTCTCTTTACCACAAGCTTATTGAGGTGGCCACATAATAGGCACTGTACATACAGTATTTTATTTAATCCTCAAGACAAGCCTGAAAGATAGATATGGCTATCTGGTTTTCTTTGCTTTTGTTTTTTGTTTTTTGAGGCAGAGTCTTGCTCTGTTGCCCAGGCTAGAGTGCCGTGGTGTCAACTTAGCTCACGGCAACCTCAAACTCCTGGGCTCAAGCGATCCTCCTGCCTCAGTCTCCTGAGTTGCTGGGATTAGAGGCACATGCCACCATGCCCGGGTAATTTTTTCTATTTTTAGTTGTCTGACTAATTTCTTTCTATTTGTAGTAGAGATGGGGTCTTGCTCTTGCTGAATTGGTCTCGAACTCCTGACCTCAAGCGATACTTCCACCTTGGCCTCCCAGTGTGCTAGGATTACAGGCGTGAGCCACCACGTCCAGCCCCATTTTATTTTTTTATATTTTATTTTATATTTTTTATATATTTTTCTTCTTTTTTTTTCTTTTTTTAAAAATTTTTTTCTTTATCCATCCTTTAAAAGCTCTGTATATATTTTATTTTATTTTTAGAGACACGGTCTTGCTATGTTGCCCAGGCTGGACTCAAACTCCTGGGCTCAAGCAGTCCTCCTGCCTCATGAGTAGCTGGGACTGCAGCACAGTGTCCATCACTGCGCTGGCTCACCATCCCATTTTAGATAGAGGAAAAAACTGAGGTTCAGGGAGGTAAAGTAACTTGTCTCAGTCCACATAGCACATAGTCAGAAAGTAGATTTGTGATTTAAGCCTATATCTTACACCAAACCCCGTATGCTTTCAGGTATACCCAGGGTAGATTCAGGTTTTTTGTCTCCCTCTATTTTCCAGGCTGGAGTGCAATGGCACTGTCATAGCTCACTGCACCTTCAGATTCCTACGCTCAAGTGATCCTTCCGCCTCAGTCTCCCGAGTTTTTGGGACTATAGGCGTGCTGATTTTTCTTACTTTTTGTAGAGATGGGGGTCTCACTATGTTGCCCAGGCTTATCTTGAACTCCTGGCCTCAAACAATCCTCTTGCCTCAGCCTCCCAAAGTGCTGGGATTACAGAGGTGAGCCATCGCACCTGGCGCAGATCTAGGTTTTACGGGGTCTAAGTCTTGTGCAATTGGGGGAGCCTTCTTTAAACATTATAAAATCACAGATAAAAAGATAAAAAAGTGACACGCTTGAAGCTTTGCCTCGGGGGGGCGTGGGGCGTGGGAAGGGCAAGGGCAATATACATAACCTAAATTTTTGTACCCCCATAATATGCTGAAATTAAAAAAAAAAGAGGCCAGGGGCGGTGGCTCACGCTTGTAATCCTAGCACTCTGGAGTTCGAGACCAGCCTGAGCAAGAGCAAGACCCTGTCTCTACTAAAAATAGAAAAGAAATTATATGGACAGCTAAAAATATATATATAGAAAAATTAGCCGGGGCCGGGCGCGGTGGCTCACACCTGTAATCCTAGCACTTGGGAGGCCGAGGCGGGCG
>CM052441.1:87780792-87799798 GCA_028533085.1 Varecia variegata
AAATAAATAAATATTCACTTCTGTATCTTTTTTTTTTTTTTTTAGATTTTTAAATGAAATCACAACACATTAGAAAACATTTTAAAGGTGAAACATCACACAATCCAGAAAAATAACATACCATTTGTGTTAACTGCTTGAACTCCTCTGCAATATCTTTTTCCTATGTTTTTTGGCTGCATTCTCTTTGCAGCTTCATATGACAATAATTTTATAATATTTTCCATAGAGAGACTAAAAAGATAATCCAATATTCCTCTAGCATGGTTGATTATTAATTTTTTTATTATTGATAGTTTAGAAAAGTTTATTTCAGCTTCACAAGTCATTATTGGTGATGCCATAAAAATATTAGGATTGGTGTCAAATTTGGGAAACCCACCATCAAAATTTCTTCCATATGTGAGCCATCAGATTTGGGGGCATTTCCTGTTTTTTGGTTTACAGTGATTCATCTAATAATTTTGAGTTGGCGGTACTTCATACCCCGTTTGCTATCGGCTAAATGTTATCTTCATTGATACCAGCATTTCGTGACAAATCAGCAAGAAATTCTAATCTTTCCCAGTACAGCTTCTCCTCTGCTACCACTTTAGATGGAATGGGGATGGTTTACATTAATAAAAGACTCGTAATTAAACTCCTTTCTCGTGAATCTCTGGCTTTTTAAAGGGAATTCATTACAAAATCCCAGATATGAAAATATTTGAAGCATTTGGAGTGATTTGGCCTAGACAAGGGAAGGCTGAAGAAAGCAAAAAAATAGCCATCGTCAAGGACATGGACGTTAGTGGGGAGTGAGAACCACCAGGGCATCATTGAGACTTTGGTTCTGGGGTCTGCGGGAAGGCCAGTAGCTGCAGTTAGCAGGTCCTGCAAGTTCCCTAAAATGGACACAAGAGATAATAGAGAAATCTGTGAGTGAGAACAGCTCCAAATCAGCTCCGTGTGGACTCCAGGTGTGATCTTCACTGCTCAGTGTGTGATGTGTGGTCCAGCAGGTGCTGTGGGAGCTGAGAAATGCAGGCTCTCAGGCCCTACTCGGAAGTATTGAATTGGAATCTGCATTGCAGCCAAGTTCCAGGTGATCTGTGTGCAGGTTATTGTCTCAGAAGCCTGGACTAGCGACTTCAGCAGGAACTTCCTGATGTGCCCTGCGCCAGCTTGGCGCTTGGTCTCTTTTCCTCTGTGCCTTGGGAACGGGCCTCTCTTCCAGCAGTCGTCCCAGTGTGTTGATTCATTAGATCTCTATTTCCCCTCCCACTGACTGTGAACTGGAGGGCCCGAGGGATTCTTCTTTGATTTCCAGCTCCTCACAGTGCCAGGCACACAGGAGTTATCATCTATGGAATGCCCACTGTATGCCAGGATCCTTGCCTCTCTTAGCTCACATGTCCCTCACCGCAAGCTTGTAGGCTGAAACAAACATTATCCCCATTTTGTAGATGAAGAAACTAAGGTTCAGACGCTTGCCCAGGGTTGTAAGTGGCAGAGCTGGGAAACAAATCCACAGGTGTTTGATTCCAAAGCCTTCAGTAGGGGATCAATAGATGGTTGTTGAATTACTTATTTACTTAATTTTTCAATCAAGTGTTCATTAGTGTTATTATTTATTCATTGAAGAGACTCAGGGTAAGATGAAGAACATGACCCTGTCTGGTCTTGGTGACTCTGCTGCCCTGGGAGTGGGGAGGTGACACTCACTCCTCCACCTCCCCACCCTTTCAAAATGTCCTTCTCCATGACTCAGCAAAGAAACCATGCATGGGTCTGAAATCAGAGATGAGGCAAAAAAAAAAAAAAAAAACCAACCTCAAAAATGTTTTCTTTTCCTGGAGGAATTTCCTTTTCATGTCATTCATTCCTCTGCTAGAGAATCCAGGAAGCCTTTGGCCTGTGGTCAGCTGTGACCCCCAGTCTGGGTTCTCTGGGACTCACCCTCTCCTCCTGACTCCTCACTGGGCCTGGGGACAGCATTGCACTTTCTTCCTCTGTAGTCTCAGATTCCAGGCCTCTGGGGGCCTGCCCAGCCCTACTCTACTTAGGTTAGTCATTAAATCCTGATCCTGGACCCAGATTATCTGGGTTCAAATTCTGCCTCCACCTCTAAATAGCTGTGTGACCTTTGCAAGTCACTTCACCCCTCTGTGCCTCAGGTTCCTCATCTGTACAGTGGGGATAACAGTAAATTTGAGGATCAAAATAATTAATCTATGTAAGGCACTTAGCACGATGTCTGACACAAAGCATTGATATAACTGTTGTTAATAGTTAATTATGAAACAGTTAATACTTGAAGAAGACTTGGGCGAACTTGTGCTAAACTTCTCTTTCCATTTGGTGTAGTCACCCTAGAATTTGTGTGAATTCTCAATTATGCATGCTGTAGAGGGCTTATGGGGGCAGCTGCAAATGAGTGAATAAATTAATAAATTAGAAAGCTTGGGTCACCCTCTGAAAATGAGATTATTGTTATGGATGAAGAGGCATGACTCAATAGATTGTTGATTTGGGAATCACCACATGCAGTCCAGGAGGGGGCTAGCCCTCTGAAAATTTCCAGTTATGGGATAGACAGACCTGCCTAAGAGACAGTTTACTGATAGACTGTGATAAATTCTATATAAGATAATACAGACAACAGCATAATTCCTAGCTGGGGCAGAAGGGGGCTGGGGGTGGGCCAGGGTTGTGGTTCTCAGCCCTGGATGTTTCAGAATCACCTGGGGATAAACATATGGAACCAGGACTCCGTGCCTAGAGATTCGGATTTCCAGTTCTGAGAGTAGAACAGGGCTCTCAGAATTCTTAAACTTACCAGGTGATCAGGACATGAAGTCTTGCAGTAAATGTAATAATAATAGCATATATTATGAACTGGGCATCTTAGGTATATTTTCTCTTACCCTCATAACCATCCCTGAAGGCAACTTATATTATCCCCATTTTACAGGCAAGAACACTGAGGTTTAAAAAGTATGGCCACACATACAGAGCAGAGCCCACATTTTAATCTAGCTCTGAGTCTGAAGTCCTTATTTTGCCATATCCCACACTGCAGGAGGTCGGCCTGCAGGAATCTTACCAGAAATTCAAATTAAGATGGTAAGCTCAGATGTAAACTCTAAAATCGGTACATAATAGGTCAGGGCAAAGATATGCAAACTGCTTTAAAGAGACACAAAGGCTCCAAGCCTGTGAAAGGTTCAACCTTAACCCCATGGCCTCTATTAACATATCTAAAGAAAGAATGTGTCCTTGGGGGTGGGAAGGTGCTTGGGCCAGTTAGTCTGGTACTTTGTGAGCAGAGGGAGGGGTCCTGGCCCAGCAGACCCCTGGCAGCTTTGTGATCTGGCATTAACTCTTTCCCTTGGCTTCTGGTCTCTCGTGACCTCTCCAGCTGTTCTATATCCTTCCGTGGCCCCCTTTTCTCCACTCACCCCTTAAATGTGAGTGTTTTCTGCATTCCACTGTGCCAAGGACTTCCAGAGGTGTGCACTCCCGAGGTCCAAACTCAAGGTATCAGTGCTGAAAGGCGAGAGAACAGTCCCAACCGAGAGAACAGTCCCAACCGGGCCCCTTGCTGGCTGTGGACCTTAGCAGTTACTTGTCATTATTTTTTAGTCTCAGTTTCTGTACCTGTGAAATGGAATAGTAATGCCTACCTGAAATGATTGTTGTGAGAAAGAAATAGACAATAGATATTCTAAACATGCAGTAAGGACTCTATAAATGGTACCTATATATTGTGATCAACTGGCCTGGGACTTCTCTGAATGTCTGCGGGCACTTTAAAAGCAACATGTGAAACAGAGAACCTTTTCCCCAAATCTATTCTTCCACTTGGATTACTATCAGAGAAAAAAGAAACACCTTCCGTGAAATTGGCAGAGCCAGAAATCCTGGAGTCAGCCTGGACTGCTCCATCCCCTCCTCACCTGGCTAGTTCCCACTCCAGATACAGCTCAGGCAGCAGCAATCAGCATCACTAAGTCTTCCCTGGGAGAAGACTGCACACACACTCAGGCTGATGCAAGTGCCTTCCTGCTCCTGAGGCTCTGTCTGTCTTCTCAACAAGACTGTGAGCCCCTGAGCCCCCAGCTCCTGTTGGGCACTTTGGGGTGCCTGGTATGTGGGATGTCCTCAGTAGGAAGCTCTCCTAATGTTACTGAAAGTTTGACACTTGTCCCCAAGGCTGCATCAGAAGAATGAGGACAAGTGGTTTGAGGAAAAGGAAAGAGGAGTTTATTAATTTGCCACCAAATGAGGAGGTTGGCAGACTCCTATCTCAAAGTACCAACGTCCTGCTTCTGAGCAGAAGTACAGAGCTTTTAAAGGTTCTGATTCATCCCATCTTCAGCCAAGACAATCCCGTGACCTCTACCCAGACAATTCCCTTAAGCCATCTCCTGTGGCACAAAAAACAAAGAACGCTCCCTTGCCCCTCCCAGCCACTGGCCTGAGGCAGGGATGTAGGCTTTTGTTCTCAAAAAGGGTAAGGAGTTTTGAAGAGAAAGAAAACATTTTTACCCTTTTTCAGCCCATTTACTCTGTTACACTAATGAGCTTCAACATTTACTTGGGCCAAGCATAGTTCTAAACCTCCTCCCAACTCTATACGGTAGGCACACATCATTTATCCATTCTATTAATGCTAATATTTATTGAACACTTCCCTCTGGCCAGGTGCTGGTCCAGGCACTGGGGTTATGGCAGGGTAAGGGCGATGGGGTGTGCTGGAGTGGGAGGAGGAGTTCCTATTTTGTCTTAGAAGGTCAGGAAAAGCAGCTCTGGAAGGTGAAAATTGAGCAGAGACCGGAGGGAGGTGGGGAAGGGAGCCACGTGGATATGCAGGGAAGAGTGGTCCAGGCAGAGGGAGGAGCCAGTTCAAAGGGGATCATTAGCCCCACTTGATGGATGAGGAAACCAGGAGTCTAGGTAAGTCACGCACCCATGTTCTGTAACTCTTAACTCACACTGTTAACCATAGCTCTTTACTGTGTTTCACGGGACACAGTGGCTGCCTTAGCGAGGGACAGACTGGCTCCACGTGCACCACCCCACCCTCAGATTGGAGTTTGGCTTTTTGTGTCAAGGAGAACATGGGCTGATCGCTCGGCTTGGTATTCAGGTTCACTTAGTGGCTCTGTTTTTCTGTATGTGTTTCTGTGGCATTTATTAGAGACAATTAGATTGTGTTTACTCTCCAGGCAGCCTCAATAAAGCATGCTTTTCCTTCCGCAAGGCTGGGAACAGACCCTGAAATATGGTGACTTGGCCAAGAGGGCAAATTCTCTCTCACTGGTCAGTAATCAGGGCAGCCTCTGGGGGCAACCACTGTATCTCACCTCTCCCCTCCTTCAGACTACAGCAGGAGGAATTGAGGCTGTTTACGGACGTGGCATTGGAACTGGCCTTGAAGGACATGGAGCATCTCTACCTAATAAGAGGTAGAGATGGGGGTAGGGTTTTAGGCAGAGAGAAGTGTGTGAGCTGAGCAAAAGCATCAATGCTGGACCATTCAGTAGACCTGGAGTGTAGGTGCCTGTGTGTTGAGGGAGTGGAGATAAGGCTGGAGGGAGAATTTAGGGTCAGATCATAGCAGCCTTTTTGAAAATTGTTTAGTGGCCAACTTTGCATGTTCATTTCAGATAAATGGGGCTGGGCGTGGTGGCTCATGCCTGTAATCTTAGCACTCTGGGACACTGAGGCAGGAGGATGGCTTGAGCTCAGGAGTTCGAGACCAGCCTTAGCAAGAGCGAGACCCCATCTCTACTAAAAATAGAAAAAAATAGCTGGGCGTGGTGGCACGGGCCTATGGTGCAGCTACTCAGGAGGGTGAAACAGGAGGATCGCTTGAGCCCAGGAGTTTGAGGTTGCTGTGAGCTAGGCTGACACCACAGCACTCTAGCCCGGGCAACAGAGTGAGATTCTGTCTCAAAAAAAAAAAAAAGAAAGAAACTGATCATTTCAGATAAACAGTTTGGATTTTGTCCTATGGATGTGAGGGTTTTAAGAAGCAATGAAGGTCGGGCGCAGTGGCTCACACCTGTAATCCTGGCACTCTGGGAGGCCGAGGCGGGCGGATTATTTGAGCTCAGGAGTTCGAGACCAGCTTGAACAAGAGCGAGACCCTGTCTCTGCTAAAAATAGAAAGAAATTATATGGACAGCTAAAATATATATATAGAAAAATTAGCCGGGCATGGTGGCACATGCCTGTAGTCCCAGCTACTCGGAAGGCTGAGGCAGAAGGATCGCTTGAGCCCAGGAGTTTGAGGTTGCTGTGAGCTAGGCTGACACCACGGCACTCTAGCCCAGGCAACAGAGTGAGACTCTGTCTCAAAAAAAAAAAAAAAAAGAAGCAATGAAGACCGAGTGTGGTGGCCCATGCTTGTAACCCCAGAGCTTTGGGAGGCTGAGGCAGGATGACTGCTTGAGGCCAGGAGTTCAAGGTTACAGTCAGCTATGATCATATCAGTGTGTTTTAGCCTGGTGACAGAGCAAGACCCTGGCTCTAAAAAAAAAAAAAAAGAAGCAGCAGCAACAGCAGCAATGAAGCACATATGCATTCCTGAAGCTTCTGAAAGACTGCTTGGGCAGTCGTGGGGAGCACAGGTTAAAGAGGGTGAATAGAGGTGGAGAATCTACTGCAACAGTCCAAATGTTAGATGGGAGTGCCTGAGCATTGAGTGGAAGGACCAGGTTCTAGGGACATTGTGGAAGAGCTGGTGACAGGACCTGCTTACAGGTTGGTGTGGAAACTGTGGGAGCAGGAGAAGCTGAGAAAGAATGTCAGCATTTTCATCTTGGGTTACTCAGTGGATTGCTGTTAACTGACACACAATACAAAAGAGGAGGGACAGGCTTTGAGCATCTTGAGTTCAGGGCATCGGTGTGACACCCAGGTGGGGACATGGGCTGGGAGTTTGGGTTGGAGGTTAGAGCTGGAAAGATGTGAAAACTGAAGCTGAAGGAATAGAGTTTTAGTATATTTACAGAGTTACCCAATTATCACCATAGTCTAATTTTAGAATCCTGTTATCTCCCCAAAAGAATCTCAGTACCCATTAGCAGTCATTCCCAATTACCACTACCACCCCAGCCCTGGGCAAACATTATCTCAGATAAATGGAATCATACTGATAGGTGGACTTTTGTGTCTGGCCTCTTTCATTTACCATAATGATTGCAGGGTTCATACATGTTGTAGCATGTATCAATACTGCATTTCTTTTTGTGGCTGAATGATATTCCATTGTATGCATATACCATATTATGTTCATTTTTCATATGTTGATAAATGTTTGGGTTGTTTCCATTTTTGGCTATTATGAATAATGCTCTCTGACATTTGTGTGACAGTTTTTGTGTGAATGTAAATTTTAATTTTTCTTGGTATATACCTAGAAGTAGAATTGCGAGGTTAGATGGTAACTCTATGTTGAACATTTTGAGGAATTGCCAGATTATTTTCTGACGTAGCTGTACCATTTTACATTTTCACCAGCAGTGTATGAGGGTTCCAATTTCTCCACATCATCACCAACACTTGTTTTCAGACTGGGACCCTTTTGAGAGTAAAGGCGTGTACCATTAGTAATTACACCAGTACAGCCAGTACTGACTGAAACATATTCTTACTCTACTTAGATACCTACTAAAAACTAAAAGATTCAATTCCTGATTCCAGGGAACTTTCTGGCCATGTGATGAGTCAAAACCCAAAAACCCACATACTTAAGTCAATTAAAGAATCAGGTAAAGGTAAATTATTAAGAAGAAAAGCAAAGTACATCTTAATTCCCTCCGGGAGATTGTATTCTCTTTAGAGAAAAGAACTGTTTTGTTTGTCTTTGTATTGTTCATGGCCCCAGGAGTATCTTGGGTTTGACAGGGTCTCAATAAGGTCTGTGGAATAAGTGAATGAATGGGAGAATGAATGATACAAACTCTCCTAGACAGAATGTAAAAAAATAGAATGAGTTACCTGGCACAGCTTTGTGAGTTTGGAGGAGGAATTGATCTTTTCTAAAATGTATGTATATGTGTGTGTGTGTGTGTGTATATGTATATATATATGTATATATATATACACACATAGAAAACACACGCACATATATATTTTGCTCTGTGCTGTAACACTAATGACAATCTAAAAATGAAAAGGTAAATAACCTACAATTAGAGGAATCTTAAACTGGATTTGCAAGTGATAATGGCCTACAACAGGTGGAGGAAAGACCATCCAAATGGGAATTGCCTGCGCAGGGAGGCAGGAACCAAAGTGTACATCTTTATGTAGAGCACTTCGTCCATCAGGTTAAACAAATTCAGAACTAAAACGATGTAGCGCCTACCCCCAGGAGTTTTCAGTCTTTGGGGAGAAAACAGGATTTATTCACAGGAAACAATGAAAATAGTTGAGAACAACCATTAACTGGCTGTGTGCTCTCAATTTCCAGGATCTTTCAGTCGTGCCACCCTGGGAGCTTCATGGAAGAGGTGGGGCAGAAGCTAGGCCTTGAGGGAAGAGGCTGGATTTGGCAAAGGGAGCAGGATGCCAGTGGTGGGTGATAAGGCCCTGAGGTGGGTTGGTGGGCTGGAGTGCTGGGGCCGAGATAAAATTGGAAAGGGTGGCTTTGAAAGCCAGGCTCGTTGACTTTTAAATTTACCCAGATAAGCAGGTCCTTGGACTGGAGATGAAAGGAGTGTCTGTGAGAGATTAATCTGATGGCCTTGGGCCATTGATCTGGATCTATCTGGAAGCAGTGCCAAGAGGAGGCTCTCTTGGAGGCTTTTGCAATAATAACATAGGCCCAGCCTTTCAAAGGAGGGTTTGAAAACCCCCATCCAAACTGATTCTGCCAGTTGTATGATCTATTAATACTTGGCTTCCGCGGAGGTTGCTTTTCTTAACCATCCGTAATTTAAACCATTATTTTTATATTATGACAATTAGGGTTATCTTATGGGCCAGAATCCAAGATGTATATAAATTTCTAAGGGAGAATATTTAAACTTCAAATACATTTCAGTTTTGCAAAAGGCAATGGTAGATTATGCTATAATATTCCTCAGAGAGATATGCATTCCCTCTTCTCTGCCATAAAGGGTTTACTTTGGTGACAAATTTTGAGAAATTTACTAAAAGTCTCCTGAAGGAATCGGAAGAGTAGGACCTAAGGGAGTTTCAGGGAGTGGTTCAGCTGTGCCAGGTAATTGATCAGGTCAGGAAATCAAAGAAAAGAAGAAAGCCAAGATGGCAGCAGGGTTTAAAATCTGAGGACTCTGAAGAAAGATGGTGCTATTTATAAAAATGTGTAGGTTGAGAGAGGGGTACGGAAATGATGGCCTACCTTTAGAACATTGAGAATAGACCTTGCTAGTCCCAGGAAGATACTGGCTAGGTTGGCAATGGAGAAGGAACCAGCACCTCTTAGTCTTTCACAGCCTTTGCTAAGGCCCTAGAAGTTCTGCCTGCTGGACTGGCACATTTGCTTGGCACTTTGCCTGGTTTACTTTTGATGTATCACCACTAAGTCAGATGTTTGCTGTGGGGTTTTAGTACATGCCCTATATGAGACTAAGGAAGTTCTCATCTAAACTCTTTGCCAAGAGTTTCTTCTTATTATAAATGAATGTTGACTTTTATCAAATGCTTTTTTGGCACCTGCTGATATAATCATGTGATCTTCTCCCTTTAATGTCAGTGTGATCAATTATATTGATTTTTTCTAACTTTTTAATTTTTATCTTTTCTTTTATTTATTCTTTTGTTGTTGTTGTTGTTTAAATTTACATGCATGTCTGTGCACATATCTTTTCTTTTAGAGACAAGGTGTCACTGTCACCCAGGCTGGTGTGCAGTGGTGCAATCGTAGCTCACTATAGCCTCAATCTCCTGGGCTCAAGTGATCCTCCTGCTTTAGCCTCCCAAGTAGCTGGGACTACAGGTGTGTGCCACCACACCCCAGCTGATACATTGATTTTTTTCAAAATAATAAACTATGCACTTTGGAGGAAAGTCAACTTAATCATAATATATTACCCTTTTTACATATTGCTAGAATCAGTTTGCTAATATCTTGCTTAGGATTTTGCATCTATGTTCAAAAGTATAATTTTTTTCCCACATACTGTTCTTGCTGGATTTTGGAATCAACATTACACTAAAAATGAGTTGAAAAAGCTAGGTGCGGTGGCACATGCCTATAGTTCCTGCTACTCAGGAGGCTGAGGCGGGATTGCTGGAGTTCATGAGTTTGAGACCAGCCTAGGCAATATAGCAAGACCCTGTCTCAAAATAATAGATAGAGTTGAAGCTAACCCTCTTTCTATATTCTCTGAAAGAGTTAGTGTAAAATTGAAATTACTTCTTCCTTGAATGTTTGGTAGAACTCTTTGCCCATCTGCTATTGAAGGTCGACCCATCATGTCAGTGATAGCAGAGAAAGAAACTTGAAGAGTGAAAATAGCTTAAACAATAGGAAAATATTATTTCACACATCACAAAAAGTTCAGAGGTAGTTGGTCCAGGATTGGTTAATTCAGCAGCTCAACAACGTCATTAGGGAGGGAAATTCATTGTGGTCATTTTCAGGTGTCAGTTCTTTATTTTTGCAAGATGGCTGCAGCTGCTCCAGACATCACTGCATAGTGGTTAAGAGTGTTGATTTTACAAGCAAAACCCATAGCTATTAGGACAATTGAGTAAATTGCTTAAACTGTCTGTAAAATGGGCTAATAGTACTTCATCTCAGAAGTTTGATATTATGTGGATTAAATGAAAGAGTTTTTTTCTTTAACTCTTAGACTAGTTCCCGTCATGTAGGAAGCATTCAGTAAATTATTTTTTTAAGGCTAGTCAAGTGAAGCAGTGGGAGTGGAGAAGGAACAAAGCAATTTGTAACTGGTTGTGATCAATTAGTTGTAAACACCACTGCACTTGGACCCAACCCAGTAAATATTAATATTAGCTTATCTAACTGCATTCTCACACAGGGCAGGAAACTGTTCTCCTCCTGTGCCCCTTTGATAGAAGTCCCTTAGCCAGCTTACCTTCACACCTTATTGTCTAGAATTACGGCAAGTGTCCATTTCTAAACCAGTTGTGGAATCATAATTTAGTTTGGAGTAACTTGGATTCACCTCCAAGACCAAGGGGTGCTTGATCTCCCCTGAAACACAAGACCGCCTGATAGCTCAACAAAATCTGGATTTTGTTCACAAGAAGATGCTGGAATGGTGATGATGGGGTCTGTTGGGTCACATAGGAGGGGCAGAATAGGAGTCCCCATTCCTAATGGGGAATCTCGTGGGATTCCTTGGGCACTCAAATAATTATCCCTTACCTACCATTTGCCTACCATGCCATAGTTACTTAGCACTTTTTGACCCATGCATTATCTCATCTGGTCCTAGAACCACCCTTTAAGTACTCTCACTATCCCCTTTACAGCCTGTGCTACCACAGTTGAGGCCCTTGCCTAGTTGCGTGTATATGTATGTATGTATGTATGTATGTATATGTGAGTGTGTGTACACACACATATATGGTTGGGACAGAGCCAGGTCCTGGGACTGAAGTGGAAGTCTTCAGACTCAAAGTTCTGTGCTTTTATTTCTCTTCCTTTAATTCCCAATTGTCTGTCATTTACATGCCACCTTCACAACTGCCACTTCCTTGTGCCCCTTCTGTGTCTACTTAATATTTTAAAAATAATAGTTTTTCATTAGATTAAAAGGAAACTTAATAAAGTCTCAGGTTTCATGTCTGATACACACACACATTACTTTAAAACAAGCACAAAATATTTAATCAGGCTTAGAACGTGGGCTCTGGCATCCGACTGCCTGGGCCGGAGTCGCAGCTCTGCCAGTGTAGCACATGTGGTTGGTTTCCACCCAGATGTCCATGGCACTTCCAGAGTGCATCAGCCTTACGTCCCGGTGCCAGCACTGTCACTTTGCTTGAGAGCTTGTTCTGACTATCAGAGTACATTGTGTCGCCCATTCAGGAGCTGCAAGTGTTGGGGAGTCAATTCCACCTCCCCCTTCCATGCCCAGCAGCCCTCCCCCAGCAGCTGTTCCAGGCAGGATTGAGCTCCATTTGCCCACAGTGGTAACTGACTCAGTAACGCACTCTTCACTGCCTGCCTCCGGCCCTGCCTGCCCACTCCCCACTCCCCTCAGGGTGCTTCCTGGACTCACCTCTCAGGCAAATGATTGCACTTGAATACTGGTCCCAGAGTCTGCTTCTGGGGAGCCCAAACAAAGACAGCCACCTGCTAGCTGTATGGCTGGCACTGGGAGTTGCCTAACCTCATTGTGCCTTTTTCCTATCTGTAATGTAAGAGGAATACTAGCACCTGTACCTCACAGCACAAATGTGGTAAAGCTCTGGCTTGAGAGAAAGCACTTAAGGAGTGGAATCTATTATCATTACTACCTAAAATGCTCTGGTGTGCTACCAGGGGTATTGTGTCACATTGGGACACACCACTCCAACTCATCCCCCAGACTTTCCCTGGGTGCCCCTTCCTGCCTGTCCCTTCTTACTCCTACTTACTCTCTGAGCTCCTGCAATCGCATTTCTTCCACCATGCTGTCTCATGGAATTCAGGTGACCAGGACCACCAACTCCTACCAGTCCCAGTCAGCCCACCCTTCCCATCACACACAAACTGCCCTGCCTACCTCTGGTGAGTGTTGCACAAATGCCTGGGTAAAAGTCTTACCTTGATGACATCTTAGGATTCCTCCACTATGTAGGGTCATCATAGTCATCTATGTTAGACTGGAAGCTCTTAAAAGGGAGGCTTCTCTGACCCACCTCCAGCATGTCCTAGGGCATCCAAAAGCCTGACTGAGGCATGGAAGGCACTTGATAAGGCCTTTGGTTGTTAATGATCACAGCTATCTTTATTGGCCACTTACTATGAGCCTGGCATCATTGTAGGGGCTTTCCCCATATTAATCCTTGCATTCACCCTATGATACAGGTGTTACTACCATCCCCAGTTTGCAAATGAGAAGGCTGGGACAGAAAAGTTATCGCGCAGCTGGCAAATAGCAGAGCTAGGGACCAAGTGAACTCCAGAGTTGCCTTACCTAATGGCTATGGTAAATCAATGCCAGCGCTGTCTCAGACCTACCGTGAGGAATGCTTCCCAGCTGAGAGCCAGAAGACAGCTCTTTGCCAGGTGTTTTGCTATAGCAGGTTACCCTTCCACACCTGAGGCCCAGATGCTTCCCTCACCCTGACCGGTGGAACAGGAATCTCATGCAGAATGACAGAACAGGAAAGCCTCGTCTATTCAGAATCCAGATCCCAGAAAGAGGGAGAAAAAGCAAAAGTGTAAATATATAGGTTGTATTCTTATTTTATGAGGAGAGACTTGACAGGTTCAGGCCAGTACCTGAGGTTTGTTTTCATAAGCAACTTATGAGCTAGAATTGCAAACTGCTCGTTGTCCCTCAGATCCAGCCTAGAGACCATCATGTGTGGCTTGCCTTGTTGTTTTGTTGTTGTTTTTCAACTGAAGCAATAGAAATTTTGTATTTGAAGAAATATTTCCTTTGGGAAACAGGGAATATATGGCAACGCTAGTTACCATGGTGCAGCCAAAGTCTAGAGCTAAGCAGCACCTCCTGGGCTTTGGATGGGACACGTGCTGCTTGTTCACTGCGTCCAGCCCCAGCACCCCCTACCCCTCCCTTGCCATGTGCAAACTGCCATTTATCATGTGGCTTGTGTTGGTGTTTTTCTTACATCCAGTTTGTTTTATTCATTCAAGAAAGATTTATTGAACATCTGCCATGAGCCAGGCATCATTTTGTTTTGATGGAGTGGTGGAGGAGCAAACTGTAACAGAATATGTCGTATAGACTGTGTTAGTGAGCAGTGGTAAGCAGAAAAATAAAGCAGTGAAAGGGCAGTGAAAGGGAAGTGTCAGGGCTGGGGAGCTGGCATTAAAAGTTTAGGTAGGATGGGCCGGGCACGGTGGCTCAAGCCTGTAATCCTAGCACTCTGGGAGGCCAAGGCCGGAGGATCACTTGAGGTCACAAGTTCGATACCAGCCTGAGCAAGAGTGAGACCCCCCCCATCTCTACTAAAAATAGAAAAAAATTAGCCCAGCAACTAAAAATAGAAACGAAAAATTAGCCGGGCGTGATGGTGTGTGCCTGTAGTCCTTGCTACTCAGGAGACTGAGGCAGGAGGATCCCTTGAGCCCAGGAGTTTGAGGTTGCTGTGAGCTAGGCTGACACCATGGTACTGTAGCCTGGGCAACAAGAGAAAGACTCTGTCTCAAAAAAAAAAAAAAAAAAAATGTAGGTAGGATAGCCAGGAAAGGCTGTAAGAGGAATGCAACTCTTGAATGACCTGAGGAAGTGAGGGAGTGGGACCAGGTGGATATCCGGAGGCAGAACATTCCAGGCAGACAGAATAGCAAGTGCAAAGAGAACATGTATGCCTGGCATGTTCCACGAGTGGCGTAGCCAGAGCACAGTGAGAGAGTAGTGGGAAATGGGGTGGGGGTGCAGGTCATGTAGGGCCTTTGGCAATGACTCCAAGTGAAATGGGGAGCCGCTAGAGGGCTGCTTTGTTGCGACTAGAGTGGAGGGGCAAGGGTGGATCAGGGAGACTGGCAGGAGGCTACCACTGTCATCCAGGTAACAGGTGACACAACTTGGACCAGGTGGTAGCAGTGGAAATAGAGAAAAGGACTGGAGATGTATTTTGGACAGAGAATCAGCCAGAAATGGGTAATAGGTTGGATGTTAGGGATCAGTAAGGTAGGGGAAGAATTGAGTTTGAACTGGAGAGGTAGCAGAGGAGGAGAAAGAAAGAGAATGGATTCCGGAGATATTTTGAAAATAGGTCTTCTGTGATCTGCTGATGGAGGGATGTGGGATTTGAGAGAGAGGAATGAAGAATGACACCGAGTGTTTGGTCTGAGCAACTGGAAGAATGGAGTTGCGGTTTTCTGAGATGAGGAGTCCACAGGAAGAGCAGGTTTGTTGGGGAAAGATTAGGATCTTAGTTTTGGAGTTGAGTTTATTAATAATATGCCTACTGGACACCCATGTGGAATGCCAAAAAGGCAGCCTCCTATGTAAAACAGAAATAGAAAACAGGCCAATTCATATGCCAGCTCTGATTTGGTAGTACTGCCTGAAGTGCTGTGTTGAGATTTTAAAGGTTCATGCGGGTTCAGTGTCTGGATCAATACTGAAGCCTGTCTTGGGTAGGTAAGAAATGGTGAACTCTGGGTATAATAGTCCATTGGAGAGAGAAAAGAAAATGTGAAAAATTGTATTTGTATGTATTTTTGTCTTATCCTTTTGACATTTCTTAGTATATTCTATAATGTCTATAATATATTAAAGTAGCAAGTATGGACATAGTTTATAAATTAAGTATTCTGTGTATATTGGAAGAGTGCTCAGTTTTTACTGATAGGAATGGACAGGCACAAAGTTTTGAACATTATTGATGTGAAGCATTGTACAAATATAACAGATGCTCAAAATAGTGACCTGGAATACTGTAAGCACTAAAGTATCTCCTGAATTCTCAAAGCAAAAACTAAAGTATATTCAGTTTGGTTTAATGCTCAATTTTTTTTCACAACAAAATACATGTTCTGTCTAAATAAGACAGAACATCACCTATTCGATATCTCTACCAAAAATGTTCAATCTGCATCTAATCAGGAGAAAACAATAGACGAATCCAAATTAGCGTACATTGCATAAGATACCTGTCTTTCAAAAATATCTATGTTATCAGAGACTTTTTTTAAAGGCTCAGAAACTGTTCTATTAATAGATTAAAGGAGATTAAAGAGTTAGGGTGACTAAATGCAAACATGATCCTTGATTGGGTCTTGGGTTGCAAAGGAAAAAAACTACTAATTATTGGAAATTGGGGGACTTTGCATTTAGATTGCTTATGGTATTGTATTAGTGTTAATTTTATAATTGTGATAATTTTTTTTTGGTCATGTAGGAGACTGTCCCATTTTTAGGAGATACAGGCTGAAATAGGGAAGAAGAGTCATGGTTTCTGTAAGTCAGTCTCAAATGGTTCAACAAACACATGAATTTAGGCAAGGGATATGGTCGTGTTTACTATTCTTGTAGCTTTCCTGTGCGTTTGAAATATTTCAAAATAAAAAGTTAGGGGAAAATGTTATATAGGTTTTTTTCCAATTCTCAGAAAGCTAGGAAGTCCAATAATGGTCTATCAGACGACTCTCAGTATACTAGGTTGTTTCGTCAACTGGGACACTGTCTTCTTCGCCCTTTCTGAAGCAGATTTGCCAAGTATTCTCCACCACAGTAGTAGTCACTGCCATTTTCATATTCCAGGTGCCTTCACATCTGTTGTATTATATTTATTATCGTGAATAGTCATATACATGAAGAAGTTTGTGCTTTTAAGTCCCACAGTCACAACTAACTTTTAAAAAAGTGCTCACCATGTCTCAGGCACTGTTCTATGTATTTTATACAGATCAACCCATTTCATTCTCACAGCCACCCTAGAGGGGAGGTACCACTATTATTGCCATTTTCAAAAAAGGAAATTGAGGCACAGAGAAGTGGTATAACTTAACCAAAGTGGCACAGTCAGCGAGGGTGTAGTGGCAGAGGGTGTGGCTGCATTTAGCAGCCAGGTCGTCTAAGTTTGCTAGGAGTAGGGCTTTTGCTACTCAAACTTTTACTTTTCTCAGAAGGGTTATGGTTGCCTGTCCACAGCAGAAAGGCTACTCCTTGAGAGAGGGAATAATAATAGTAATAGTAATTACAGAAAATACCATCTTTGAGTACTCGCTTTGTGCCAGGCACAGGCGAGATGTTTTCTGCCTGTTTAGTCTTCAGAATACCTCTGTAGGGTAAGGGCTATTATTATCCCCATTGGACAAAAGAGGGAACAGGCCAGAATTTCCAGTAATTCCCGCAGTCATAAGCGCGGAGCCAGGTCTTGAACTGAAAGCAGTCTGACTCCAGAGCCTTGTCACCTCCCTGTTTATCACTCCTGCCCCCACCCCCATGGCTGGCTTAGCTCTACCTGTCATCTCAATGGGTCTGAAGGAACTGTGCTGTAGAAAGTGGGCTGCTGGGTGATGGGCCACGCTCATCACCTTGTTCACCCTCTCTGTTCTCAGATGGGGACACTTTAATGATGAAGAGGATGAGGAGTGGGAGGAGGAAGAAAGCATTGTATCCTTCCTCCTTAGGGCTTTGCACTGGGCTGTGACATTCCATCTCACCTCTCTTCCAGTTTGCCATTTTATTGAGTGACTTTTTCTAATTGAATGCACCTGGGCAGAAAGTCCTCACCATATTGATTGTGGTCATTGCTTTGTCTTTACTTTTCCTTATAGGAACAAAACAAGGGGAGCCCCTATTCCTTTGAGGTGGAGGTGACTGGTGAAGTTCCCAGGCAGATCATCCAATTGCCCACTAACTCCTTTGCACCTGCCCTGTGTCCAGCTCACCTGCCTCCTCAGTGGCCAGTCCCTGGTCCTGGAGGACCAGGATGACCCGGCTCTGGTTATGGAGGTCCCAGCCAGGGGCAAAGCAGAAGAGTCTCTCATAAAGCTCTGCTCCCCAGGGTCTCCCTTCCCCGGGCTGCGGGTTCACACCTCAGCTTCCAGGACTGGACAGTCTCTGTGTGTCCCTACCTCAATTAATAAATCAGCAACCAAAAACAATACGTACTCATGGGACAACACAAGAGGCAGCAGGATGAAGTGGTTAAGAGCGTGGACTCTGCAGCCAGACTGCCTGGGTTGAATCCTACCTCCACCACTTACCGGCTGTGTGACCTTAGGGCTGGTTACTTAGCTCTCTGAGAATCGGTTCCCTTTTCTGTAAAATAAGGGAAAATAACAATATACTTCTCATAAGGTTGATGTGGAGATGAAATAGTTTACTACATATCAAGTATGGGCAGTGCCTAGAACATAGTAAGCACTACACAAAGGGTTGTTACTATTGCTAGTGGTCACAAGGTGCTGGGCCCTGCAGAGGAGACACAGGCTTATAGGACACAGTCCCTGTCTGTAAGGAGAGGTAGTACAGCATTAGTAAGGGTACAGTTTGGGGGAGCTAAGTAGACCTTCAGTGTGTTATTTAATCCCAACGTACCTTAATTTTCCCCTCTGAAAACAATTCTTAGAGGGCAAGATGGTGGATTGTAAACACTTTGCCCACCACCAAGCACTTAGTTGGATCTCAATGCAGGTGAATTGTTTTCCCCCTTCCAGGAGCTTACACTCTGGCTGGGGTAGAGAACAGGTCCAGAACTAGAGAGCCAAATGTAGGCCATGTGCTGTGGGATCTGCAGGAGTTTGGGGGCCAGAGGTTTAGTTCCTGGAGCTCAACTGTTCCAGGGAGGCTTCCTGAAGGAGGACAGACCTGAGATGGGCCTGGAAGGACAAATAAATAAACTGAGAGGAGAGGACACTCGAGGTGGAGGAGATGGGGTGACCAGGCATGGTGGGTGGGTGGGGGCGTTGAGGAGATGGGGAGGGCAAGGAGAGGACCTGCTCTGCTTTTAGAAGTCTGCAGAGAAGGCGATTGTGCTCCTCTTCCCTTTCCCACATCATTTTCTAGTTGGAGTTTTCCCTGCTTTCTAATTTACATGCCTCTTGCTGTAGCTGAAGGCCAGTTCTCTCTGCAAGTAGAGGGCAGTAGTTATTTCAGACTGAATAAGCTTTTGGTGTCTTCCTTAGGCATCTTTATGCATGATATTGGGGTAAAGACCAGATGAGACTTCTTACATGAAAGTGGCAGGAATTCTGAAGGCCAGTTCCCAGTGAAAGTATTTGGCTATGAATGACCAAAATAAGGCATTATCTAAAATGCAAGAACCAGGCCAGGTGCAGTGGCTGATGTCTGTAATCCTAGCACTCTGGGAGGCCAAGGTGGGAGGATCACTTTAGCTCGGGAGTTCGAGACCAGCCTGAGCAAGAGTGAGACCCCGTCTCTAC
>CM052441.1:87799898-87818830 GCA_028533085.1 Varecia variegata
CCAGCCTGAGCAAGAGCGAGACCCCGTCTCTACTAAAAATAGAAAGAAATTATCTGGCCAACTAAAATATATATAGAAAAAATTAGCCAGGCATGGTGGCACATGCCTGTAGTCCCAGCTACTCGGGAGGCTGAGGCAGTAGGATCGCTTAAGCCCAGGAGTTTGAGGTTGCTGTGAGCTAGGCTGACGCCACGGCACTGACTCTAGCCCGGGCAACAAAGCAAGACTCTGTCTCAAAAAATAAATAAATAAATAAATAAATAAATAAAAATGCAGGAACCAAGCCCAGGGATGCTTATAGCAGGGAAGTGAGTGAAATAAAGAACAGATGGTTAAGTCGGTGCTGTGGGACACATTGGCCGATCATTTGGTAAAATAAAGCTAGACACTCCCCCCCACAGTATGACACACTGAATAAATATAGGTAAAGGTTTACACTTTTTAAAATAGGCCTTTATTGTAGGTACCCTTAGATTTTGGGGCTTCATCACACATTTGGAGAATGAGAAGTTCTGAGGCAGGGCCTAAGAATCTGCATTTTCTGGGACTGCAAACTAGTACATCCGCTGTGGAAAGCAACATGGAGGTACCTCAAAGAGATACAAGTAGAACTACTATTTGATCCAACAATCCCATTACTGGGCATCTACCCAAAAGAACACATGACATTCTATAAAAAAGACATCTGCGTTAGAATGTTTATAGCAGCACAATTCACAGTTGCAAAGATGTGGAAACAACCCCAGTGCCCATCAATACATGAGCAGATTAATAAAATGTGGTATATGTATACTGTGGAGTTCTACTCAGCCACAAAAAAACAATGGTGATATAGCACCTCTTGTATTATCCTGGATAGAGCTGGAGCACATTCTACTAAGTGAAGTATCCCAAGAATGGAAAAACAAGCACCACATGTACTCACCATCAAACTGGTATTAACTGATCAACACTAAAGTGCACATATAGTAATAACATTCATCGGGTGTCAGGCAGATGGGAGGGGGGTGGAGGGGATGGGTATACACACACCTAATGGGTACGGTGCGCACCATCTGGGGGATGGACACACTTGAAGCCCTGACTTGGGTGGGCCAAAGGGAATATAGGTAACCTAAACATTTGTACCCCCATAATATGCTGAAATAAAAAAATTAAAAAAAAAATCTACATTTTCAACAAGCTCCGGGGTGATAAGAATCACATATAAATATTTCCTATATTTTCTTCTAGTATTTATATAATTTCAGGGTGGGGAAGGAATGATTCAAAGGTAAAAATCATTAAAGAAAATGTTGGTAAATCAGGCTACATAAAAATAAATCTTCTATTTAAAAAGATTTATTTTAAAAACACCTTCTATTTGTTAAAAAAAAGAAATCCACCATGAACCAAAAATTAAAGTTAAACAATGAACTAAAACTTTTTCACAAAATATATGACAAAGAAAAAAAATACTAAAAAGGGTTAATATCCTTAAAATGTAATGAGCACTTACAATCAATAAGAAAACAAACATCCCTATAAAAGACTGAGTAAAGGACATGAATAGGTAATTTAAATAAGAAATGTAAATGTCTAATAATATGCCAAAATAGATTATTAAGAAACTATTTTTCATCTTTCCAGTTGGCATAGTTGTTTAAAAAAATAGATATCTAGTATTGGTGGAGTAGATTGGGTCAGCCTTTCAGCAGGGAAATTTGGCAATAAGAACTGTATCAAAAGCCTTAGAATGTTTCATAACTTTAGGTTGAGAAATTCCACTTCTAGAAATTAATTCACTTCTAGAAATAATCATGAGTATGCACAAAGATAATACCACAAAAAAGTTTTGCAGTATTGTTTTTAATAGGAAGAAATAGCAACAATTTAAATTTCTTTTTTAAAATTTATTTATTTAATTTAATTTTTTTGATTTCAGCATATTACGGGGGCACAAATGTTTAGGTTACATATATTGCCTTTGCCCCACCTGAGTCAGAGGTTCAAGCGTGTCCATCCCCCAGACCTTGAGCACTGCACCCATTAGGTGTGAATGTACCCATCCTCTCCTCCCCCCAACAATTTAAATTTCTAACAGTACAGGTTTGGAAAAATAAATTATGATACATTCACCCAATAGTTTACTATGTAGCCATTAAAAATGATGTTGTAGAATATTTAATGACATGGAAAAATGTTAACGGTACTTTTTTTTTAGTGAAAAAAGGTTACAGAACAGTTTGTGATAATCCCATTTAAAAATGGGTGTGTTTATTGATAGAAAAAAGATTAGAAAAATAAACACTGACATTTTACTTTATTTATTTATTTTTTTGAGACAGGGTCTCACTCTGTTGCCCGGGTTAGAGTACCGTGGCGTCAGCCTAGCTCACAGGAACTTCCAAATCCTGGGCTCAAGTGATCCTCTTGCCTCCGCCTCTCCAGTAGCTGGGACTACAGGCGTGCACCACCACACCCAGCTAATTTTTACTATTTTTATCATAGACTGGGTCTCACTCTTGCTCAGGCTGGTCTTGAACTCCTGAGCTCAAGGGATCCTCTCAACTCTGCTTCCCAGAGTGCTAGGATTACAGGCCTGAGCTACCACACCTGGCCAACATTGACATTTTAAAGAGTTATCTATGAATGGTGAAATTGCAAGTGATTATCATTTTCCTTTTTTTGTGGCTTGTCTGTATTTTCCAAGTTTTCTACAATGCAAAAAAATATTTTCATGATATGAAAACTACAGTAAAATTTATTGTATAAGAAAGAACAGTAAATTGAGAAAATAGCATAGAATTTGCATATTCTATATAGTATCATTTCTCTAGTTATTTCCTTAGTGAGTAAGGAAGGAAACACTTCCTTAGTGTCTCCCAAGTCAGGAGGACTCCAGGAGAAGCAGGGATCCTCAAGGCTTCATCCCATTGGGAGCATTACTGGAGGTCTGTAGTCTGCCTGCTGGCCATGTGGAATCCAGCTTCCGGCCCAACTACAAAGTAACCCAAAGTTTGGGAGGTTGAAGTCTGAGCAAGAAACTCCTTCAGAGAGAGTCCAGTTTCTCCACCCACAGTCTCCCCAAACAGAAAAGGAGGCCGACTTTAAGGGCCTGTCCAACACCACACAACCAACTTAGTAACAAGGCGAGGCCTTGAATCCATGGCCTTTCCTTCCTGTTGCATTTCTGTAACATGCTGATTTAGACCATGGCTTTTCGTACTTTAAAGTGCACAGGAATCTAGTTAAAATGCAGATTCTGACTCAGCAGGTCAGGGGTGGGCCTGAGAGTCTGCATTTCTTACCAGCTCCCAGGGGATGCGGACGTATGTCGGGGAATCACAGTTTAAGTATTAATACAGTGGTATGGAGAACAGAATCTGGAGCAAAGGGCCAGCTTCCCAATCTTAGCTCTTTCACGGGCCTACTCCGTGTGATGGTTACAGTTACTGTGCCTCAGTTTCCGAGTTTTCATGAAGGTTTAATAGTATTGTATAGTAAGTACTTGGGAACAGCATTCACTGAGAAGTAGTTCTTGTATTATTTACCACATTCCGTACAGCAAGCGGCCGGTGAAGTAAGGTTTAACGAATGAATAAATGAATGAATGACCTTTGGAGAAAAGTTCTTTCCTGGGTGAGCACAGGCAGAGAAGAAAAATGGGAGGGCCCATTGGTGGGGAAGACACCCAGAAAGTTCTCCCCAGCGGGTGGCCAGGAGGGCCCGGGGTGCCCGGAAGCCGGCCGGCTCGCGCCTGGCGGACCAATGGGCGGCGGGGAGGGAGGGGCGAGCGGCCCGCCAGCCCTTTCCGTCTGGGCGCCGGCAGCCCCGCCCCTTGGAACGTTGCGACGTCCGAGCATTCCACGGTTGCTACATCGTCGCGAGGGGCGGGGCGCCTGTCAGGGAAGCGGCGCGCGCGCGGGCAGCGGGCGGGCTGGGGCTCCGCCGCGCAGTGCCAGCGCCAGACCCGCGCCCCGCGCTCTGCGACCCGCCGCCCGCGCTCTGACTCGCGAGCCCGCACTCCCGTCCTGCCCGCGCGCCGCCCGAGTATGGAGTTGCTGTGTTGCGAGGGCACCCGGCACGCGCCCCGGGCCGGGCCGGACCCGCGGCTGCTAGGGGACCAACGTGTCCTGCAGAGCTTGCTCCGCCTGGAGGAGCGCTACGTGCCCCGCGCCTCCTACTTCCAGTGCGTGCAGAGGGAGATCAAGCCGCACATGCGGAAGATGCTGGCATACTGGATGCTGGAGGTACCGCCCGGACGGGTCCCCCTCTCCCACCACCTCTGGCTCTGAACTTACTGGGGCCGCCCTGTCGGGACATCCTGGTCCCAGCCACAATCTGCGGGATGCTCCTGTGGCCCAGACTCCCGGGGCCTGGCCTTTCACGAGGGCACCCTCGCCCGCTGCCTCTGTGGCGTCCCTTTCCCTTCCCCAGCCTTAATCGGCTTCTTCTGACTGTGACTGCCAGTCAATTGGCACCCTAAGTCTCTCTTCGGGCCAGGAAAGCGGCACAAGGGACACCCTCTCCTCTTCGGCTTCTCTCGGCGTCTCCTGCTTCCCTCCCCCGCCCAGTGTTCTCAGGAGAGCGCGCTTGGAAAACCCTGGGCCCGGCCGCCCCCGCCCCAGAGCCGGTTCCTGTGTCTGTCGCGGGGTTCTGGCGGGGAAGGCGGTGGGGGCGGCGCGCGCCCTGTTCCGGCCGACAGGGAAATGAAAAGTGCGGGAGGCAGCTGCAGGAGTCTCCTCCCTTTCCCTCGGGTGTGTGCAGTGGCGAGGGTAATGGGGGGTAATGTCCCAGTCCTCCCGCTACCATGGGTGACCCTTCCATGCCACTTCCCCTCGCTGTGGGGGAGGGGAGGCTCTGTTTGGAATCTTTCATAAGGAGGGGCGCCTCTGCTTTACCGCCCCCCCCACCCCACGCAAGGGGAGAGGGAGGCGGCAACGCAGAGGAAGTGGGGGGCGTCGCATTGCGAAGGGCGCATCCTCCTTAGTTATTGGTCCTTATCACTGTAAGTATCTTACCCTCTCCCGTTTTTCGCTCCGTATTCCACCTCCCTTCAGCGCCCCCTCCCCCTTAATGCTGCTGTGTTTCCCATGCTCCTGCCCCAGCGGTGACTGTGCGCCCTCTCCCAGGTGTGTGAGGAGCAGCGCTGTGAGGAGGAAGTCTTCCCCCTGGCCATGAACTACTTGGATCGCTACCTGTCCTGCGTCCCCACCCGAAAGGCGCAGTTGCAGCTCTTGGGTGCGGTCTGTATGCTGCTGGCTTCCAAGCTGCGGGAGACCACGCCCCTGACCATCGAAAAACTGTGCATCTACACCGACCATGCTGTCTCTCCCCGCCAGTTGCGGGTGCGTGTGTAATTCCCCCCACCCCAACACATACTGTCTCCCCACTTCCCAGGAAAGGGAAGGCTAAGACTTCAGAGGCTTTCTGCCCCCTGGAGAGGGAGCAAGACAAGCCCCCTGAAGCATTTTTAGAAAGGAACTGGGTTGGGAGAAAGAGAGGGCAGTGTGGTGTGCTGGTTAAGGTAGCCCTCACCGGGCTTGAGCTGCAGGCATGAACTAAACCCCCTCCTCCTGACCTCCAGGGGATGCCACTCCTTCCTGGTCTTTCCCCCAGATAGCAACAAGTCAAACTGCATGTCTAGCTCACTAGTACTTTGCCTCTGGGTTTACACAGCCACCATGAGTTATTTATTGGCAGCAGAAGGGCATGCCTGCACACCCCCACTGGAGTGGGGGAGTGGAATGTGCCTCATGTGGGGGAGGGGGGCTGCCTTGGTTCAGTCTTTATCCCCGTGTGGACTTTGATAGAAAAGCCTCGCAGAGCAGATTAAAGCCAGTCCCTGATTACTTTAAGGAAGGGCTGAGTTGTTTCATCCCACCTTCTTTCCTTCCCCTTATATCCCAGAAGAGACAGCTTCTTCCTAATCCTCTCTTCCCTGGCCTTATTCTGAGGAACTGGAGCAGCTGCTTTGGGCCTGGTGGAAACATCTCTCCCTTTCCCTTTAGCCAAAGGCCCAAGCTGGGGGACAGACAGGGAGCTGAGCTGCAGCTGCTTCCGATGTGATAATGGTGCCCCTCCCCCGGCCTGCTGACTCTGACCAAGGTCTTTCATAACCCTGTGGGGAGCTGCTGTCACTCCTGTGGTTTGGGAAGTGGCTCCCAGGGCCTCTTACTGGGAACTTGGGCTGGTTTTTCCTCTGAGGCAGGGCAGGAAAGTCGCTCACTGGTTCTGTCCTGCCTCGGAAGCAGCCTGGGAAGGAGGTGGGGGAGCTGCTTGGATTTGGAAGAGGTTATTTAAGGCATGCAGATCATCTCCTAGGGGGCCGAGGGGAGAGGGTGGGTGAGCTGGCACCTTCCTCCACCTTGCTCTGTGGCCGGCCAAGTCTTCTCCTGACCCTGAGAGGACTCTCTGGGCTCCATCTCCCAGGGAGGAGGGCAGCAAGCAGCCTGCTGTGATTGGCTGGCAGAGACGCCAGGGTACTGGGGCCCCCGGACTGCTGTGAGTCGAGGAACAGGATTCTTCTTCCTGCCAAGTAGCTCAGAGATGGAAGTAAGAGGCCAGAGTTGGGAATCCAGGAGGCTCCACAGCTCTTTGTGATGAATCTGGTAGTTTTTGGCAAGTCTGAAGGTGGAAGTAGTTTCCAGGGCCAGAGAGTGTTTTTGGAGGGATTAGGGATAGAAGGTAGAAGGGAACTTCTTTTTTTGTGAGAAGATTGGGGCTATATATGTGCCTTTGTGTGAGGGGAATTTTTCAGAACACACAAAAAGTACTCATCGCTGACTCCTGCCTGAGCTGGGGGTGGAGCGTCCAGTAGACTTCCTAGAAGGTCAGAGTCGAGAAGAGACCTCGGAGAACCCCAGTCAGTCCAAGTCCTTGTGCAGCAGAGGAAGGTGGAGGCCCAGGGAAGGAGAAAAGGGTCCTGCCTCAGCATTGCACTGAGCAGATACTGTAGAACCTGGGTCTTCTAGCTGGACCAGGTTGGCTTAAAAGTCAGGGATGTGATGAATGCTGCCAGCCACTGAAGCTAATCACTCCCGGGGGTATGTTCTCTGCTAAGTAGGGCTGGGATTCTCAGGGGTTGCCTAGATATGGAGGAGGGTAGCCACCTTCCTCATGCAGGACTCCCCACCTCCCCATAGGGAGAGCCCCACTCCCAGTTGACTTGTAGATAATTTCCTGGAGGCTGGGTCCTTTCTGTTTACTCCTGACTTAGGAGTTTGGCTACTGGGACAAGTTCTGAAAGTAGAATCCTAGGTTCTCTACCTTGTTTCCAGTCCAGGCTATTTTCTTGGGGGTGCTGTGAGAGGCTTGGGGCTGATTGGAGAGGCTGACACCTAAGCTAGGGCTAGGAGAGAGACAGCTGTGGCTGTGGGCCTGGAAGAGGCTGGGTGGGGTTGCCATTTCTGCCTCAATAAGGAGTCAAACCCACAAGTTCCTTCCTGAGATAAAACAATGAAGAAATCCTCATGTGTGCAACTTGGAAATGGGGCCAGGTCTGGTAGCCCCAGACGAGTGGACTGGGGTGGAACTCTCAGCCTCCCTCCAAGACCTAGCATTGGTATGTAGGCTTGGGTAGTGGGGGATAGGAGTTGGTCCCTCAGGGATCATCTGGATCCATCTTGTATGGCTTGGCCTCCACCTATCCTCCTGAGAGTCAAGTGGCACTGGGCACCATGAGTCCAGCTGAAGGGGAGGGTGCCATACCTCAGCACCCACCCCTGATGTCCCACTAAGGGGATGTGGGTTGGGTTAGGCAACCTCCCATTTGAGGAACCTCAGAGGAGACTCAGTGGCTGTGTCATAGGAGTGGCCTCATACTCAGTCCTGTTTATTCAAGAGGTGTGGACTTGGCTGGGATGCAGTTGTGGGGGGAGGCTGGTGGTGATCTCCCCTTTCACAATCCTTGGGGTTTTGAGTCTTTCTGCTTCATCCCAGAGGATCCTCAAGTTCATGGTGGTTTTGGTGATATCTGCTGCTTCAGTCTAACAACCCTGGCTGGAGAAGTGCTCAGAGCCTTGAATGAAGTCAGGAGAAGGCCTGGATTATTGGCCCCTTAAAGATAATCAGACAGGCTTAAAAGGGATAATCCGTGTAAAGCATGTTGTCCTGGCACCTGGTACATGTTCAATAAGTGCTCGATGCAAATGCCTGCAGCTCTTCTCCGCCTTGGACTCCATGGTGCCAGTCCTTAAAACCAGAAGCAGAACTGGGGTCTTGAGCTTCAAAAGTTTGGGCTTCCTTCTCCGTGAGATTTCTGCTTTACTCCTCCCCTTCCCTTCTCTGGTCACTGACCCCGCCCTTTTCCCCATCCCCCAGGACTGGGAGGTGCTGGTTCTTGGGAAGCTCAAGTGGGACCTGGCTGCCGTGATTGCACATGATTTCCTAGCCCTGATTCTGCACCGACTCTCTCTGCCCCGTGACCGACAGGCCTTGGTCAAAAAGCATGCCCAGACCTTTTTGGCCCTCTGTGCTACAGGTAAGAGCCCTGCGCACATTTTTTGCCAAACTGGGAAAAATCAAAAGACTAAGGGTGAGAGGTAACTAGGAGATTCCACCTTATACTCCTCTTAAAATTCATTTGTGAAAATTATATCTCTTCTGCCCCCAGTTTCAATACAGAAAAGCAGATTATAACTGGAGGTGTATGGGAACTCAGAGACCCCCAGGGTGCCGGGAGGACAGTGAGGGTGTAGAGAGGTGACTTGCCCAAGGTCTCACAGTAAGTTGGGAGCAGAACCCAGGTCTTTTGGCCCTAGTCATGTTTCCGTACTAGGGAGGGTCTCACCTATCCCCTGGTCCCTGGCCAGAAACACCCTGGACCTAGGGAAATTTGCTGTTTTTCCTGATCCCCTCTAGGAAAGTGGCGTTTTCCTCTTTCTCCCTTGCTGATATCTTACCCCACCCACTGCTGGGGTTTTCCAGTATGCCCCCTGCTCCATTCATGCCGCCTGGCACTTTCTGAGGAGTAGGAACACCGCACTGGCTGTTATCCTTGGGGTTTCCTTGTCTCATGGTTCCCTCTCCTCCTTTCCAAGATTACACCTTTGCCATGTACCCACCATCCATGATTGCAACAGGCAGCATTGGGGCTGCGGTGCAAGGCCTGGGTGCCTGCTCCACCTCCGGGGACGAGCTCACGGAGCTGCTGGCAGGGATCACAGGCACTGAAGTGGTGAGTGCTGGGCAGCGGGGCAGCAGCCTCTCCATTCATAAGGCAGCGCTGTCCCCGAAGCCTCCAGTAGGGGGAGGCAACCACCCCAACCTGGTCCCCTCTCCTGGTTTCACAGCCTTGGGGCTTCTGTGGCTTTTTATCTCCTGCCTTGGTCTGGAGAAGAGCAGCTATCTTGGGTAGCGTGAAGGGTGCTGGCCCTAGGTGCCCTTTTCTTGCCAAGTGGCGTGCTGAAGAGGGGGTGGGGGATTTGGTGTCAGATGCAGGGCTGCTCTCACACCCTCTTGCCACATCCTCTTGCCAGTTTCTGAGAACCGAAGACCGATTCCTGGGGCTGGGCTGTGGCCTAACCTCCCCAGACTTCCCTGTGCTGGGAGGTGTCCTTCCCCCACACCTGCTGCCAGATGTTGCGGGGAGTGGTCCCTTCTCACTGTTCCCTCATGTTCCCAGGACTGCCTGCGGGCCTGTCAGGAGCAGATTGAAGCCGCGCTCAGGGAGAGCCTCAGGGAAGCTGCCCAGACCAGCTCCAGCCCAGCGCCTAAAGCCCCCAGGGGCTCCAGCAGCCAGGGGCCCACCCAGACCAGCACTCCCACAGATGTCACAGCCATCCACCTGTAGCCCTGGAGAGGCCCCCTCCAGTGGCCACTAAGCAGAGGAGGGGCCATTGCCACCCCCCTCCCTGCCTCCAGGAACAAACCGTGCCACATCTGAAGCCTAAGGGGGCTCTTATTCCTCCCCTCACAATACCCAAGAGGGTCAGGTCCTACCTATCCCTGCAGTGTGCACTAAGGGGCCTGGCCGGCCAAGATTCTGTTTGGGTGGCTAGCTGAGCTCCTCCTCCCTGCATCTGATCAGCTCAGCTCCTTCCCTGACTGACTCTAGCTGGGGGTGGGCTAGGCTGGTCAGACGACATTGGAATAGGTGAAATCCATGCACCAGCATTCCTTTTGAGGCCCCCCTCCCCGGGGCGCTGATGTTCTCAATTGCCAAAATGCCCCAGTGCCTTCTAAAGGTGTTGCCCCTTCTAGGGTTATTGTATCTGGATTGGGGTCCTCCTGAAGATGAAATTTCAGGCAAGACTGGTTGACATGTGTGAGGGGAAATAGTCTCAATGGCTCCTCTCAGCACACTTTTGGAGGCCCCTGTTTAATCCATGCTCACAGCTGCTCCTAGAGGGAGGAGCCTAGGTCTTGGCCAGAGGGGCAGAAACCTACGGAATTCCTCCTTGCTTTGCTTTCTGCTTTGCTTCTCCTGTGTGATTGAAGGGTTTGGTGCTGAAGGAAGAGGTCGTTTTAATTTATTAATTGCTTTCAGTACAACTGTAAGGGTGCAGTGGGGCCTGCCTGTCCCACAAGTGGTGGTAACCCTGGTGGTTGCTGTTTCCCTCCCCTCTGCAACTGGCTAAAGAATCGTTGTGGCCCAGGAGCTGCTACAGCCTGGAATGGGGTCATGCCCTCCTCTCCCTTTGGCCCTCTGCCCCATCCTCCAGGGAGGAGGATGAAGCAGGGATGCCCTGGAGGTGGCCAAGCCCCTGTCTGGAGAAGGAGGCAAGCCCTATTGACACAGGTCTTTCCTAAGGCCACAAGGTTTAGGCTGGTGGCCCAGGACCATCATGCTACCTTAATAAAGATTCTGGAATAAAACTGGCTTTGGCTCCTTGGAGTGGATGGTGGTGTGGGTAAAAGCCTATTTCTAGACTCTACAATCTAAAGAGGTAGAAGTCAATGGCCTAAAGCAGGGATGAAGCCTTTTCTGTAAAGGGCTGGAATATTTAGGCTTTGTGGGCTATACGGTCTCTGCCCCAAATATAGTCAGTTCTGCTTTATAATGTGACCTATACATGCCTAAAAATTGCTATGCTATGCAAAATTGCACAACAAAAACCACAGGGCTTATGGGAAAAATGGGGCTTGAGCTACAACACCCAAAAACTTAATGAGTGACACATTTTTTAAAAAAGGAAATAGAGGACAGCTTGGTTTTTACACGTCAAATAAGAAATAGATAAATATTACAATAAACACGGCCTTTTATCTTGAAGAAGACATGAAGTTTGCTTGTGGAAACATGGAAGCTGACCTGGGATCTACTCATCCCTGGGCCCAACCTTATTCTCTGACCTTTCTTGGCCCCTGTATCTCTGCTTTCCTCAAGGAGGGGCTTTCTCTTGTAGTCCTTTCATCCACAGTAGAGACACGACCATCTTTGGACAACCTGCTCCTGGTTGCTGGCATTCAACCAAAGCAGCCTGTCTCATGTGAGGGGGAGGCAGCCAACATCCCCACCTCCCCTCAGGTATAGCCTGGAGAAACAAACTTGTAGCCTAGCAGGGACGGGTGGTTACCCTCCAGCTGAAGAGGGAAAGGCGAAAGACCTCCATTGACCACACCAAAACACAGACGTCCAATAAATACCTGCCTGTTTTTATGGCATCCCAGTGACTTGACAACAGCCAGAGAGAAGGTACTTAAACCAAGTCCCAGCTGGGGAGTGGGAAAGCTGGAGTGTCTACTCTCAAGTCAGGTCTCAGAACTGAGCAGAAGGTAGGCCTAGGAAGCAAGGAAGGAACCAGCGAAGCCCTCTGTCCTCCTTGTCCTAGGCTGGAAGCCACAGATGCCCCTGTGACCCATCACTGCTCTGATCTGGGTCTGCCCCCATTAAAGCTCAGTCTCATCTTTAGTTCTGAGCAGGGGACCTGGTGTCTTCCCATGCCCCTCCGATCAGCACAGGTGACTGTTTTCTTCACTCCATGGTGATGGGAACATCTTCCACATCTCGAGGGACTGCACTCTGAAGCTCACGCCTGATTTCAGGGGACAGTTGTGGATGGGTCTGTAGCCGGAGCAGTTCCAGGAGAGCCTCTTTCTGATCTGTGGCCAAGTCTGCCTTGTAGCGCTGGACCAAAGTCAGAAGGCACTGGTGCCAGAGCACGGGCAGCTCGCGATTCTCTGTCCGGAACCCCAGGAAGTGGAAGACCAGGGCGTCCAGTACCCGGTAAGGCAGCGCGTACTTCTTATCCAGCAGCAGTCGCAGGAAGATGCTGTTGGCACCACTGTATTTCATCTCAGCAATTTTCAACATGGCCGCACTGGTGGGAGAGGGAGGTGGGGTGGGATTAGTGGGGGAAATGTTAGAGGAAGGATCGACTTGTCCCTCTGCACTTTTCCCCTCTTCTCTTCCTCCTCTGCTGGCTCTTAAACTATAGGATTCCTAAGGGGGCCATCTCAGGCTGCCTCCTCACCTACCCAATCTCATTATACTCCCTTGACTCCAATTACCATCTCTAAGTGGGTCCATCCCAAACTGCTACCTCTGGCTGAGACTGCTTGTTTTTTTCTTTTTTTTTTTTTGAGACAGAGTCTCACTCTGTTGCCCAGGCTAGAGTGCCATGGTGTCAGCCTAGCTCACAGCAACCTCAAACTCCTGGGCTCAAGCAATCCTCCTGCCTCAGCCTCCCAAGTAGCTGGGACTACAGGCATGCACCACCATGCCTGGCTAAGTTTTTCTATATATATTTTTAGTTGTCCATATAATTTCTTTCTATTTTTTTTAGTAGACAGGGTCTCGCTCTTGCTCAGGCTGGTCTTGAACTCCTGACCTTGAACGATTCTCCCGCCTCGACCTCCCAGAGTGCTAGGATTACAGGCGTGAGCCACCGTGCCCGCCCAGACTGCTTGTCTTAATATCTAGCTGGAATATGTCCAAGTGTCTTGACATCGCCACTCCTAACCTACTTTCTTCCTTGTGTTCCTTATTGATTTATTCAACTATTTGTGGAGCACCTACCAAAGCCTGGCACTGGGATCCTGTTCTTGTCGAGCTTACATTCTAGTAATGATACACCCACTGGTGTAAACAAGCCACAAATCAAGGGCTATTCTTAGTTCCTTTCCTACTCTGCCCCCCACCCCCAAGTCCTGGCAATTCCACTGTCTGGATATTCACTGGCCAGTCCTCCCTGTCCCCCTCCCCACCACAAACACTACCTGGAGTGCAACACAGGGATGGAGCACTTGGTGATGATGCTACCCACGATGATGGCTTCCCGGAGGGTACAAGTGCCCGACTCACACAGTGGGATCAGGATCCCTGGGGAGGATCAGAGGGCAGTCGCTTTGAGTCCAGGGTGAGTGAAAGGTGCTATAGCAGGAAGCACTCCCACCCACCCTAGGGACCGTCACTAAAACTTGGCCTGAGACCATTTCCCAAGTCAGGTCTGCTACTTTTCCCTGAGGAGTCCTACCCTCTTCCTTTCTTCCCTGCCTCTGGCCTCCCACCTTTGAACCAGGCTCCAGGCTTGAACAAGGCCTTCTTGAGTGCCATGTAGAGGTGGAAGTTGAGTCGTTTGTATTCGGCAATGTCGTCTCGTACCCTGGGCAGCAGGACAAGGTTGTAGAAGCGCTGGGCCATGCGTTCCTTCAGGTTAGAGGCAAAAATCCTAGTGGGGTGTAAGGGGGGAGTTCCCAAGTCACATGATAGTCTGGATCTGGCCCTTTAAATATGACTGTGGACAGCACATGCAAGAGATTTTAAAGTAAGATATGGAACCATTGTCTCAGTGAGGGCCGTGTGGGAGCTGTGGGAATGGAACCCCCAGGTCGGCTTAGAGAGAGAACAGGAGGGGCAACAAGATGTACCCAAACAGGGGGAATGCTGTCTGTTGTTGGCAGAACCAGAGTGCTTCCAAACTGATGGCTCCTCAGCTACTCAGCTTCCTCTCCCCAGCCTGAGTCCTCTGTACCCTGCTGTCACACGGAACCTGAGCATGCCTGGGCAGCCACAGACTTCTGAGGTACTCTGACAGGGTTGTATCCCAGTAGCCATATCACTCCCCTAGAAATTCATCACAGGGAGTTCCCAACTGGGTCTTGACCCCCAAAAACGAAATGGGAAAGGCTAGGAAAATGATAATATATAGAAGCACAAAAGAGAATTCTGGGACAAAGCTCAAATGTAACGGCAAAGGTAGGGAAAGTCTGTATGTCCCCAGCCCAATCCCCACCTACAGACCCAAGGCTACCCTAACTCCCAGCTACTCTACCTAGTAGCCTGGTACATGGCAGCTGCAGTCCAGGCCTCAGGCTCTGTGACATAGAGGATCTGCTCCCAGTTGGAGAGTGCAGGGATGATCTTAAATGCTTTGGGTAGTTTTCCACTGCGGTACCTGGATAACACCTAGGGATGAAGGAGGTAAAATAATCATCATTAACACCTATAGTGCTTGCTATCTGTCAGGTACTTATCTGGATGCTTTTTATATTATTAACTCATCTCTTCCTCACAGTAACCCTATAAAGAGGTGCTATTATGTTTGCTTTGCAGATGACCAGAGAGTTCTAGTAACTGACTCAAGGTTGCCAAGTCACTAACAGGCAGAGCAGGAATCTGAACCTACACGCTGACTCTTAAGTCTGTTTTCTGCTACCATGCCTTATTTGATATGGGATGTGGGCAAAAAAGCCTGAGGCAGGAGCCCACAGCCCCTGTGGCTCCCCTCTGAGCTCTTACCTCCCGGACTCCCCTGTAGACCTCCAGGACCCGGGGATCCAGCTGGGGCATAGGGAAGCCCGACACCTCTGACATGACCGTCTCAACCTCTGTCTGCTTCTCAGTCAGCTTCTCCATGATGATGTCAGCCAGGGTGCGCCTAAGAGGCGGGGTGCCAAGGGAAGGGGAGGGAGGAGAGAAGGAGAGCCGTGGTCACTGCCTGGGAAGCTCCAGACTCCCCACACAGTCCCTTGTGAGCACTGACAAACTGTGATCCTGCTGGGATGTGCAGCCTCAGTCCCGTCCTTGCACTCATCCACTCACCACAGAATCGCTGCAGAGTGCAAAGGAACTGAAAGTCATTCCATTTAGGACATAGCTGGTAGTTGTATAGCATTATTATGAACCCAACTCTGAAGTCAGTCTGCCCAGGTTCAAATCCTGGCTCTTTAACACTGCCAGGATGGTAAAATAAAAAAAAAAAATTAAAAAAAAAAAAAAAATCCTGGCTCTTCCACTCCCTGTGATCTTTGGTATGTTACTTTACCTCTCTATGGTTTAGTTTCCTCATCTGTGAAGAGGGATAATAATAGTACCTGCCTCACAAGGTTAATGTAAGGATTAAATAAGTTAATGTGTATTTGTTACTTGGAACTATCAGCACATAGCATGTGTGTGAGGAGCGCTGACTCTTTCAAACACACCCAGCAATATGCTAAGGACTCTCCAATGACAAATTCCTGGTCTAGAGTGGTCTTGTAGATAATCTTAATTATCTACAAGATTTCAAGTAGCTGGGATCATTAGGGAGAGATTATGGCTCAAACTCTCCCCCATTTGAATTTATTAAAATTAAGATCTATGGAAATATTTCTAAGACCTGTTATATTCTTCTCAGTCTCCTTAAACAGAGTACTGTATATCAAATATAATCTTAATGAGGCAGAATTACCATCACCTTGGGCTGTGGTGTAATAACAGTGTCTTCAGAGGCTGCTGCTGAAGTGGATTTAAAACTGCGCCTGTTTTCTGAGGGCCTACTCCATACCAGGCGCTGAGTTTGGGACTTTCCAGATAGTATGTCTTATATTCCGTGCAACACTTATGGGAGACATGGGAACTTACTCAGACATGGGAGCGAGGACTTAGGTTACTAACTCGCCCAGGGTGTCACAGCTGTCAAGTTGGGGGGGAAAGAGTCAAACTCAGGGGCCGGGCGCGGTGGCTCACGCCTGTAATCCTAGCACTCTGGGAGGCCGAGGCGGGTGGATCGCTCGAGGTTGGGAGTTCGAGACCAGCCTGAGCAAGAGCGAGACCCCGTCTCTACTAAAAATAGAAAGAAATGATCTGGCCAACTAAAAATATACATAGAAAAAATTAGCCGGGCATGGTGGCGCATGCCTGTAGTCCTAGCTGCTCGGGAGGCTGAGGCAGTAGGATCGCTTAAGCCCAGGAGTTTGAGGTTGCTGTGAGCTAGGCTGATGCCATGGCACTCATTCTAGCCTGGGCAACACAGTGAGACTCTGTCTCAAAAAAAAAAAAAAAAAAAAAAAAAGAGTCAAACTCAGGTCTTTCAAGTTCTAAAGTGAAGGTATTTTACAATACCCCATAATGTGCCCCCAAACTAACTGGCCTCTGCTGAGCTTACGTGGATCTTGCTCTCTGAAGATGCCAGCTATCATTTTTTAAGACTGCCAGGAGTTCCTGTTTCTAGTAGTTTGTCTCTTCTATTTACTGCAAGCTGGAAAACCATTCTGCTAAGTCCATCAGAATTATCTGTAAAGTAGGTGTTATGAGGTGCTGAGTGAGAACCTGAGAGGCTCTCTGGTGGGAGCAGCCCAAGCACACACTTTGTGACATCTGTTTCAGCTGCTGGGCATCAATCTGAGAGAAGGGCTCATTTCTTCATTCTGTGGGCTCAAATGAGCTGCCACAGAACTTATCAGCCTCCCTGTCTTTTTAGAGTATGATTAGCAATGAGAGATGCATTAACCCCAAACAGCCTGAAGAACCAAGGATAACATGTTATTATCAAAGGGTCAGAATGAACTGGTTGAGGGCCCTTATCCTAGACTCCCCCACTCAGGGCCAAAATCCCTGGCCTCACGAATTTCACCACCAGCAGCCTCAATGCCTGCCTGTTTTGGAGTTAGCATTTATTATAGGACTGAGTAAATTAGTGGTTCTAACTGGAGGTGAATCTCACCTCCCTACTCTCCACCCACCCTGGAGACATCTGGCAATGTCTGGAGTCATTTTGGCTATCACAATCAGAGGGAAGGTCACTACTAGTATCTAGATGGTAGAGATCAGAGATTATCTGCTAAACATCCTACATTGCACAGGACAGCCGCCACAAAAAGGAATTATCCAGCCCAAAATGCCAATAGTGCTGAGGCTGAAAAACCCTAGATTAAATGAAGCTTAGGTATGAAAGAGATGTGACCAAGGAAGACAAACTTACCACTAAAAAACTGAGCATATTAAGACCAAATGCAATGGGATGGATCTCCCCAGAGACATAAAAAGAGCCTTTACCTGTTTCCCTGGGTAATTGGGCAGTTCTAGAACAAATGTACATTAGAAAAGGAGGGATTCTGAGTCTGGGTCATTTCCCTATTCAGAATGGTCCTTTGAAGGTGGGCCAGTTCTGTCAAGGTGGTCCCCCAGAACTAGCGATGCCAAGGCCCTTTCCAGAGGTAAAGAATCAAAAGCTTGCCAGGGTACTTGTTTCTCTGCAGAAACTTTCTACCAGGACCCACTATCCCAAATCCCCAGGCCAACCTGGCAGGAGGGTTCTTGTTCATGAACATCTCAATGGCACGCTCATCTTCAGGGTCCACGACCACCTCTGCATGGTGGCCCACTCCTGTCATTGTGGCAGCCTTCTCCAGGGTGGGCCACTCCTCATCCTCATCATCTGATCCATCTTGCGGCACTCCTGGACCTAGAAAAGGGGAGATGAAATGGATGAGCACAGCAAGGAGTGGGTGAGGGATTTAGTCAATTTATGATAACTTTAGCCACTGCGTAGTACAGGCCTCAGATGTGCTTGTGACAGATACAGATGTGTGCAATGAAACAGATGAGGCACATACTATCTTCCTCTCCCTAGAGATTTGCAATTTTGCTTGAGAAACAAAATGTATACATAGGAAACAATGAGAAAGCAATGCTAATAAATAATAGTTAACACACCATACTCAGTTATGTAGCAGAATTTTCTAAACACTGTACCTATGTTAACCCTCATAACCCTAAGAAGTAGGTACTATTATTATACTGTCCCCAGTTTCAGTGGGGACATTGAAGCACAGAAAAGTTCAGTATTTGCCTAAGGCAGGTAGTCTGGGTCTAGATTGCTTTCTTCACCACTATCCTACATACAGTATGGCTTGATTATATGCCAAAATGAGTGGTAGAGATAATATTAATATATACACTTAGAAGATGAGTGCTGAGGATGATTAAGCTCTGGACAGGCAGTTCGGGAGCAGGAGGAGTATGTTCCAGACCTGGGTAAGTTTCTCGCAGGCAATAGCAAAAAATAGTGCTAGGTGGGAAAGTTGAAGCCAGACTGGAGGGCCTTATAAAAGACAGGCAGAGGAGTTCAGATTTTAATCCACCAGTCCATTTGAATAAATGATTTTTCAAAGGTTAAAGCTGTCTGGGCATCTGGGAAGAGGTCTAATAATCCAAGTGGGCAGATAAAATGCTACATATGAATAGGTCATTAAGAACAGAAGCAGTGTGTGATAAAAGCTAAATAAGTGGCAACAGACATTTTGTCTCCACATGCCAACAACTCCCAAGTCTGTACCTGGAGGTGGATTTCCTATCTTCCTGCCAGACCCTAATTCTAGCTGCCTCGTGTGCAGCCATTCTTGGATGACCCATAGGCATGCCAAATCTCACCTGTCATCAACTCATTCTCTTTCCTTCCTAGGTCTACACCACTCACTATGTTCTATAGCTCATTAAATGACACCATTATCCACCCGATGCTAAACCTGGGAGGCACTCCTGCCTTGTCCCCTACCTTCACCCTCAACACCCAATCAATTACCAAATCCTATTTGATTCTACCTCATATACTGTCTCAAATCCTTTACAGCCCTAACAGCCTAGATCAGCATCATCTCTTGCCTAGATTAATTCAACAATCCCCCAACTGGTCACCATGTTTCTGACCTTGCTTCCGTCCAATTCATTCTCCACTATGCAAACAGGGTAATATTCCACAAACACACGTTTGATTTAGTCAGTTTTGTACTCAAAACTCTCCAGG
>CM052441.1:87819330-87841606 GCA_028533085.1 Varecia variegata
TTAGACTTCAAATTGGAAATGCCAAATAGGCAGTTGAATATAAGAATCTGGGTTTCATGGAAGCAATCAGGGATAGAATATAAATCTGTGAGTAGTCACCGAATAGATGGTGTTTAAACGATGAAACTTGACAGCACTGAAGAGAATGTATTTGAAGAGCAGAGGTCTGAGGACTGAGGATTCAATGATAAGAGGTTGGGGACAAATGAAGAGTCGGCCAAGGATACTGAGAAGGGAAGTAGCAGTGAAACAGAAGTGTGATGTCTTCCAATGAATACTATAGGCAGGAGGCCAGTATTCAATTGTGCCAAATAGTGCTTTAAGATGAAGTCTGAGAAATGGTTGCTTAATGGATTAAACAACTCGGAGATCAATATTCCCTCCCTACTGAAAACATATCAAAAGTCTTTCAATTCATCTCTCTCTTTGTTCCCTAAACAATACTGTTTTTTCTGCTCACTCCTCATTCTTTTTCGGGTCTCAGCATAAAGGTCATGCAATCTGGGAAGCCTGACCCCAAGATTAATGCTACTGTTACTAAGAAAATGATACTCTATCATGGAATATATTACTCTAACAGTCTATTTAATTGTTTTTCCTGGGCTTGATTGTAAGGTCTTGAAGTCAGACACATGTCTATCTTGTTTATTTCTGTGCTCAAACCATGCAAACTCCGAGCATAGTGCAAACCTCGTGGTAAGGAGGCACCCCATAAATATTCACAAAACCAATGGATAAATGCTATAACTTAGTGGCGCAAGCGATCAATTTCTGTTGGCTTAACTTTGGAGATGCCTAGAAGGGAGTGTCTAAAACTAGGAGTGGGCGTGGAAGGCTCTGGTTAGGGCTCTGTCTCCCATTCCATTAGCTTTGCAAGTGCGATATGGATCCCTTTGCTGATCACAAACTATTCCCCTGACGGACACCTTTTAGCTGTCCGCCCGACCGCTAAGTAACCACTCTCTCTCCCTCGGACCCCTCGACACTCACCCAGCCGCGTGGTGCGTTCCCGTGGTGCTGCGGTACTGACCCCAGTCCCATGCTCGGCCTCGAGCTCCTCCTGTTGCTGCCTCGCTTGTAGCAAAATCCGTCGGCTCAGCCGCGGCCCCACATACTCTTCCTCCTCTTCTCCAGTTCCGCGACCCCTCCGCTTTTCCCGGGCCCCTGTCCGCACCGCGTCCCCAGCCAGGATCTGCTCCGCCAGTGGTGCATGTTTTTCCTGAGCCCCGGCCCCTCGGGCCGCCTTGAATTTGGGCATTTTTCTCGAAAAAGTTGCCGGAAAGGTTCACACGTGGGGACGGAGGAATGGCTGGAATGCGCTTGCGCAGTGAACTCCCAGGTCCCAAGACCCCACACAGCTATCAGAGTGCCCCCTAGCGGTTGGAGGCCAGAAGTGCCACCAGCGCCGCTCCACCCACTAAAAGAGCTCCAGGGTTCCGGAGCTGAACTCCCGGATAAATTCATTGTCTTTAATCTTGGTTTCTCTAAATGGTGGAAGTCTGAGCCTCGCTCTCCTAGCTTCATGGAAATAGGCCTACGGTGCCTAGCCAAAGGAGAAGATCCGAAGCTGCAAGCCTGGGGGTGGGACTCGATCGGCTAACGTCACTGAAGGCGCCACCGACGGGGTGCCCAGGTACACCCCCGGTCCCGGTGGGTGCGTCCACCCGGCGCTCTGATTTTACGTATTTCCGGAGCTCCTGCTGTGACCGAAGCTTGCGTTAGGGGCGTCAGTTAATGTGGGCTGACAGAGACCCCTGCATTTCGACTGTTTGATCCTGCCACCCTCTGGCCGGACGCCATGGGAGTGACTTGGTAGGATGGCAGGCATTTTGTGGGGGCGGCCTGGGGTTGTGAAGGGCCCTCGGAGCTTGGAGTGGCTCCGGGAGGAGGACCAGGACCAAGGTTCGCTGTCCCCCGGGAGCTCAGCAAAATGTCCTCGGGTTGTGTGGATGAGGGGACACTGGGCGGGCCGCGGGTTCTATAGGCCTGTTTCTTCAGCGATGAGCTCCTTCCTCTTGGAGGGCTAAGGTTTTATCACATGAATCTATCAGTGGTTGTGTGCCACCGCCTTCCCTTTTTTTTTGGTACATTTTCCTTCTCGTGAGGCCATAGTACTGCTGGGAGTGGGATCTCAGGGTCATAAATAGGATTGCTGGACTAAGACAGCAGACAGGCCTGGAGAGGGTGGGTGGTAGGTAACGAGGAGACAGTATCCTTTTTTTTTTTTTTTCCCGATTTTCGCCTGTCCCTCCCCCAGCCGCCAAATGTTGTTAGACCAGCCTGTGTTTGGTTCTTATTTGCTCATTTTAAGATCTTGGATCTAGAGGAAAAAAATAAGGCTATTGACAGTTAGGAGATTGTGGTTCCAGGCACCGTACCTCTTCAGGACCTGTTTCCTACTATGTTTAATTACAATGATTGGCCTAATTTCCACGGACTTTTTATAACATGTTACAAGTCTCAGTTGGAAGGTGAGGTGGTGGAGAAAGATACCGGCCCAGTGCTTTTGGTGGTGTTAGTTACAAGGTGCTAAGTCTCAGGACTCTTTTTCTTTCTTTCTTTCTTTTTTTTTTTTTGGTAATCTCAGTAGATGTGAGCACCTTTCCCATCAAAGAAGCCTGGAGGCTGGGATATCTGAAGTCAGTGGCTATATGCTTCTCATATATTAATAAGCGCATGTGTGGGGAAAATACTCTTCCTCCTGGGTAGCCCAAGTTCTTGCAGGTTTCTCAGTGATTGCACTCTTTCCTGCAGTTGACATCTTGATCCTCCTCTGAGTCCTCTAGTGTACGAGGGATTTGTGATAGATAGAAGTGGAAAGGTTGCTGCACAGAGGCTTGGAACCCTGGGAGTCTTTGCTCTTTTAATAGAGAAGGAAGCCCAAGGGAAGGGGGCTCTCTGTTGACATTCTTACCAACTTTCAGAATCCTGGAACTTCTCTCCCTTGTAGCATCAGTTTAGTGATTCTCTTATATTTCAAAATAAGTCACATCATCAGCATTGCTTATCAGTGCTTTTCCTGATAAAGTAGTAACAATTTTTAAAATTTTTTTATTATTTTTGAAACAGTTTTGCTCAGTCGCCCAGCTAGAGTGCAGTGGTGTCATCACAGCTCACTGCAACCTCCAACTCCTGGGCTCAAGCAATCCTCCTGCCTCAGCCTCCCTAGTAGCTGGGACTACAGGCACGTGCCACCATGCATGGCTGATTTTTTTCTATTTTTAGTAGAGATGGGGTCTCACTCTTGCTCAGGCTGGTTTTGAACTCCTGAGCTCAAGCAGTCCTTCCGTCTTGGCCTCCCAGAGTACTAGGATTACAGGTATGAGCCGCCACGCCAGCCAGTAGTTACAATTTTTAGCATCAGTGGGACTCTACCTTAATAGATTCATTTAGTTGATCATAAAATAATGTACTGTCACCCAAAATTCAGTCATCTATGACTGTCTTCATGATTCTTATATAGCTAAGTACCACTTGTACTATTGTTTATTAATTTTTAAAGAAAAAATTTGTGTCTTTTTCTTAGAAATACTGTAACAAGCAACTGCATCCCTCGAGAGACAGTCTAGAATAGTGGTTAAGAACATGGACGTGGAGCAAGGTTGATGGGCTTTGAATCTTAGCTACACCACCCATGACCTAGTGCAAGTTATTTAACCTCTCTGTACTGTATTTCAGTGTCCTCATTTCTTACAAGTTGATAAATAACAGTTCCTCTCATAGGGCTGTTCTGAGGATTTGAAGAGTTATTAATAATTCATCTAAAGGCCTTAGGACACTGTCTGGCACATAGTTGGTGCTTGGCAATTGTTACCTACCACTCTAAAGAGGAAGCCAGTTTCACTCACCATACAAGGAAACCTTGAAAATAATGTTTTTATTCCATGGTTTTGATTAAATTCTTTAAATACTGTTGCCTCTCACTTCCAGGGATTATAAATTTGAGGCCTGCTTTCTCTTTGTTCCTAGGGCTTTTGAATAGCACTTTCTGCGATGATGGAAATGTTCTATATCAGTATCGTCCAGTACACTTGCCTCCAACCATATGTGGCTTCAGGCTACTGTACTGGACAGCTCAAGTTCAAAAAGTTGGTAAAAACATACTAACCCCAAACTGAGTTTTTTCTCCCTGATGTAGTCAGACCTGAAAGAATTGCAAAAGGAATCTCTTTCTCCTTATATGACACAGAATTATTGAATGCTGAGTTTATGTGCCACTTGACATGAATGGTGGCATACCTGCCACACTTGGGAAGTTCATTGCCCTGGTATGAGAGTCCTGAGACCTATGCTGCAGTTTTAGAGAAGCTCTCAGAGACTGTGGGCCTCTCTTTCCTTGTCTTTAAAATGGAGTTGGGGGAAGGGAAGGGGGCCTTCAGAGCAAGTGTAACTTCTCTAAGATAACTTCTGCCCTGATGAGCTGTGATTCTGTGAGTGAGTGGCTCAGTGAGTGCACGTGTCTCTGGATACTGATAATTTGGTGCTCTCATTTCCAGTGTGTCTCAGATGCCTGTGGCTGAGGGCAAGAGTGTCCAGCAGACCGTGGAGCTCCTCACTCGGAAATTGGAGATACTTGGGGCAGAGAAGCAAGGAACATTTTGTGTGGACTGTGAGACTTACCATACAGCTGCATCTACCCTGGGCAGCCAAGGTCAGTGAGATGGGTCTGAGGATGGCTGGAACTTGGTGTGGAGTTCATGTCCATTGAAGTCGTTCCGCTTTTCTGCTAAAGGCGGTATTCTTGAACAGGTGGAAAGGTGTGTTCCTGAATTTGTTATTTCTTGGTCCTTCATGTCTTAGGATGGGGCTCTTTAAAACTTTATTGAAGTATAGTTGATATACAAACAGTTATACACAATGCATATATTTTAATGAGTTTGGGCGTATGCATATACCTGAGATACCATCAGCAATCAAGATATTGAACATAACCATCACCTCCAAAAATTCTCTTGTGTGTTCTTCTGTGTGTTTTTTGTTTTGTGTCATTTGGTCTTTTAAAGCAGTGTTTCTCAGAGGGTTGGTTGCTGACTAACCACATGAAAATTACTTGGGTTACTTGTTAAAGTTGGAGATTCCTGGCCCTGCTTACCGACTGACTGCTTTTGCAGACCTCATGATCTACATTTTAACAGGCTCCGCAGATGATCCTTATGTAATTTGAAGTTTGAGAAAGGCTTGTTTTAGGCCCAGAAGTCTTTGTATATGATTCTTTTAGAGCTTTAGAATTTCTAGAACTTTCTGTGTAAAGGCTTCCTATTTCCCACACCTAACCAGTGACCTTGGCCTCCTCATTACCATAACTTTGATCAATGAATCAACTTTTCAATGTATTGAGTGGTGAGATGGGGTGTGTCTGGTGGTGGTGGTAGTAGGAAGGGAAACAGGGTCTTTGAATATGAATCAGGGAACCTGGTTCTCTTAGTCTTGGAAGCTCTCTGCAGTAACTTGACCTTGAGCAGTTCCATTGCACAGTGGTTCTGGTCATGGAGTAAGACTCCTGAGCCCTGGCTCTGCCACATACTAACTGTGTAAGTGTAGGTAAGTCCCACAACCTATCTGTGACTGTTTCCATGTCAGTTAGGTGCCAGCTTCCCTTAGATCCATTTCTGGCACTTCCACTGCAAACTTTCCAGGCCCTCTTCTAGTTACCTTTGGTCAGTGAGAGACAGTGGGGAAGATTAGAAGATGGGAGAAAGGGAGACAGTATTCCTCTCCCTCTGCTATGTATGGTCTCTGTAGCCATGGCTGTGTGTCCTTGGTTCTAGCTCCTGGGCAGCCCTTGTTCCTGGCTCTGATAACAGCACATCTTCTCTTTTTCCCTCCAGCCTTAGGGATGGTAGTGACTTCTTGTGTTGCTAATCTTTGGGTTGTCTCATCATCCTGTTTGGTTTTTCCGTTCTTCCAACCCCTGTATTTGTTCCCTGTATTAAATTTCTCGTGCTGAAACTATCTGGCATGGGCTCTGTTTTTGGGCTCTTCCCAGTACAGTTCTCTGACCTATAAAATGAAGATATTCATAGTGCTTACTTCCTAGCATTGTGCCAATTAAATAAGTTTGTGTGCTTTTTGTGTATGTGTTTTTTTTTTTTCCAGACTATTACGGGGGTACATATGTTTAGGTGACATATATTACCTTTGCCCCGCCAGAGTCAGAGCTACAAGTGTGCCCATCCCACCTCCTTTTTTTTTTTTTTTTTTTTTTTTTTGAGATAGGGTCTCCCTCTATCACCCAGACTGGAGTGCAGTAGTGTGATCACTGCATCCTCCAACTCCTGGACTCAAGCAGTCCTCCTAGCTTAGCATCCTGAGTAGCTAGGATTACAGGTGCATACCACCACCATGCCTGGCTAATTATTTTTATTTAATTCACTATGTTGCCGAGGCTGGTCTTAAACCCCTAGCCTCAAGCGATTCTCCCACTTCAGCCTCCCAAAGTGCTTGGATTATAGGCATGAGCCACCGTGCCTGGTCTAATTAAATATTTTAATACATGTAAAGCATTTAGAACCAAGATTATCATGTAATATTTAATAAATGGTAGCTAGGAGCTGTACTGAGTTCTTTTATCATCATTGATAAAATTGCAGTGTTACCATTTGTTTTGTCTTCAATAAACAGGAAGGCAAAGAGATACTGGTTATGAACGCATTTGGAAAAGAAAACATTTGTACATAGATATAAGATGGCATACTACTTCTAGTGAAACTACCTCAAGTGGGTTGATTAGGCCCTTACTTTCAAGAAGCTACAGGGTAGTTGGGGAGACAGAACATGTCCGTGGCAGGCTGTGGGGTAGAGTATAAAGAGCAGTAAACCTGGGGTCAGCAGGCCTGGATTGGAATTTCAGTTCTGCTGTTCACTGGCTCTGTGCCTTTAGGTCAGGGGTTCTCACACTCAACCAGCCTTAGCATCATCTGGAAGGCCTGTTAATCACAGATTACTGGGCCCCACCCAGGAGTTTCTGACTCAGTGATTTGGGGAGTGGGGGAGGGTCGATGACAATTTGCATTTCTAACAAGTTCCCAGGTGGTGTTGATGCTGCAGCTGCTGCTCTGGGACCCAATTAGCTTCGCTTTCCTCTTCTGTAGAAGGGGGACAGTAACATTGGTTCTGCTTGCTTCACAAGGTTGTGCAGATTTGAAAGGACTTCGTTGTGATAAAAAATATTATTGTCTATAACACTGAAGTGCCTTCTTCATTTAACAAGAAACACCTTAGTTGATTTTGAAAATGTTTCCAAGGCAGTAACACTTGCAGACTCAACTCATATAGTGTGAATTAAGTATGTAATTACAGTGAGTAGACATGAGAACAGAATGAGGAGATCAGCTTTAGATGGCTTTTTTTGTGTGGGTTGAAATGTTTTGAACTGGACTAAAAAGGGGACGAAAGGTGTGGATTGGCAGCAAGCAGTCAGAAGGGATGTGGGCTGGAAGTTGTATATGCAGAGCCTGCTGCATTCATGAAGTGGCAGCAGAGTGGAGGCCTATTTAGGGGAGTCACAGTGCTCCCTGCTGCCCCACCCCTGCCTCTTTTTCATTGCTACACTCTTTTTTTGAGACAGAGTCTTGCTCTGTTGCCTGGGCTAGAGTGCCGTGGCGTCAGCTTAGCTCACAGCAACCTCAAACTCCTGGGCTTAAGCAATCCTTCTGCCTCAGCCTCCCGAGTAGCTGGGACTACAGGCATGTGCCACCATGCCCAGCTAATTTTTTTTTTCTATATATATTTTTATCTGTCCAAATCATTTCTTTCTATTTTTAGTAGAGACGTGGTCTCGCTCTTGCTCAGGCTGGTCTCGAACTCCTGACCTTGAGCGATCCTCCCGTGTCGGCCTCCCAGAGTGCTAGGATTACAGGCGTGAGCCACCGCACCAGGCCATTGCTACAGTCTTATCCATGCTTAGAATGTCTTCTTTCCTTCTGTGTGGCTGAATACTACCCTCGCATCATATCCCAGTTCAAGTCCTGTTTTTTCCATGAAAGTTTTTCCTGCTGACTCTTGCCTATTTTGATGTCTTCCTATCCTGATGTCTTTCCTTCCTTCCAAAAGAATTATCTTTCCTAGATAATCACTTTTATTTTGTGGTCTTTTGATCTTCTTTTTAAAAGTTTTTAGTTTCTTGAACTCAGGGGCTAAGTTCTCTACTTGTATGTCTTTTAAGCCCTAAGCACAGTGTTGGGGTTGGCTTAAGTATGTAATAAATATTTCAGACTGTGGTATTCTATGCATTAACTCCTGTAGTGTCTAAAAGAGAAATTCTTTTTTTTTTTTTTTTTTTTTTTTTTGAGACAGAGTCTTGTTCTGTCACCCTGGGTAGAGCGCAGTTCATCATAGCTCACTGCAACCTCAAACTCTTGGGCTCAAGCGATCCTAAGAGAGGAATCTTGCTTTCTGTTTTTGCCTTCTTGTGTTTTCTACTTAACCAGATATATATAGCTTTCCCTCCTTCTTGCAGAAAGCCTATAGAAATCAATGAAAAAACTCATTTCTCGGAGACTAGAAGAGATGAGCTGGGCCTCGAAACTGTATCTTCTGGTTCCAGATCCTGAGTTCTCTCTGCTATAGAGTGCTGCTTGCTTCCCAAGTTGACTAGACCTCTTAAAATTTTCCAAGGGTTCCCCATTGCCTTTAGGATGAAGTCTAAACTTCTTAAGGTGTGGTAGACAAGACTTATCACAGCTTGGCTTTGGCCTGCCTTTCCAGCTGATGCTCAGACACTCCCCTTTGCTGCTTCTGTGGGACCATTTACTAGATGTCAAAGAGGGAAGAGGTCAAGGTAGGTAGAGATGAAGAAATGAGCACCTGCTTCATTTGACATGCCTGAGTGCTGGTACTTCTATTTTACTTGTTATGTAATATACGGCAATATACAAAAGATTATATGTAAAGTCTATGTAGAGTGATTAATTATCATGATTAAGTATCCATCTCTGAGCCCACCATTCAACTTAAGAATTAAACCATTCTCAACACTAGCAAAGTTCCGTGTGTGCCCCTCCCCTGTTCCTGTAGAGCAGGGTGGGTTTCACCACATGCTGCCTTGCCTGCTGCTCCTCTCCCTACCTCTCTGGAAAAGGCTGTCAGTGAGATTTCCCTCCCCTTCCACCAAGATTGCCATCTGGCCTTGTTCTGTGCATTGACTCTATTCTGGGGTTTGCTGGTGAAAGTCTTGATGATGAGTAGGATCTCCTTCCCTTGCAGGTCAGGCCGGGAAGCTGATGTATGTGATGCACAATTCAGAGTACCCATTGAGCTGTTTTGCCCTCTTTGAAAATGGCCCTTGCCTTATTGCCGACACCAACTTCGATGTGCTCATGGTGAAGCTCAAGGGCTTTTTCCAGAGTGCTAAGGCCAGCAAGATTGAGACTCGGGGCACCCGTTACCAGTACTGTGACTTCCTGGTGAAGGTGGGCACCGTCACAATGGGGCCCAGTGCCCGGGGCATCTCTGTGGAGGTAAGACCTTGGCGAAATAGGAACAGAATGTGCCGAGAGGGCTGCTGAGCAGAGGGCTCTGAAGATTTCCCAGTCCTTCTCAATTCAAGTGGATATTTATGTCAGCCTCATCCCTGATTCCAGAGCATCTGTGCTTTCTCTGTATGAAGCTTTTGCCCTTCCTTTAATCATTCAGAGAATCTCTAGCCTAAGATGGGAAGTGGGAAGTGGGAAGTGGGAAGCTGGGTTCACAGCAAGTAGAAAGCTTAGGAAGGGTGGCTTGCTGGAGAAGGGAAGGATAGTTAAGGAAGGTAGGTGACTTATGATATGGAGGAACCAGTCACCCATAACAAGGACTGGAGCAGAGCAGGGCAACTTTTGCAGCAACTTTTGGGAGTTGAACCCTAAATCATATATGTCCATGCACCTCACCTTAGTATGCTTTAAGATAGGTCTCAAAAGTTGTGGTGCAAAAACATGCCTTTCCTTTTGATATGCTGTCTGCTTTCATTTTGGAAAGGGGTGTGTGTGAGATGACTTCATTTTGTGAGCCTAAATATGTATGTTGAAAATGGTGCTGCATGCAGTGGCTCACGCATGTAATCCCAGCTACTTGGGAACCTGAGGTGGGAGAATCCCTTGAGCCCAGGAGTTTGAGGCTGCAGTGAACTATGATCATGCCACTGCATTCCCGCCTGGGCTACAGAGCAAGACCCCATCTCTAAAAACAAATAAAATAAAAGTAAATTAAAAAAAAGGGAGAATGGCAAAGAGGGAGTATGGCAGTAGCTAGCTTTGGAACCAGGTAAAGTCCACAGCCTATAATGTGCCCAGTGCTGAGGTAAAAATACAAGTAAGCTTACAGGGCCTGCCTTTTGAAAATTTGTGATTTAATAAGAGAACAAGGCACACAACTATTTTTGAAGTTAATCTAAGAAATGCCATAAAAGAGGCAGTTTGTGGCTGGGCACGATGGCTCATGCCTATAATCCCAGTGCTTTGGGAGGCTGAGCAGGGAGGATCTCTTGAGGCCAGGAATTTGAGATCAGCCTGGGCAACATAGCAAGACTTCATCTCTAAAAAGAATTTTAAAAATTAGCTGGATGTGGTGGCTCATGCCTGAATTCCCAGCTACTTGGGAGGCTGAAGTGGCAGGATCGCTTGAGCCCTGGAGTTGAATGCTACTGTGAGTTGTAATCAGGTCTGGGTATAGATCACTGTACTGGGTGACAGAGAGAGACACCAGGAACTGCACTGGGTGACAGAGAGAGATAACTGTCTCTTAAAAAAAGATGGGGCGGCCAGGCGCGGTGCCTCACGCCTGTAATCCTAGCACTCTGGGAGGCTGAGGAGGGTAGATCGTTTGAGCTCAGGAGTTCAAGACCAGGCTGAGCAAGAGCGAGACCCCATCTCTACTAAAAATAGAAAGAAATTGTATGGACAACTAAAAATATATCTAGAAAAAATTAGCCAGGCATGGTGGCGCATGCCTATAGTCCCAGCTACTTGGGAGGCTGAGGCAGGAGGATCACTTGAGCCCAGGAGTTTGAGGTTGCTGTGAGCTAGGCTCCCACCATGGCACTCTAGCCCGGGCAATAGAGTGAGACTCTGTCTCAAAAAAAAAAAAAAAAAGATGGGGGGAGGCAGTTTCAGACCAGCAACTTTGGTTGTGATGCTTCCTGGGGGAGCATTTAAGTGGGGACTTCAAACGTAGAGACATGGGAATAGGTAAGTCTAGGAAGCATCCCAGGTGTAGACAAGGGCCCAGGTGGTAGTTTCTGCTCAGCAACCTCCAAGATTTCCTAACCCATTTCAGCTTGTGGTATACCTTGCACTTGTTGGGACCCACTGAGGACCCACTGTTTATTCTGCACATTTCCAACCTTGTAGTACAAACACATACCAGCCATTTCTTTACTTATTTCTCCTTATTGTTACCAGTAATTTCCTCCTACCATCTCTCCAGTGAAAAATTAGGAGACAGGAATGAGAAAACCTAAGATGTATATTTTTGGGCCCTTGTCACATTGGGGCAAATTCTTAGGGCAAATCTTAGGGTCAGAGCCCAGGCTGGGTCTACCTTGGGAGTAATGTTTGGTCTTGAAGAGACTCATTTGTGTCCTCTGCCCTCTACTTACCACCCTCACCTCCGCCACACACACATTTTCTTTGTCTCTCTGTTGTGTCTCTCAGAATTTTCCTGAGTTCTCCTTGAACCTTCACCCAGCATAGCAGGGGATTACACAGTCCTAAGATAATAAAAAGGGGCCCAGATCTGCCTCTGGGTCTTGTAGGGAGGGCTGTGGGTTGGCACACCACCAGGATGAGAATGTCAGAGATAGATGCCTAATGGGTATGGTGCCGGGTGTGCTGAGTCCCTGGTGTTCAGGTTGAATATTTCCTGTGGACCAGCACTATGCTAGAAGATGTGTGTCTCTGGCTTAGGGTTGGGGAAGACGGGAGCCAGGGGCAGAAGGTACAAGAGAAGTGAACCTTGTCCTTGCCCTCACTCACCCTCATTCTCTGTTCTTTTGGTCCCCAGGTGGAGTATGGCCCCTGTGTGGTAGCTAGTGACTGCTGGAGCCTGCTGCTCGAGTTCCTACAGAGTTTTCTAGGCAGCCACACGCCAGGGGCTCCTGCAGTGTTTGGGAACAGACATGACGCAGTCTACGGCCCAGCAGATACCATGGTCCAGTACATGGAACTCTTCAACAAGATCCGCAAGCAGCAGCAGGTGCCGGTGGCTGGGATTCGTTAGTGACTGGCAGCTGCCAGCTAAGCTCTGTCACCAGGGATACTCCACAGGAGGAGCAGGTGCTGTACTCTTGGGTCCCTGGACCCCAGACACTCAGTGTAGAAGTGGAGCCTACTTACTCTCCCTCTCCAGTTCCCAGCTGTGGGTTTTGCTCTGGGGCTCTGGACTTCCCTCCCCTGACCCTCACACACGGGCCCCCAACAGCTGTTTTACCCCATGCCTCACTGGATTTGGCCTGTTCTCAAGAATGCTAATTATGAAGAATGGAGAAGTTGGGACCTTTCCTGCTTTAGGGGAAAAGGTAGGATAGGGGTGTCCCTGCCTAGTGCTGGTGCGGACAACAGTCTGTATCCCCAAATATTGAGGGTTTGGCTTAGGCCCACAGTGAACACGCTGTGTTTGTGTTTGGGCTGTGCTGTAACAAAAGCCTCTCCCTCCACTGAAAGGGTGTGGCTGGGCCTGTATCCTGGAGATGGAGTGAAAGACTTGTTTGATGATTATTTTGTGACCTGTTTGTTGAAGCCATTTGTGAATTAACTTTCTTAGTTTGTTGCCTGAGTCCTTTGAACTCTTGTTCTGACATCTTTCCCTTTTGTTGTGAATGCTGTTAAGCTATAAGCTAAACTACTGTAACAGAGAACCAAAAGTACAGTGGCTCTTACTAGACAGAAGCTGATTTTTCTCTCATCTAATAGTACAGAGGTAATCAGATGGTCTAGGGCATTAGAAATGCAGGTTTCTTTCTGTCCTGTTGTTCAGTCCCCACCCCCAGGATGTTGTCCTTACCCACGAGGCCAAAGTAGACTCATCAGCTCCATGTCTGCATTCCAGTGGGGGAGAGGAGAGAGGGGGGAGGAGGGGGAGGGGAGGGAGAGACTGAGAGAAAGGCAGAGAAAGCAGTTTCTTTTTTAAAGAATATGACCTGGAGTTGCTTTAAATCACTGTGGCCACACTTTGCTGATAGGGATGCTGGGACATAGAGCCCCTTATCTGGGCAGTCATACGCCCAGTTAAAACTCACGGGATTCTATGACTAAAAGATTTGGAGAATATGGATGCTGGGGTCCGGTTAGTGGCCTCTGCCACGTGGAGCTAAATGGACATGCCCAGTAATGCTGTTGGTTGTTATTTTGCAGTTAATACCCCCTGTAACTAAGGCATTTGTTTATGAGTTGGCTTGGGATAAGGGCTGATCCCAGAGTTACTTTGAACTCAGCTGGATTAGTCACACTAGGCAGTCAATTCCTTGTCTAAGTCTCAGCATTGAAGCCTCTTCAGTTCTCATGCACCCAGAGCTTAGGGTTAGAACAGTTGATCCTGGTACTTGCACCCTGCTTCATGGTTTTCTGAGCTCTTTCTCCTTGTTTCATTTGAGCCTCCAAGCTACTCATTTGATCACATTGCCTGCCTACCCCACTCCTGCTACAGAAATATTCAACCAGACTAACCTTGAGATACATAGAGATGGTCTTAGGAACATTGTTAACATATGCATTATAGTGTCATCAAAGATACTGTCCCTTATTGAAGGCATCTAAAGAGAAATTTTCAGATCTAAGTGCTCAGATCTAAAGCCTCTGCAACAAGAGTCAGTTACTGGTCTTGTTTTCCTTCTAGCTTTGGCTGTAGGAAGCTCAATTCAACTTTATAACTATAGGACCTGTCATTTGCATTTTTTGTTCTAACTTCCCCATTTTTGTTGTTGTTTATTTTGTTTTCACTTTTTTATATTATGGTATGTTTTAGATCTCATTTGCAATAAAATGCACAGATCTTATGTTTTTGGCCTTCTGATTTATATTTGCTGTTGTCCAGATTTATCTATTTGTATTTTTCTATAGGCTGCCTCAAATCTTTTATGGAAAGAGACAACATATAGGTAGGATTTCGAACATAATATGTTCCTGAAAATATACAGAAGTTGAGTGTGGTAAATATGGACTCTCTAGACCAGGGGTGGGGAACCTGTGGCCTTCTAGGTCAGGGCCTAGAAGTGTGGCCTTTTGAATGAATCCAAATTTTACAGAATGAATCCTTTTATTTTTATTAATACATTTTTGTTCATCTTTTATATTTTTATTTTATTTTTAAAATGAGTGTATTTAAAATACCAAAGAATAAAATAAGTTTCAACGAAATAATCCTTGCAGATTGACTGGCACAATTAGAACATTAGGAAGCCATGAGGGCTAAGTTGATGACTGCTGTGCTCATGATTTAGTTTTAACTTTCTGACTGGCTGGTTGGTGAGAGTTTATGGGGGTTGAATACGCCAGTCTGTTACCAGCTTTTGACAATGGTGTAGTATGTTTCTATTTGAAGTGGGATTTGTGAATAGTTGCACGGCTCGACAGTATTTTTTAATTCTGTCTGCTTAACAGCCCATCATGTCAAAAAAGACAACGAGAACACTGAAGGAAGAAAACAGAAGGATCGGGAATTGCAATATTATCTTGTTTCTGCTAAAGATAAGATGATTTGCTTGCTTTGTGATACTGTAATATCAACATTAAAGAAATTCAGTGCTCATCAGCATTATAACACTCATAAGGACCAAAATATTTTAAATTAAAGGAAGAGGCACGAAAGGTTGTATTATAGAAATTAAAAAATGAAAAGCAAAAGCAAAGACAATTCTTTCAAGCAGCAACAAGACCTGGAAATAATGCCACTGAAGCAACTTATAAAGTAGTATATAACTTATAGTACTTTATAAAGTATACTTGGGGAAAAAAGGGAAGCCATTCAGTGATGTAGAAATTGTGAAAGAACGCATTGTCGGGGTTGTAGGATGCTTAGACCCCAATAACATTTCAAAGTGCAAACAATTGCCTCTTTCAAGGAGAACCATAACTGATGGATTAGCCTTCAACTTAACAACTTCATGCAATACTTCAAAAGGAAAATACGTATTATTCAATCACTTTGGATGAATCAAGTGATACTACTGACTCGACACAGGTTTTATACTTCATTTGGGTCATGACATTTTGCCACGAAGAGTTACTCGCTTGGGACACTCTTGTGAACAGAACACGGGGAATAGATATCGTCAACAACTTTCAAGATAAATGTCATGAAGTTGGACTGAATTTGGTAAATTTAGTGAGAAGTACAGATGGTGTACCTTCTATGACAGGAAAACGCAAAGGATTTATTGCACAGATTAAAAAAATATTAACAGAAACAGATGCTGATGTATCTTGCATCAGCAAAATCTCTGTGCTAAAGCTACTATTTGAAGTGACACTTTGCAACAAGTTACAAGTATTGTTAACTATATTCGTGCAATGCTAAAGTTGAATGATGAAGTATTCAGTGTGGATTTGCCATATCATTCTCAAGTGTGTGGGCTATGGCAGGAGGACAGGTGTTAGCCAAAGTTTTGTCTCTGCAAGAACAGATAGTTAAATTTTTTGAAGAACAGAATCAGCAATGTGAATTATTGAAAGAAGACTCCTACAGGAATGCAGCATTTCTGTGTGATATGTTAAATTAAAACGACTTGAATATTTCTTTGCAAGGTAAAACTAAGTCTACATATGATATGTGGCAAAAAATCCAAGCTATCATTTTTCAAAACACTTCTTCAAAAGGAAATTTCGGATGAACATTTTCCCCAGTTAGCAAAGGTCATTGATCAGCAGGATGATAGATGTGAATCATTTGAAGACTATGCAGCTATTATAAACCTATTAATTGGAGAAGACAATGAAAGGTTCACTGACTTTGGGAATCATGACATCACACTCAAATTAGCATTTCAGCCTCACCTAGGTGATATCACCAAGGCACCTAAAGAACTACAGATGGAATTGGTTGAGCTCCCAGTAGATGACATTTTAAAGTCATCGTTTGATGCTAAGAAAGATCCAATTGAAATATGGAAAAATGCAGTAGAATACCCACGTCTTTGGCAATGTGTTTGAAAAATACTTTTTTGCTTTTCAATCACTTATTGCTGCGAATCTACATTCTCCTACCTGACCCAAATCAAGATGCCCTTAAGGTTACAAATGACTGATACCCATTTAGAGGATCAACCGAAACTGCTGACCTCCATGCTGCAACCAAATATTCAGATGCTTTCCAACAAAAAGCAGACACAACAAGGTCATTAACAGGTTAGTTAACTTTAAAATGAACAAATAGTTTTCATTTTTTGAAATTAAGTACATAGTAGCTTAGATTTTTACAAAATAATGTACATTTTTAAGTACATCTAATTAAAGTTTTTTGAATGCGACCTTATTTGATTGTAGCTAAATTAATTTGGCCTTCCAATGTGAAAAGGTTCCCCATGCTTGGGATTTAGGTATTATAAGGAGGGGCTCTGTTGCCTAAGAGCTGAAAAATAGTGTAAAATCTGAAACTGTACTTTGCCTTTTAAGTATGTATAGTCTTGGCTCATACATATCCAGCATTTATCACTTTTGTTCTTTTCCCTTACATTTGAGTACATATTAATATCTTTAAGTCCATTGAACACTGGATCAAGCTTTAAGAACTGCCATTTGGGTACTTATGTCTATTTTTGTCCTTTGTGTCAAAGGGAGTTTGTCATTAAAAGAGGCAGGTAATGCATTCACTACATTTCTTAAATAATTCAACAAATATGGCTCCACTAGCAAAGTTGCCAAAACTGAACTGGTGACTTGTGGGAAGAGCCCAAATGTCATCGAGATTTTGTGTGCAGTTTTAATTGGGGCTTTCTAGAGTAGTTTAGGATAAAATTGTCAATGTATAATTTTTGAAAATTCAGGTTGAATGAAAGTTGAGGACTATTTATATAAATTTAAGGGAAAAAGGCATGATTATCCACATTAAAAATTTTTTTAAATTTAATTTTATTTTTTAGAGACAGGGTCCTGCTCTGTCATCCAGACCAGAGTACAGTGGTTTGATCATAGGTCACTGCAGCCTTGAACTACTGGGCTTAAGCAGTCCTTCTGCCTCAGCCTCCCTGAGTAGCTGGGACAGCAGATGTGTGCCACCACACCTGGCCAATTTTTAAAAATTTTTTGTAGAGATGGGGTCTTGCTATATTGCCCAGGCTGGTCTCAAACTCCTGGCTTTAAGTGATTCTCACACTTCTGCCTCCCAAAGTGCTGGGATTACAGGCACGAGCCATTGTCCCCAGCTGATCCCCATTTTATAAATAAAATGTCTTTTTTTTTTTTTAATTTTTTTCTTTTCTTTTTTTATTTTTCTTTTTTTTCTTTCTTTTTTTATTTTTTTATTTTTTTTTAATTTAATCTTTTATTAGACTCAATACCATTCACAATATAAATAAAATGTCTTGAACTCAACTAGTAGATAGAGATCCCATATTCTTTTTGCTCAAATCTAATGTTCTTCATTTTACACTAAACTGTCTTCCTGCCTGTCCTTCTGCTTCCAGATGCTTTAGCCCTTTCTCCATCTGTGGCCACCATGAAAAGAGCAGAAACTAGGAAACTTCTAGGGCCCTGCCAACATGTCCCCCTGGTGGGTACTTTTGCCAGAGCCACACAAATCTGCCAGCCTTGACTGTCAGCTGTACAGGACAGCTTTAGACCTCATCTAGTTCTCCCTCACTGTAAGATGAGGAGTTTGTGACTCCCAGAAAGGTCATGCAGAGAGATAAGGGTGGAGTCAGGACCAAACTTCAGACTCCTGGCTACTAGCATTGCTAAAGTATGGCAGCTGGTCCTTTCTGAGGTGCCAGGTGATTTTAGTTGGAATATGGAAAACATTCTTGTACTTAATGTCTTATTTTAACATGTATTAAGAGAAAAGTACAGCGTTTCCCAAAAGTCGCCACAATTTTACAAAATTTTTCCTTTGTATGGAGACTACAAAGTTAATCCATATGTAGTATGGAGACTACAAAGGAAAAATTTTATAAAACTTTGTCATGAACAGTTTATAAATAAAGGTACATTTAGCTACAATTTCCCATTTTCCCTATGTATGGCAATTTTGGGGACACCCTGTATAACTAGCACTTTATTCCTTAGAATGAGTAAGTTAATAGATCACCTTGCACAGGTTTTCCCTTAAAGGGATCTATTAAGTTATAGTACAGGTGATACATGCAAATGGCAAAATCTGTGGATGTAGAAGGCAAATGCTGGGATTTGGGGAACAGTTGTAATCTACTTTGTGTCTAGCCTACTTCCTGCATCCATGGATGGTTCCTGCTCTGGCTGGGCTTTCCTGTTGTCTCTTGTGCTGCTCCGATTCTCTATACCCTTTCCCTTGCTGCCTCCTGCTGGCTTTCCTCAGATATTAAGTACAAAGTAGTCACATTCCCCATCTATTGGTGTTGCTGCTTCACTGAAGGAAATACCTCTAGACTGACCACTCCTCCTCCCTGTCAGTAGGTCTACCCCAACCCAGTGTGTCCTGAGGCTTCAGGGTAAGGCAGTTAGTAAAATTTTTCTCTCCATATCCTGGGAGGTAAGGGGAGCAGTTAGAAATTTTCCATTTAAGCATGTGCTCCAGGTGTCAAAAGTTGACAGGCAGGACTGATGGTATGGCTTGCTGTCTCCAAACCTTACTTTTAACTCCCAACATTGCCTGCCCCTTGCCACAGCCTCCTTCTCCACATCTGTTGCTGTCTGGGTAGGCCCCAACTACCATTACATGTGGAATGGCTGAAACCAGTTGCATTACAAGTTTGGGTGTCTCCTGGGCGTTTGGTGTCTTTGGCTTGTGAACACTCACTTCTTGAGGGTGGGCTCTCCCCCAAGATGAGTCTCTACCATTGTGTAGAGCATTCCCAAATCAGTTTTTTTGGGTTAGAAGGACCCTTTAGATCACCTGGTTGGACCATCATTCAGTACTCAAATGAAAATCTCCTTTACACTGTCCCTCCCAGAGGTCATGCAGTCTTGGCTTCATCTAGGGAAATCCCTTCCCTATATATGTAATTCTTTTCTCATTAATTCTGAGACAAAACACATAACAAAACACACCTGTCCTTTCCCTCCCAGATTGTGGAGACTGTATTACGCTTAATGAGAGAATGTGTTAGTCATGCTGGAATGTGAGAGGACTAGGACTCTAAAATGGGTTCTTATTGTTACTGCAGATTATCAGCTCCTGAGGGGAGGGAGCCTCAAGAGGCCTAAGATGCCTTGAAACTAGACACAGAATTTTGTGTATGTGTACAGTTTTTTGAGAATAGGATTTATAGGTCTTGGTAGAGTATCTCAAATGTCTGTGATCCAAAAAGGAGTCACTAAAGGAAGAGCAAATCCTGAAAGGGAAACAGCAGGTTTGAAATAGATCCAGCAGGCTGTTGTGAGCAAGATCTTCCCCTGCCTTTTGGACCTTGCATTGGGATTCTTAGCCAGAGGATTGTCCTCTTTCATTTTATAGTCCTTCAGGCCTTTCTGACAGTTTCTGGGAAGATGGGCTGTGTTTGTGCTCTTATCTTTCCTATAAGTTTTCCCTTTTCCTTTTAGAAATAGGTGTAAAGATGTGTGAAGCAATCTTTATAGCTTTCTTTGTGGCCTCAGAGTTACTCTTCCATTATGACACACTCCATGAGATCTGACAATTATTCTGTTGTAATGGAATTTGGCATAATGAGTATATATTTATTTTTCAGAATGAGGTGATTGATGAGGCAGAGAAATAGTTCTTTGCCTCTGTGATGAAATTTGCAAGTTAAAAAAAAATTCTTGAAACTATTAGGGCTAAGATTCCTAATTCTCTTGCATTCTCTGTTTCATTTCCCAACATACCTCTGCTCTATCAGATAGCATAGATCAATTTTTAAGATTAATATGAATTCTACTGAATTTCTTTGGAGGCTTTAAAAAAGTGAACCACATTTATATAGCCTAGATTGTTCCAAAGCCAGAATTCAATATTGGAAATCCTTTTGTATAGGAAAGGCAAGGATTGTGGAGATGACAGGTGTTCTGAGGCAGCCTGCTGAAGAGAAGAGAATGCTGCTTTAGAAGACAGATGGCTGGGTGCTAGCCACTGGCCCTAACTTGCCAGGTGACTTCAATCAAGTTGTTCTCGCTGGGTCTCATTTGTATAATGGGAATAATGATGCCTCCTTTCCATATTTCATAGGGTTGTTGAGAGGCTCAAAGGAAAGTAGATATGAAGAATGCTTTGTAGGCAAGGAGATGCTGTCCTGTCTCTGCTTTTGAGTCTTTTTAATGTTGCTAAAATAACTGGCGTTTGGTTAGGATGTTTAACATGGGAGGTTTATGGAGTCATTGCTGCTTGGTGGCAGGTTATAATTCTCCCCCAACCCAAAGAGTGCTTTTGTAATAGAGAATGAGCAGTGTGGAAAGAGGGTCTAGAGTGTATTTTTTTTTTCGAGACAGTCTTGCTCTCTTGCGCAGGCTGGAGTGCCGTGGTGTCAGCCTCGCTCACAGCAACCTCAAACTCCTGGGCTCAAGCGATCCTTCTGCCTCAGCCTCCCGAGTAGCTGGGACTACAGGCATGCGCCACCATGCCCGGCTAATGCCTTTTCATATTTGAATTACGTAAAAATTCCTATTCTTCCTATTCTTTCTGCTTCTCAGATATCTAATTCATGATTCTCAAACTTTTTGGTCTCAGCACCCCTTGATCTTAAAAAGCTTTGGTTTATATAGGTTATACCTATTGATATATACCTTATTAAAACTTTTTTTAAAAGTGGTGGGAGGCTGTGAGGGAGGGGTGTTCGGTTGCTTTGTTTGTTTTTGTTGAGACAGAGTCTTACTTTGTTGCCCTGGGTAAAGTGCAGTGGCATCATTGTAGCTCACAGCAACCTCAAACTCCTGGGCTCTAAGCGATCCTCCTGCTTCAGCCTCCAGGGTAGCTGGGACTACAGGTATGCGCCGCAACAATGGGCTGTTTTTTGTTTTTTTTTTTCCTTTCTTTTTGGTAGAAACAGGGTCTTACTCTTGCTCAGGCTAGTTTTGAACTCATGAGCTCAAGCAATCCTCCTGCCTTGGCCTCCCAGAGTGCTAGGATTACAGGCGTGAGCTACCGTGTCCAGCCCCTTATTAAAGCTTATAAAAAAAACAAAAGCTGGGTGAGGTGTTGGGCACTTGCAGTCCCAGCTACTTGGGAGACTGAGGCAGGAAGATCATTTGAGCCCAGGAGTTCAAGGCCCGTCTGGGTAACATAGCAAGACCCTGTCTCTAAAAAAATTTTTAAAAATAAAATGTTTATTAATTAATTTAAAGGCAACAATAGAACCATCACATGTTAACATAAATGAAATATTTTTAATAAAAAATAACTTTTTCCAAACAAAATTTAGTGAGAAGAGTAGCATTGTTTTATTTTTTATAAATCTCTTAAATGTCTGGCATAGTAGAAGAAAGTTGGATGCTCATATCTACTTTTGCATTGAGTCTGTTGCAATATGTTGTTTTGGTTGATGACTATGAAGAAAATCCAACCTCATAGGTGTGTATTTGGAAAAGGGGAGGTTATATAAATAATCTTTTCAGATAATTGTGGATATTCTTTGATGCTAAAAACTCTGCTATAGGTTAGTTACAATGTGGAATCTCAAACTATATCAGTGAACTTTTTATACCCTATTATATAAATAAATATTTATTGGTTTATTTTGTACTTTGAATGGATCTTTTACTAATGTGTAATTTTGTAGCATCATGCATTGGCCATTTGGAAAATACTGCAGATCTCCTAAAGGCTGACACTTTATACAATATCAAAAAATCATGTGTTAATGTTACTATTAAATAATACCAGTCTTACTAGAAAAGGCTGGGGAAGCTATCAGGCTCACAGTGGGAGATAACAGGTTTTCAAAAATCCTAAGTTTTGCTTGAATGCTAAAGTTTTATCATTGGTGATAATACTGTTAGGTTCAACTTTATTTTCAAGAAAATGTGGCCGGGCGTGGTGGCTCATGCCTGTAATCCTAGCACTCTGGGAGGCCGAGGCGGGTGGATTGCTCGAGGTCAGGAGTTCGAGACCAGCCTGAACAAGAGTGAGACCCCGTCTCTACTAAAAATAGAAAGAAATTATCTGGCCAACTAAAAATATATATAGAAAAAAAAATTAGCCGGGCATGGTGGCGCATGCCTGTAGTCCCAGCTACTTGGGAGGC
>CM052441.1:87842106-87882796 GCA_028533085.1 Varecia variegata
TCCTAGCACTCTGGGAGGCCGAGGCGGGTGGATTGCTCGAGGTCAGGAGTTCGAGACCAGCCTGAACAAGAGTGAGACCCCGTCTCTACTAAAAATAGAAAGAAATTATCTGGCCAACTAAAAATATATATAGAAAAAAAAATTAGCCGGGCATGGTGGCGCATGCCTGTAGTCCCAGCTACTTGGGAGGCTGAGGCAGTAGGATCGCTTAAGCCCAGGAGTTTGAGGTTGCTGTGAGCTAGGCTAACGCCACGGCACTCACTCTAGCCAAGGCAACAGAGTGAGACTCTGTCTCAAAAAAAAAAAAAAAGAAAAAAAAAAAAAGAAAATGTCTGCCAGATACCCATGAATACCTGCAGTTTATCTGTTATCTGTAGTTTCAAGTAAAAATGGTGTTCCATGAAGAAAGCCATTAATTCATTGCAAAACTCAAAAAAATTGCACAAGTACTTTTCAAGATAAACATTGTACTTATAAGTGCTTTATGCATATGTAAATCCATTTAATCACATAGAATGGTATTATTAAAAATGTGTACTTAAATACTTTTTAGTGCTTCATTAAAGACCTTCTTAAGTGAAACAGGTATTTTTTACTCTGACAGTGAAGAATACGTTGACTGGTAGTACAACTTGGTGCCATTGCCTTGGTTTGTGCTAGGGCAGCAGCGATTTTACTCATTGCTACTTCTGTATCATCAGTGCAAATGTCATCACAGTGACAAAGGCAGATAATGTCTTTATTACCACCCCCACCCCCTAAAGACAAAAGGTCCCAGGGATCCTTAGGGCTTCCCAGGCTACTGGTGAGAACCACTGATCGAATAGGTGCTCACAGCACTGACGGTCTTTCCCCTCTGTGTTGCTATTATGAGAGCACCCCTTCCATTAAAAGTTTTAAGTGGCTCTCAAATTCTTCACTCACCACAAGCACCTTGGTAGGTAACTAACATTGAATAACATACAGCCTTTCTTCTCCAAGAATTTTCTTGGGGATTGGAGAGTAAGGGAAGAGCACAGATAATTAAGGAGTTGTAATGTAAGAATTCCTTAAAAAGAATTACGTTAAAGGTGATACACAACAAAGGGAGTGCTAAATTTTGGATCTCACTGAGCCCTTGAACCACATGAAAACCAAACTGAACAACTCTACTTCCTCTCATATCAAACCTGTTTAAAATGCCCAAGTTTAATTGCCTTCACTGCACGTAGCTCCAGGCATTATAGTTTCCCCCTTCCTGTGTGTGTGTGTGTGTTGTTCTTTGGCTTTTGTACTTACCTATTTCATATTTACAGGTGTGTAGCCTTGAGCCACTACTATTGCTGATAATGCATGTTTCTTTTACTTGTCCTTATATTTAAATGTAAATCTTTATCTGCCTTAGCCAAATGTTGTTGAAACAGTGTTTGTTTTATTTTGGGTGACATCCTCTCCTCACCAAGTATGTTTGTTAGACAATGCACCAGGGACAGCGCTCTGGAAATAATGCCTTTTGTAGAACTAGGGGCTATTCTGTTTCCCCTTCATCCCCATTCCTCTAGAAGTCCTTAGGGCCATTACCAACTCAGTCTGGCTTACACCACAATATGCTGAACTTCATTTCATGGCAGCGATCCTCTTCCTTGGGGGGATTTCCATAAAACAGCTGAATCCCGCCTGGGTCATCGGTGGCAAAAGTCAGACACACGCTCGCCTGTCTGGGAGCCAATAGTAACTTTTACAAACGCTGCCTTTGGAAGCCCCGTGGTTCACAGGCTGCTTCTTTGGGAACAACACAGTTAAAAATACGTCTTTTAACAGAACAAAACACAAACATATAGATGGGATAGTGAGAAAGGCTTTGCCCTTTTGTATTGGGGAGAGATGTTCCAGGTGAGCCAAAAAGAGTACAGGGAACTTATGTCAAATTCCTTTACAACTCCCCTGGATGAAAAGCTGGAGAGAAGGGGACAGATAGGTTCGGGAGAGTCTCTGGCCCTTTAAGGAGGAGGGACAGACATAAGACTCTGTACCTTTAAGAGTCTCTTTGTCTAGAAACCTTCTTATTTACCCTCCTGTGCTTCAACCAAACTTCGACCGGCGATTCACAGCGCCCCACTACGCCGCCGCCCCTTACGCCAGGCTCTAATCGGCCGCGCGTTTGTGGCTGACCCTAAACTTTGCGCCTACGGCGCGAACCCTAGGAGAGGGTGTCGGTGCCGGGTCGGGACCCAGCGATGCGCCGTTGGCGCAATGCAGGGCCAGAGGGGCGGGGCTACGGCAGGCGGTCCAATAGGCGGGCAGGGGGCGGGGCTGGGTTCGGTTGTCTCGCACCCGGGTGACAGCTCGCGCGTGCTGATGATGGCGGTAAATAGAGGGGGGCCGAGGGAGGGGGCGGAGGAGGTGGGCAGGCAGCAAAGGGGGTAGCTCCAGGGGGTGGGGGGACTGGGACTGGGGAGGCCGCAGCGGCCAGGGAGCCCATTCTAAGACTCGGAGGCGGGGACAGGAGTCTCCGGCACACTAGCCCTCCCCTTTAAAGAAGCAAAATCCTCACACACCGGGTGAGGGGCGACAAAGGCGGCGCGCGCCTCGCGGGCGGGAGGAGCGGCGGCAGGGGGCGGGACCGCGGCGCCGGCGGGCTGGGGGCGCCCGGGGCGGGGGCGGCGGGAGGCAAGAGCCGGGAGCAGGGGCGCGCGAGCGCTTTATTTTTTGGCGGGGAGGGCGGCTACTAGGTTTGGGGTAAAAACCTTGAAGGAAGAGGGGAAGGAAGGCTTGGGGGCGGTTGAGGGGAACCGGGCTAAGAATGAGATGAGGAGGATTAAGGGGAGAAAGGGTTAGAAGCCGGGGAGAGGAGGAGTGAGAAACAGCCAGCCACGGAGGTTGGAAGGAGGCAAAAATCAGGGTGGGCATTCAGGGAAGCCGGGCAGGGAATGAGGTTAGGAAGACCAAGGCTGAGAAGAGGGACCCTGGGGTTAGGTGTAAGAGCTGCGGTTTGAAGGGAAAGCTTTGTAGGGGGTGGTACTGGGGCGAGGGGTACTGGGGTAAGAGTTGGAAGTGGAAGACAAGGAGGGGCAGAGCTGGGGTAATAGTTGGGAGAAGGGGAGAGAGAGTGATTAAGAGCCAGACGTGACAAGGGTGTGAACTAGTGCAGAGCGAGATGAGCTGAAGGACTAGGACTGGCGGTGTGGTGGGAACTGCTGGCGAAGGTTCTGAGAAAGGTATGGGTTAGGTGGGCAGTGGGTGTGAATTCCGTAAAGTGAGGGAGGGCGAATGAGGACCTGGACGAGAACCAGGTGGAGTCAGGAATAAGAGCGTGGTGGAAGGGCAAAAGGAAACATAAGAGATGGGCGTTTATCGGACAACTCCGGGACCAGAAAAGCTGAAAGGTGACTAGAGTAAGGGTGTAAGAAGTGATGGCTGTCTGGGACAAGGGTAACTGAGTAATCATGTTAATTGAAGAGGTTCAACAGGATCCAAGGTGGAAACAGTGAGGTAAAGAGACAGGGCTGAAAGCAAACGGGAGAGGAGCAAGGAAGAGATGGGCCCCAGGATTTAAAGGATAAGATGGGGAGTAAGGGAAGAGAAGGGGGCTAGGGGAAGCTGGGAGAGTCCTAATGGAGGTAGAGCTGGGGTAGATGCACAGGAGTGGGAATCTAATGTGCATGTTATAGGGAGATGCTCCAGAAGGTCTGCAAGAGTCAGGGCACAAATGCTGTAGTGAAGGATCAAGTGTTGGGAGCTTTTGGTGCAGAAGAGGAGGAACCATGGTGAGTGAAAGGGTACCTAGATACAGGGGTGAAAATTTAAAAGTAGGGTCAGGGGTTGGGGGGGTGCAAGAAAGGGATTCTTTGTTGAGAAGAGAACTGTGTTGAAACTGTGAGTCCTTTTGTCCCTAAAAGTAGGCAATTCCAGAAACCTCTTTTTCTCTTCAAGTAATCTTGAGTCCACTTCCACCTTTCATTGCTTTTTATTTGACTTTCATGCCCACTTTGAGGAGATGAGACTCGTTTTGATTTGATTTGATTGTATGAATGATAAAGCATCAACTCTGAGTGGTGAAAAGCTCTGCATTTCACTAGTGTTGTGATAATGGGGGGAAAAGGTGTGTTATTTATAGTGTATCTACCTGTGTAGTGTGATAGTTCTGGTGTTGTAACAGTGTTGTACCTGACAAGTGCTGGGCAGAGTGTTTTATCTCCAGCATTTTCATTTTCAATGAAGAGTGCTCTGTTGTTGGGATAAAGAGAATCTTTTTGTTTCCATTAGTCAACCAGGTTTCTGCTTAATTGTTTTCAGTGGCTGGAGAATACTGAGAAATCATTTTAGAGAAAGACAAATAACCAACCAGGAAAGTTTACTGGGGGAGAGATTTAAATCAGGGCTGCAGGCTTTGAGTTCCTAAATGACCTGTAGCCTGTGTGGGACCTTTCATACTGCAGTAGGTAACTCACCCAATTAACAAAGTGGAATAAGGAAAGGGAGAATTGTAGAGTGGGTAGAGGATTTTAGAGTGGTAGACTTATTTTTTAGGTTAAATAATTTATGAGTAATTTTTATGGAAAAACATCTCTAAGATAATATTACAAGCTGGAGCTTTGGACAGCTCCACTGCCTCTCTTGTGTTTTACAGTTGTGAATAAAGAAGACCAGATTAGTATTAATTTTCTAGAAGCTTTTGATTTTTAAGACACTTTTGGAAATTAAAAGAAAGATAAATTTGGGACAAAATTTAGGTTATTTTTACTTAGTATTTGGCTTTTATGATTTTTATTCTGAAATGTTTACATTTTGCTTAGAATGTGAATGAGTATGTATTTTGCATTTGATAATACCAGATGATAGCATATAACGTACTTGGGAAAAGATACAAACTGTTCTTGAGAATTTTCTTTGGAATTATTTTGTTAGTGTACATTCAGATACACAAAGATACTTTCTTTTCCCCCAAAGTTGTACAAATTTTGGATTGCCACTGTTTTGTGTGTGTTTGTATAAATAGCAAAGGTTAGATTTATGACATTTGTGGTAGTTAGCAAAGATTAGGTTTTGATTTGTGGATATCAGAAACACTGGTTATTAGTATAGATGAATAATTAGAACTTAATTCTTTCTGGATTCAGCTGCTTTGTTAGCAGCATGGTATTTAGTTCATAGTTTGTTTCCTTATTCTGTTAAGCATATGTTCAAGGTGATTAGATTGATTTAACATAGGATTTTTTTTAAATTACTATTTTTGCTGCTAAGTTTTAAGGGGATTAATTTGAAAATGTTAACTTTCAAGATGAAGAGTAACTTTGATATGAGCCACTTGTTTCTGTGAAATGTATGTGCATATTCCTTTCCTTTATAGATGTATGGGCTGAGTTAATAGCAGGTTGTACTCTGTGTATGGTATTGCCATTTTTAAAATGTGATTGTCTTAAACATGATATCTTTATACAAATTATTTTAGACTTATTTGATATTGGCAAAGAAGAAAATATAAATTATAGGATCAAATGAGGGAAAGAGGTCCATTTGGGTCCTGCCTTTTGTTTCTGTATGCTGCCGTAGTGTGCTAAACCACTGATTGTCATTATGAATGGTTATTTCTCAGTTGATATTTCTAAAACTGAAAATGGATTTTTTAAAAAATTAGATAATACTATATCAATGATAAATTTAAGCTTTATTTTCGTTTGTCCATCAGTAGAATTCTACCCAGTTTAACCTTATTTTGATTATAATCTTATTTGCTAAGCAAAAAAACTTTTTATATTTTCAGATTTGAATGAGTAGGTTGTACATAATTAAATGTTTTTCTGGTTAATCGTAGATTCTTTGGATGGGAAGAGACCTTGAAAGGACCTCTAGTTTATCCTGCAACTTCAGTCAATATCCCACTTAAATCATTCCAGGTAGATAAAAATTTATCCTATTTTTTAACTCTTCAGTAGTGTGGCATCTTTGTAGATAATCTTTTCTAGCATTTAGTTATTTTCTGTACCAGGAGAGTCTGTCTTCTATTTAACCAGCACACACTTAATACTATATTTGTATTTGTTTCCTCTTGCCCCATTGTCAATTTTCGAAGAAAAAAATATCTGCTTACTATAGTATTTGTAAGACCTTAATTCTTCATAAACTTAATAATAGTAGCTAACCCATGTGTAATGCTTTTGTGCCAGACACTGTTATAAGCACTTTGCAAATTGTAACTGGTTTATTCCTCACAGCAGTCTTAAGAAGTAGGTACTATTACTATTCTCATTTTACATGTGATGAAATAGAGGGTCCTTAAGATTAAATGACTTGCCCAAGGTTATACTCAGACATTTCTACAACAACTTGTTTGATAGGTAATATTTTTTAGTACAAATAATACTGCTTTTTGTTAAAAGCGATATATTTAGTCTTTATTTTAGTTCAAAAGATAGACTTCTACCAAGTGTCAACCTTGGCATTTTGCCAGCAGAGTCTGTGTTCTGGTTTTACCTCTATTTGCCTGTTGTGAAGTCATCCCTACCCGCTCTCTTCTTCAGATTCAACACTTACCAGGTTTTGTTTGCCAATCCCTAAATTATCCTTGTGGTTCTGTTATTAATGTTTTCTCAGTCCTTTTCTAGATGGGGAACCTAGGGCAGGCACCATAAGGGTTATGTGTAATGCAAAGATTACATCAAGGTTCTCAAATACTTCTATTTTTTTAATTCCAAAATTATATTTATAAAACAACCCCAAACCAATAAAAAAAGTGCCTTGCTGCATTACAGATTAATTGTCTATCTTTTTAGCTAGAAAAAGGCCATGGATTTGTTATGCACTATAACAGGTTTATAGTTGAAAGATTTTCCTGTTTCAGGAAAAAATGGATTTTTCCTGATTTCCAGATTTCAGTGTAGTTACCTATAAGCAAAATATGTTCAGACCCTTACTGGTTTTTTACTGTCTTCTGTTTATGTGTGCCTAAGTAATATACTATGTCCATTTACCTATACTTTAATTGGTTAAATAAATTGATTGACTCATTTTAAAAAATAACAATTACTAATTTACTAAGTATCTGGTATGAGCTAAATGTGTGAATTGTTTGAAACTCAAAACAACCTGTTGTGAATACTCTATTTTTTTGATGCTTTTGATTTTATTACAATTTTCAAATTTATAGAAAAGTTACAAAAGTGATACAAGGAACTTCTGTATACCCTTGCTCAAAATCACCTATTGTTTTCATTTTGCCTCATTTGCTTTATCATTTTCTCTCAATTTTGAGTATTCTTCAACAAGTAAAATTGAAGAAAGTGCGTATGAAGGCTTTAATTTTAAAGAGAAAAGTGAAGAAGGTTTTGAGAACATTAGAATGTTTGGTATATGTTTGGTTTTAGTCAAGCACTTGAAGCAAAGGAACCTTTTTTTTTTTTTTTTTTTGAGACAGAGTCTCTGTTGCCCGGGCTAGAGTGCCATGGTGTCAGCCTAGCTCACAGCAACGTCAAACTCCTGGGCTCAAGCGATCCTTCTGCCTCAGCCTCCCGAGTAGCTGGGACTACAGGCATGCTCCACCATGCCCGGCTAATTTTTTTTCTATATATTTTTAGTTGTCCAGCTAATTTCTTTCTATTTTTAGTAGAGTTGGGGTCTCGCTCTTGCTCAGGCTGGTCTTGAACTCCTGAGCTCAAACGACCAGCCCGCCTCGGCCTCCCAGAGTGCTAGGATTACAGGCGTGAGCCACCGCGCCCAGCCAAAGCAAAGGAATCTTAAGATTAGATTTAGAGTGGATTTTGTGTTTTGATGCTTTGCTGTCTTTAGTACATTCTGAGAAAGATTCTTTCACCTGTGAATGACAGGATTGTAGGCCCTCCCATCAGCAAAAACTCTGTCCTGCTCTACCTCTCTGTTAGGAACCTCCCCAGTGCCTGGCATGGTCTGCTCACATGTGGGCGTGTCCTCAGGACATGCTAGCTTTGATGATGTATGGGTGATTGTTATGTGAGAAACAGGAATCGTGGAGCCTTTCATTACCATGACCAAGAAATATTTAGGTGAAATTCATATTTTGAAGATCCTTATGTAGCTTCAAGGAGCTGGAAAAGATCAAAGTACAAAATGTATTGCTTTAAGAACATTGGTTGGGCACTGTGGCTCATGCCTGTAATCGTAGCACTTTGGTAGGCAGAGGCAGGAGGATGGCTTCAAGCCCAGGAAGTTGAAAACCAGTCCGGGCAAGAATGAGACCCCTGTCTCTACAAAAATTAGAAAAATTAGCCAGGCGTGGTAATGCATGCCTGTAATCCCAGCTATTTAGGAGGCTGAGGCAGGAGGATCACTCAAGCCCAGTAGTTTGAGGTTGCAGTGAGCTACGATGATGCCACTGTACTCTAGCCTGGGAGATGGAACAAGAGCCTGTCTCAAAAAAACAAACAAACATTGGTTGGGATTAATACAAATAAGTTTGTCTTACTTATGGTGAGGGAATGAATAGACGTATCTTAACAATCTATTACCTTCCCCCCAAATAAACCTAAATTTGTGGGGTCTTTTCAATTTAACTGACCCCCTCTCCACTTCCAGTCATCCCCAGTGCTCATTAAAATGTAGCCTGTCCATTTGATAAAGGCATGACCTGCAGAAGGTCCTGTTGATTTAAGTGAAAGGAATATTAGTTGTATTCTGACAAATGTAAAATATAGCACTTGTGGGCTTATTTTCCTTTTCTTCCTCTCTTTAAGCGATCATCAAAGCTATGAAATATAGCTCCTTATTAAAGCTGATTGTGATAATTAAAAACACTTCCCTTTCAGAAGGATGAGAAAATTATAAATTATTTGGAAAGCATCTTTCTAGCTGTGCGTTATTGTTTCTGAGACATGGGCAGTTTTTAAAGACTGTAATACTGTTCCTTTTCCATTCACATGTTAATAGAAGTCTGGAAAGTAAGGCGCTCTCCTGAAATTTTCAGGGTTGATTTTTATTATATGTCAAGCTGTAAACAGCATTCCGTGACAGGTATTTTCTCTCTTTGTCTTCTATTGAGCTAATTAGTAATTTACACTCTAGTAGCATCTCTTCCAGCCTTACTGTGTGAAAACGCCTGCTACTCTGTGCCTTCCGTGCAGCCAGGGCTGGCAAATGATTGGGGGCAGATGTTGGTTAGCACATCAGAAGGATCAGGGATAAAATTCATTTTTGTGTGATGTTTTAAAAGATGTGTTTTAAAGGCTTTTGTATGTGTCCTTCCCCCACTCCACCATCCCCTGCCTGCATTCAAATAGGAATATTATGATCTTCTGTAACCCAGAGCTACTATCCTTGATTCAGTTTTGGATTGTTTTCTGTTCTGTCCCCCACCCCCACCCCAATGATGTGGGATTTGGGGCGGATTAGCAGGGCAGTCTGGCATAGTTTAGAGCCCACGAAGCTGGTCTTCATTACTCCCTCCCATCATCAGAATACAGAGCTTTCAGTCATTGTCTTTAGAACCAGCAGTGCTTGCTTCTCTTGCTGAGCAAGTAGTGTGAGGGATAAGGGGGCAGCACTGTGGCTAGTGAGTAAGGAAGATGCTTTTATATGCTACTCATAATCTATCCAAAGGAAGGATAGGCCCTACTTTTATGTCAGCTTTTTAAAAATGCAACAGAGAGTGACCAAAAGATAATTTATAGCTTGGCTTTAGCATTTTTGTCACATTGATGTCCTGTTCTTTCTTGCCTCCTGTTCTCTCTCTTTCTTTCAATCTCTGACCTGGGAAAGAAGATGTGTAGGATCTGTCATGTGTTCACTTGAATGGGTCATGTGGGCACGTTAAAATAGCAAGAGCTTTGACTTTGAAATACAGTCTTTAAGAATCCGTTTGTGCCAGGCACTGTGGCTCACACGAGGTGGCTCATGCCTGTAATCCTAGCACTCCGGGAGGCCAAGGCAGGAGGATTGCTTGAGGTCAGGCGTTCGAGACCAGCCTGAGTAAGAGTAAGACCCCTTATCTTCTAAAAATAGAAAAAAATTAGCCAGGCATGGTGGTGCATACCTGTAGTCCCAGCTACTAGGGAGGATAAGGCAGGAGGATTGCTTGAGCCCAGGAGTTTGAGGTTGCAGTGAGCTATGATGACACCACTGCACTCTAGCTGGGGTGACATAGAGCAAGACTTTGTCTCCAAAAAAAAAAAAAGAAAAAAAGAATCAGTTTGTTTTGTGAATATAAATTTTAGTTGAAAATTGAAGGAAAGGTAGATAGGCGTTTACTGACTTACCAGTTTTGAGCCAAAACCTTTCTTGAATGCCAGATAATTTGTGGTATTTATTTTTGCAGTTATGGATGCTAATTTATCAGGATAAGGTCAAAGTCCCTGTTAGAGCTAATTAGATTTTCCTTGACAAAAATTGTTACCTGGAGGTAGCCACAAAGAAAATCAGGTAAGAAAATGTGTGAATAGCCATCATTGCTAAAAGCATTGTAATCATAGACATGTAGCCCTTGACAGGAAATCAGCATTCATGAACAGAGGTCATCTCATTTATGTAAGCATTCATAGAGTTGTATGAGGCTTCATTAATGTTTTATTTTTATAAATCAGAATGTCTAGAATATCCCTATGAATGGCTATTGCTAACATGTACCTGTCTTATTCTCCTTTTTCTTTTCTTTTCTTTTTTTTTTTTTTCCTTGAGACAGGGTCTTGCGTTGTCACCTAGGCTGGAGCGCAGTGGTGCAATCACAGCTCACTACAGCCTCGAGCTCCTGGGCTCAAGTGATCCCCCTGCCTCAGCCTCCCAAGTAACTGTGACTATAGGCATGCACCACTTTGTCTGGCTAATTTTTTAAAAAAATTTTTTCTAGAGATGGGATCTCACTTTGTTGTCCAGGCTGGTCTCATACTCCTGGCCTCAAGGGACCCTCCTGCTATGGCCTCTCAAAGTGCTGGGATTACAGGCATGAGTCACCACGCCTAGCCTTAGTCTCCTTTTTCTATATTCTAATACAACCATCTATATCAATTATCTTAATTATATTTGATGCTCATGGCTAGACAGTAATTGCAGTCTTGTATTAATACCATAACATCTAAAAAGTTAAAGGTCAGGTTAATAAACAAACAACATTGCATATAAAAAAGTAAAATATCATCAAAATGAATTGATCAGAGAGGGGTGTTATAAAAAGAAAAAGTGAATACATGACTATGGAATTGAATATAATCTTAAAAGAAATCTTCCTAAAATATATTGCATAGCTTGAAAAGCTTATAACAGTGCATTTCAAGTAAAGGTAGGTAAGTGTGTTTTAATGAAGACATCAGTCTCATTTGTGGTTGACATCATTTTCTATCTATTCCATGCTAAAAGTCCCAAGTTGGTGAAACATTACCAGTCTTCCTGATTATACTGTTAATATAGTTCTTGAATTTTTTTCTTCATAGGTAGTTCAGCTTAGGCTACAACTAATAAAAAAGTCAAAATCTATTTAAGTTATAAATTCAGTAATCCTAATCACTTAAGTAAATATAAAATAAGACATAATTGCCACTTAACCTATCAGATGGACAAAAATTTAAAAAGTTGATGATAGCCAGTAGTGGGTGAGGATGTGAGAAATTTGGAACTCTCACATATCATTGGGAGGACTGTAGGTGTTCTTGGAGGTAAATTTGGCAGTGTCTATTGGAATTTAAAATGTGTATACCCTATGACCTAGCCGTTCCACTTCTAGGAATTTGTTCTATTGATGCATTCATACACTTGCATGAAAAATATGTTTACAAAGTTTTTCTCTATAGCACCGTTCATTATAGTAAAAATTGATGTTTGTCAGTCAGGGACTGGGTAAATAATTTATAATGAGTCCACACAACGGAATACCACTTAGCTGTTAAGAATGCAATAGATCTCTACTTGCTAATGTGGAAAGATGTTTATTAAGTTATTAAAAAAAAGTCATGTTATAGAACAATATGTATAGAATATTCCTATTTTCGTAAAATGGAAGGACTGAGATTAAAGTGTTCCTTTTTGGGGGAGGAAATGTTCACTTTTTACTCTATATACATCTAGAAGTGTTTAATTTTAACAAATATGTGAGGTTGGGTTAGTTGACTAAGAGCATTTTTATGAAGGAACCTTCTGTAGCAGTAAGGAAGGGGAAGGAAGTTGGTTAGAGAAGAGAACTGTTCCATTCATATGAGAACTATTAGTTGAGTTTTTGAGTCAGAAATGAGTACTGGAATGATAGGGGATATAGTAGAAGTTGAGGCCCATTGGTGGAGGTTTTAAAGGCAATGATACAGAGCCTGCATTTGATTTGAAAAATGATCTATAAAATGGAGATGATAATAGTACCTAGTTTATTAGGTTGTTATTAGTTAATGTATTAATTAATGTGTAAATTAATGTATTGCCTTTTATTATGTGTGGTGATGATTCCAGTGACCCCACTGATAGATCGTGTAGTTTGAGTTTTTTCTGGTAATATTACTGGTTGGCCAAACCCTTCCTATTATTTACATTTGGATCCTCCCACCTAATGACACTTAGTATCAAAATCTGAAATACTGAAGTATTGCAATTTAGAGACTTATGGGCATGTGATATCCTACAAGCTGTTAGTTTGCTGTACTAATATTATCATGTATATTAATTAATATTTGGGATTTGTGGCATTTCATTATGAGACATTAAAAAAGGGGAGAACAGGTAATTTTTTGGAAACTGTTATTTGCTGTGCCCAGGGAATGTGGAGTAGACATGTTGCTTTGCACTGAACGTGTTAATCAGTTTTTGTTAGCAGTGTGGCATAATGAGCATATTAGCTACAACACCTACATTGGCAGCCAGCAGTCTGCTTGTGAAATCTTTTAGAAAACAGAAATCTGGTGAGAAGTGTTTCTGAGCAGTTGTATCTTTGGGTTGGGGGTGGGGGGAGGAATTACGAGAACAAATAAAGCCGAAACAATTTCTCCTCCAAAAAGTAATTGTTTCACCACTCCAAGCCATGAGAAAAGGTATTTTACCTGAGGATTGAGATATGGTAGTGTAATTTATGTAGGGCTTTAGAGTTCTTTTTTGTAGTTTTGACTTGTCATTTAAATCTGTCATTTAAAGAACTTCAAGATATATTTCCATTTGATGAAAAAATTTTGTAGAGTATTTTAAGGATGATGACTTTCTCACTTTATAGTATATACATTGTAATATAAATTATTTTTCCTTTCCACTTCCAGTTAAAACATATCTTTTCGAGGTTTAAAAAATCAGAAATAACAAGAAAAATTTCTGTTTAAGCAGAGTTTTTGACAAGAAGTGTTCAATAAATTTTTATTGAATAAATTAGTGTATGCTTCAATGCAAAATATCATTCTGAATTTGGACTTCATACTCCCATGATTTGGACCCAGTCTAGCATTGGAGTACAAAGGCCTGTTCAGCCCTCATTCCCATGTGCATTTTCCTCCCCTACCCCACGGGCACCTTCTCTAATGCGTTTGATATATGTCCTTGATTCCATATACAACTTTGTAAAATGCTTTGTGATTTTTTTTTTGTATATGTATCTTTAATTACAAAATAGCTCATTATGCCACACTGTTGTAGCATTTGACTACAGAATTCTCCCTGTAAAATTGCTGTAGGTCTTACTCTGGTTTTTAAAACCTTAGTACTACGTTTTAAGATCTATTTATGTTGGATGTAGATTTAGCTAATTGCTCCTAACTGCCGCATAGTATTCCATGGTGTGCATTCATTCCCATAGTGATGGGCACCTAGGCTACCACAAACAATGCTCAGTAACAGTCTTGCACATCTCCATTATGGACATGTTTGATAATTTCTCGAGGACACAGATCCAGGAGAGGCACTGTGGCTGTAAGGCTGCTGAATGATTGTATCAGTTTACATCCCACAAGCATTGGGTTCTTATAACCTCCCCAACACTTGGTATTGTCTACATTTCTAATTTTTGCCTTTTAGTATTTCTAATACTAGTGAGTTTGAGCATTTCTTCATATACCAGTAAGCTGTTTTCCTTCTGTGAATTGTCTCTTCATATCCTTTGTTTCCTGTATTTTTCTTGTTGATTTATAGAACTCCTTTTATATATATAGAAAGTATATATGTATATATAAAACCCCTGGTTGGTTTTGGACCATACAAATATCATTTCCTGAGGTGTCATCTATTAATTTTGTCTGTGGTGTTCTTTATTGAACAAAAATGCTTGATTTTGATGTAGTCAAATACCTTTTTAGCTTTAATATATTTGCCTTATTAGTGCTTCTTGGACTTAGGTCACCAGATTGTCTCCCTAAATTTCTTTCTTTTAGCTTTATGGCTTCACTTTTCCGCTTAAGTTTTTAATGTGTATGGAGCAATCTTTGAATGTGGTGTAAGATTTGAATCCAGCTTTATTTTTCCGGATTTCCCAGCACTATCTACTAAACGAGCCAAATTTTCCAGTTGATTTGAGGTAACACCCTTATTGTACATCAAGTTTCTGTTTATACATAGGTGTGTTTCTCACCTTTCTATTCTGAGATTTCTTTTTAATTTTTTGAGACAAAGTCTCGCTCTGTGGCTCAGGCTAGAGTGCTGTGCTATCAGCCCAGCTCACAGCAACCTCAAACTCCTGGGCTCAAGCAATCCTCCTGCCTCAGCCTCCTGAGTAGCTGCGCTACAGGCAGTGCTGTGGCCAGCTAATTTTTTCTATTTTTATTAGAGACAGTGGTCTTGCTCTTGCTCAGGCTGGTCTTGAACCCCTGACCTCAAGCGATCCTCCCGCCTTGGCCTCCCAGAGCGCTAGGATTATAGGCATGAGCCACCTCTCCCTGGCCCAATTTTTTTCTAGTTTTAGTAGAGACGGGGGTCTCGCTCTTGCTCAGGCTGGTCTCGAACCCCTGAGCTCAAGCGATCCTCCTGCTTTGGACTCCCAGAGCGCTAGGATTATATGCGTGAGCCACCATGCCCAGCCTCACCTTTCTATTCGGTCCCATTGGTCCATTTATCTCAGAGCTTCTTAATGGGGGCACAGTTGGTACAGTGGGTGTGTTTAGCATCACTGGCCCCATCCACTCAATGCCAGTTGTACCGCCCAGTCATTGTGATATCTTTGATGTCTGTGCATTTCCAGACACACCCTAGAGGAGATCCTGCACCATATCATGTTTATTTCTATAGCTGGATTTCTTCATTTATCTAGTTCCCCTCCCTCCCTAAATGTCCTGTTATAATTTTGATTGAGATTATACTTTTAGATTAATTTAGCAAGACTTGGCATCTTTTTACAAAATTAAGGCTCTCCATCCATGAGCATGAAAGAATGAACTTAGTATTTTGTAATTATTGTTATTTTTTTATGGTTTTATTAAGCTGGAGGAACTTTTGGGTATGCATTATATTTTGTAAAATAGTAATTTATTGGCCGGGCGCGGTGGCTCACGCCTGTAATCCTAGCACTCTGGGAGGCCGAGGCGGGTGGATCGCTGGAGGTCAGGAGTTCGAGACCAGCCTGAGGAAGAGTGAGACCCCGTCTCTACTAAAAATAGAAAGAAATTATCTGGCCAACTAAAATATATATATATATACAAAAAATTAGCCGGGCATGGTGGCGCATGCCTGTAGTCCCAGCTACTCGGGAGGCTGAGGCAGTAGGATGGCTTAAGCCCAGGAGTTTGAGGTTGCTGTCAGCTAGGCTGATGCCACGGCACTCACTCTAGCCCAGGCAACAGAGCGAGACTCTGTCTCAAAAAAAAAAAAGATAGTAATTTATTTTCTCAAACTTTAAACAGGGAAGAAAACCATACTTTATGAACTTTCATAAAGTTTATGAAAGTTCATAAAGTTTATGAAAGTTCATAAAGTATGGTTTTCTTCCTGATTCCAGAAAACTATGAAGCAAAAAAAAATTTTTTTAACATTTTACTTGAAAGCTATCAAGTTGAATGTTTAAAAAAATTCAGTTAGTTACAGAAATGGTACAGTTAAACCACCTTGCTAATCTATTCTCATTGTCTTTATTTATGCTGAAAAATTAGAGCAAGTATTTTTGCCAGAATGATTTGATTTAGTTTAATTAGTTTTAAAAAAATCTCCTTCGGTCAAAATCAGTAGTTCACCAAAAAGTATCAGATCCAGCTATTTCCCCCTGTTTACAGTTTCCCTATATGTCAGAACACTGAATAAATAATAGGTAATATCCTTTTTACCTCCCCGTCCATGAAGAGCCCAACATTTGATCAATAAGTATGGTTTAACATACACTGATTATTAGTAGATGATATTAAATGATTAGCAAATGCTTTATGATACCCCTCATTTTGCTATAAAAGGGCAATAGAAAATACAGATATTTTGTTTTTTAAAGTATTTGGAGATAGAGAAAAACGTATTTCCTAATTGAGATGTCATTTCTTAGGGTCGAAGAGAAAGCTGGGCAGCAGTTGTTTTAGATTTGAGTCTCTCAGTCTTCAGAAAAGAATGAGTGACTTACTCAAATTGCTCCTTGCCTTGTTCCAACAGATTCACAGTATTTATGCTTTCCTTTCCTGAGAAAGCATTACAGTTTTTTAAGTGTTTTCATTCCTGACCAAGATGTAATGCAATCAAGTTATTCCTCTGACTTTGGTTTAGCATCTGGTAAAAAAGAATTTGATTTGTTAAGTGGTTGACATAGCTATAAACCATGAACTTTTCCCAGTGACATCATAATATGTTAAAAAATTTTTCCTTTTTTTTTTCTTTGCTGGTTTTTTGGCTATGACTTTTGATTAAGTATCTATCAATAAAACAATATTTCCTGCTCTTAATTTTATCCAGGCACAGCCACAGTCTATGCTAAGGGGTGGAGTTTTCCAAATACTTTGATTTTGCTGTGCCTTGAAAGATTTTTTTCCTTTGGTTTCCCCCCCCCCCCCCCGAAATCTTGCTTGGAAAAATCGTATTTTTAGATATGATTTTAAAACATTTATTTTAACCTTTTCAAGAATCTTTTAAAATTTAATTTTTATTAATGCTAAGCCTGTACATAGCATAAAGAGTATATTACCTGCCTTTCCCCTCCCCAACATTTGTCCTCTCCAGGGACCTCCACTTTCTACTCTTCTACCTGTTTTTTGTTTTGTTTTGTTTTTATATTTATTGCCATATTTCTAAACAGTAGGCTTATACTAGTCTTTTTAAAAATCTATATAGATTGTTCTCTAGACCTACACAGCTATCATCCTAGGATCAACTTTTTCCCTTGTCCTGGTATTTCCTGTGCCTCCATGTATGTTGGAGTCCTCTGTTTCCTGGCCCCCATATCTTTCTCCCTTATTTTTTATATTTTAATTTTTGTGGAGCACATTCTCTAGCAGCTCCTGAGAAAAAGGTATATGGAATGTAAATTTGTTTTGAGAATCTGCATATATAAAAATGTCTTAATTTTCTCTCATACTGATTTATAGTTTACCTGGGTATGGAATTCTAGATGGGAGAATATTTTCTCTGAGTTTAACAGTCATTGCTCTATTGATTTCTGGCTTCTGTTGCTGCTAATGAGAAGTCTGATGGTGTTCTGATTCTTGGATTTTTTTTTTCCTCCCTGGAAATGTTCCAAAATTTTGTGATAATCTTTCTCACTCTGGGCCTTGTTTTATCTTTTGTGCTGGGCACTCTGAGGGTCTTTTCAATTTGGTAACAGATTTTTCAGTTCTGGGAGTTTTTCTTGAATTCTTCAATTCTGACTAACTTCTCTTTCTTCCCTATTGCCCCCTGTTTTCTCTGTTCTTTCTCTCTGGAACTCTTATTATTTGTATTTGGAACTTCTGGACTGAGGAGTCCTTTAATTTTCCTATCTTTTCTATTTCATATCTTTTTGTCTCTTTGTTCTACTTTCTGGGAGGTGTCTTGATCTTCATCTTGAGACTTTTCTAATTTTATATTTCTGCTGCCATATTTTTAATTTTCAAGAGTTTTTTCTCTGAATGTCACTTTTTAATAGTCTATTTTTGAAACTTTTTTTTTTCATAGATGGAAAAGCTCTTCTCTGAGTATGTTAATTATGATTTTTTAAACAAGTTTCTTCAGCTTCCTGGACCATCTCTATTTCCTTAAAATACCTTTACTTGTTCATTTGTTTTGGTCTTTCATTTAGGGGATTTCCTTAAATGTAGAGCTTTGGCTATCTTACTCATGTTCAAGAGTAAGCTGCTAAAAAACCGAAAGCTGGATTTGCCAGAGTCGCAGCTTCTAAAGGTTAACTGGTGGTCTTCCTTGTAAGATGATTAGCCAGAGACCGAAATTTCTTTAGGGGTCACCTCTAGCAGTCAGTATTTGCAGTGTTTTTCTCTTGGCCAGGTTCTTCCCCAGAGAAAATGTTGCAGTTACCTGCTTAGGGCTTACAAACCTGGTTGCAACATTAGGGAACTGAGTGGGGAAAATGCTAGGAATGTCTCACCTCTCATGATATCAATTTCTCTTAATCCCCATCTTTCTTAAACTGGTGGGCCTGCCCCTGGTTTTGCCTAGTTCAGAGTCTCTCTGATGCTCTTACCAGAGAGTAAACCTCCCATCCTCTGCCTAGTGGCTACTTAGAGTCCAAGTGAGAATCTAGGGATAGAACTTTCACCCCATTCCTCCTCTTTTCAGCCCTTCCTGCCATCCTTCCTTTCAGAGGCATCCTGAGTTTTTCTGGTATATCTTAGCATAATTCAGTTTGCCGTGGGCACCCCCTCAAAAATGCTCTTAGGTTTTTGCTTTTTTTGCTCTGCTAAATCAAATAACTTACTCATCTGCTTTTCAGCTTCCAGAAGCTTTGTTGCACTTAACCAAAAACGATATGTAAGGTGATGTATGTTAATTAGCTTGATTTAACCATTTCAGAATGTGTATATATCAAAACATCACATTGTGCATCATAAATATATACAATTTTTGTCAACTATACCTTAATAAAAATAAATAAGTGTTCATCTTAAGAACAATACATTTTTTTTTTTTTTTAATTTTGAGACAGGGTCTTGCTTTGTCACCCAGGCTGGAGTACAGTGGCATGGTTATAGCTCACTACAACCTCAAACTGTTGGGCTCAAGTGAGCCTCCTGCCTCAGCTTCCCAAGTAGCTGGGACTACAGGCATGCACCAATATGTTCCACTAATTTTTCTATGTTTTGTAGAGACGCTATGTTTCTCAGGCTGGATTTGAACTCCTGGCCTCAAGCAATCCCCCTGCCTCAGCCTCCCAAAGTGCTAGTACTATGGGCGTGAGCCATGCTGCACCCAGCCATTTTTTTTTTAATGTTAAAAAGGTTTTTGTCCCAGATAGAGAGGGAAAAAAACCTTTGTTGTAGTTGTTTCCCCTCTTATTCTTTGTCCTTGTAAATTTTATGTGTATACTGCCACTGCCATTTAAATGGAGTTACGGAGGGAGCAGAGGTAAGTGCAGGCGTTTAATGTTATCATTTTCACTGAAAACCCAAGCTTATTTCTTTGGTATCTTGTTTAAACACAAAACTTAATAGCTGGGTGGCTTGTAGCAATTGCAAAATTTTGCTACAGTAGTAGAATTGTATATAACATAAGTTCATTTTTGTTTCTGTTACCCTCAATGATTAATGCCTAACATATAGTTTGCTATAACAGAATGACATCAGAATGACCGAGGATTTTGCCGATGGAATAATAGAAATTTAAGTCATTAAGTAATTTAAATGTTCCTTTTACACCAGAGCACTGGTGCCCAGAGGAAAGGCCATGTGGGGACACAGGGAGAAGGCAGCTGTCTGCAAGCCAAGGAACGAGGCTGCAGGAGAAACCAACCCTGCCAACACCTTGATCTTGGACTTCTAGCCTCCAGAACCGCGAGAAAATAAATTTCTGTCTTTAAAGAAAAAATGTTCCTTTTACAGATGTGGAAACTGAAACTCGGAGAGCAGAAGTGGCTAATTCCTATTCATTCGTCTCTCTAGAGCTAGAACTCAATTTCTTCTCTCACTTTCTTTTCCTTGCCAGTACAGTTCTATCTTCTCATTAAACTAACTGAAAATAGAAGCCCTTTATCTATTGCTTATGTCACCCAAATGTCCTATTAATTTTGTTTAGGCTTTAGGTCCCAGTCATTTGTAGAATTTTTTAAAATTTTATTTTATGTTTTTCTTCCTGTTAATGTTTGGGGTCTAGTTTTCAGTAAATTTTAAAACTTGAGAAAATTTATGTCTTACCATTTAAAGATGTTTATGCTTTAAAGAACTTATATTTAGCATTTATAAGATTTCTTTTTTCCTGTTATTCCCTTTGTCTTAGTGGGTTCCAAAAGTTCTTTTGAGAGAAGACTGGGAGGAGTATAATTATAGCAGGTAAAATTATTTAGAACTAATCAGTATACCTGTTAAAATTTTAAAGTATCATGGAAAGGGGAAGCAGGTATTATAAAAATGTCAAGGTTTCTTTGGAGAAATCCTTAGAATGGTTTCTTTTTTTTTCTTTTTCTTTCTTTCTTTTTTTTTTGTTTTGAGACAGAGTCTTACTCTGTTGCCCGGGCTAGAGTGCTGTGGCATCAGCCTAGCTCACAGCAACCTCAAACTCCTGGGCTCAAGCAGTCCTCCTGCCTCAGCCTCCTGAGTAGCTGGGACTATAGGCATGTGCCACCATGCCCGGCTAATTTTTTTCTATTTTTAGTTGCACAGTTAATTTTTTGTATTTTTAGTAGAGATGGGGTCTCAGTCTTGTTGAGGCTGGTCTCAAACTCCTGACCTCAAGTGATCCTCCCGCCTCAGCCTCCCAGAGTGCTAGAATTACAGGCGTGAGCCACCACACCCGGCCCATTTTATTTTTTTGATGAGAAGGAATTTCCATTCTGGTTAAGATCTTACATCCTTTAGTCTCTATTAAGCTGTCAATTAAGACCATAAAGACCCAGATACCAAACACATTTTAGGATTCTTGAATTCTCCCTGAATGATCTGGCTCTTTTTATCGCATCCTTCCCCAGAACCCCTAAAATGTTTGAATATCATTGTGTTTTCTTGCTAGAATAATGATGTAGTCTTTGCTCTCTTTGGTAGCAAAGAAAGAATAGCTAACACATGTGTAGCTCTTGCCAGTTTATAATGCACTTACACATATTTTTTTTTTTTTTTTTTTTGAGACAGAGTCTCACTTTGTTGCCTGGGCTAGAGTGCCGTGGCGTCAGCCTAGCTCACAGCAACCTCAAACTCCTGAGCTCAAGCGATCCTACTGCCTCAGCCTCCCGAGTAGCTGGGACTACAGGCATGTGCCACCATGCCCGGCTAGTTTTTTCTGTATATTTTTAGCTGTCCAGATCATTTCTTTTTTCTATTTTTAGTAGAGACGGAGTCTCGCTCTTGCTCAGGCTGGTCTCGAACTCCTGAGCTCAAACAATCCGCCCGCCTCGGCCTCCCAGAGTGCTAGGATTACAGGCATGGGCCACCACGCCCGGCCTACACATAGTTTCTTATTTGATCTTTGCAGCACCCTTGGAAGGGAGTAGAGCTGATGTTATATCCATTTACAAGTGAGAAAGTAGGGTTCTCAAGACATTAGTGAATTGCCCAAGGTCACACCACTAATAAGTGGATGACCTACGCCTTAAACTCGAGCCTTCTGATTCTTAATCTAAGGCTTTTTCAATCTTTCATGCTTTTATGCCCCTTATAAATTAATAGATCCTTCTAGTATCTTATTAGATATGGAAGTCAGTCAACAGGGCAGGTGGATTCCTAAAACCATTTTAATCCTAACCACCACGCAGGCATTTAGGGAAGAAACTGTTTAATGTGGGGCTTGACTGAGACTTCTGGATCTCTTAAATATCATTGTATTAATCCTCAATTTTTTTTATTTAAGAAGGCTAAAAAATATGAAATGTTTTGTTCTAATACAAAAATTTGTGTGTGAAAAGTTAATAAAATTACAATTTGCAATGGTAAATACCACATGAAGGTTTTAGTTGAAAGGAGGTACTTCAGAGCTGGGTGCGGTAGTGCGCGTCTGCAGTCCCAGCTACTTGGAAGGCTGAGCAGGATTGCTTGAGCCCAGGACTTCTAGGCTAGCCTGGGCAATATAGTGACACTTTGTCTCTTTAAAAAAAATAAATAAGTACTTTATAAATGTTGGAAAGCATATTGCCTAAGAAGTAAAATTTAAGATAAACTTAAATTTTAAAAATGGGGTCCTCTATCAGTGATTCATTCCACCAACAATGTATATTAATACATCCTTTGTACCACGTACTATGCTTTGTCAATAGGAGACAATAATGAATGAGAAACAATCCCTGCCCCCAGGAAGCTCACAGTCTAGGTTGCCATTCCATGTATGCTGTATAACACAGCTTCATAAACCCGTGGACCACATTTCTGTTTAATGGTGAAAAAATATTTCAATAGCTTACAGAAGATCAATCCATTTGGCAAGTGACACCACTATTATCATCTAGATTATTCTGAACTATAGTCAAAGTGTGTAAATACAGTCCTAGCATCCCTTGTGTTTCACAGGAATTAATAAATCTGTTTTGCAGTTTCTGTGCAGAGACCCTGAATTTGAACTTAAACCATTATTGAGAGCTGTAAATAGGTAAAATCCATAGCACACTAATAACATTGAATCTTAGAACAGTGAAGTCAGCAGATCTTGAACCTTTTGTTCATGCTATGTTGTGCACTGAAATGTAAAGTGTTATGTGTTTCTTATTATTTATCCTGGGTGATATGCACAAAATTTTAGAATTTTCAGTTTGAGTGGGTTTGGAAATCGCATAGTTCATCAGTGGCAGGCTTCCTGATACCTAGTCTAGTTCTCTTCCTACCAGTCAATGCTGAGCTTCGTAATTTTTTTTTTTTTGAGACAGAGTCTCGCTCTGTTGCCCGGGCTAGAGTGAGTGCCGAGGCATCAGCCTAGCTCACAGCAACTTCAAACTCCTGGGCTTAAGCGATCCTACTGCCTCAGCCTCCCGAGTAGCTGGGACTACAGGTATGCGCCACCATGCCCAGCTAATTTTTTCTATATGTATTTTTAGTTGGCCAGATAATTTCTTTCTATTTTTAGTAGAGATGGGGTCTTGCTCTTGCTCAGGCTGGTCTCGAACTCCTGACCTCGAGCGATCCACCCGCCTCGGCCTCCCAGAGTGCTAGGATTACAGGCATGAGCCACCGTGCCCGGCCTGGGCTTCGTAATTTAATTGTAATTGCTGATTGTGGTCTCCTTAAAATTTTATACAAGGTTTCCTTATTTAGCTGTGGATGCATGTAAAATTTTTCTTTATTTAGTTGCGTGAGTTTCCTCTGCCTTTGTATCTTCCAAGGCTTTTGGAAGCATCTAACTCAGGGTTTGAGCCACTGGTTCATTGGCAGTGACAATGTGGATATGTTTCCACTACAAAGCAGTCAGCGTTAGATTATCCTAGATTATCACACTTGCCTTGCCTACTGTCAGGGCTGTCTTGAGGCACCTGGGGGATATGTGTGGAAGCATTCCGAAAACCATAAAGTACTATAACAATATGTTTTGCTCTTATTCATGCATGAATCTTCTAATTGTATACTTGAGACTTTTTATCATAAGACATTTTGCTATGTAAGCTTATATATTGGGATAGGCCAAAAATGTGACTGGGTCAAGGAAAGCACTTAAATCCAGCAAAGCCTTGCTGATAGTAAAATTCTGGAGTAAATGGGTGGTGGGAAATAAGCCTAGTTTGTTAGTGCTTTAGGATGTAAATGGAAATAATAGGTGGACTTGAAAATTTTGTCTTTGTTTAACATCTAGCCTCTTCATTCTTTCATCAGTATTCTTGGAGCACCTAGGAAGGACTAGGCACTGTTTTAGACACCATAGATGTTCACAATAAGTAAAACAAAATGCTATTGCTGTTCTCCAGGAGCTTACAGCAGAAGGCATTTATAGACAAGGTACAACATAGGATAATACATGTTTGTATTTTGGAATGTGCCACATTACTGAGCTTGCTGAAAAAGGGGTAATCTTGGTTAAATTTATTTTCTGATTTAAATTTATTAATATTCTCTTAGTCAACTTTTTAAACTTTAAAAAAATATATTAGATTCAGGGCTTTTTGCATTGTTGCTAAATAAAAGTTTAAAAAATGAAAAAATAGAGGCCAAGCATGGTGGCTTATACCTGTAATCCCAACACTTTGGGAGGCCGAGGGGGAAGGACTGCTTGAGGCCAGGAGTTCAAGGCTGCAGTGAGCTGTGATAGCGCCACTGTACTCTGGCCTAGTTGCCAGAGTGAGAACCTGTCTCAAAAAGAAGAAAAAGAAACAATATATTATAAAATATATATGACATATTAAAATATTTTGAGATATAATATACAAATATATTTTAAAATATATAGGCTATTTTAAAAATATATAAATTATATAGTATATATATATATTTTTTTGAGACAGAGTCTTACTCTGTTGCCTAGGCTAGAGTGCCGTGGCATCAGCCTAGCTCACAGCAACCTCAAACTCCTGGGCTCAAGCAATCCTTCTGTCTCAGCCTCTCGAGTAGCTGGGACTACAGGCATGCACCACCATGCCCGGCTAATTTTTTCTATATATATTTTTAGCTGTCCATATAATTTCTTTCTATTTTTAGTAGAGATGGGGTCTCACTCTTGCTTAGGCTGGTCTCGAACTCCTGAGCTTAAACAATCCGCCCACCTCAGCCTCCCAGAGTGCTAGGATTACAGGCGTGAGCCACTGCGCCCAGCTTAGTATATGTATTTTTCAGATAACAGATCTACTTGGTAAGGCATCTGAACATTCCCTCTCTGACTACATTAATATTAAAGAGCTCTCAAAGAAAGGGCATTGCTGCTATCACCTTGACATTAGTTCTTGGTGCTAGTATTTCTTTAGAGCAGAAACGTAGGTTTGAATCCTAGCTCTGCCACTTATTAGCTGCGGAACTTATTTGTGCCATGGTGTCCTCACCTGTAAAATGGGAACAAAAATACCTACTTCATAGTTGTGAAGACTGAATGAGTTAATATATGTAAAAACACTTAGATGAGTGTCTGGCACATGTTAAAGGCTATGTAAGTGCTGTGGAAAACAGTGTGGAGATTCCTCAAAGAAATAAATATAGACTTACCATTTGACCCAGCAATCCCACTACTGGGTATGTACCCAAAGAAAAAGAAGTAATTTTATCAAAAAGATACCTGCACTTGAATGTTTATTGCAGCACAATTCACAATGGCAAAGATATGGAATCAACCTATGTGCCCAGCAATTCATGAGTGGATTAAGAAAATGTGGTATATATATATACCATGGAGTACTACTACTCAGCCATAAAAAGGAAAGAAATAATGTCATTTGCAGCAACTTGGATGGAATTGGAGACCATTATCCTAAGTGAGGTATCTCAGGAATGGAAAAACAAATCACATGTACTCTCTAATAATTGGGAACTAATTGATGGGCACAAAGAGATGTAAAGGTCATTTGAAATCAAGAAGAGGGGAGGGGGAAGCAGGGAAGGCTAAAAACCTACCTGTCAGGTACAATGAACACTATTTGGGTGATGGGTACACTAAAAGCCCCAACATAAGCATTATAAAAGGTATCCATGTAACAAAAACATTTGTACCCCCTTAATAATTTTGAAATAAAAAAAATTTTTTTAAAAAGGCTGTATGAGTGTAAATGGCTATCATCATCATCATCATCGTTGTTGTTATTTGGCAGAATAAGAGTAAGTGGGTAAGGTTTCAGGAGTGGATTTTCTCCTTTTCAAGCCCTGAAAATTGCTCTAAACTAAAGGTAGAAAGATACAGAAAGGAAACTAAACCTTTGTTGATCATCAGCTATGTGCGAGGCAGTGTACTAGTATTTTACGTGAATTCTCATTTAATCCTTACACCAGTGCTATGAAGTAGATTAGAAAACAGGCCCAGAGAAGTTAAGTAAGGTCTCATACTAATGAATGGACACCGTGGTGATAACTGGTCTCTGTTACTCCACATCCTGCACTCTTGCCTTGCATGACGCCAGACAGCCTGAGATTTCAGCATGTTTCACTAATAGGTAAGTTTGGAATATGCTTTCCTGACTGTTGGGGACCTCATTTCCCATGACCATTTAAAGGGATGTCATCCACATTTTTAGTTTGTTCCTACTGTGGTGTTATGTTTTATATATCTGTAATTCCACTTCCCTCCCATTCAAAAGTGTTTTGCAAAAGTTTAAATGACTTAAGTGGGCCCTAGATAGAAAATATTTGAACGTATGGAGTCTTATTAATAGTTTTCAGAATTGAGCTGGCATATTATAATTTCCCAGTTTTCAAAATCGCTATTGTAATTATTGAAGCTGTTATTCTTCACCTTAATAACTGTTTCCTGGGGCTTTAAGCCTAAACTCCATGTGGTTACATATCCTAGGTGGTACTTAGTATAGAACTGATTATTGTAGTCAGCTTTTGGGCTAAAACTCCTGGCTTCGAGTGATCCTCCCTCCTTGGCCTCCCAGAATGCTAGGATTATAGGCGTGAGCCACTGCGCCTGGCCTGTAGTCACATTTTGGGGAGCATCCAAAATTATCAAAATAACTTGGATTTAATTGCAATGAAGTTAACTTTAAAATTTTTGGTGCTTTTATGTTGAAACTAGGGTCATTTGGATAGGAAAGAGGGACATTTTATGGATGTGAAACTCACATATATTTAGTATCAGCTTAGCTGTTCATGGATAAGGTTGCTCCAGAACCCCCCTAACCCAGAAACTGTGGAAGTTGTAAGCTCTCCCTAAGAATATCTGTGTATTGCCTGGGCTTCATGATTTTGCAATCTCTTCTGTTTCCTGGGCCTGTACTTTCTTGCCTTGTGAGACTTATTTGCACCACAGTGCACCCGGATGTGAAACTTGCCTCCTCCTCTGATTTTCAGGAAGGCCCTATTCCTGGGCATTTATGGATTTTGTATACCTAACTGAAGAAAGGGGGTAAAATAGAGGTAGAATGAACCTTACTTTGCATTAATACAAACAACTTCTCTAATAAGGCATCCCCATTCTTAAAATGTTTTCAGACCTCTCTTGACTGGAGAGGTTCACCCCCACCAAATCCCAGCTTTGCTCCATTACACTAACTCTTCTCATCCTTTCTCTATCCTCATCATTCTTTTCCCCATTCCTTTCAGAGATAAAACAATTCTTCCCTTTCTCTATTGCAGAGCAGTTTCCCTTTCTTGGCAACCATTCTGGGATCTTGACAGCCATTCTGCAGGGAACCACCCACTCTAAGGGGAGTGGACATGAGAGGTGGGGGCCCATATTATGGGAACATATATTCACAAAGTTTCTTTCAAGAGGAATTCTTTTGTTGGCTGTTAGTATGGCAAAGTAGAGAATTTTGGGGGACAGATGTGGTGGCTCATGCCTGTAATCTCAGTGCTTTAGGAGGCCAAGGTAGGAAGATCACTTGAGGCCAGGAGTTAGAGACCAACCTGGCCACATAGTGAGACCCTGTCTCTACAAAAAATAAGCCGGGCGTAGTCGCACACACCTGTAGTCCCAGCTACTTGAGAGGCTGAGACAGGAGGATTACTTGAGCCTAAGAGTTCACGGTTACAGTAAGCTATGATCAGGCCACTACACTTCAGCCCAGGAGACAGAGTGAGATCCTGTCTCAAAAAAAATAAAGAATTTTTCATCCTGTTACATGGTGACTGAGCATACCAATCTCAAGCTTTATCGAGTCCTGCTTCCTAAATAAAGTATCAGAAACCTAAAAAATGATTATACATGTAATTTATCTAAATCATAAACTCTAGATATCTTTGGCTAATACAGTGTCCTAAAGAAGAATATATACTGCTTTTAAAGAAGCATGCTGCTTTCATAAAGGCCATAAACCCATTTAACACAAGAGTCACCTCATATCATCTTATTATATATTTCACTTATGCAAAAATAATTTTAGCTTTTGATACTTGTATTTTCATTACCATGAACTTTTTTTTTCTGACAATTTCAGGATATATACAAAGACAATGTGTAATCTTTAAAACCTAACACAAATTCAGAAGTACATTTTTTCAGGTAGTAAACCTTTAATACTTCTGTTTATGGATCAGTCTACCCATAAGTGACTAAATCTTTGGTTGCTCTTAGCAAAAAAAATCACAGTTTTTTACACTCTTGTATCACTTTTGAGTATTTGTAGGGAGTTCACTGCATTGTAATATATTGATCTTTTTTTGAATTTGTAAATAAAATTCATGAAATTGTTTTTTTCTTGCCATGTATTAGCCCAGCCTTACAGATTGTTTCCCCTCTCCATAGGTAATAGAGAAGAGGAAACCTAACCAATGATTGTGGGATAATATGGAAGAAGATGGAAAAAACTTGTTTAATGGGTAAGAAATAAAACTGTAATAAAACATTTTTAATGAAAACTATTCATAATAGTATTAGGTATGGCCGATCTGTAGTATGTGGCTGAGGTCGGCATACTGTTAGGGTAAATGATTAATCGCTATCTTTGTTTTATCCCTGTTCTGAACTTTTACCATCTGCTTCCATCTTAACCTTGTGAATTTTTCAGTACCATGAATTAACTTCAGCTAAGAGGGAATATTGCCATATTTCAAGATAAAATGGGACCTGGAGACTAGCAAACATACTAAAACAAGTCTAGGATAGGTCTTGAAACTTACTGTGGTTGGATAGAAACCAGGTCTGTCATGACCTGTCAAGAATACTTATTGACCCCTTCTTTTTTGCCAAATACCGTCACCTGCTGTGATGTTAGTCCCACCATGGGGATCCTGTTCATTTGAGCAAGTGCAGATGTGTGTCAGGTGGTAATCAAATAGAATTGTACAGATAGCCCAGTAAAATTTTGACTAATTTTTTATGAGATATAAAAAATATTTAATTACACAAATCCATACATTCTTATTGTCAATAATTCAAACATTATCGATAGCCAAAACCCTCTACCTGAATCTTAGCCCCCTCCCGGAGTGTATAAGTGCATGGAATGTATTTGTGCAACCTTCTTTGCCTAATGGTTAAAAACATGGGCTTGGAGCCAGATTATTTTTAACCAGCCACGGTTGATTTGACATTTGGGCAGGTTAATCTCTCTGTGCCTCAATTCCTTCGGGATAAGGTGGGGATAATAAAATGCCCATCTCATAGCAATGATAAGGATTAATGAGTTATTCCATGTAAAAAACTTTAAATAATGTCTGGAACATGGAAAGTGTTCAGTAAATGTTAGCTACAATTCTCATATATATCCCACTTAGCATTTTTATGTACCAACCATCCACACATGAATTTTTCTGATACACTCCAAGAGTTAAACCATCTCAGATAAAGTTAACCCTGGTGGCAAAAGATTTAAAAAATTTTTAATGAATAGTTTTCTTTTTGGCTTCATTTCTTTTTTTTTTATATATAGTTTTATTTATTTATTTGAGACAGAGTCTCACTCTGTTGCCTGGACTAGAGTGCTGTGGCATCAGCCTAGCTCACAGCAACCTCAAACTCCTGGGCTCAAGCAATCCTTCTGCCTCAGCCTCCCAAATAGCTGGGAGTACAGGCATGCGCCACCATGCATGGGTAATTTTTTCTATATATTTTTAGTTGGCCAGCTCATTTCTTTCTATTTTTAGTAGAGACGGGGGTCTAGCTATTGCTCAGGCTGGTCTCGAACTCCTGAGCTCAAACAATTCTCCCACTTCGGCCTCTCAGAGTGCTAGGATTACTGGCGTGAGCCACCACTCTTGGCCTGGCTTCATTTCTAAGTATACTGCTATACTATGTGTAAGAATAGAGTTATACACCTTCACTTCTTACTGCATATCTTAAGGCTATCATAGTTTGACTTTGCCTGTAAAAATATCTTGTCAAAGCAGGATGCACAATTCTCTTGTTTCTGGATAGCTATGTCATTTGATTTTGTTAAGATTTTGTCAATCTATTTTGAAGGACAAGCTTTCTTTTTTTGAGACAGAGTCTTACTCTGTTGCCTGGGCTAGAGTGCCGTGGTGTCAGCCTAGCTCACAGCAACCTCAAACTCCTGGGCTCAAGCGATCCTTCTGCCTCAGCCTCCCGAGTAGCTGGGACTACAGGCATGCGCCACCATGCCTGGCTCATTTTTCTATATATTTTTAGCTGTCCATATAATTTCTTTCTATTTTTTTTTAGTAGAGACGGGGTCTCACTCTTGTTCAGGCTGGTCTCGAACTCCTGAGCTCAAACAATCCGCAATCCGCCCGCCTCGGCCTCCCAGAGTGCTAGGATTACAGGCGTGAGCCACCGTGCCCAGCCTTTTTTTTTTTTTTTTTTTTTTGGGACAGAGTCTGGCTCTTTTGCCCTGGGTAGAGTGCCGTGGCGTCAGCCTAGCTGACAGCAACCTCAAACTCCTGGGCTTAAGCAATCCTTCTGCCTCAGCCTCCCGAGTAGCTGGGACTACAGGCATGCACCACCATGCCTGGCTAATTTTTTCTATATATTTTTAGTTGTCCAGATAGTTTCTTTCTATTTTTAGTAGAGTCGGGGTCTTGCTCTTGCTCAGGCTGGTCTCAAACTCCTGACCTCCAGCGATCCACCTGCCTCGGCCTCCCAGAGTGCTAGGATTACAGGCGTGAGCCACCAGGCCCGGCCGACAAGCTTTCTTGAATTTCCTTTTTTCTTGTTGCACTGAATCATAGTAGTTTTGGAAATGTCTTTGATATCTTTTCCATGGCTTGTCAGCACTTTCTTAGGTGCTGCAGAGTATTACCTATTTTAAGAAGGAAGGATATCTGGAAAAAAATAATCTATTTTTAGTATTAATATTTCCTTCTTGAATTGTTCTGAGCCTCTATTAGATTATTATATACTATTCTATCTGCTGTGACTATAGTGAAGCTGCTTTAGAAGACTTAAATATAAAAACAGAAGTTAAAATTTACTGAGTATTTATTGCATGTCAGGCAATGTGTTAAGTGCCTTCCTCATTTATTCATCATCTCATTTATTCCTGTCATCCATTTACAAGGTAGATAGTGTTATTATTTTCATCTGAAGGCTGAGAAAAGTGAGGTGAAGATTAAGTAACTTGCTCAAAGTCACATTGTAAGTGGCAGCTTCAGGATTTTAACCTAAGCCTATATTATTGACCAGGGGAGTGCTGGCCTAGTTAATAAACTCTTATAAGGTTTGCTGAGGTGGGTGTGAATTTAAATAAAACATGACAACCAAATATCTCCTGAAAAAATTACCATAACTAATTTGTTTTTACTTACCTGTGAGAAGGAAAATTTGAAATCATGTATCTTCTTAAGTACAGGAAAAATGATGTGAGATGATTATTCATAAATAATTTTCTTGACCATACTTAAAGGAAGACAGCTGTTTTCCTTCCTTAAACTCTTTTGTAATAGACAGAAATCACCTGAACTAGCTAAAGAACAATACAGTTTAGAAGGGATTAGAGTGTGTTGATTTGTAGATTACCATTTAGCAGCTATTCATAGAAACATACAAACAGAAAGATTGAACTGTGCAGCAGTTTGGAACTGATTGATAATTGGAAATTGCTCTTTTGTCCTGTTAAATAATATTTGAATGACAGTCAGCAGAAAGTTGTATAAGAGAAGAAAAGCCAGGAGAAAGGTGACTTATGGGTCTTATAATTAGAATGTCACTTATAAGTAATGGCCTAAAAAATAAATGTACATTAACAATTGACATTTATATAGGAATTGGAAGGAGTTATACTATATGGTTTTTGTTCTGAGATCTGCCTTGTCAGAAGCATTGGCTTTTCTTTTCTTCAAATAGCAATTCATTTTCTACTGAAATACAGTGAAGTACAAAGAGTAAGTGACATTTAAAGTAACAAGTATGCTGTTAAAATGTCTTGGCCTTCCTTAAGTGTGGATGCATGTAGTAGTCAGTGGTGTTTTCCTCTCTTGGCTCTGTTTTTTAAGCCTCTTTCCCTTGCTTGAGAATCGATTCTGAATGTTGATAAAATTTATGGCTCTTACTGTACATATGTTTTGAAACAATGTCTTAAACAGTGATCCATGAGCTCCTCGGACCCTTTCAAGGACTGATGAAGTCAGAACTATTTGCAATACTAAAATATTATTTGCTTTTTCCATCCTCATTTTCTTATGAGTGTGCAATGAAATTTTCCAAAGGCTACGTGTATATAACTGACTGAATGCAGAAGCAGACATTAAAAAGATTTGCTAAAATGTAAAATTGGGCCATTCTTCTCACTAGATTTGCTATTATAAGCACTGTGATATGTTTCTACATCAAAACATTTCAATGACCCCAGTGTGGGCTAGAGTGTTTGCCCTTTTTCACCAATGTACAAAACTCAGAATGTTCTTTGTATGGTTTACTCCCAACTTTGGAAAGGACCTTTCAGGACAGGCTTTTATTTTATAGTATTAACTGAACACCTGCTATGTTCCAGCCTTGTTCTAGGGGCTGGAAGCAAGTCAGTGAACAAAATGAAAGCAAAAAAATCTCTATCCTACTAAAGTTTACATGTTAGCTTCCATTCCAGCTTTTGAGTCCTTTGCCCCGGACACAGCTCCCTCTTCAGGGGAATCTCAGATTAGATAGCCACTGTGAATCTTAAACACTGGTGTTTCTGAGTGGCTGAGTGCTGAGGATAGAGTGGCTTGACATTTTGTGATTTTTTTTTTTTTTTAAAAGACAGAGTCTTGCTCTGTTGCCCAGGCTGGAGTGCAGTGATGTCATCATAGCTCACTGCAATCTCCAACTCCTGGGCTCAAGGGATCCTCTTGCCTTAGCCTCCCGAGTAGCTGGGACTATAGGCACACAACACCACGCCTGGCTAATTTTTCGATTTTTTATAGAGACGGGGTCTCACTCAGGCTGGTCTCGAACTCCTGACCTCAAGCAATCCTCCTGCTTCAGCCTCCCAGAGGTGCTAGGATTACAGGTTTGAACCACTGTGCCCAGCCTATAATTTTCGATTATTAAAAAAAAGGCACCGAATAATTAGGATTTTTCAGATATTACCTGGAACTCCAATATAGCAATGAAGATGGGCCTATCACAGTCATACTTGTTGTGATTGATTTAATCTTGTTTTGCCTTCGAGGTTAGCGCCAGTTTTGTCAAGAAATTTAAAGAAAATTAAATACCAATGGGTGTTAAATTTATTCTAATTGTTTTTTATTATTTGAAGAAAAATGTTCTTACATGTATGAGATTTTCTTTGCCTGGTGAGTTGCTCCCAAGACCTTGTAATTTGTTTAATAGATTTTTATACAGAAAGAGATTACTTGGCTCATTAGATTGAGTCACTTAATAATGACTTGAAGGTTAACTAATACAGCCGTCATCCTTCTTGCTCACCAGCTAGACATTGATGTTAGCACTCACTAACTTCAGCCATTTCTAAGTGCAGACAATTGGGAATACCATTAGAATATTAATGGAAAAAGAAACTGACATTCAAAATGTGAATGACACAAAATTTTCTCTAAAGATTATTTTAAAATGCATTTTAATAGAAGTTCTTTTTTTTAATTGAATGCATTTTAATAGAAGTTCTTTTTTTTTTTTAATTGTGTGGCATTTTGGCCTTTCCTTCATTGAAGATGTGAAAGGAGCTTTTTGATCCAAAAAACCAAATGATCCAAATGGCTGCTGTCCATTAAGCACTGCTACCTGCCAGGGACCCCATTCTCAGCTGTGCCTGGTGCACCAAAGACCAGACCTTTTTTTTTTTTAAGGGATGATCTCACTCTGTCACCTAGGCTAGGTTGCAGTGGCTGAATCATAGCTCACTGTAGCCTCAAAACTCCTGGGCTCAGGTGATCCTCCTGCCCCGGCCTCCCAAGTAGCTGGGACTACAGGCATGCGCCACCACACTCAGTCAGAATATCTAAGGTTCAAATAAAATCCCAGTCTTGCCAGAGCTGAGGAGAGGGAATCCTCCTTATGAAGGGGGATTCTTATGAAGGTGTTCAACCAAACTGTTTGTTTTGGTCCTGTACCTTACCTCTACCTTCAGAGGTTTGTGGAGCCTCCAATTCCTGAGCCTTTCCATGTCCTGAAGTTCTAACCAACTTGTTTCTTATTTATTTCATCTTGGCAGCATTTAAATTTTATCCTACTTCTGTCTGTTACAGTTCCCATTCCTCCATTTACTGTCCAGCTTCCAGAATTTTCATGAAACCTCTTATTTGCTAGTCTGTCATCTTCTCACATTCTTTCTGTCCTTATGAATTCATGTCCCTTTTTACTCCTTTATTGTGATTTTACTGGGGTTTTAAGAGGTAGAGGAGTTAAATGTGTATATTCATTCTGCTGTGTTTTACTGCAAGTCCAAGGTTAAACATGTATTATCAAGCTCATGCAACATACCAGGAAGTGTGTCAGATACTTAGTCTTTTCTCTAATTTAAAAATCCCTTCAAATTCTATTGAGCTTAGAAAATTCATTCACATTAATATTTTGTTTTTTTTTTTTGAGACAGAGTCTCGCTCTTTTGCCCTGGCTAGAGTGCTGTGGCATCAGCCTAGCTCACAGCAACCTCAAACTCCTGGGCTCAAGCAATCCTTCTGCCTCAGCCTCCTGAGTAGCTGGGACTACAGGCATGCGCCACCATGCCCGGCTAATTTTTTTCTGTGTATATATTTTTAGCTGTCCAAATCATTTCTTTCTATTTTTAGTAGAAATGGGGGTCTCACTCTTGCTCAGGCTGGTCTCGAACTTCTGAGCTCAAACGATCCTCCCACCTTGGCCTCCCACAGTGCTAGGATTATAGGTGTGAGCCACCGCGCCTGGCCCACATTAATGTTATTCACCTAATTTTTTGAGCACTTTCTATATGGTGTCACGTAAAATTATTTTATGTAATCATCACAGGAACTCTGTGAGGTTTATAGATTATTATACTCCATTTTAATGAATATGGAAATAAATTCAGAAAAGTTAAATAATAAATTTAAAGTCATACAGCTAGTAAAAGGCAATGCCAGATTTGAGATAGGTTTCTAAAACAAATACGCTTTCTGTTATACCATCTATTGGATGTTGGATAGCTGTTGTGGGTTTTTAAAGCAGGAAAATACAATATAGAATGAAAGTATTATTTTTATTTAATACAGTGATAATATTTAATATTCACTGTAGTAGATCCAAAAAGGTCAGAGGCATCAAGATCAGCTAGCAGTAAAAGCAGTAATAAAGCAGGCATGCAGTGTTAAGGGCCTAGATTCAGGGGGAGGGGATAACGTGGAAATGGGGGAGGGGTGACTGGGTTGAAGAAGCAAGGGGGCCTTTGAATTCATTCTCTTAAATGAACTATTGTGATGAAGAACCAAGACCAGGGTCTGGTATTCCCATTTCTGAATACAAATTAGTAGGCCTTGATAACTGGATTGCGACATGAATAAGGAGTTAAAGAGAATGCCAAGTTCTTCCAGTCAGGTGAATAGGAGCGCCATATCTAGGACTGGGGAAAGGTGGGGAAAAGTGCTGAAATAAGGGGACATTAGTAAATTTAAACAACAGTATGTATGAATTCCATGGTTGCTTGAAGATATGAACATCTGACATGTTCTGTCTTCTTTTATTTTATGACATTTATCAGAATGTCAAAATTGTAACAGCTGTAAGTCACATTGTTTCCTGGTGGTAATATGTACTCCTATTTTTAAGCTGATGTTTTGTATTTTTAAATCTGTAATTTGAGGATCATTTTTCCTTTTGAAAGCAAGCATTTTGATTTCATTAGTGTTTTTGCAAATCAATTTTACAAGACCAAGAACCCAGTAGAAAAGACATGAATTGGCCGGGTGTGGTGGCTCCACGCCTGTAATCCTAGCACTCTGGGAGGCTGAGGCGGGAGGATTGCTCGAGGTCAGGAGTTTGAGACCAGCCTGAGCAAGAAGAGCAAGACCCTGTCTCTACTAAAAAATAGAAAGAAATTAGCCGGACAACTAAAAATATATAGGAAAAAAAATTAGCCGGGCATGGTGGCACATGCCTGTAGTCCCAGCTACTCTGGAGGCTGAGGCAGAAGGATTGCTTAAGCTCAGGAGTCTGAGGTTGCTGTGAGCTAGGCTGACGCCACGGCACTCACTGTAGCCCGGGCAACAGAGCGAGACTCTGTCTCAAAAAAAAAAAAAAAAGATATGAATTGACAATTCATGGTAAAAAAAAAATAGATCAATATTCATCATAATAAAAGACATGCAAACAAAATATGTATGTATTTGTTTAATTTTTAAAATGTCCTATTGAAACATATTTAATGATCTGTCAATCCCCAGTATTGGGGAAACCTGTACTCTCAAATACTATTGGTGGAGGTTGTCAGAGGGGGAGTGTAAATTAGTGTAACCTTTTTGGACGGCAGTTTGACGATATCTATCCAAAGTTTAGATTCATATATCCTTCAACACAGCAATTCATTTTCTGTAAAGTATCTTATAGACACACTTGCACAAGTGTATCATGATATATGCCCAACTATATCCATGGTGTATTGTTTATAAGATCATACAAGAAACACTGAAAACAGCATAATTTTTCTTTTTTAGGGAGGCTAGTAAATGAATTATGCAGTCCATATCATAGGATATGCTACTGTCTTTAAAAAGAGTGAGGTAAGATATATGGGAAAATGTCTAAGATACATTATAATAGGTTTAAAAAAAAGAAAGATGCAGAATAACATGTATGGTAAAATCTAAATTATTTTAAACGTATGTTTCTAAATGCATAAAATATTCCTGAAAGTATGCCCCAAAAGAATGCTCAGTTAATAGCAGTTGCCTCTAGAGAGGCTACTGGGGACAGAAAGCAGAGGGGGAGAGTATTCTTAGAATTTTTATATTCTGTACTCATATTAGTTTTATTTTTTTAGGTAAATAAAATTAACAGGAAAAAACAAGGGCTCCAGTTATCTTTTGTCTGTAATGAACCCTGCTTTCCATAATTTTCAAAAAATATTTCATTATGAAAAATTTCAAACTTTATATACCCTCTTTTTCTTTCTTTCTTTCTTTCTTTTTTTTTTGAGACAGAGTCTCACTCTGTTGCCCGGGCTAGAGTGCCACGGCATCAGCCTAGCTCACAGCAACCTCAAACTCCTGGGCTCAAGCAATCCTCCTGCTTCAGCCTCCCGAGTAGCTGGGACTACAGGCATGCGCCACCATGCCCAGCTAATTTTTCTATATATTTTTAGCTGTCCATATAATTTCTTTCTATTTTTAGTAGAGACGGGGTCTCACTCTTGCTCAGGCTGGTCTTGAACTCCTGAGCTCAAACAATCTGCCTACCTCAGCCTCCCATAGTGCTAGGATTACAGGCGTGAGCCACCACGCCTGACCCTCTTTTTCTTTCTTACCCTACTCATGGATTATTTTGAAGCAAATCCTAGCCATTATATTATTTCATCCATAAACATTCCATTTTGTGTCTCTAAAAGATAAGTTCTTTTTAAAAACATAACCATAGTAATCATCAAGCATATAAAATTTGATAGTAATTCCTTAATATCATTGACTATCTAGTAGTCAGTCTTCAAATTTCTACAGTTATCTCATTTTTTTAAATAGTTTGCTTGTTTGAATCAGGATTCAAATAAAGTTCAAGCATTGCAATTAGTTGATTATCTCTCTCTTTCTTGCCTACCTCTCTTCTGTCTCTCGCTCCCTGCCCCTTACAAACTATTTGTAAAAGAAACTGAGTCATTTGTCCTGTAGAGTTTCCTTCAGTTTGAATATTATTGACTTTATCACAGTGGTGTCAATTAACATTTATTATGTCCTTTACTGTGTTATGTATAAATTGGTAGTTAAATGTACACACTAGATTCATATTCTTTTTTTTTTTTAAGAAATACTTAATAAGTTTTATTATGTATTTTCATCGGGGAGTACATACCATCTGGATGTCTCTCTCTCTTTTTTTTTTTTTTTTATGTGAGTAGCCATTGATGGTCATTGCTTAAGTCTACTAATTCATAGGAGTCTTCTGTAAGTGCAACTATTAACTAGTAGCTCTGGCCAATATATTAAGTATTCTAGGGTATACAACATTTAAGTACAGATTACTTTAAACACTTTCTAACTTTTTATATTGTCTGCAGCTATTTCCATTGGTGTTCTAGTTTATCTTTGGACCCTTTCTTTCATCATGGTTTAAAAAGTACTCTGTTTGATCTGAAGGATTGTCTTATTTTTCAAACCCAAATCAAAAAATTACTTTTGCCTTCTCAATTTTTATCAGAATAATTTTTTCCCTTCTGAGGGTATGTAAAAGGAATCTTAGACATAGCAATTAATAATTTTACCAAAGAGGACACTGAAGTAGAAAGTTGTTTGTTTATTCATTCAGTCTTTCATTCAACAAAGTTTATTAAATACGTGCTGTGTTCTTGGCACCATGTCTGCCTCAGATTCATTATAGTTGGGATACAGTCAAGCAAACAGGCAATTACAGTGCAACATGGTAGATGGTGAATAAGAGAAAGTACACTTGTGCTCTGAGAGCACATAGAAGGTACACCTAACCCAGTCTTGGAGGACAGGGGAAGGTTTTCTAGAGGAAGGAATGGCTATACTAAGATGTGAGGGATAAATATGAGTCAGACTAAGGAAGGAGTGGGTAGCTAGGGGAATGATGAGAATGCACTAGAGGAGGGAGCAGTTTATGGGAAAGCCCAGAAGTAAGCGAGAGTAGTTCCTTAGGGGAACTAAAAATGATCTGGAACAGCTGGAGCATAGTCATGGTGTAAGGAAAGAGGGGTGGGCTAGAGAGGTATGCAGGATCAGAACACAAAAGACTTGGTGAACCATGTTGAGAAGTTTGGACTTTACCCCAAGGCAGTGAGAATGACATTTTGGGTTTTAGGCTGAATAGAGGAAGATCTATTAAAAGGCAGTCACAGTAAAGTGGACTAGAATTGATGATAGTCTAAATTAGGTATTGTTCATTCTTTCGGACAACGATTACTGGATGTGTTTTCTGCTAGGTGCTATTCTAAGCTTGGGATACAGCTGTGACCAGAATAGAACTCCCTGTCCTCATAGAGCTTATAGTCTAGAGGGGAGGACAATAAATAAGTAAGTATATACTATGTTTAGATAGTGATAATTGCCAGGGAGGAAAACAAATCACAAAGGGGCATAAGGAAATGTTAAGTGGGAAACGATTTTATATAGTATGACCAGGGAAGGGTTCCCTGAGCACACATCTGAACAAAGTGAGGAAGCAAGCCATGTGGGTACCTGAAGGATCAGCATTCTAGGCATCAGAAACAACTGCACAGGCTTGAGATGAGAGAGTGCCTGGTGTGTTGGGGGAACAGTGAGGAGGCCAATGTTGCTGACAAGGAATAAGTGAGGAAGAGAGTAATGAGAGCTGAGGTCAGAGAGGAAGGCGTCTGAGCCTGTAGATCCTTACTGGTCATCGAAAATATATGATGGAGAGAAATAGAGTCAAGGTTCATAATGAAGAATCAGTAAGACTTGGGGATTGACAGGGTACAGGAAGTGGTGAAGAGGAAGGAGTCTTGAGATGGGGAACTAGCACTGAGAGAGGGAACACAGGGATCTCAGAACTAACTGAACACTGTGACTTCATTTAAAAGAATAAAGCAGCTGGAGCAGACAAGCTTAGATGCCAATTATTATGCAAATCTCTTTTTTATTACAACCTTGGGGAAGAGGTAATATTGATTACACCCATTATAAAGGGGGGAAAAGTCTCTCACAATAGAATGGATTTCCCTTCAGTTTTGGTAGGTCTCTAATTAGGGACAGACTTTGTTTGGCAGCCAGGAGAATGCCTGAGTGATGGGGCAGCAATGCCAGACTAGATATGGATGGAGCCCCTAGAATACTAAAAACTGCTCCCTGACACAACCACTCCACCCCCCCACACAGACATTTACATTTTGTCCTTATCCTTAGTCTTTAAAATGTCTGCTAAATCCCTAGTTGACACTAATGTAGTTGAATAGTATAGCAGCTGCTTCTACCGAGAAAGAAGTCATTATGACTCTGTGCTAAACATGGTTTCAGGAGATTCATCCATGCATTGAATCCTCACTTACTGATGAACTATATACATCTCTGTGTGAGGCCTGGGTTACAAAGATGACAATAACAGGATCATTACTCTGGGTCTTAAGGACTTCAGGTAGATAAAGGAAACCAGGGATTATAGTTAGGCATACCTAATATTGGGTGTGAAGAAGATAATATAGGAATACCAAGGAAGAGTTCTTCACACTCTAGGCTCAGATAAGCTTCTAAAAGAGGAAGATAACTTCTGAATCCATGGTCTTTTCATTTACCATCTAATGTGTATGGAACACTCCCTTCTACGTTGGGTCTTCTTTTCAAGTCTCTCAGACCCACCCTCATGAGGAAAACTTTGTTTACGAGTCCCTGAATGTTCTTCCTTATTCTTTCCTAGTGTTCTATAGACTATAGTAGCCAGAGAGGAACAACTCAAGGTCAGTTAACAGAAAGCAAATCATATAAGCAAGTTCATGTGGATTTTATTTTATATTAATTTATAATGTTCATTAATAATGCTATTATAAAAATAGAACTATACAGAAGTAGCTTTAAAAATAAAGTGCCTTTTATCTTGTAGAATGGTATTTCCCAGACTACTTCTGTCATTTGTATACCGTTTTCATGATTTTTGCCACATTCCAGTAATATCTTAGAGTTAATATTTTTCTGTAAACCAAATTACTTTTTTTTTAAATTTAAAAGCCTACATG
>CM052441.1:87883296-87905150 GCA_028533085.1 Varecia variegata
GACTACAGGCATGTGCCACCATGCCCGGCTAATTTTTTTCTATATATATTTTTAGTTGGCCAGATAATTTCTTTCTATTTTTAGTAGAGACGGGGTCTCGCTCTTGCTCAGGCTGGTCTCGAACTCCTGAGCTCAAACAATCCGCCCGCCTCAGCCTCCCAAGTGCTAGGATTACAGGCGTGCGCCACCACGCCCGGCCTACCCTGCTTCTTAATAAGTCTTTTAGTGTTTGCCTTGGCACCCCGAAATGACCTAACCTATCCAAGTTCTCTGTGTTTATTTCTCGTCTTCCATATGAGATTGTAAATTCTGAGGTCACAGCTCTTGTTTGTGTTGGACAAATGTTTTAATATTCTTTTTGTGTGTGGTAAAAAGCACATAAAAATTTACCATCTTAATCATTTTCAAGAGTACAGTTCATTAGTATTTAGCATATTTGCCTTGTTCTGAAACAGTTCTTCAGAACTTTTTCATTTCGCAAATCTAAAACTCTATACCCATTAAATAACTCTCCCCCACCACCAGCCTCTGTCAGCCACCATTCTATTATACTTTCTGTCTCTATGAATTTGACTACTTCAGTTACCTCACATAAGTGGAACCATACAATATTTGTCTTTTTGTGACTGACTTACTGCACTTAACATAATGTCCTCAAGATTCCTCCATGTAGCATTTGTCAGAATTCCTTCCTTTTTAAGGCTGAATAATATTCCATTGCATGTATATACCACATTTTGTTTATCCATTCATCTGCTAACAGACATTTTAGTTGGTTCTAATTCTTGGCTATTGTGAGTAGTGCTACTATGAACATTGGTGTGCAAATGCCTTAGGGTCTCTTGAACTTCCATATGAATTTTAGAATGAATTTTTCTATTTCTGAAAATGCTGCTGGGATTTTGATAGGAATTGTGTTGCATCTGTAGATTTCTTTGGACAGAATTAATAACTTTTCACTTATTTGTGTCTTCTTTAATTTCTTTCAGCAATGTTTTGTAGTTTTCAGTGTACAAATCTTTCACTTCCTTGGTTAGGTTTATCCTTAAATATTTTATTCTTTGTGATGCTATTGTTAACGAGATTTATTTTCTTAATTTACTTTTGAATTGTTTATTGTTAGTATATATAAATGCAGTAGATTTTTGCATGTAGATTTTGAATCCTGCAACTTTACTGAATTTGTTTGTTAATTCCAACCGCTTTTTGTGAAATCTTTAGGATTTTCTACATACTAGATCATGTCATCTGAAAACACATAATTTTACTTCTTCCTTTCCAATTTGGATACTTCTTATTTATTTTTCTTAGCTAATTGTACTGGCTAGGATTTCCAATACTATGTTGAATAGAAATAGTGAGAGTGGGCATCCTTGGCCTGTTCTTTATCTTAGAGGAAAAGCTTTAAGTCTTTCACCACGGAGTATGATGTTAACTGTGGAGTTTTCCTGTAGATCTTTATGATGTTGAAGTAGTTTTCTTCTATTTATAGCTTGTTCAGTGTTTTATATCATGAAAGGGTATTGAATCTTATCAAATCCCTTTTCTGCATCAGTTGAGATCGTCATGTGGTTTTTGTCCTTCAGCTGTTAATGTGATGTATTACATTGATTAATATTTGTATGTTGAACTGTCTTGCATTCCAGGAATAAATCCTACTTAGCTATGGCGTATAATCCTTTTAACATGCTATTGAATGTTCTAGTATTTTGTTGAGGATTTTGCCTTAATATTCATTAGGAATATTCATCTGTAGTTATCTTTTCTAAGTAATGTTTTTGTCTGATTTTAGTATCAGGATAATGCTGGCATCATAGAGCTGAGAAGTGTTTCCTCCTCTTCAATTGTTTGGAAGAATTTGAGAAGACTTGGCATTAATTTGTCCTTAAATGTTTGGTAGAATTCTCCAGTGAAACCATGTGGTCCTGGGCATTGGTTTGTTGGGAGGTTTTTGGTTACTGATTCAATCTCCTTACTTATTGGTCTTTTTAGCTTTTCTATTTCTTCATGATTCAGTCTTGGCAGGTTGTATGTTTCTAGGAATTTATTCGTTTCTTCTAGGTTATCCAAATTGTTGGGTGTATTAATACAATTATTTACAATATTCTTATAATCCTTTTTATTTCTGTAGCATTGTTCATAATGTCCCCTCTTTCATTTCTGATTGTAGTTATCTGAGCGTTTCTTTTTTCTTAATCTCACTAAGGGTTTGTCAATTTTGTTAATCTTTTAAAAAAACTATTAGTTTTGTTGTTTTTCCCCCTATTTTTTAAAATTCTCTATTTTATTTCTCTCTGCTCTAATCTTTATTATTTCCTTTGTTTTGCTAGCTTTGGGTTTAGCTTGTTCTTCTAGTTTTTTTTGTTTTTTTTTTCTTTTGATGTGTAATGTTAGATTGCTGAGTTAAGATCTTCTTTATTCTTTTACAACTATCAGCTTCCCTCATAGCACTGCTTTCCCTGAATTTCATAAGTTTTGGTATGTTTTCATTTTCATTTGTCTCAAGGTATTTTCTAATTTCTCTTATGACTTCCTGTTTGACCCTTTGGCTGTTTAAAAGTAGGATATTTAATTTTCACATTTTGTGGATTTTCTAGTTTTCCTTGTGCTACTGATTTCTAGTTTCATTTCATTGTCATTAGAAAAGATACTTTATGTGATTTGAGTCTTCTTGAATTTGTTAATACTTGCTTTATGTCCCAATATGTGGTCTGTCCTGGAGAATGTTCCATGTGTACTTGAGAAGAATATATATTCTGCTCTTGTTGGGGGGAGTGCTCTGTATATGTCTGGCAGGTCCAGTTGGTCTGTAGTGTTGTTGTTCAAGTTCTCTTTTTCCTTATTGACCTTCTGTCTCTTTGTATCGATTATTGAAAATGGAGTTTTGAAGTCTTCTACTTTTATCATGTTGCTATTTCACTCTTCAATTCGGTCAAAGTTTGTTTCATATATTTAGGAGCTCTGAGGTTTGGTGCATAAATATTTATAATTGTTATAGCTTCTTGGTTAAGTAACCCTTCTATCATTATATAATGTCCTTCTTTGTCTCTTGTACTAGTTTTTTATTTAAAATCTATTTTGTCTGACATTAGTATAGCCACTCCTGATCTCTTTTGTGAGCATTTGCATGGAATATCTTTTTCTATCCTTTTCAGTCTGTGTTTCTATAAATGTAGAGTGATTCTCTTGTAAACATCATATAATTGGATCCTAAGTTTTTTTTAAAAATCCATTTTGTTAATCTATGTCTTTTGGTTGGACAGTTTAATCCATTTACATTTAAAATTAATTCCTATAGGGAGAGAAGGACTTGCTATTGCCATTTTGTTAATTGTTTTCTGTATATCTGGTAACTTTTTTGTCCCTCTTTTTCTTGATTATTGCCTTTCTTTGTGTTTTGTTGACTTTTTGTTGTGATATGCATTGATTCCTTCTCATTTCCTATTACATGTATGTTCCATAAGCATTTTCTTTGTGGTTACCATTGTAATTACACAAAACATCTTTAAAGAAATAGCATTCTGTTTTAAACTGATAAAAACTTTAACCACATACCAAAACTCTACATCTTTATACCTTCACCCCTCTTTGTTATTGATGTCACAAATTACATCTTTATATATTGTATGCTCATTAACATAGATTTATAGTTTTTAAAAATGTTTTTGTCATTTAAATTTATGCACCCAAATGTAGCACAGGTTACTATATTTGTCCACACATTTACATTTACCAGAGAACCTCATATTTTTGTACAGCTTGGTGTTGCCATCCACTTTCATTTCCACTTGAAAGATTCCCTTTGGCATTTCTTTAGACCAAATCCAGTGGTAATGAACTCCCTCAGCCTTTGTTTATCTAGAAAAGTCTCAATTTCTCCTTCATTTTTGAAGGATAGTTTTGCTGGATACAGTATTCTTGCTTGCCAGTTTTTTTTTTTTCCTTTCATCACTTTGAATATATCATTCTACTCCCTTTAGCCTGTACAGTTTCTGCTGAGAAATCTGCTTATAATCTATGGAAATTCCCTTGTTGATAAATCACTTTTCTTTTGCTGCTTTAAGATTTTATCTTTGGCTGGGTGTGGTGGCTCACGCCTATAATCCTAGCACTCAGGGAGGCTGAGGCGGGGGATTGCTTGAGCTCAGGAGTTCGAGACCAGCCTCAGCAAGAGAGAGACCCTGTCTCTACCCAAAATAGAAAGAAATTAGCTGGGCAACTAAAACAGAAAAGGTTAGCTGGACATGGTGGGGCACGCCTGTAGTCCCAGCTACTCAGGAGGCTGAGGCAAGAGGATTTCTTGAGCCCAGGAATTTGAGGTTGCTGTAAGCTAGGCTGATGCCATGGCACTCCAGCCCGGGCAACAGGGCAAGACTTTGTCTCAACAAAAAAAAAGAAAATATTTTTATCTTTGTTTTTGACTTTAGATAATTTGATTATAACATGTCTGTGTGATTTATCCTAATTGGAGTTCTTTGAGGTTCTTGAATCTGTACATACAATTTCTCTCCTTAGATTTGGGGCACTTTCAGCCATTATTTCTTCAGATGAACTCTCTGCCCCTTTGTCTCTCTCTTCTTCTGAGTTTTCATAATGCACATTTCATAATGTATTCTCTTGTTAGTGTCCTATAAGTCCCTTAGGCTCTCTTCTTTATTCTTTTTTGTTCTTCTTTTTTTTAAAGTCATCATTGACTTTTATTTGAGATTGTAGAATTGGGCATTACTTCTTCTTTTTTTTTTTTTTTTCACAGATGATTAGAATAGTTCATGGGTATTACTTCTTTCTATGCAAGTGTTCCCTCTTCTTTTTGCTCCTCTGATCCAATTCCAAGTGACCTGTCTTCAAGTTTGCTGATTCTTTCTTTGGCCTGATCAAGCCTGCTCTTGAACCCCTCTAATGAATGTTTCAGTTCAGTTATTGCATTTTTTAAGCTCCACAATTTCTGTTTGGATCTTTTTTATGGTTTCTTTTTGTTAATATTCTTGTTTTGTTCATGTATTGCTTTCCTTATTTTGTTTAGTTTTACATCCATGTTCTCTTCTAGCTCATTGAGCATCTTTATAACAGTTATTTTAAATCCTTTGTCAAGCATTCGTAGATCCACATTTCTTTAGGTTCTGTTTTCTGAGTTTTATTTTGTTGCTTTAATTGAGCCATATTCCCCTGTTTCTTTGTATGCCTTATACTCTTTTGCTGGGATTTGGGCATTTGAAAAACAACCACTTTCCAAGTCTTTGTATTGTGACTTTGTGGAGGGGAAGACCTTCACCAGTTAGCCTGGCTGTTAAGAGAACCAGGTTCTCTTAACCTTTTTATGATCTCTTGCTTCCCCTGATGTCTGCCTATGGAACTACAGTGCTAACTTGCTGCTCTCCTCTGTTTTTCATGTCTTCCAAATTCTGGAACCTGCCTAGTCAGTTCTCTGAAGCATGTGAGGTAGAAACCAGTCCCCCATGAAACCCCCAGACAAGCCAGAATGCTGGGCACACACACAGTTTGCTGTTTTGTTTCTGTCCAGAGGGAGGAGACTGATATGGGGGATTTCCTCCCTGTTGCTCTGTGCTATGCCTTGTAAGGTGGAGAGACATGGATGGGCATGACAAACACTGTGAATTTTCCTATTCTTTTTGCTGTAATCTCTTTGGTGTTACAATGGCCTGAATGCTGTAGCTTCTCAGCTCATTTTTCAAATTCTCACAGAGGTATTCTGGTGTATATATATATTATTGTGTATATATATTATTGTTGTTAAACAGACTCTTACCCTCTCACCTTTGTTCTTTGTCCTCCTCTAGGAAGGGCTTCCACACTCCCTTCCACTCACTCATTTGTTCACTAAATAATTCAAATATCTATTTGGCATTCTGTTGGCTCTGGAAATATTATAGTGAAAAAATGCACAGTGCTTACCTTCTCTGTGTCTCTGTTGGGGAAGGACCTACAGCTTCTAGTCTATTATCTTGGTGATACCACTCTCTCCAATGATTTTTATTCTTAAAGGATTTTTCTTGGCATTGGAGATAATGAGGTAATGGTAGCTGCCCTGAAATAACTTACCTCTGGCTGAGAAGTTAAGATTTATAAATTAAAAGTATCAATATTTGGTAGACTATAATAAGTGAGGGGTCTGGGCCATAATCCCTAAGGATACAATTCAGAATACAATAATCCTGAATGTTGAAATCCCAGAAGATCACAATCCCTAAAGTCTGAAATCCCAAATTCACAATCCTGAAAGATCAAAATCCTGAAAATATAATTCTGCAAAAATTTTGAAAGACATTTATTTACATTTAAAATTTTCGTTTATTTTTATTTTTAGAGACTGGGTCTTGCTCTGTTGCCTAGGTTGGAGTGCAGTGGCTATTCACAGGCACAATCATAACGCACTGTAGTTTTTTTTTTTTTTGAGATAGAGTCTCGCTCTGTTGCCCGGGCTAGAGTGAGTGCCGTGGCGTCAGCCTAGCTCACAGCAACCTCAAACTCCTTGGCCTAAGCGATCCTACTGCCTCAGCCTCTCGAGTAGCTGGGACTACAGGCATGCGCCACCATGCCCGGCTAATTTTTTCTATATATGTTTTTAGTTGGCCAGATAATTTCTTTCTATTTTTAGTAGAGACGGGGTCTCGCTCTTGCTCAGGCTGGTCTTGAACTCCCGAGCTCAAACGATCCGCCCGCCTCGGCCTCCCAAGTGCTAGGATTACAGGCATGAGCCACCGCGCCCGGCCACGCACTGTAATTTTGAACTCTTGGGCTCAAGCAATCCTCCTGCCTTAGCCTCCTGAGTAGCTGGGACTACAGGCATACATCACTGTGCCTGGCTGAGAAATTTTATCTTTCACAAATGCAGATGTACAAAAAAGACATTTCTTCATTACTGAAGAGGTTTGAACATTTTTATGTACATGTACAATGTCAATGTTGTGGTAATGCAATTTCATGGAATCATATTTGCAAAAACATGTAAAACAAATTAGAACTTTCTAAAAGTCTTTATACAATTTATACCTCCAGTATTGGAAATGATGTGAAGGGGAAATATATAGCATGGTGAATTGTAAAAAATAATGCATTGTAATGAATAGCTGCTTTTTTTCTTCTAGAGCATTGTTCTCCTTGGAAAATACGTTCACATTCATTTACTACATGGTGCTACTCCTTTTGAAATTCGTCTGTGATCTGACATGAGCATTCCCTATTAAATTTTCCCATCTTCTGTAACATGCTTCTATGTTTTAGGTACGTGGAAATCCGTTCCACAAATGATATATATACAGAGCACAAATTTGGTGCAGATGATACTGGTGATTGAAGAACAACACCGTTGCATGTGTGTTTTCTTATCCTACCATGCATATAATTATTTTTGGACTAGTCAGTAACTTTGCTGGTTTCTTTAGGGTAATGCTGCTTTAATTCTCTTGGAATTTCATCAGCTGGAAGGAATGCCAATGCAGACAAGTGACACATTTTTAAAATGAAGTATTCATCGTTGTTGTATCACATGGCCAGTCCACTTGCCTGAATTTTTCACCAAATGCAAATAAGGACAATGATAAAGTAAGAGTTCTGCTTAACATGATGCAACTAACAAGAAAACAACTATTCTGCATACAACCGAAAATACCTTAGTCTCTTCCCCAGAATTTGGCTTTTAGGCTTTCAACATTTGGAATTTTATTCTTTCAGGATTATGATTTTTGGGATTTTTAAATGTTAAGGATTTTGATCTTTCAGGATTATGGTGTTTGAGATTGTATCTTTCAGGATTATGATCAGCACTGATAAGTGAGCAACCTCTAAATACAATAGGAGCTCAGAGTAGGCCTTCATAAGTACATAGACCTTCAACCTAGAAGTGAAGAAAGAATAAACTTTTATAGATGGCAAGTTCCTTGCAGACAGGGACTATTTCTTTTTTCACTCTAAAATTTCTAGGGCCCACAGAATGCCTAATAGATACCCAAATTATTTATTGAACACATGAACAATTGGAAGGGGGTGTGGAGGCCGTTCCTAGAGGAGGATAGTATGGACAAAGGTGAGAGGGCAAGAATATGGTTAGTTTGGGAGGCAGACAATGAGTAATTTAGTTTGTCTACATTGGAGGGAGCAGGTGGGGCCTATGGGAAATACTCAGAAATAGTTGGAGAGGATGATGGGGCCAGATAGTGAAAGGTTTTCAATGTCAAACACAGAATAGTAAGGTGCTATGGACATTTTTGGAGCAGTTATTATTGGAAGGGGGTGGTTTGGGTAAGATTAGGTGGAAGGAGTCCTCTTGCTCAAGGCTTCTTGGGCATGGCTCTGGAAAAATAATAAAGTGTAAATTCAATTTTTTTAAATATAAAAATCAAAAAAAAGTAAAATGAACAAGGGCAGAACTTTTCAGTCCTGGTTAAGTGGGAGAGTCATGGTGGCACTCATGGAAATGGGAAGAACAAGGAATGGGAGTGTTTTAATTACTTTGCTTTTAACAGGACAAACTTCATATTTACTGGTCAGGATGTCTTATTTCAGGGCCTTTGGGTACTGCTTTGTGAAGAAAGACTTAGTGTTCTCTATGAGCCAAAAGAAATACTTTTCTTCTCATCTGCCTTCCAGCTTACTCAACCTACTCCTGTTAACGTCCTTACCTACTCAATTTATGTTGTTCCATAAACTCCTTTACCCACCTTTCATTAGCTTGCATTTTCTGATTCTTGAAACAACAGTTGTGTTTACATCTAATGCCTTCCATTTTCCATACTTGAGTAACCTAGCAAAACTTAATTGCAATCCAGTGGGCTTTCATGAGTGCATTTCAGAATCTTGTAGTGGAACTGTTAGTGGCATGAGCATTCCTGTAAGTTAGCTAAAGCTTTCCTTGTATGCTAAATGTATTAATATATTTGTCATCCTTCCATCTACTCATCCATTCATCCAAAAGGCATTATTAAGCCTTTACCACTCTGAAACATACCAAATAAATGTAAGACACAGCAATCCAATAGTAAGCTATTCTCTAACCTGAGGATTGCTCCTTTGACGGTGGGTAGAGGGCCAGATTGAAGACTTTAGTGGTGGTTTGAGCTTAGCATGAGGCATCTCCCTAAGAATCACCACTGGTTTTCTTTCCTTTGCCACCATCTCCCCCCCCCATTTCTACTGTTACATTATTTTTTCCTTCCTATCTCTTGAATACAAATAAGTACTATAAAAATTGAAGATAGGCAGTACTGAGTCTAAGTCCTGACTCAGCTATTTTCTAGCTGGGTGTTCTTGAGAAAATTATTTACCCTCTCTAAGCCTTGGGATCCTCATATATAAAATGAGAATAATAGTATCTGGCTGTTTTAGGACTATAGAAGTTATGAAAAATACCTGATACTTGGTGTACTTTACTAATTACTATTGCTATTATTATTGTAACCATTGTTTCCATTTTCTCAACAGCATGGGAGACTTCTTAGTGTTCCATATTATAATAGAGTGAAGTAAAGAATGGGTGTCATAGGAATGGAATTGGTGGTTATTAACTTGAAAATCATAAGGCCAGACATTTCCAGGACACTGAAGACTCAAGAATGCCCCATACTACAGAGGAACTCACAAGAACCTAAAACAGGAAATTTGCTTTAGTTGCCGACTTTGATTTCTTCCATGAAATACATGCATGTTTCAATGTTCTTAGCTATACAAATATGTGTGTGCATTTTGACTTTAAAGCCTTGTTGAAATAACACTGGACCCGCTAATATGCTCAAAACATTTTCTAGTTTTTTGCTCATTTTAGCATCACTGGCAGTGTTTTGCCAAAAGGGCAGAATTCAACAACAGCTTTGTAGGTGGCATTGCCAAGACAGATTTGAAATCAGACACTGAATAGCCTGGGCTGGGTGAATAACTGGGGTTTTCCAGATGTTCTGTCAGCCCAGTCTTCATCATTTGGCCCTTTTTGAGATATAGAAATATTGCTACTACTTGTTACATTTCCCTTAAACCCATCCTGTGATAATCTTGTCCACCTCTGCCTTATTCGAGCCTAGATTGTCACATGTATGACAGGTATAAGAGAATTTTTGAGCATACCAGTGATAGATAGTGAGACGGAAGCCTTGGTTGGTGTTTTACCTGGAATGTTTTCCACTTGTATTTGAATTTCAAACTGGAGTCACTTTCCAAAATCTTTCCAAAACTGTTACAGTATGGAAGATGTCATTGGAGCAGTGTTTTATGTCAGGGCCTAAGCATTTATATCACCTATTATAATTCTCAAGTTGTTAATCACTTATTTCAACTGTGAGAATTAATGGGGAAACATATTTGATGAGCAATAACAAAAATTGTGCTTCCCTAAATGCAGGTCTTAAATTTTTCATTAACTGGAATTCAAGTCAAAGGCACCCTTCCCAAAAAAGGCAGAAAAGATAGCTAGACATACCACAAGATCTTCAATCACAAAATAATAAAAGAAATATTGAATTATATTTATTCTAGTGTTTTAAGACATCAAATTAGCCAATCATTTTAGTTAACTGAGATTTTTGTGATGTTGCCTAATCCTGGTTTTGACTGGTTTCTGTGCCTAAAGCATAGTGTTGATATACTATAGGTGGGCTCTCAGTGAATATTTATGGACTAAATTCATTTCTAGTGATAAAGCGCTAGTTGCCCAAAATGCCCTTTCATGGAAGCTGGTATCTTTGAACAACACAGTCCTCACAATAACACTGAGTTTCTGACTGGAAGAAACTAACTTTGTTTAAATGTGTCATGTTGTTGGGAGCCATTAAAAATGTCAGCTTTACTGTGCTTGTTTTTTCTCTTTGCAAGCAACACACCTTGTATATGAGCTGTCTATAGAAAGCCAACTCTTTAAACATGAGACTTTTTTGCCTTCATGTACCTAATTTTGTTTATACTAGGACCTAGGCATTTGCCAGTACATACATACATAGCTAGGAAAGCATGACCATCCTATGCAGTGCCCCGCACAGAAGCTAGAACTGGGAAAAAATAGGTTAAATGAGCAGTCATCACAGAATTTCAGAAGATAATTGTCTCTGCTTAATAATGCAAAGCAGTTCAGTTTATCTGTCAAAATGAAGGTGCTCCATCTAGGATTAGAAGTTAAGACTGGCAGCTAACATAAGTAAAAGATACTCAGGAAAGATTTGGGATCTTAGTTCTTATAGCAAGAGTACTGGGTAGGGAGTGAGTGGTAAGAAGCAGTACAGCCTTTTCCTTAAGGAGCTTGGACTATGGTTAGGAAACCAGATAAACCACTGAGGGCTGTGGACAATCAGGTCTTCTTCGAGGGAGAGATTCACTATATAGTTGAGTGGTCAGGAAAAGCCTTAAAAAAGGATAGGACCTGGGCTGGGCTTTAAGGGTTAGTATAGAAGAGGAAGGATAGCATATCAAGGAAGCGAGTATTCTTGGGACTTCTGAGGAAATGGTGAGTACACCAGTCCAGCTAGTTGTTTGCATGCAAAGAAAGGGTAGGCGACAATATTAGAAGCTAGTTTGGGCTCAGACTGTGTGGAATACTTTTGAAGGTTCTAAGGAACTTGGAATTTATCATACAGGCAAGCCATTAAAAGTGGTGGTTATGAGTTGTTTTGGTTGTTGTTTTGGTTTTGCTTTGGAGCAATGGTTAATGTTAAGTATAGATTTAGATGCTCAGGAGAGCTAGTGGTGAAGGGAAAATTGATTAGTTTACTTCAAAAATAATAGCACCACTTTTGATAGCAATAATGTAGGTTATCTTGTTTGGAGGTGCCTAGGATACTCTCCATGTCAGTCAATCTGTACAGGTAGCACTAGTGTGCAAGCAGCTCTTCTCCAGTCAGCACTAGTGTTTCTTACTGTTTTCCTAAATTTGAACTGCTTGTAAATCCGTTTTGTTTGTTCCACCATTATCTCTCTTTCTACCATCAATATACTATTTATTTGAATATTTTCAAACGTAGAGGGCGGGCACAGTGGCTCATGCCTATAATCCTGGCACTCTGGGAGGCTGTGCAGGAAGATGGCTTGAGGTCAGGAATTTGAGACCAGCCTGAACAACAGTGAGACCCTGTTTCTACTAAAAATAGAAAAAATTAGCCAGGACTGGTGGCACATGCCTGTTATCCAGCTACTTGGGAGACTGAGGCAGGAGGATCACTTGAGCCCAGGAGTTTGAGGCTGCAGTGAGATATGATGATGCCACTGCACTCTAGCCTGGGCAACAGAGCAAGACTGTCTCAAAAAAAAAAAAAAAAAAGTAGAAACAAACATGGAATTTCTGCAGGGGTTAAAGTAGACACTGGGTTACCAAGACAGACTTTCCCAAGGTTTGGAGACCTATCACAACTGGGAGGATTTTTGGATCTTGTTCTGAACTTAGCTGTAGTAACCACTAAAACAATCCTACAGAATGCCTAGAAGAAAGCTGGGTGTGGAGGTTCATGCCTATAATCCCAGCGACTTGGGAGGCTGAGGTGGGGAGGATGGCTTGAGGCCAGGAGTTTAAGACCAGCCTGGGCAACATAGTAAAACCCTGTCTCTAAAAAAAGTAATAAGAAAAATTAGCCAGGTGTGGTGGCATGCACCTGTAGTCCCAGCCACTTGGGAAGCTGAGGCAGGAAGATCACTTGAGCCCAGAAGTTGAAGGCTACAGTGAGCTGTGATCGCACTACTGCACTCCAGCCTGGGCAACACAGTGAGACCCTGCTGTTTCTTTTAAAAAAAAAAAAAAAAAAGGATGCCTAGAAGAAACAACTTTACAGTTTTACCACACCTTCATGAAACAGATAAACCATGGGAGAAATAAACTGTTTCAGAGAGGAAATAAAAAGGGAAAGCTGCCCATCTCAGTTTTTAAAAATTAGTGTAATCTTCATACAAAAATAGGAGAGGACAGTACATGTAAGAAAATGAAAGACTAATCTCACTTCTGAAAATGCAATATTAGCAAATTGAATTTATCATTGTATTAAACAAAACATCAAGACCCAATAGTTCTTTTTAAATTTTATTATATGCAAGGATGGTTCAACATCCAAAAATACATCACTGGTATAATCCAACATATTGATTTTTAAAAGGGGAAGGTCATGTGGTTTTCTTAATAGGTTCAGAAGAAAACTTTAGATGAAATTTAATATGTAGTCTGAGTAATTTTCTTTTTTAACCACACTAGAAATAAAAGAGAATTTTCTTAACCCAAAGTTAACTAAAACCCCCGATGGTAAACATCACGCTTTACAGTAAAACTATAGAGCTGTTCCCACTAAAGTTAAGAACAGGACATGGTGCCCACTCTCAGTCTTACTGTTTACTAATCAACTGGAGTTCCTGGTTAATGCCAGAAGATAAGAAAAAGAAATAAAAAAGATAGAAAAGAGAGAACAAAGCTGTCTGTATTTGAAGATATAGTTATCCATAGAAAATTCAAGAGAATCCACAAATTAGAGCTAGTAACAAGAGTTCAGCAAGGACACTGAGTATCAGATCAGCAACTTTATGATTGAACCATGTGAAATTATAATTTTTGTAGGTCAAAATGGTCAACTATCAACAGTTTCATATGATTCAACCTAATACAAAAATCAGTCACATTCCTGTATACTAACTAAATATACATTTAGTAGATATATATTTTAAAAAGATCTCAGCCAGGTGTGGTGGTGTGTGCCTGTAGCCCCAGCTACTCAGGAGGCTGAGGCAGGAGGATCCCTTGAGGCCGGGAGTTCAAAGCTGCAGTGAACTATGATTGCGCCACTGCACTCCAGCCTGGGTGATGGAGTGAGATCCCATCTCTCTTAAAAAAAAAAAAAAAAATTGAATAAAAATATCCCATTCACAACAGCCACAAAAAACTATAAGGCATCTGGAAAATAATCTGAACAAGAAATATATATCTTAGGGAGAAAACATGGTTGAGAGATCTGAATAAACAGAGACCATGTTCATGGATGGGAGCACTATCATAAAGAGGTTAATTTCCCCAAATAAGTTTATAAATTCAATGCAATACCCATCAAAATTTCAAAGGGATTTTTTGGACAAAATTTTACATGCTCGTACTAAATTTCATATGGTAAAGAGCCAAGGCTATTTTGAAAAAGAATTGATGCAAATGAAGTTTTATGGGGCAGCATGATTTGCAGAACCTGTCTCTCTAGTAATCAGAGCAGTGTGGCACTGGTAAAGAGTGAGTCAAATAGGCCAATAGAACAGACTAGGGAAAAATCCAAATGTGTTAACAACATAAGTGTAAACTTTGAAACTTTTAGAAGAAACTACAAGAGAATATCTTTATTACCCTTGGGGTAAGAAAGGATTTCATAAACAAAATATAAGATCATAAAGTGTATCATATGATTACATTAACTATAAATCTTATGCATGACAATAGACACCTTAAACAAAAGACAACCCATAGACAAAGGATATTTACAACACATCTAACTGGCAGAGGCCTTGTATTCAGAATATATAAAGAACTCTATTTAATAAGAAAAAGACAATCAAAACATAGAGCCGGCCTGAGCAAGAGTGCAACCCTGTCTCTACTAAAAATAGAAAGATATTAGCTGGACAACTAAAAATATATGGAAAAAATTAGCCAGGCATGGTGGCGCATGCCTGTAGTTCCAGTTACTTGGGAGGCTGAGGCAGGAGGATCGTTTGAGCCCAGGAGTTTGAGGTTGCTGTGAGCTAGGCTGAGGCCATGGCACTCTAGCCTGGGCAACAGAGCAAGACTCTGTCTCAAAAAAAAAAAAAAAAAAAACCATAGACAGAGGTTGGGGATCTCTTGGAATATATAATGCCTATTAGTTTCTGCCAATATTAAATATTATGTCTCTACTGATAATGGATTCAAACCAATTTAGTTCTTATTAGTTCTGGTAAGTTCTTATGTGAGTGGTAGCTATAAGTGGTGAATGTGTTTTGTCAGTTCACAGAAGAGAAAAGAAAATGGCCAATAGATACATGAAAAGATGTTCAACTTTAGTAATTAAGAAAATGCAAAGTAAAGTTCATTTGGTAAAATTCTAACAGTTATCAATCACATTTGGCTAAAAGCCAGCTTTGGAATCTGTGTCACAGTTCAGCATGTACCAGCAGTGCAAACTTGGAGAGGTTTCTTTACCTCTCTGAGCCTGTTTATTCTGTTTAAAATGGGGTTAAAATTACTACCTCATGAGATTGTCGTGATGAATAAAGAATATATATTAAGTTTAGAACCCTCCCTGAATGTAGTAAGCGGTCAATGATAGTTGATTTAATTATTTGTGATGCAAATTAATTATAAAAATACTGAAAAGTATCCAGACCCACCCAAATTTTGTCCAGCTATATTCTACTTGAAGAGATCTTAAATGGAGAAGCTACCTACCCCTGAAAATTCTAGATAGTTGCATACTCGGAGCCCTCCCAGGTGGCATTACCTTGGTGAAGTCATAACTAGGGGCTAGACTTTATCTCTAAAGGTTCACAGCCTCAATTTTGTAAGAACAAGATATGATGACCAGTTTCTTGGGAACTGACTTACGTGGTCAAAATCCTAAGAGTGAAGATTCATTTACAGTGAGAAATAGAACCGTTAAACAGACTAGTGCTTGAGTTTGTAGTTATTGCATTCTTTCCCTGAAGGCAAGCTCTGTGGAAAATCAATTTTGGTTTTCTGTGCAAGGAATCAATGCAGAGGGAGTCTGCTGGATGGTTTTAGTGACTAATAGTATCAGGCCCTTATGATATCAGCAGGCTCAAGTAGTTGTATTTATGAGTTGGGGACTTGCTCTCCTCAGCTGTGTAGGAGGAGCACTGCCTAATTACTGCTGAGAGGATGCCCCCCTCTTAACTGTGGACCTCCAGTCCATGGTCAGGCACAGCCTGGCAGTCCTCAACAGTCATATTCTCTCTGGCTTTCTGAGGTTATACCTGGGTCACTTTGATTGGGTTTGAGGGTCCCTGGAACTCACACTTCAGAGGTTTGGTATTTTAACAATGAATTATTGTGTCCACTGCATTTTTTTTCTTTCTAACTTCAATCTCAGAAGATAAAACTTTAACTGCTCTTTTGGAGACATTTTATATCATCACCATGTACGAAACCTGCTCAATGACATTATCATCTTAATGGTCCTGTCCCCACCTTTCCATTAAGGTCCAAGTCATATCTGGAAGAATTCTTTCTTCTTCTTCTTCTTCTTCTTCTACTTTTTTTTTTTTTTTTTTTTTGGTATTAAACACCAGCTACAGGAAAAAATATCTGGGAGAATTCTATGGGATATTTTCTTTATAGGCAGACTTGTAAGTTGTATTCTTAGAATTAATAATGCATTAAATGGTCCCTCTGTCGTTAGGCCTCTTGAAATGTGTAATTGCTTCTGCCAATATTAGATAGGATGTTTCTTATTCATAGTTCCTTCAAAGCAATTAGTTCTTACTAGTTCTTGTTTGAGTGGTAGATATGGTGATGTTATGTATGTTTTGATAAGTTGGTTATAGCTGAGTTAGGTGGCTCAGTGAGACCTTTGTCTTGTCTTCAAACAAGCTATTCTTTATTTACCCTTGGCTACAGGCCGTTAGTGACCATTAACTTAAAAATCATAAACAAATTTACTGAGAAGTCAGGCTTGGCCAACACATATTCACAAATCAAATGTTTAACTTCAGAATAATTACTTTTCTAGTTATTTAGACCTGTTAAAAGCTAGACTTAATGAATTACATAAATACGTTGCTTCATTATTGAATATTTCCTAAAGACATACCTCACTGATGGGTATGGACAGCGTTCAGCACATTTACCACCGGCAACATAAGAGGGATGTTAGAAAAAAATGATGAAGTCAGTGAGGCTTATTTTTTGTGTTCTCATATCTTTTTTTAGTGACCTCCCTCATTGGTGTCTATTACAACCTTAAGACTCAGATCTTCCTTCTTTGGGATCTCAGGCAGTGATTGATACTTTTCCCTCCCTCTTTAGTTTCTTTCCCACTGTCAGCATTTGTTTATGCAGTATCCTATCCCTCAGAGCTCCGCTTTCTACCTCCTGCCATGGTAAATTAACCTGTACTTAGTTATTAGGAGTTGATTGGCTTAGTGTGTTTCCCTTATAAGATTATATATTTTCCTTTACTGGGGACTTTGATGTCTTATTTCAAATGATAGGACTCACTGGTAGACCAGGAAGGTTGATATTTTAAAATAGGAGCAGAGGTGGCTAGGATTTATGGGATTTAAACTACATAAAGTTCACTGCCTTGGTGTACACTGGCCCTCTTTTTGTGGTGAGCCTGTTTTATTCTTGCACAAGTTAGGGCCTGGTCCTCTCACCTCTTGTGCCTGTTCACTGTAGTTGAGTTCCCAGAAGTACTTCTTCTTTATTCTTATACAAGAGATGAGGGTTCATGCACAGTTCACGTCTTTGAAATGCCTTCTATGCCTTGTTTGAAAGAAGGCTCCTTTTATATTTTTGCCATGCAGCACATTCTGTCAGACCTGTAAGTATTCAATGGACATAGCCCCACTGGAGAAAGAGTTGAGGCTGATTCTGCTTCTTTAATTCAGCTGCATTTTATGATGCAGTGGGTTTGTTTTTAACATCTTAATTGGACTTTTACTATGCTTGCAGTATGTTGCTATCAAACACAATTTTTAAAGACCTAGCAAATAGAAAACAGGAAATGTATAGTAATATTAGAAAAATTCTTCTATTTGCCTTGAAAAGATTATGATTTTTCTTCTTTTTAATCTAAAAGTATCCTCTAATTTCTTGTTTAAGAATATCTTATTATAGGCTGGGCGCGGTGGCTCACGCCTGTAATCCTAGCACTCTGGGAGGCCAAGGCGGGTGGATCGCTCGAGGTCAGGAGTTCGAGACCAGCCTGAGCAAGAGCGAGACCCCGTCTCTACTAACAATAGACAGAAATTATCTGGCCAACTAAAAATATATATAGAAAAAATTAGCTGGGCATGGTGGTGCATGCCTGTAGTCCCAGCTACTCGGGAGGCTGAGGCAGGAGGATTGCTTGAGCCCAGGAGTTTGAGGTTGCTGTGAGCTAGGCTGACGCCACGGCACTCACTCTAGCCCGGGCAACAAAGCGAGACTGTGTCTCAAAAAAAAAAAAAAAGAATATCTTATTATAAATGCCTTATTAGATGAAATTATCCTATAAGATGCTGAATTAATCAGCAAAAATAACTGGTCCCTAGGAGCCTTCTTTTAGGGATGGGTGACAAGGCTGGCCAAGTCAGCCAGTATTTTGGTTAGATTTAACTGCTTTCAGAGTACATTCAGTACCTAAACATCTCATTTGAGTCTCTCTCAGAATAACTCTTTGAAGTAGGTATTATTGCTCCTCAACTTTACAGACGGAGAAACTGAGGCTTATAGTGTACCTTTTGTACTTAGAATGGTATGGGGGAGGGGTACCTCACCGTTCAGCTGATTCCCTTCACCATTTCCAAAGTCTCTCTCTCTTTCTCTCTCCCCCCCCCCACTCCCCTACTCCTTCAGAGATGTTGGTTGGGTGTTGAGAGAGAATTTTTACTGCTCAGTAAACTGGAATAATGTTAGGAGCTGTTCCATAAGGGGAAGGAAGATCTCTCGAGAGTTAGGGGTAAGAAAGAGTCTGCCCACAAATTCGCTTCTATGGACAATTTTTGATAGTGGCCCCTGGGGAAGAAGAGTAGAAATTACCTTGGTACCCTGGTTGATAGGAAATGTCAAATGATTGACACATGACTGACTGAGGCTCTGCTATATTGCCATTCTGCAATAAGCTGAAGAGATCTCCATTTTGCCAGTCATAAGCTTACGGGGGAGGTGTGAGGAGGGGTTCTTTTTGCAATAACTAGTGCTACTAGAATATAATTCCTTAGGTACTCCATGTACCATAAATATCATCAGATTGCCTATCTGTAAATCTTATTTCTTAAGGAAAACATAGTAAACCATATTTGCTCTGTGCTTATCTTCAGCCATCTTGCTGATGCCTGAATTTTTAAGACTGCTGAAACACCAAATCTCCTCAGTGCCATGTCTTTTTAAAAACAGGCAACGCGTGATTTTTTTCCCAAAAGGTGCAGAGGTTGATGACTGAGTCTCCTTTCCATCGCCAACCCCAGTTTCCCACATGGCAATTGGTGTTACCAGTTTCTTGTTTATCTTCTTACTTGCATGAGTGCATCCGTGTGTGTGTGTGTGTGTGTGTGTATTTTTTACATTCATGATGACATATTATATACACCATTTTCCCTTTTTGCTTATTTTTTTTTTTTTCACAAGACAAACAGAAGATACCTTTTTGCTTATTTCACATATGGTATTTTGAATTGTTATACACAGAGGCCTGCCTCTTTTTTTTTTTATTTTAGACAACTGGTGGTTTCCATTATATGGCTGATTTACAATTTATTTAACCTATTCCCTATTCAACTACCTGAGTGTTCTCTTTGTAGCTTCCAGTTTTCTCCTTTTGTATGAATATATATTTAACAAATACCCCCGTGTATTTGTCTTCTTCTCATTGGATGTTGGTCATTTTTGCTCTTGAAATCAAGTGCTTAAAACTTGTGTCTTCGTTTCATGTAAAATACGATGGGCCTCCGTGCTGGCAGATATGCTTTGGGTTGTCATGCGAGAGGCACAGGACTAAACATACTGCTGTCATTTAAGCAGCAGGACATTAGGAAGATGGGTTCCCATTTCTTAGAACAGCCATTGAAATAACCAACACCGGCATCTAATACTGAGGATCCATTTGTAAATTCTAGTCAGATTTATTTTCTATTCACAGAAATTTTTCCTTTTTTTCTCTGCAGGCAGTTCCTAGCGTATATGTGTGTCTTCCATACAAATGACCATGTGTGGAAAGCCCTCTTCCGCTATGTGGAGAAAGTGGGAGGAGGGAGATTCCCAATTTCATTGCTTGGGCTGCAGCTGGGAAAGCAATTCTTGGCGTCTCAAGATGCAAGTTTGAATTAATTTTCTCAGAGAAAATACATTTGGTGGTTAGCTTCCATAGTGGTACTACTAGCATTCCAACACTATATTATAGATATATTATGGGTTCAATAGGCCTTTTTTTTTTTTTTTTTTTTGAGACAGAGTCTCACTCTGTTGCCCGGGCTAGAGTGCCGTGGCATCAGCCTAGCTCACAGCAACCTCAAACTCCTGGGCTCAAGCAATCCTCCTGCCTCAGCCTCCAGGGTAGCTGGGACTACAGGCATGCACCACCATGCCCGGCTAATTTTTTCTATATATATTTTTAGCTGTCCAGCTAATTTCTTTCTATTTTTAGTAAAGTTGGGGTCTCGCTCTTGCTCAGGCTGGTCTCGAACTCCTGACCTCGAGTGATCCTCCCACCTCGGCCTCCCAGAGTGCTAGGATTACAGATGTGAGCCACCACACCCAGCCTCAATAGACTTTTTAAACTAGACCAAGTGCTATTCATAACATTGTTCCTATGAGAAAGTATATTTTAAAGTCCCAACTGAAAAATAACCTGTTGGTTGGTGTTTGTGAATATTATGTTGGATCTGTGTGGCCAGATTTTGCTTCGCCAAACCAAATGTCATGTGGACTAGAAGTAACCTTTATGTGACTGAAGTCAAAAAACCAAAAATATTTGGAGTTTTACAAATAGAATTTTTATGCTACTATTTGCTGAGACTGCAGTGAGACTTAGAAAGGTATAGCATCCTTTCCACCTGGATAATTGGACTTAGTGAGGAAGGAGCAGAATTGTGAAAAAATTAGGAATTTTTCTTTCCCAGTAAAGGAAGGAATTTCAGAAAGAGAGAAAAAACAAAAGACTAAGCAGGGGCATTTCAAGAAACTGACAAAAATGACTTCATGCCTCCAAAAGACGGAGATACCCAGGAAATTTTATGGACAAATTTGTAGATAAAAATTTGGTGAGGTTACTGAAAGAAATTGGGTTGGGGCTTGCCACCTGAGTCTAAAAGTTAGACTTGAGCCCCAGACAGAACGGCCCATGCTGGCAATCTCTGCGACTGATACTGCTGAGAAAAACTGCACGGCTTTGTTTTGGTGTGTGCATGGGGGCTGGGAGGGCAGCGAGGGTGCATTTCAAAGTAAAACTAGAAATGATGCTAAAGTGATGGCAGAAATGAAGGGTGTCTCATAAACCTCTCTAATCTGTGAATGGTTTGTATCCCAAGGTTTTCCTCTTACTATCAAAGACCATATTGTTTGCTTTTTTGTCTTTAAAAATATTTCTTATGGAACTTTTCAATTATACTCCAAAATAAAGAGAATAGTATAATGAATTCCGTGCACCCCATCAACCAGCCTCAATAGGAACATTTTGACAATCTTATTTCATCTGTCTTCCTGCCACTTTCTTTTTCCTGGAGTATTTTAAACAAATTCTATACATCATAATACGTCACCTATAAATACTTCAGAGCTATCTCTACCATACAAAGATTTTAAAAAATACAACCATAGTACCATTATCACATCAAACTAATTACTTGATGTCATCTAATACTTAGTCTGTGTTCACATTTCTCTGGTTGTGGACTAAGGATGGATTAGGGAGGGAGGCTGGAGGAAGGGATTACAAAGGGGCACAAGGAAACTTTGGGGGGTGATGGATGTGTTCATTATTTTAATTGTGATTTCACAAGTATGCACCATATGTCAAAATTTATCAAATTGTATACTTTAAATCTGTGCAGTTCATTGTATGTCAATTATACCTCAGTAAAGCTGTTTAAAAAAAAACTAGTGTAGCTAGAATCAGACAGTATTTAAAAATATTTTTTCCCAGTTATCTCAAAAATATCTTTTTATGGCCGGGCGCGGTGGCTCACGCCTGTAATCCTAGCACTCTGGGAGG
>CM052441.1:87905250-87919599 GCA_028533085.1 Varecia variegata
CTTTTTATGGTTGGTTTGTTCAAATCAGGATCTAAATAAGAACTACACATTGCATTTGGTTGATATTTCTCTAGGTTTCTGTTAATCTATGGCAGATCCACCAGCCCCACTCCCGTTTTCATGCCATTTATTTGTTAAAGAACCTAGATCATTGATCTTGTAGCACTTGCCACATTATGATTTGGTGATTTGGCTAATTGTAGCCTTGTGGTAGCGTGTTCCTATCTCATATATTTCCTATAACCTGACAGTTAAACCCAAAGCCTTCACTGGAATCAGGCTTACTGCTTTTTAATTTTTTTTCTTTTGTTTTTTTGCTGTTGTTAATAGGCTTTCAATGGTACCAGAATCAATTGTTGTAGCAAGAGTACTTTATAGGTGATGCTGCTATGAACCTTTCATTACATCATATCAGGGAGGTCTAGTTGTCCTACTTTTAGTGCAAAATTGATCAGTGGAGTTAAGTATTGTCAGCCTTATCCATCCATTATAAAATTTCCTGTCAGTTTTCGCCTAATAGTTTAAGGAGCCACTTGTTTCATTAGGAGTAAATTATTCACTGGGTGTGTCTGTATAATTTTTAACAACTGTATTGAGGTGTAATTTACATACAATAAACCACACATATTTAAAGGCTGCAATTCAAGAAGGTTTCTCTCACACACACACACACACACACACACGTATACATTTTTGATGACTGACCATCTAGCTGCTGTAGAGAAGTGGTGTTTGGGAGGCACACTGCAGGGACAAACCGTGATTCCAACAGTCAGCTTTTTGAGGGGTAAACCCTGATTCCCTCAGTGGTAGGAATGAAATTTTTCTGTGTGGCAGTAGAGAACAGGGAACCTTTAGTTTTGGACCTTGCTTTAAAACTAGCTTATCAGGGAGATCATGCCAAAACAAAACAAAAAGCAAAAAACTTTGGCTCTTTGGTTTCCCCTTACAGATTTTATTATACAAATATCCTAAATACCTGTTTATAGATATGCACTTGTTCTGGGGTTTATTACATGAGCCCAACCTTGTTTCTGTCTCTTCTGCCCACTGACTTCCTGTTCCATTTCAAAACAAAAAATCTCAAAAAAAAAAATGTATTTTTGAAAGGGAAATCTTTTCATTCCTTTGCAAACTTTTTATCCCCCCCTTTAGGGAAACTCTTAATACTAATGTGGCAATCCCAGGCAGAATGAGACATAGGAAGTAGTTTGCATTGTGCAAGTCTCATTGCACATATGCTGAAGTGAAATTTCTTTTGCACTTAATGGTGCTGATCAGTCTGTGTGCCAGTGAGTCATATACAGGATATGGCTAAAAACAGTACAATGCATCTCTTCAAGGAGGAGAGGAATTAGCAAATGAACAGATCAGGGGTTCTTTTGCACAGGCTAATCTTTCCTTGGCTTAAGAAAAATCCTGGCCTGTGAGTGACACATTTCTTCCGTTGGTTGGAGCGTTCCTGTGATGGGATTCATAGGGAAGTTGAGTTAGCTGACCAAGGCAAGGACAGAGTTGATTCCCTGGGCTGGTGAGGAAACTGCTCCTGAGCAGGGCCTGAGCTGTGGGACAGACTGAGGACAGGATACTGGAGTGGCTCAAAAATGCATGCAGTGCCTGTTTGAAGTCAGCACTATGAATGGCCTCTGGAACATGTAGTGTCAATACCAGGTTGTAGAAAGTAGGCCCCTTTGATATGGAGGCAGCACAAACTACTAAGCTCTGAGACAACCTGCTTAATCCTTACACAGCCAACCTGGTTCTCTTCCACTTTTGGCTGCCACTTCTCCTCTGCACAGTCAGAGCTAATATTTCTAAGAACACACACACATGTGTGTGTTCATTCTCCCTGTGTATTCAGAATTTCCTTGAATTTAATATGAGCAGTCTTCTTTTGCCACCTTGCCCCCAATCTACTATCCTCCTAAAATGGGGTTAAGTTTTAGGTACAGACCTCTTTGGCAAGAGTATTAAGTTAATGAATCAAAAATTCTGATCCCGGCTGGGCACAGTGGCTCACGCCTGTAATCCTAGCACTCTGGGAGGCCGAGGCGGGTGGATCATTTAAGCTTAGGAGTTCGAGACCAGCCTGAGCAAAAGCGAGACCCCCGTCTCTACTGAAAAAATAGAAAGAAATTATCTGGACAACTAAAAATATATATAGAAAAAATTAGCATGGTGGCGCATGCCTGTAGTCCCAGCTACTCGAGAGGCTGAGGCAGGAGGATTGCTTGAGCCCAGGAGTTTGAGGTTGCTGTGAGCTAGGCTGATGCCACGGCACTCTAGCCCGGGCAACAGAGTGAGACTCTGTCTCAAAAAAAAAAAAAAAAAAAATTGTGATCCCTTGAAGGCCAGCTAACTTAGCTTCTCCTTGAAACCCATCAGTCATCCTACAGATCTTGATCACCAGGAGACCTGGATGAAACTGTGTGTATGGCTTAGTGTAGGATCATCACTGCTACCAAACAAAAAAGTACAAAATATATTTAGTATCTTCATCCTGCAAACATTAATAGTTGTGTGCCATAATGCAGGTCACAGTATGTGAATATTCAAGCTGAGACTCAAAAGTATGTGTGGGAGCTTGGCATGGTGGCTTGTGCCTGTAGTCCCAGATGCTTGGGAGCCTAAGGAAAAAGAATGGCTTGAACCCAGGAGTTCAAGTCCAGCTGTAGCAACATGGCAAGACCCTGTCTCTAAAAAAAATAAAATAATAATAATATCAAAGACTATGGAGACAGGGGGCTAAAAATGAAAGAAAAGAGAATTAACTAAAAAAAAAAGTAATAAAATTATGTGTGGGACGGTGAGTACTCTAAAAATTATCGTTGTGTACTTTAAATGGGTAAATTATATGGCATGTGAACTATATCTCAATAAATTGGTTTTTTAAAAGTATTAATATCTGTGGGGACTAAAATACATAATCCTGTATTAAAATGATAGGAAATAGATGAAGTTGAAAAGAGACCTTAAGGAAAGCCTACATTTCAAGGAATGGGGGACTCATGAAAACAGAGAAGGTGTGATCACAGACACAGGAAACAAACCAGATAAAAACAGTTGCCTAAACTTCAGGAGAGAATGTGTTCAGTGTCAAATGGAGAATAAATATGTGTGGAGACTGAGAAAAGGCTAATGATTTTAGCTATAAGGAAATTGCTAGTGATCTTTAAGAAAAGTTTCCATGAAACGGAGGTGTTAAGGAGTGAGTTGTGAGGGAGATGAAGCTGCACATTACCTTTGCCAGAAATACAGCAGGCAGGAGGAGAAAGAACCTAAAAATAGTGTCAGGGGTAGTCTAGAGGCAGGGCAAACTTTTGTCTGTCTTTTTTTTTTTTTTTAAGACAGAAGAGAACTGATAATATTTGTAGTGAGAGAAAGGATGCAAACAAAAGAGGACAGAGGATGAAGGTTTGTTTGGAGGGTGTGTGGAGCAAAGCATTTGTACCGCGCCAGTTGTTCTGTCTTGTCATTTCCCTGCACGGCAGCAAAGATGGCCCCTTCCCAGGGGCAAGCCACCAGTGTTGTGTACCCGGCCCAGTTCTCTAGATGAACTGTACTTCTTTTTCATTGAAGAAAGCAGATCCTAATGCAAGTGAGACATTATCATGTTGGAATAACCTTAAATCTGCTGTAACCCATGATTAGACAAACTCATTCTTGAACATCAGCACTTGATTACTGATGGCAAATGAGTGATAGCACACCTCGCAAAGGCCCTGGCACACCCAGCACATCTGGTCCCATCAACTGTGGCCAAGAGTTGCTATTTAAGTGGGCGTTCCAGCTCTCAGGTCAGAGAGCTAAAGAACACCTTTGGTCAGAGTTTCCAAAGCCCTCTTAGAGAGTTCAGCCTCTCCAGGAGTCTCTGAGCTGTGGTCTGACCTATAGGTTACCTCTCACCCACCCCCACATTCAGAGACAACGGTAATGAAGAAGAAAAAGGGAAAGTGCAGCAGCCTGCAAGGACACCCCACCTGCTCAGCAATCTCTACCCCCCACACTGTCCCTTAGCAAAGGACTTCTGAACAGTTTTTCTCTAAAGCTACCCTTCTCAGTCCCTGACCATTTTTTTGTTTGTTTTAGCCATAAATATAAAAATTCAAAAGGTTACTGTCATTGTATTTATGGCCTTTAAAGTCTTACATAATATTCTAGAACTGCAGTGCCCAACCCCCTACTACGCCACGCCAGGAACGGGGCTGCACAGGAGGCGAGCGGTGGGCAAGTGAGCGAAGCCCAAACTGCACCCACAAAGCTCCCCCTGCACCCACAGCCGCTCCCCATCGCTTGCATCACCGCTGGAGGCCCAGCGCGGTTAGATCAGTGCTCATAGGTGCCGAACCGCACTGCAAACTGCGCGTGCGCCGGTGTCAGGTTGCACACTCCCCCTGAGAATCCTACGCCTAATGATTTGAGGTGGAGCGGAGGCAGTGACCGCGACCCTTCCACCCCACATTGCCGGGTCAGTGGAAAAACTGTCTTCCACGAAACCGGCCCTTGGTGTCAAAAAGATTGGGGACCACTGTTCTAGAATGTGGTACTCTTCCCTTTTGGATTACTAACTATATCTTTATGTGATTTCTACCTAGGTTTTTAAATCTTTTTCTTAAGTGTATATTGATATTAAATTATATTTTCCCATACCTCTTGGAAATAAAATGTTAGCAGAAAATGAAATTGATTTTTAATGCTTATTTGTAAAAATGTATTCACTGTGTCTCTTCAAGCAGTTCTGCAGGTTTTGTAGTAGATTTAATTCTGGGTACATTTAGTGAGTTGAAGGGTTAAAATACCCAGTGCTGTCGCATATGGCAGTGAGCAGAATCACAGATGTTGATGATACCACGTAATTAGTATTCTTTTATGTAAATGAAGGCTGTCAGCATGTTACCATAGTGTCTCCTCTCTCTGAAGCTGGAATTTATGCCACTTGGTCTCACCAAGACCAAGCAGGATTATTCCATGGCCCGTAGTTAAGAACTGAGAAGAAATCAATACAAGGAGAGAGAGCCAAAGCGAGCGAGTGAGCACGCGCGAAGAAATGGAAATCTCTCTAAAGTAGATTCTCTTTATTTTTTTTCTATTTTATTTTTGTTGATTCCCCTCCTCCAATTTTATTTCTGGTGATATAGTTGTGTATTTAGGATCTGCTAATAAATTTGCTATTTGAAAATTATTGGAATAGTCCAACTAAAAGACATCATATTTTCAAGCTATAGACTTTTTTGGCACCTGATTATTATGTTTTGTCATCTCTCGTATGGATACTTTTTAAAAAAAAATAATGAGATAAATCCAGAAGTTTTTAATCAGAACAAAGACAAAAGTTGAAAAGATTCCATTATCTTTTCATTTAATAGTGATATTTATCTGTAGTGGAATAGTTTAAAATATTGATTATGGTTCTTACCTCCAGTTGATTCATATTTTAAAAATAAAACTATGGTAATTAAAAAGGCAAAAGCTAATATTTTGTCAAGTTTACTTTCCCCATATGCACATTGACCCCGGATGTGCAGGACATTTATTTAAAGCTGATCTACTTAATGATGTAGAACTGTTCAGACACATTATATTCTTTCCCAATTACACTGTAAGTTTATCAGTTTTATATATTGGGTGCCTGTTACCCTGGATGATGTACATTTTAAGTGGAAATGTTAGAATTACTGTGACCTTTGAGAATACGAAGGGAAAGCTGTACACATCAGTAAAATATCAAACAGAATTCCTCTTTCTGCCAGTGGGTGTTAGGCCTAGTTCTGAAATAAAGTGGTCACAGTGTGTGTGAGAGGTGAGTTAAACACATTGTCTTTCTTGAACTGAGCATACCTGAGATTGTGTTCTCGCTTGTATTTTCTATTATGTGTGTAGGTTGAGGTGGCTTTTTTCTTTTGTGTCACTTTTAGGAGATTTCCATATCACAATCAGATATATTTTTCCTCTAGAGAAGCTGGTCTGCTTAGCTTAAATCAGTGTGGGGAGGTGCAAAGTAGCCCTGTGTTTTCCTGAATGGATTTACTCTGCCATATGGCAGGTTAGTGAGTCGCCACGACAGATTTGTAATGGGAAAAGGGCTGTGCAGGAAAGGATGTGCGTGATCAGCAGATTTATAGATCAGAAAATGAAATCGGAAGAAAGAATTTCCAGAGTGCCCTTTCCATTTGACAGCTCTCCATGGAGAGGGTGTGGAATGGTTTCTTAGTGTTTTTCTCTTTTGGCTTTTGGTTGTTCCAGCCTATTTTCTCTAGCACAGGAGTTGATTTTGTAAGGCATCAGTGTTCTGGGTGTTATGTTGCTATATTCCTATTTATAGAAATATTCTCTTTTTGTAGGATTTGTGCTGTATTTCATATGATAAAATCTCAGTAGCAATTAAATTCCTGAAGACATACCAAGGCAAAAATGGGGATTTGCCAGCCATCAGATTTTGAGTTACAAGAGGAGGCTATTCAGATATGATTTAGTGAGTACTGAATCTTTTGAAGGAAAGAAAACAAAAAGAAAAGCTGAGTGAGCTAAAGATAGTATGTCCTAGTATGTTTAAGTCTGTGCTGTTTTAATACTGTAACCACTGGCCACGTATGACTGTTTAAATTTAAATTAAGTAAAATTAAATAAAATTAAAAATGCAGTCCCTCAGTCTCACTAGCACATTTCAAGTACTCAGTAGTCACATGTGACTAGTTACCATAGTATTGGACAGCACGGAAAATATTTTCATCATTACAGAAAGTTCTATTGAACAATATTGGTCTAGGTGGAAGAATTTGAGAAATAAAGTTGTTTCTTTGATTTCTGTTTTCTTCATCCCCACATAATTTACTGGATAAATGCAGTGGTTTTAAGGTTTTTATGTGCAAAAGAATCACCTGTAGAACTTATTTAAATTGGAGATTTTAGACCTCTCTCTGGACTCTGATTCCTCAGGTCTACAGTAGTTACCAGGAAATCTGTATTTATAACAAGTAACCTAGGGAATTCTGATGCTGGTAGGTGATTAAGGGATTATAATTTGGAAAATATTAAATTAGTGAGAAAGTTGGGAACTGCCTATCTCTTGATTTCCCCCTCTTCATTCCTTCGTTACTGATTTTGTTTTGTGTCCCCAGTAATTGGTTTTAAGCATCACATGTACCCAAGTTGTACTTTCAATTGGTATTAAGTAGCAAAAAGAAATTTCATTTATTTACTATTTAATCTTTTTAATGTACATGTGTTTTGATTTGGCTGTACCTTAAGAAAAGCAAACAAAAATCGTTATTTCAGTACTGTTCCAGATTGTACAAGAGGGTAATTCTGAGAATACTTTTGACCTCTAACAGTTGAGTACCCAACAAGTCTTAGATTTATACAGTAGTAAAAACAGAAATATAACATATGATCTCTTCTGTGAAGGAGATTACAGTAGCCCTCTCATCCTCAGGGGATACATTCCAAGACCCCCAGTAGATATCACAGATGGTACCATACCCTATATATATTATGGTTTTTTCCTATGTATACATACCTATGATAAAATTTAATTTATAGGCTGAGTGCAGTGGTTCACACCAGTAATTCCAGCACATTGGGAGGCTGAGGTGGGAGGATTGCTTGAGGCCAGGAGTTCAAGACCAGCCTGGGCAACATAGTAAGACCCCATCTCTTAAAAAAAATTTAATTTATAAATTAGGCACTTAGAGCCTAGGAGTTTCAGATTGCAGTAAGTTATAATGACACCATTGCATTCAGGCTGGGGCAACAGAGCAAGACCTTATCTCAAATAAATAAATAAATAAGGCACAGTAAGAGTACAATAACTAATATATAATAAAACAGAACAACAATAATAGAATAATTATAACAATATCCTATAATAAAAGTGATATGAATGTGGTTTTTCTCTCTCTCTTTCAAAATATCTTATTGTACTGTATGCACCTCGGGTATCTGAAACCTTAGAAAGTAGAACCATGGATAAAGGGGGACTATTGTATATCTAGTTAGGAAATGGATAAACATATCCAGAGACATGACTTAAGGGCACTTAACAACAAGTTAATAATTAGAAAAATAATTCAGTAGAAACTAAATACTGACAGTAATTAAAGGAAAAGCACAATGTGACTTGATTGAGGATAGTCTAGGTTGCTTCCCTCTGTATGATTTGAGAGTTTCTTATATAGGGATATGGCCTCTGCCATCTAGAATGAGCAAAAAAGGGAAGAATCTCTAATTTGGTCGTGCAGTGTATTTGTGTGTTTTGGCAATAGGACTAGGCCAAAAAGGGCATCTGGCAAACTAACTAAAGGGACTACTCACAGTATGTTAGATTTAGAACTTCTTTGGGTTGACCACGTAATCATGGAACTGCATTTGCTCACAGAAATGAAAAGTGGAAAAGAAATGGACGTTCACTTTATCAGAGGAACTACCTTCAGGGAATTTTAAATCCTGATATTTTTTAAAAAACTGTCAAGGTTCCAAACAATAAAAATTTTCCTTTTAAAATTGTCATCTAGCTTCTTTCCCTTGGAGGAATTGCCCACAAGGCTTCTCTGACAAAAATTGTGAAGCAGCATTATTAGAAAGAGGAAAAAAAATTCTCAGTATGTTACCATTATTTTAAAAAGCATTTTCATATATATCATCTGGAAGATTTGTTGCTTTTTTTTCTTTTGTCTTGGCAGTTTGGTTAAATACTGTAATACCAGTAGCCACTCCACCTCTTGTCCTAAGTCAGATTTATCCAATTCTTTATTTAGAAGGTGAACATTTTCCCCACACTTTCTACAAGATAAAAATGTTCTTCTCAAAAACAGATATATAAAATGTTGAGGTAGTCTACCTCCTTAGCTAGAGATAGAGGACTTTCTTTTTCTTATCTTTACCTTATCCATCTCTGCTTTGAAATACATTGAAGTTGACCTAAGATTGCCTTTTTATTTGAGGTTCTTCGTCTCTCCTGACATGTGAAGCACCATAGTTTCAAATTGTTTCTACCCCCCTACTATATAGTACTTTATGATTCTTCCTTTTTAAGGAATTTAACTGTCCTGCAATTCTCCATCTTTATACCAAATATGCCTTTTTGAAAAACTTTCAAAGGACCCAATTTTGAATTGAAAACTAAGGAGTCTTGAGTTGAAACACTAACTGCAAGCTTTTCTAAAGGAAAATATTTTGCTGACAATATTTTTTTTTCTTTCGGGGGCTTTGTTGTGCCAGGTTAAGAGAGTGGCGACTGCTGTGAGACATGGATAGATGCAAACATGTAGGGCGGTTACGGCTCGCCCAGGACCACTCCATCCTGAACCCTCAGAAGTGGTGCTGCATGGACTGCGCCACCACCGAGTCGGTGTGGGCTTGCCTCAAGTGCTCCCACGTGGCCTGCGGCCGCTACATTGAGGACCACGCACTGAAACACTTTGAAGAGACTGGACACCCGCTAGCCATGGAAGTCCGGGATCTCTACGTGTTCTGTTACCTGTGCAAGGACTACGTGCTCAATGATAACCCAGAGGGGGACCTGAAGCTGCTCAGAAGCTCCCTCCTGGCAGTCCGGGGCCAGAAGCAGGACCAGCCGGTGAGACGCGGGCGGACGCTGCGGTCCATGGCGTCGGGCGAGGACGTGGTCCCGCAGCAGCGCGCTCCTCAGGGACAGCCGCAGATGCTCACGGCTCTGTGGTACCGGCGCCAGCGCCTGCTGGCCAAGACGCTGCGGCTGTGGTTCGAGAAGAGCTCCCGGGGCCAGGCGAAGCTGGAGCAGCGGCGGCAGGAGGAGGCGCTGGAGCGCAAGAAGGAGGCGGCGCGGCAGCGGCGGCGCGAAGTGAAGCGGCGGCTGCTGGAGGAGCTGGCCAGCGCCCCTCCGCGCAAGAGCGCGCGGCTGCTCCTGCACGCGCCCCGCGACGCGGGCCTGGCCACCGCGCGCCCCGCCGCCCTGCCTACCTCACGCCGGGCACCTGCCGCCGCCCTCAAGCCGCGCCGCCAGCCGGCCGTGGCCCCGGGCGTCACTGGCCTGCGCAATCTGGGCAACACCTGCTACATGAACTCCATCCTCCAGGTGCTCAGCCATCTCCAGAAGTTCCGAGAATGTTTCCTGAACCTTGACCCTTCCAAAACGGAACATCTGTTTCCCAAAGCCACCAACGGGAAGGCTCAGCTCTCTAACAGGCCGGCCAGCAGCTCGGCCACCGAGCTGTCCTCGAGGAGCGACAGGGCCGAGGCGTGCGAGCGGGAGGGCCTCTGCTGGAATGGCGGGGCCTCCGTCAGCCGGAGCCTGGAGCTCATCCAGAACAAGGAGCCGAGCTCGAAGCACATCTCCCTCTGCCGCGAACTGCACACCCTCTTCCGAGTCATGTGGTCCGGGAAGTGGGCCCTGGTGTCGCCCTTCGCCATGCTTCACTCTGTGTGGAGCCTAATCCCTGCCTTCCGTGGCTACGACCAGCAGGATGCGCAGGAATTTCTCTGCGAGCTGCTGCACAAAGTGCAGCAGGAACTCGAGTCAGAGGGCACCACGCGCCGCATCCTCATCCCCTTCTCCCAGAGAAAGCTCACCAAACAGGTCTTAAAGGTGGTGAATACCATATTTCATGGGCAGCTGCTCAGTCAGGTAGGTGTGTGCCCACCCTAACCCCAACTCTGTCTAGCACAACGGAGGGAGGCTCGTATGTTAGTTTGAGCCTCCTATGAATGCCTCCCCTGGATTATTGGGCTAATTAGGATAGCTAACAATTGCTGTGATTATGCGTTTTTGAGGGTGGCCATTGTACTTTTCATTGTTCTGTACATTGTGATGGCCTTGTTGGTGAACTTGCCTACTTTCCTCTTCTGGCTAGATTTTTAGTTTAACTTGCCACATCACTTTAGTTTCAGTGAATGTCTTTAACTGTTAATGAAGGTATGGGTAATATCATACTCTCATTGTTATAAAGTACCCACTGTTGGTATGCCATCCTTTGATCAGTTTTTAGGAAACTGAACAGAGTTCCGTAGTAGTTTGAAAGAGCTTTTTTCCTCCTTTACATATAAGGAAAGTAGGTGGCTGGGGGCATGCCAAAGGCCTCCTTCCTGTTCCCCATTACCTTTCATTTTCTGGATCTTTAGCCATGTAAGGACCTAAGCAAAGATTCATAGCTAAGGCCTTGTGAGAATATGCAGAAAGAAAATGTTTATAGTTAAAAAAAGGAGAGGTGAGCAACTTAAGAGATTCAGGTAAAAACCTTTACACTATGCTACTGAGGTTTCGTGTCTTGGTTTTTAGGGTTTTGAAAGAATGGTGAGTAGGATGGAAAGAGAGCTTGTTTAGGCTTTTGTTTTTTAGCATGTGAAAGGTGAGTATTTATCAGCATTTCCTCTATCCCCTCTCCTCTTAGGAAGAAAAATGCATCTGGTTAGGTTATCACAGTATTTTGAGGCTCTACAGATGGAGGGGATTGGTATAGGCTTGCTTCAAGAAAGACGGGGGCAAAAAGAGAGGCAACTTGGACTGCATGGAAGGATCAAAGTCAAGAGGAAGAATGCCAGGGTGAGAAAAGCAGACAGGGACTTGCAGATTCTCTATCTCTGACTGGTTCCTTGAATGATTGCAAGATAACTTGCAGTCTGTACTACTGCATCATTGAATGATAGAATGTACTTTAGGATAAGAGAAGAGAAGAGGGGGTAGGTATAATCTCTGTGCAGTGTGGTTTGTGAATTCTAGCCACCATCACATGTTTAGAAATGTATATCAGAAGTAACATGCTCAAATTCTTTTAAAGTTATATTTATTATTTTAATATTATAATTTTTAAAAAAATTATACACTTAGTTTTGGTAAAGTTATGTGTCTTGTATAAAGCAAACAAAAATGTATGTGGGAAGCATGGAAGTTATATAATCTGTAAATTAATCTTTTCATTCTAGGTCACATGTGTATCATGCAATTACAAATCCAATACCATTGAGCCCTTTTGGGATCTGTCCCTAGAATTCCCTGAACGCTATCACTGCATAGAAAAGGGGTTTGTCCCTTTGAATCAGACAGAGTGCCTGCTCACTGAGATGCTGGCCAAGTTCACAGAGACAGAGGCCCTGGAAGGGAGAATCTACGCTTGTGACCAGTGTAACAGTGAGTGCTATGTGGAGGGTGCTATGTGGGGGGGCTGGGGGGGCCAGCCCGGGGAGATAGGGGGCATGCAACTGCAATATTAGCTTAAGGTGCTTCTTTTTCCTTTTTAGTCAGAAGTAACACTGATGATATTGAGTGGTTCTAAAGCATCTTTTAAAGAAGATCTTTTTCTCCCATTTTTCTGAAAACAAGCAAATACACTTTATGTATTAAAAAACAAAAGCCTAGGAGTTGTGCCTCCTTTGACCCATCCTGATTGACATCAGTTATCTTTGGAGGCATTTGAAAGTGTGATTTCTGAAATGGGGACTCTGAGAATGTTATGCTTAGCTTCATAGTGCTACAGGGCCTCTGCTTAAATTCGTGAACGTAGAGTCTGACAGTTCTTATTTAATCTAAATCCAGGTGGCATAGCCTGTTTGAAAGGTGTGATATTAGAAAAGCATGCTTTTGTACTGAGTTGGTAGAATTAAAGTCTGTCAGAAGTGATGCTTAAAATTGGTACAGTGGGCCCCAGAAAGCAAGTCTTAAAGTGGCAACTTCATGGATATTTTCTGCATATTTTTTTTTCACATGCCTGAAAAGTTCACGTTTCAGAGAGTATCATAAGGCTTTTGTCTATCATGGCTTTAATGTTAAAGTGGAACTCTCTTCATATGGTTATGTGGGCATCTTATGCAGGGCCCTCCTGTCTTACCACACTAACACTTAACGCTTCCGCTAACCCAGCATGGACAGAGGAAATGCAGAGCAAATATGTGGAAGCTTGTGTTTGGGTTTTGTGGCATATAAAGATTTAGAAACTAAAAATATAAAATTAATGGATTATACAGAGACCTAGAAATCAATTTTCAGCCATATAATAGTTTGGACTACAAGTTTTGAAAAAAAATCTTGTGGTAGCACTTCTTAATATATTTTGCATATCGTTTTTTAAAATAATAAATTTTGGGACACCTGTTCTGCTCTTTGAAGAATGAGAATAAAAATCAAAAATCATGCTTGATATCATTTTGTCATTTTAAAATAAAATTTGAAATGTTGTACTTGGTTACTATAGAGCCACCTGTCCTGTTCCATTTTGAGAAACAGAGGCAAGTAAGTTAATTTGTTTCACTGGAGAAGGATCTGGTTTTGTTTTCTTATCCCCAGTAGTGATTCATAAAGCCTTTTACTTGTAAGTAACAAAAGGATATTAACAGCTTTAACTCCATCATCCTTGGATATGATAGATTAGGTAAGAAATACTTGTATTTATTTTTGCAAGAAAGGATTGTTTTTCTGGTTGCCAGAAGTGCCAATTTATCAGGATTTCTCTAGGAAGGTGCAAATAATGGCAGGGAAGGAAAGCTATGGTGAGGGGATGAGATGCATTGATCTGTTGCTTGTGAAGTTTCAAAATTGTCAGTCTTTTATCTCTCTGTGTGGCCAGCTTAATCAAATGGAGACAGAACTGATCAATCTCATTTGAATCAGTAATTTCTTTTTCTTTGTGAATTTCATTTTAGGGAAACAAAGCCAGATTCTATATTGTCTTCATTTTAGCTCACATACTCCCTCTGCTGAGGGTGGCAGTCACTGCCAGAGTTCTCAGGCAAAGCTGCAGTAATTTTCAAAAATGTAGTGAATAGGAATATAAAATAAGGCCAGGCCCCTCTTTGAATTCTGTTCATGCCCGCATATATTGTAACTGCACACTGTAGTAAAAGCTTCTCCTGTGGCACACTCATTCTGACGCAATTTATTATGAGAAGCAACACCTCCACATCCTATTGTCACAGAAAGCTCTTTACGTCATCTGGCTGTGATTTGCTACCTTTCACAAGTGGTACAGACAGGACTTGGAATCAGATGGCAAGCTCTTCAGACACTGAGACCATGGTATGAACAGCTCAAAGACAATTAGCAGGCACTATAGTGGACCACTCATTTTATATTCCCATCCATTTACCAATATAATTAATATAATAACAGAACACTCATCAGTAAATGGTTATAGAGAAGGCTTCTGATGGAAATGAACAGAACTTTATTTCCATTGTTTATTTGCTGAAATTTAGAAATTCATTTCCCCCACAGAAACAAAATTAGAGTCTGAGCACTGGTTCTGCTTTGGACTGGGTGAATTTAGACACCTCTCAGCTTTGTCCTGCATGTCTAGCAGTATGCTTTTATCCAAGAAACATTTCAAAAACTAGGTACAGCCGGGCGCGGTGGCTCACGCCTGTAATCCTAGCATTTGGGAGGCT
>CM052441.1:87919699-87930196 GCA_028533085.1 Varecia variegata
AAAACTAGGTACAGCATAAAAATATGGAACCAGCAAAATTTATTTCTTAAATATTTTCTAATATGCCATAAGCAAATCATGCTGAAAAAAATCTGTTTAAATACTCCGTCCTTGTGATTTGAGGAGCAAAAACAAACAAAAAAATACTCTGTCCTTTAGTAATCTTATCCTTTTTATCTTTTTCCTAAGCCTGAAATGTATACATTATTCCCTATTTTACTGGTGAGGAAACTGAGGTTCAGAGTTTTGAATAACTTATCCATTAGCACTGTGGTCCCCAACCCCTGGGCCACGGACCATGACTGATCCGTGGCCTGTGTTAGGAACCGGGGTGCACAGCAGGAGGTGAGTGGCCAGTAAGTGAGTGAAGCTTCATCTGTATTTACAGCTGTCCTCCATCGTTAGCATCACCGCATAAGCTCCACCTCAGATCAGTGGTGGCATTAGATTCTCATAGGAGAACAAACCCTATTGTAAACTGTGCTTGGGGAGGGATCTAGGTTATGAGACTAATGCCTGATGACCTGAGGTGGAGCTGAGGTGGTGATATTAGTGTTGGGGAGCAGCTACAAGTATAGATTATCATTAGCAGAGAGGTTTCACTGCACAATAAATGTAATGTGCTTGAATCATCCTGAAACTATCCCCCCCACCCCCAACCCCACCATCCATGGAAAAAAAATTGTCTTCCATGAAACCGGTCCCTGGTGCCAAAAAGATTGGGAACCACTGCATTAGCACACAACTAGCTGTGGGCAGGAAATAGAATTAGGCCTATCTAGTGAAAACAAAAAGCTTTTTAAAGTTATGTTATATTATATCATAATTTAAGTTATAAGCCCATATATAAAGGCCTAGAACCCTAACATATGCTTCTACTCTGTGTGCATGCTGTTGCAGTGAGCATTCATTCTATTCCATTAATAAAGCCATGCTCTCAGGAGTGTACCATTGTAAATCCATACCGGTTTTAGAAGTTGCTGATGGCAAAAGTTTAAAAGATGGCTTTGATTGCGTGTAACAGTCAACCCAAATAACAGTGACTTTACATGAGATATAATTTTGTTTTTGTTACATAAAAGAAGTCTGAAAGACATTCAGGGGCTGGCATGGTGGCTGTGTGGTCATCAGGGACCCAAGCTCCTTTTGTCTTTTTGCTTTACTATCCTAGTGCAAGGCTTCCATCCTCAAGGTTACCTCGTGGTCCAAGAGGAATTCCAGCAGTTGCAGACAGTGGGAAGGACAAAGGGATGCACCTTACAACTGAGTCAGCCCCTTTTAAGTACCCATCCCAAGAGTGCCACACAGTCATTCCTTTCATCTTAGCCAGAACTTCCATGGCCATACCATGCAGGCATGTGAAGCTGGGAGATGCAGTCTCAGAGAGGGTCACATTGCTGCCCCAACTAAAATTGAGGTTCAAATATTGAGAAACAAGGAGAATGCATATTGAGTGGCAAGTCATTGTCTCTGCCATAGCTAGAAAAGAATGTGACTCCTCACAACCTATGTCTTATACCTTCCCAAACCATATAGGCAAACGACGAAAATCCAATCCAAAACCCCTTGTTCTGAGTGAAGCTAGAAAGCAGTTAATGATCTACAGACTACCTCAGGTCCTCCGGCTGCACCTTAAAAGATTCAGGTGAGCATGCTCTGGGAGTCCCAGATGACTGTGAGCTGTGGGAATAGTTGCTTCAAAGGCTTTGTTGCGAGCAAATGTCTTCTTTGATGTTAGGATGGGGAGCCTATTCCCTTGAGACGTTGTGCTTTCCGTGGAGATAAAATGGTTCATATCCAATAAGGAAGGTTGATGTTGGGGCCCAGCAGGATTTGGCTTCTGCTTTCATGGCTCTGTTTAATTGTCTAGCCTGCACCAGGTATCTGTGCTTGAAGATTTTCTTCAGGAAAATTGCTTGAGGCCAGGAGTTTGAGACCAGCCTGGGCAACATAGCAAGACCCTGTCTCTAAAAAAAAGTTTAAAGGAAAATTAGCCAAGTATGGTGGTATGCACTGATAGTCTCAGCTTCTTGGGAGGCTGAGGTGAAAGGATCAGTTGAGCCCAGGAGATGGAGGCTGCTATGATTGCACTACTGCACTTCAGACTGAGTGACAGAATGAGCACCTGTTTCTATTAAAAAAAAAAGAAAGAAAGAAAAAATGTCTAGCCTTGCTTGGGCTTATGTAGATCCATCTTCAGGATGAAGTGTAAAATAATCTGTGAAAAGAAGGGCAAGCAGTAAACTACAAAAAGATTGTTGCCTGAATTGCTTGTTTAAGGATCTCTAGGTTCAGAGTGCTTTGTGAAACATTCACAGCAAATATATGTATGTGGACATTGATCACCACCATTTTATTGATGGGAAAACCAAAGCCAGAGGTTAAGTTTTCTTGGTTCTTTGCTTTACCTACCTCTACCTCTGAATGCATATATGAGTTTTTATTAGTAAGAAGTTTATATCCATGTTCTAGGTGGTCTGGCCGTAATCATCGAGAGAAGATTGGGGTCCATGTCGTCTTTGACCAGGTATTAACCATGGAACCTTACTGCTGCAGGGACATGCTCTCCTCTCTTGACAAAGAGACCTTTGCCTATGATCTCTCCGCAGTGGTCATGCATCACGGGAAAGGGTTTGGCTCAGGACACTACACAGCCTATTGCTACAACACAGAGGGAGGTGCGTGCGCTTTACTCTGTGGGGTGGGGGACACGAAAAAGGGTTGATTTGCCCACATTTTATTGCTTTCCTTTTATTTCCATCCCATGGATTACCTAGAATGAAACTACATACATTAAAATCCAGTAGAAAGAATTACGAAAGTTGGATTCAAATTTTGGATGTATCACTAAGTAACAGCATATGGTCATTCTAAGAATGAAAAGGAACTGACATGTAAAAGTGCTTAGAAAAGCACCTAGCACATAGTGCTTGCTCAGTCAGTGTTGGAGGACATTGTAGTATTATTGATAGCATTGGTTATCCATAGCATTTCTATTGTTGTAGTAATGCTACTTCTGCAGACCTCTGTTTCCTTCTTGGTTATGCAGAAACAAAAGTACCTGTGTAACACGGAGGTATTGTATGAATCTCACTAGCATGAGCTCATAATAAAGCTGAGGACATGTACTGAGCACTTACTATATCCTTACTGCTTCCCTTACCATGGGAAGTGTGGGGATGCAAGGATGCCAGGGCCCCTTCAAAGGAGACTTCAGTCCTCGTCCTCCAGAGTGGGGCCTCCCAGCTACTACACTGAGGCAGATGGGCTGCACATGTGTTTTCAGCAGAGCACTATTCTTGAACCCCTCCGCCCTTGGGGCAGCCAGAGCCTATGAACAAATACTTCTTTATTCCTTCTAAATTTTCCTTTATCACTCCCCTCTATTTCCATTTCTCCTCTCCTCCTCTTCCTATTGCTTAGCCCGCAATAGCCTGGCTGTCTTTGTAGAAGGCCCTAATGGACAGTGGAAAAGCCTGAGTAAAACGAGGACAAAAATTACAGTCAGTTGATACTGTTTGAGACCAGCCTGTAGTATTGTGGTGGGGTTAAAGCCAATGATTACAGAGAAGTCTGTTGGTTCCATTTACTTGTCCCTTCCCCCACCACCAATAATCAAGGTTGGCTCTATTCAGAACTCCTCTGTCCTTTCTTCATCTCCTGATTTTGCCTGCTCACTGGAAATATAAGTTGGGTAGTCATTTTCTCTCTTTCTCTTCTTTGGTTTCCCAGGTTTTTGGGTCCACTGCAATGACTCAAAGCTGAATGTATGCAGTGTCGAGGAAGTGTGCAAAACCCAGGCCTACATCCTTTTTTACACTCAAAGAACAGTGCAGGGCAATGCAAGAATCTCAGAAACCCAACTCCAAGCTCAGGTGCAGTCCAGCAACAACGATGAAGGCAGATCACAGACATTCCCCTGAATGAGAGGCATGTATCAAAGACTGACTTGCTTTTAAACTATTGGTGTCCATACATCTTTCCTCTTGTAGGAAATAAGGCTTACTGCAGGAACAGATTACTAGCTTTGCCTCACTGGGTCTTGAGTAGAAGGTACCAGGTGATTCATGTCCTACTATAAATTTTATAGTTACTTTCTTTTGAATGGATTTGGAAATTCCCTCTTTTCATAAAAAGAAATCAAAAGGAAAAACTTCTTTTCATCAGTTGCTTGTGAATATAAAGGGATCTGGGTGAAGGAAAGGGGGTAAATTGATCATATCCATGCAGGAGAGCAGCCATGTTTTCTCTCCATTGTGTGATTCCCCTGCTAATCAGGACCTCCTCACAGCACCAGAAGAACCCTCCCGATGTGAGCAGCCCTGGATAAAGCACATGAGGGGAGCCCTGGGCTGGCAGCTTGCTAGATGGGATTGGGTCCAAGGTAGGAGATGAAGTCTAAGGACTTATTCCCACAAAGGAAGTAACCCTCAAGGGTTGAAAACTTGCGTACTTCCTTTTTTAGGGGCTAGCAGTTGAAGTCAGTGAGATGCATGGAGCAAATTGCCCCATGCAAAATGGGAGGGTTTTCTTGTGTCATACCCTTGGTGGCTGCTGCTGTAATTTAATCATTCTAAACCTCTTGAGACTGGCATGAATACTCCTTCATTCTAAAGAAGGGGCAGTTCATAAAAAGAAGCAATAGACTAGTATATGTTCTTTGTTGCATGCCGAGCCAAAGGGCACTTCTGGCTATCCCAGTTCTGTAGCAGATTCCTGGTGCAGGTCTAGGGCAATCACATGGTTTGGTTTAAATTGGTCCTTAGATCAGTTGTCTGAGGCTTTCTCAGAACTCAGTTGAGGGTGGGCAGGAATAGCCGGTGGTCCAGGGCTTATTTGAATGCCTGTCACCTGTTCTCACCTTGGTATAGCACGCAGCTTCTTAGCCTACAGCTTCTTTCTGCTCCTGGAGAGCTAGAACATTCATGTTCGCAAGATTTGGTAGCTTTTGCTTTCCTAGGGTATGGGAACTGCTTAGGGATCTAACCCCTACATGTCCGGACAGTTTATTGCTGATGGCCTTGGCCATCAGGGCTGGTAAAATACATCTTTCTTTTTAAATTGGCTCAGTTTCTAAATAGAATAAAATTGCCTACACAAAACCTCCCCATCAGGCACCACTGAATTTCCCTTTTTTTTTCCTTATTTTTTTAATAATACTGTCCCTGAGGATGAATTTCCCTTCTTAATCCTTCATTTAGATTCACCAGTGAAAGCAAAAGCAAACCCTCTCATTGGTGTAGTTGCTGCAGTGAGCCTCAACCTGTCACTATGAATGCTCATCTTTTGACTGAGTATATCAAATATTAATGTTTGAATTCAGGTAGAAGTACAGTTGTCACTTGAAGGGAGTAGATGTGGAAGGGAGCTTGGGGAGGGGTGGGAAGTTGGGAAAGTGAGGCTAAAGAATGAGGGTCATAGCTTTAGCAATGTTGATAAGCCACATTTCCCAAACAGATCTGTAGCATTTGCTGTTGACCTCTTTTGAGATAAACTCTCCCATAGGACCTGCCAGGTAGCACTGAGACATGGAGGAAATTCAGACAAAAGGCTCACCCTGATAGGGAAGGGGTTGACTATATTTTAAATTAAACTTGCTTTTCCAACACTGTGAGATTTCTGTAATATTTAGCTTTTATTTGGAAGCGATAGCGTATGGCATTTTTTATGCTGTTTGGTTTATATTGTCTACTGCAGGCTTCTTTGTATAAGCTTTGCTTGGGCTCACCCTCTCCTGGACACTGTTTTAAAGTGTCACAGCTGCCCATGCTGCCAGAGGCTCTGATGTGAAGCCGTATTCTTGAGATCCACATTTTAAAGTCGGCATGATTGGTAATGACTTTTTGTGGCAATAGAAAATCCCAGTAACTCAAAAACACCAAGGAGAGTAAAACAGAAAGGAAACTATGAATCGTGCCTCATCTTTCACTGAATCCTGTATTTATTATTCTAGAAAAAGAAAAACTTACAAAGTAGAGAATACTAGAGAGCATCTACTTCACCCCTCAGACTGTCTAAGGGGTAATACTTATTAATAAACAAACATTTAATGGAAAATTAAGAGCTTCAAATTTAATTTTTAAAATAGTTTTATACCAAATATTGTAAGGATTATTAGGCAGATTAACGACTTTGTGAAATATGTGCTTAACTTAGCTGAACACTCATGTATCAAACTGATAAAAGAAACCAACATCAGAGTCTCCACTGAGCTATATACACTCATGGAGGTGCCCATTGCAGTCACAGACACCTCAGGTACCCAGAGGCAGCAGCACTAGACACTTAGGAAGTTAGTATTTAAGATTTTTATTAAAGAAAAGAGTTCCCTGCTGCATAAGCCAATGTTGTGAGGGAAATGTCCCTTTGCCTTTAATTTATTTACATATTGGGAGTAGATGAATGTCTCAGTTGCATCTTACATTAAATTGAAACATTCTAAAGAGAAGATAAGAACCAGGTAGATGTTGACTTAGATGCTGCCAAATCAAACCCAAGGTCTCCTAACTGAACCTTAATGGGCCTACTTCTCTCCCAGGGCAAGTAGTTAAGAGTCCTCTTCCAGGAACCCTTTGTAGCTGGCTGGCGTGTTTACTTGCTGCTGTAGCCAGCCAGGATGAGTGCACCCTGGCCCTCAAAAAGGATTTTTTTACCTCAGACTAGCCTGACCCTCACACTTGTGGTTGCCTCTGAGATGAGCATCCGTGCTAGTGTAAAAAAAATTAGGAATGCCCTTGGCAGCCAGATATTGAAGCTGTTATTAAATGGTGGGCAGAGCTCTTGCCAGCTTTGATCTAACTCCTCTCAGGCTGGATGGGGGCAGTGCCACACTGTAAAGAATTTCCAGATGTCTCTTAAAATGTCATGAATAAAATTGGAAACTGTAGAAGTGTTAATGTGTCCTATGGACTCAATAGCAGAGTTTATTTTTGTTTTTAATGGCAAGGTTTCTAGAGTCAATGATTGTATGAGTTCCTACTCTGGCTATGCTTACAACTCCATCCAAGTACAAGGGAAGAACCAATGAGGTGGGTTGGCTGGCAGTGGGGCATGCCCCGGCGTAAGCCCTAGAGAGTTCAACAGTAGTGCAGAATGAAAACTTGGTTGGGGATGAGGGGGTGGGGGGTTGGGGGTTGGAGGTGGGTGGGCAGGGAGGGAGAAATGGAGTTTGTTTTACTTACTGATAAAGCTTTGTGAACTAATTTTATACAATTCATAAAATTTGGTGCCTTGTACCCAATTATTGTTTGCATGGGATCGAAAACATTAAGGGAAAAGATTCCTTCTTGTCATTTCAAGGGGCAAATGGCTCTGTGTAGTGTTTAAAGGACATTTGGTATCACAGACTTTTAGACAGCATTTCCTATCTCGTGTGTGAATGCAAATTATTACCAGCAAGTTCTAAAATTTTATTGTAATGTCCAGATTCTTTGTATTTGTGATTCGTCAAATGGCTGCTTTTCAAGGCAGACTGTGTACCCCATACCCCATTGTTTTTTACCACCCTTTTCATGTTCCAAACATTAACTCGGGCCTTTTCAAATCAGGCTGGGAGGCTACCCCTTCTTAAATGTATACTATATCCCTATCTGGGATTATGTTTTATGAACGGAAGGGTTGCTTTTCCAGCTGGTTGGGAGAGCACAAATGTTCAGAAAAGGTTTTTTAGTCTTTATCAAAACAATGCTGGGCAACATGTGGTAGAAGCCAAACAAAAATGGTTCCTCCTGAAATGGTACCTTCATTGGTTCTGAAGTTCTTTTGCACAAAAGTGTCGGGAAGCAGTGGAAAAAACAACCCCCCATGTGTGAACCTTTAGATTTTAAGGCAAGCCAGTGCACTGTGTAATATGCAAAGGTAATGATGCAAAAGATAAGGCACAAGACTCTGTCCCAAGCCTCCACACCCCTTCCCTGGCAGGTGCTGACTAGGATGGTGCCGAGTGGCTGTGGAAGGTGCTAAGACCCAGTCTGTTCACTGCAGGGCTGTTTACAGCCTGCCTGTTTTACTCCAACCTTAAGGTTTCCACTGAGCTAATGAGACTTCCCCAAAGGGTGTTTAAAAAGCTCATCACTCAAAGCACACTTGATAATTGGGTCCCTCAGCCTAGTTACTCAACAAATTAGGTGAAGAGGTTGTATCTTTGGGGTAGAACTTGCCATGGCCACTTAATTTTTTAACCATGTAAGGATGCATCTCTCTGTTGTTTCAGACAGATTCTTTTAAAAGACAGCACTAAAGCTGAAAAGCGCCTTCTGACTGTGAGTTTAGTTCATATCTTACAAGTTTAGTAACATTCCCTCGATCTAGGGCTATGACTTTAACCACTGTACTCATGTTCAGCCCACACACTGCTCTCAATACACCATGGCTACTACAGCATTGAGGCTGTAGAGTCCATTTTTGTGGACTCTTTCCATACTTCTGCTGGCATATTTCATTTAAAATCTAACTAGCTAGAGATTTTCATAGTACTAAGTGTTAACTACCCAGGGCTGGAAAGTGACAGGATGTACAGTTAACTTCCCTTGGGAAGAATGTTGCCAAATCTTTGGAAATTTTAGATTTGGTGGTTTTATTCACAAATTTATATCATTTTGAATAATCAATCCAGTTTAAATGAAACTTTACTCAACCAGCATTATGGCTTTAAAACCCAACCAATAGTAAACATTATTACTTGAAGCCAAAACATTAAAATTTGAGTGAAGTTTGAATTTTGCTTTTGAAAGGTAACATTTCTCGATTCTTGCTGGATTTTGATTTTTCAGCTTTGGAAATTTTTATCAAAGAAAATTTCACAATTATGAGATCAGGTAGCAGATTTTAAGAATCTAAGTTTCATTCCTATAAAGAACAGGAGGTGCTGGTATTTCTTGTCTTGAAAGCAGTCTGATGCAGGTCTGATGGATTTAGCATCTATGCTATGGCTTAAAAGTTTCCTCCTTGGTCACCGTTTGGGGGTTGATGGCTTCAGATCTAAGCCTTGCTCTCATGTATGTGACTCTTCTTCACCTTAATACTCAGTATAATATAAACCTCTCAGAGCATCTGTGATCCCATGTAGACAGATGCCGCTAAAGGGTCTTGGCTCCTCCTATCAGATAAGATCTATCAGACTAATACAAGACAATGGTAGGGTTTTTTTTAACATATAAAAAAATCTAATTCTCAAACAGCTTTACTAATGAGATTTATGCCAGCAGGGTCAAGAAAGACTATTTTGTCCTGTTTACCTTTAGTAAACAAATTGCTAGAGACAACATCTGTCAGCTGTAACATTTAGGCCATTTATACTGACCCTTTCCTATTCATGTCCTTTAATCCTGTACCAGTTCCATAGGAGACCTGGTACATGAAAGCAGTATTTAAAAAAAAAATGCTAGCCAGGCAAGGTGGCTCAGGCCTGTAATCCTAGTATTGTGGGAGGCCAAGGTGGGAGGATTGCTTGAAGGTGGGAGTACAAGACCGGCCTGAGCAATATAGTGAGGCCCCGTCTGTACAAAAAACAGAAAAATTAGCTGGGTGTGGTGGTACACACCTGTAGTCCCAGCTACTCAGGAGGCTGAGGCAGGAGAATCACTTGGTCCCAAGTTAAAGTGAGCTATGACAACGCCATTGCACTCTACCCTGGGCAACAGAGTGAGACCCTGTCTCAAAAAAAAAAAAAAAAATAGCCTATTGGAGTAAATTAACTAGAAGAAATTTGCCATGAGGAACCCGTCTCTATCTCCACCTCTTTCTATGGCTACATGAGTCTTTCCATTGCCAGTTCCTTACATATGCCATCTCCCCAAAACCCCAACCCCCTGAACAATAGCACTACCATGAATTTTAGGGTCAGAAAACACCTATTTCCTCTAAAGGAAGCGGCTTTCTTGGCAGTATCACTTTAGTGTCCACTGCCCAGACTTACTTATACCTTGTATCCTCCTACACATCACTGTCCTCTTTCTGCCACCAAACCTCAGTCTCTTCCAGCCACAATGCCTCCCTGGTGCCTGGAAAACCCACCTGGTGCACTAAAATGCTATGCAACACCAAATGGCTTCTTCCCCCAGTACTACTCAACAATGGAAATTCCCCAAGAATAAACTTCATGCTATGTTAACATCAGTGTATGGTGGTTACAGTTACCTTTTTTTTTTTTTTTTTTTTTTAAACGAAGCAAACCACCTCCATTACAATCCATGTTTGGGGCTTGTTCCTATTTCTCTTAAGTGTGAAATATAAATCGTTTTTATGATTTTTGTAATCTTGACTTTTTACACCTTGTTTTTGTAAGCAGAAGTTTCTTATTAAAAGAATAAAATGGCTGTCTTTGTGTACAGTGTTTATTTCAAATATTTGTTAAAACACCATTGTTATTCCCCAGGACAAGAGCAAAGATCACCCTCTGCAGAAACTTAGGAACTATGTACAGAACTTTACAGAACAGAGGCAATGCTTTATCTGAAGCCTGACTACTGACCAAAGAATGGAGTTCTGAGTGGACTC
>CM052441.1:87930696-87947275 GCA_028533085.1 Varecia variegata
CCTCCGGAAATCATTCCTATCGGTGGCAAATCGATAGACGCCCCGAAGCCAATCTCCCACGTTGTCCGGAATTTCAGGAGCTTCATTTGCCGAGCCCGCAGTGCCCACAGCAACCCCGCTGGAAGCCATGCTAGACCCTTTGGGCTCCACACAGGCCTCGCGCGACGCTCCGTATGGGCGCCCGCAGATCACGCAACTTCCGGTCCGGCACTTCCGCCGGCCACTCGCCGGCAGAGGGCGCCGTTCCCCTAGCTTGGTACGACGTCCAGGACAAGAGGTACAGCCCCCGGCTGCGCGTCCGCGAACTCCACGAGGGGAGGAGCGCGGCCCTGCTCTACCGTCGCTGGTTCCCGGTCCCACTTCAGGCTCTCCAGCCAGCCAGTCACGCGTGCTCAGTGAACACTTAATTGGTTCAGGGGGGGGATGGCGGGGACGAGGCTGTCCCAGCCTGTGGGGGTAGGGGTAGGGGTAGATCAGCAGGGGAACCGTAGTTTTGGGGATGAGGTTCCCCCAAAGTCTCCATCAAGTCATAGATCGCGCTGTCCTGAAGGGGGCGCACTCCAAATCTGTCGTCTCGGGCCCTCCCCCAGGCGTGCCCCTGATCGCGTTCAGTCTAGGAGAGCCTTGTTCTGCTTTACCGATCCCTTCCTCCCCACTCACACCCCGTCTCTGGGCTGCGCCACTAGCAAATGGTGCAGTGCTTCTTGGAGGTGTCGCTGTCCCCTGGTTGGAGGGTTCCGGGGGTCTGCCAGAGCCGGGGAAGGCGCTGGCCTAAGAAAAAGTCTTCGGGTTCCGAGTCGGAGGAAGAGGAGCAGGTGGGGCAGTGGGCGTCCTCCCTGGGATCATGGGGCGTCTCCAGGCGATATTGCTCCCGCCCTTTGGATGCCGCTGCCTTGTCCCCAGCTCGGCCCTCCTGCTCCGGGCTGGATCCAAGCAGCTCCGTTTCCAGGCTAGGACCTCCGGCAGCAGCGAGAAAGGCTGTTCGGGAGACTGTCACGGCGTTTAGCGAGGCGCGGTCCCTTCCTTCAGTTCGGTCGGGTCCGGTCTTCTCTGTTCCAGGCCGGGTCAGAAACGCCCATCTCAGAGCCCAAGTTTCCCTCTCCCAGAGCCAGGCGGGCGACCCACTGAAGGTAGCGGGGATTGGGCCCAGCTTCCGCCTCACCCCCGGGCGGTGTGCGCCGCCGCTGCGGCCGCGAGTCCTCTCCAGGGTCCCCCGCCTCTCCCCGCCTCCGCCCACCAGAGGGCGGCCGCGTCCCCCTCCTGGGAGCGAGTCCGGCGCTGCAGCCCCGACCGCGGCGCGGGGTGGGTTCGGGAGGCCCTTGGAGCGCTCCGGCCAGGGATGCGCGGTGAGAGCTGCGGGCCCCGAGGCTCGGGTCTGGGGGGGTGCGGTGGGGGAACAGGGGCTGCTGGAGGGACGGGACGGTGTGGGACTGGGGCGAGGGTCTCAACCCGGGAGAACCCCTTCCTCAGCCCAGCCAAAGCCACCGCCCCCTCCGCTTTGATCTGCGCCTTCTCCCTTACCAAGGGACGCCTGCCCTTCCAGTGCCCCGGCAGGGCTCGAGCCCGCACCCGAGTAGCGGCTCTCGAAACAGCTGGGGCAGCAGGGGCAGCCCCCCGGCAGGGCGTAACGTCCTCCGCCCAGGGGCCCGGCGCAGTCCTGGCAGCAGAAGTGGTTCTCATGCCAGCGACGTCCCTCCGCCTCTGTGCAGCGCCGGGAGAAGATCAGCTGGGAGAGGGAGAGGGAGAGGGGAACGGTTCATTCATTCATTCACTCATTCATTCATCCAATAACCACGCCTTATATTCCGTTAACGCTAAAGCACGTCTACAGACATTCCCATTTGATCTACTCAGCCACTTGTGGACGCAGGGGAGGGCTGGTTGGCTTAGCCAGGATCCCCCAGATAGCAAGTAGCACAGCCCAAAGTGCGACCCCGCCGCCTGGACCCCCTAACCCAGGGCTCTACCTGACATTAAGGGAATTTCTAGCATGATCAGGCACAGCACTGGGCACTTTAGCATACTGAGATGAACATCTGTCCAAGAGTCCCTACTCCAGAGAAACACTCTGAGTCCAAGAAAATTTGAGGGACTTTGCTTGCGGTCCCCAACTCCGCGATACTGGGGGATGCTTCGGCCCTGGAGGGTGTTCCCTTACATCCTGCCACTCTGGACCCCGGGCAGACATCCTCCCCTCCCATGCCCCTCCCTTCGGAGCTGTACCTGGTCACAGGCGGGGCAGCGCGGCCGCAGCAACTCAGCGTGATGACGGCCGCAGTAGAGACGTCCATCGTGGTAGAAGTATATGAGGTTTATCAGGGCCTGGCCACAGGCCTGGCAGGCAAAGCAAGGCTGGTGCCAGCAGCGCTGCTCCCCTGCCCGGGCTGCAAACACTCCGTACTCCCCTGGCTTCAGCCGCTCCCTGCACTGCCGGGCGGGGGCGCTGGGCTGGTTAGGCTGGCACCACCCTCTTAGCTTCCGTCCCGGCTCTTCCACCCCAACCCCAACCTGTTCTCCCCATACCCTGGCAAGCCCGCACCCACTGCAGCCTCCATCAAGAGCCCCCAAATTTGGTTTCTTTTTCCTAACGTTTGCCAAATTACCAATCCCTAAACCCTGTTTCCCAACCAGAGTCCTAGAAGCTAGCTGTTTCTGCAGAAGAGGGCAAAGAATGGAGGAAGGGGAATGTTTGCGGGGGAGGCACTACATACTTTCTCACAGGTGTGTCCTTCAAGCTTGGGAAGTACCAGACGGGCCACCCCCTGTCCCAGGGCCTCCTGCTTCCGCTGGGCACAGAAGAGCCGCAGCTCAGCCAGCTCCTCCTCCCCAAGGGCCAGGCAGTAGCGCTCCTGCAGAAACAGGCCTCCATTGTGACTGGGAGAGCCCCAGCGGGCAAGACTGGGGCTTGCTGGAGAAAGAAGGCTTAGCTGCGGGGCCGGAGAAAAGTTGCAGAACCTCAGGGAGGCGAGCCAGAGATTGCAGCATGGAAGGGCATTGAGAAGGGAGGGAGAAAGGAGCGCAAGAAAGTCCACCTCAGTCTCACCCTACCCCCAGGAATGGTCATCACTCAGGTCCTGACGGTCCCACAACATTTAGCCCTGTCACCATATATTTAGGTCCTTTTTCCCAATGAGCTAGAGCTCAGTATTATTTCATAGACTCGTGTCTTGCCTCCCCAATTGAATTGTAAGCCTTTAAGCTGGGCACATGTAGGGCTTCAATAAATACTTAACAACCATACTCTCTACATTTGTACATTCCATGCTCTGTTTCAAAAGTTGTTCATGTCCATTTTCTCATTTGCTCTTGAGCTTAGCATTGTGGTGGGCAGAGCAGAGCGGATGCTATTGCACCCATTATGTAGATGTGAAAACTCAGGCTGGTGGGGAATGACTTCCCCCAACAGGGGTATAGCTGAGCCTTAAATACATGTCCTCTGACTTCTGGACGAAGGTTCCTTCCACAGTAAGTAAAGAGAGGGAGAAAGAGGCACAAAGGAAGATGGGGAGGGGAGACCCACATCACCGTCCTGTGGAGGGAGCTGCTGCAGGAGGGTCCGAAGTCCAGGCCACTTGGGGGCTTGGTTGGTATCCAGGAAAGGGGGACCCAAGCTCAGAACCACAGGACCCTAAGGAGACAGGGTAGAAGAGGAGGAGTGGAGCTAGGTTTTTCCTTCCTTTCCCCTTCTTTCCCCCCTCCTCATGGCCACCTCTCCTCCAATCTAGAGCAACTTCTGAGCATGCCCCTCCATTTGGAGAGTCCTCCTTCCAGATCTTGACTGAGTATAAGGACAGTTGATGCATTCCTGCCTCTGGGGTCTTCCTTGAGGGAGGCTGAGGAGGCCCCACACCCCAAAACAGCTTCCCTTATGCTTGAAAAGACCCCATTCACTCCTTGGAGCCAAAGCCCCTAGGGTCTGCTTTGAAAACAGACCACCTAGGAGAGGGAATGTATATTCATGTGAATGAGTTTAAAGTCAAAACCATATGTCCTAAGGAGGTATAGAGACAGGAATTCCTGAAAATGGAAAAGGGCCACAAGAGATTAGGCACAAAGGCAGACTACCTCCTGGTTGGCGGAAAAGAGAGGAGGTCCGAAGGATAGAGGGCCATGTTGGTCTCAGAGGAAGGGCAGGACTCTTACTACCTGAGCAGAGGTATCCTCAGGGTCCTCCCCTGGCAGGCGGCCTGAGTCACTGTCTGAGTTGGCTGCTGGACCTGGCTCCCCAGGGGTGGGGCTGGCCTCTGGGTAGGGCTGGCCAGAGTTCAGTACTGACATTGGTGGCAAAGTCTACCCTAAAACAATAAGAACATGTCCATTTATTGGGCCCTTACAATGTGCTAGGCAGTGCTAAGTGCATCATCTCAATCCCCCCAACACCCAAGTGACTTAGGTGGTATTGTCCCCATGTTACAGATGGCCAAACTGAGGATCAGTGAGCATGAATGGTATGCCCAAGGTCAAACAGCTAGTAAGTGACAGAGTCAGGACTTGAGGCCAGGCCTTTCGACTCCAGAGTTTCTGAAGTTCAAATTCTGGGGTCTCCCAAGATTGGGCTGGAGGTAAAGGTGGCCCACAGTGGAAGGAGAAGGCACTTTGCCTTCCTGGTGACCCTTTGAGCAAGCTGGCCCTTCCCTCCTCAGCTCACCAGCCTTAACTGCCCGCCCCCCCAGACCCCAGCCTCATTGTGCACTCATTGTCCCAGTGAGCCTGCTTCCTCACAACTCCCTGCACAGGCCCGGGTTTTCCTGCTCTGTAGGCTTAGGCCTGGCTAAAGGACCCCCTCGCCAGGAAGCCCTTCTCAGCATCTTTGGCCCATACCAGCTCCCCTTTCTATGAGCTCCAGAAGTAAATACAGTTGGTGCTCCAAGATTTAGCACCTAACATTTCTCTCTTTGCACGCTGCATCTCTCTCAGCTCCTCATCTGGTCTGTAAGTTCCTCAAGGACAGAAGAAAATCTTGTGCTTCTATCTTCTATCTATAGCAGCAATTTCACTGGATAATCCAAGCGCATCTCTTCAGCCTTCCTCTCGGCAAGTCCTGATATGACTACAGTATTTGGAGGGCAAGGAGTGACACTTAATGTAGAGAAGAGATGGGCCCTGCCCTCAAGGAGCTCTTAATCTAGTGGGAAAGACAGAAATGAAACCAAGTAGAGTGGGACCAGAGCTATGGGAAGATATATATGCACCCTGTGGGGGGGAAATAACCAGCACAAACTTTTCCATAATGTTCACTTTGTGCCAGGGACTATTTTAGATATTTTTAATAATATAGTGCATTTTCACAATAATCCTATGAGGTAGTTTCTATTATCCTACTTGACAGTTGAAACAAACTGAGGTTAATTAACTTACCCAAGATCACATTAGAAGGCTAAGGGAAGCTTAGGAGGAGGTAGCCTCTGAGAGCTGGGATAGATTATTTTCTGTTTTGTTTTGCTTTTTGGTAAAGATGGGGTCTTGCTATATTGCCCAGGCTGGTCTCAAACTCCTAGATTCAAGAAATCCTCCTGCCTCAGCCCCCAAAGTGGTGGGATTACAGATGTGAGCCACCACCACTCCTGGCCACGGACGGATTTTGACAGCAGCTGGGCACAGAAGGGCCATCATCAAATCCCTGGCCTCTTCTAAGACCCAGCTTTGGGGTTTGGGCCAGGGTTTGGACCATAACAGCTATATTGCTTCCCAGCCCTCTTCAGCCTACCCCCTTCAAATGTCCTGTGCCACCCTTTCCTCCTTCCTGGCTCCACACCCACCTACTTCCTTCCTCTTCTGTCCCTCAGGTCAGGTTTCCTGTGGAAGGTGGCCAGGATGGGCTGTTCACACTCAGGGCCAGGAGTAGCCACTTCCCTAGCAGCACTGCCCCTGCTCCAGGCAGCAAGGAAGGAGGGGGCATCTGGGGCCCAGAAGGGGACTTGCACCCCCTTCCAGGTTAGCTTTAGTTTGCACGAACACAGAAACAATGCTCAGCAATCAGCCCCCTACCCCCCATCCTTCTATCTCCCCACCCTTCTATCCCCCCAACCAGGGTGGCCAAACTCCATCTCCACCTAGCACTGGAACCCACCTTACTAACATGCCAGATTCCTTCCATAATTCCCCTTTCCTTCCCTCATTAGATAAGGGACAGGGCTGAACCACCCTCACCCCCACCTCTACCCCCTCCCGCCTCCACGCAGGTGCAACCGGGCTCAGGAGCTCTATCTCCCCAACCCACCTCTGCCCTGAAGGGAAGAGCCCGAGAGGCCTAGGACATAGAGAGGTGGAGGAATGGGAAGTTTTCCCGGGACAGCAAAGGGAGTGCCCGGTCCTGCCAAGTGCCCTCTCGACAAATCCCCCAAGTTTTTCAAGGATTTGGCGGGACCCACCTCCAGGGCAGTGACGTGGTGTGGTTCCCGACTCCGCTGGGGTTCCCTGTCTGGCTTCTGGGAGTTTAAGGGAAGTGGGGGGAGTCCTCTGGGGTCTCACCCTCGCTGCGCGCCGGAGTCCGGGCTGTTCGGGACCCACCCCGCCGTCGGGCCCCTCACTCAGTCCCCACCCGAGGCCTCAGCGCCAGCCTCTACCCGCCCTGATAGGGCGGCCCTTCCTCCCCCACGCCCCCAGCAGCCCCGCCCGCCCTCCGGGCCGAAGGAAAGCATTTAAAGGGATCTCAGGGTGGAAAGTGTCTGCGCCCCCGCAAGCATCCTTCACATACATGGAGCCGCGTTTGCCGGGCTCTTAACCACTGGCAGAATGCAAACTCACTGCCGGGCCCCCCAGACCCTTCCCTCTGTGTTCCCGGGACCCCTAGAACCGCCCTCTGGTCTCCTGGCCCCGCCCCTCTCCCTGTGTTTTCCCCCAGGTCCCTCCCCTTTGTCCCCAGTGGGCCCCCGCCTCTTCCCCTCGCCTCAGCCCTTTTCCGGGGTCCCTTGTCTTGCCCTTCTCCCTTCAGTCCCTTCAGGCCTCCTCCCCTATCATTCATGTTTCTCCCCCGACCCTCCGTCCCCTTTCCGCTCCCCGGAGTACCCTCCACGGCCGGTCTCCTCGGCCCCGCCTCTGCGTCCCGCCCCCGGCCCAGGCCCCGGCCCAGGCTCCGCCCCGTTCCCGCCAGGCTCGCTCAGCCGCTGGCCGGGAGCGCCCTCTGGCGTCTGCGCATGCTCCCTGCTCCCGACTGCGAAGTCCTCCAAAGGGACCTTCTAGGCTTGCGCGCCGGTCGCCCCGCTCGGGTCCGCCCGCCCGCAGCGTCTCGTTGGTGTTGCCGGTGACCTCCGACCCCGCAGCCGTGGGGCGGGGCGGGGAGGCCTTAGCTCCGGGCGGGCGGCGGCTGCTGCAGCGGGACCCGGGAGCGGGGCCCGGCGCCGCCAGGGCCGCGGGGCGATGTGAGTCGGGGCGGGGCGGGGACGATGCGGCTCCACCGAGGCCGCGTCGCGTGGCGCCGCTCCGCAATCTCCGCTCCCTCCCTAGGAAGCCCCGGGCGGGCGGGCGGTGGAGCCCCGGGGCTGGGGGCGGGAATCCAGGGACGACGCGCACCCCGACCTCCTGATTGCTTACGGGTGTCTAGAAATTCCCCTTGACAGTCCTGCAGTCCAAATCCACCTCTCGCTCCCAAACCCCACCCTCTCCCACCTCCACCCTGGGCCCACCTTCGCATCTCTTGGAGTCCTCAGAACCCCTCGCTCATTCTGCAAATCCCCTGATTCGCCCACAGACCCACCATTCTCTCCTGGACGCCGCCAAATGCTTCCATTGCCCTGGAATTCCTCCACTCCTTCATATTCCCGATTCTCTCCTTGTACTAACCAAAATGCCTAAATCCAAAATTCTTGCCCATGTTCCTTCCAAACCTTCTCATACATTTTCAGTCCCCATAACCCCTTCTAACTCCTGCCCCCAGTCCACACCTATCCTAGACCAGAGCCCCTTCCCCTAGCCTGCCTGATGTAATCCCCATCAATGGGCTGTCTGTTATGTTCTGATATGTTGAAGAGATGGCGATAGGAAAAGTGCAACCCCTCCCCCATCTTGCACCCCATAGTTCTTGGTTTCACGTCCCCCCTACTTCCCCGACCCCCATTGCTGGCTCAAGCCCCAGTATTTTTGAGACCTGTCTTTAGTCTGTGCACACCTCCTCCAGCCTGCTTCCACCGTCCAGAGTAAGCCAGAGGAAGGGGATGCGGGGTCCTTTTACCTGAAAGTTGTCCAAGGTTGCAGGGTACAAGGGACCCTGGGAAGTATTGGTGGGCTTTCAAGAATCTCTGGAGTCCTGGCATGTCAACTTGTCTGCCTTGGGCTCAGATGCCCAGAAATTTTGGCTTATTGTTAACATTTATGTTTAAAATTAGGCCTTTAAGAGCTTGGGGAACAGAAAACCTATCAAGGTTCCAAATGTGAAATTAAAGGAGACTGTCCCAGAAGAGGAATATGTCCATTTTCGTGATGTTTGTTTTAGATACTTACCTCTAGAAGTTATTTAATCTAGAAACTCCACAGTTTACAGATGGTTCCCCTAAAAACTAAGGCCTTGGGGTGGGAGTTGGAAGGAGTGGTAGGGGATTGACTTGACAGTCTCCCAGATACTTAACAGAAACAAAACTGACTAGAATATTGGTTTCCTGAATCTTCAACCAGTGCTCTTTCCATTGTATCATAGTCTTTTGAGAAAGCTCTTTGTAGAGTTAAAGTTCTCTGCAAAGGTAAGCTGGTGTTTTTGGTTTTGGTTATAATAGGACTCAGAACGGGATCTAAAGGTGACAGGAAAGGTCTTGGGTTATCTTAGACTTCAAACTCATTGGCACTAGGGGAGTCTGTCCCTCTCAGGGCCTATGGGGCTTAGAATTGGTGGTCCCTTTGTTCTTGATCTCGCTTTCTTCATTGGTGTTTTCGCCCCTTTAGGTCCTGGAACAGATATCCAGGTAGGATAGACTGACAGCAGGTCAGTTTCATTAACAGCTGGGGGTGAGAATAGGTTTCCATTAATCAGTGGTTTCTGTCTCCTATGCTAGGTGAGCCCTGGGTGTGTCCCAGAGGGATCCAGGTGACTTCTCTGCAGACTGTTTGCCATGACACCCCACCAAGGACAGGGGGAATAAAGTGGGAATCCTTCCTCATGCCCCTCCCATGGTCAGCTCCCCGATGGCCTGGGTGAGGTAAGAGCTGTGTATAGGAGTCCGTTTTCTGGAGTTTCCCAAGTTGGGAGGAACAGAGGGTGCAGCTCACTGAATTGTCAAGGCTTTATGCATTCAGCAGGAGTTGTAGAAGGATAGCTAATCCCTACAGACTCATTTCTTGCAGTAAGTTGTAAACCCTTAAAACTCACAGTTGGGATTGGTCCATGTGTTTCTTGTCCCCTTAGGTTATTGAAGCCTAGGTGGTGTCCCCTTCATCCTAGGCACCGGCCTGACTATTGTAAATTATAATTCAAGTACCAGAATCCTGGAAGAAAAAGCCAAATAGTAAGGCCTCTGGTCTCTCCTTCAGATAAAGGGGAGCAGACCCAGCACTTTTGTTTTTAATGAAGAAATACCCAATTGAGGTTATAAAACTTGTGCTCTATTTCAAATGTTCAATCTTCTGAATGTATCTTTATGATTATAATATAACAACTCATTTGAAGAGAACATCAGAGAGAGAACTTTGAGGTAGATATTTGGGATGGTGGTGAGGGAGGAGAAGAGAGGATTGCATGAAGTGGAATGGGTGGGGGAGAAAAGAGAAAGGTACAGGCCAAAGTGTCTGGAACTCCCAAGTGACCGTTTCTTTGCTGAATCCAAATGAAGGCCTTGGGCTGGCACCCAACTCCATCTGATGTAGATCACTTCTGTGCTTCTGTTTATATCCATGCTGTTCTTCCTGCCTAGGTCTCCCTTCTCTGTGATGACATGGGTCAGAACCCTAGATACTTCTTAAGGTCCACATCACATGTTACCTCCAAGAAGCTCTCTCCCCCCATTAATCCTTAACACGTTGTAACTTGAATTAATGTTTATCCAAGGTGTGTCTGGCCCTGGATTGAGAGTGTGAGTTCCTTGAGGGAGGGTCTGTGTCATTCAGTCTCTTGGACGGAGTAGGTGATCACAATGAGGTGCTTTTGTCCAAGTTCCCCAGAGTAGGGCTTTTTGGAACTGACATGATGACCTGCTTATCCCTTATGTTTTTCCCTAGGGTGAGCTGGCTGCTCTGACACCATGGGGAGCTGCTGCAGCTGCCTGAACAGAGACAGTGTCCCAGACAACCACCCCACCAAGTTCAAGGTACCCAGAGCCCCCTTCTCTCCCGCATTCCCAACATGGCCTCTTGGGCCCAGGCCCCATGTAGTGGAGTTGCCCCAGCCTCTCTATAGAAAGTTGTGGGCTGATTTAAGACTTCTCTAGCTCAAGTCCTCTGAGCTGGCCTGAGGAAAAGAGGCCCAGGCCACTGCCATTTTTGCAGCTTTTAATACTAACAAAAATGAAGAAATGCTGGAATGGTGCTTTTAGAGCATTTATTCCTGTCACTGTATTTTAGTAACTGTGTATATACCTTTTTTGGAGAAAACAAGAAGTCTGTATTTGTGAGTTAACATATTTTAAATGCTTAGCACATGGTCAGCACTCCTCCAGTGTCTGCTGTTTGCTTTGGGAAGCCAAGGGCCTGCCCAGTGGACCTGCCTGCGCCCCTCACGACACCTGCCTGTAGGGGGAGCCACCTCCTCCGTGCTCACACTGGCCATGTGGAGGCACATGCTTCTGCCCACCAAAAGAGGGGGCCCTGCAAGGTCATGTAGCTGGGGAGGTGGGAGAGGCAGTATGCATGGGTTCTGCCTTGGGCTTGACTCCCCAGGGTCTTTAGATTTTGAGTTTACAATTGAACCTCTTCCTCATTAATATCTGGGCCTTGGATACTAAGCCACATGCAGTCTGAGGTCATCTGAACATCTGACCTTGGAGGTCAACTACCTCTTCTCTCGCTGTCCAAATGACAAAGCTGAGGCCCGGAGAGGAGGGTTTGCCCAGAGGACTACTGTGGGTCCATGGCACTGCTTTCCCCAGTAATCCCGTGCTTTCCCCAGTAATCCTGTGGCACTCAGGAGAGTCTGGTAGCATCAGGTGAGACCCTTGGTACCCCAGCTGTAGCCCTACAGCAGACCACCTCCCAGTGGCTCAGGGACTCATGCAAACATTTGTTCGACTTACTCATTGACCCTTGTCTGCTGTCCCCTGCAGGTGACAAATGTGGATGATGAAGGGGTGGAGCTGGGCTCCGGGGTGATGGAGCTGACGCAGAATGAGCTGGTGCTGCACCTGCATCGGCGTGAGGCCGTCCGCTGGCCCTACCTCTGCCTGCGACGCTATGGCTACGACTCCAACCTCTTCTCCTTTGAGAGTGGCCGCCGATGTCAGACAGGCCAGGGTGAGTCCCAGGCCCTGCCCTACCCTGGGATAGGGGCTTATGCACCTGGGGCAGGCACGTGGAAGGTTCGCTGCAGGGGACTGTGGGGAAGTTGTGGAATTCAAGAATAGGCCTTCACATGCAACCCAGCCCTCAGATTTGGCAGGTGCTTCCCAGAGAGGGGAAGGGTCTTGGCCAAGGGCACATAGCATGTTATCGCAGAACCAAGTGGACTCCCAGGCCAGTATTCTTCCTCTTCAGTCACTGCAGCTCCGGTCTAGTCCCTTTGTGGGAACATTTGTTGCTCAGCCCACGGTGCACCTCCTCCCTCTGTTGCTCCAGTTTCAAGGATCCCTTCGCCCCCTAAGTAGGAAGGCACTTTTCTGTGAGCTCCAGATTATATACCTTGGAGTAATGAAAAGAAAGGTCAGGCAGGAAACTCTGGCTACCGTGGGGGCCGAGTGGCTTGGGAATGAGAGATTTAGAGAGGCCTCTTGGGGCCCTAAAGTACATTTTAACCCTTGAGAGGTTAATCATTGTCCCCCATCACCTATGGGCAGTGGAGTGTGATGTATTTTCCCTCCCCTCACCCCCTGAAGCCAGAGGTCAGGGCAGGTGGTGGGTTATTCCATGAGGTCGAGGCTAGAGCCAGCCACAGCTCTTTGAAGGAGTGGCGTGGTCTGGGTTTATCTTTTAGGATCCAGACATAAGCTCTGCAAAAGGAATCCTGCATGGGATTATGTTAAATGCAGTTTGGGATTGTGACTGTGCAGAGGTGGAATGAACGAGCTTGTCTGACGAGGCTGCCAGCAGAACAGTGAGTCTCTGAGGTTGTGTTTGCTGGAGGAGCCTTCCCCTCCATGTGTCTTATCCTTGGAGCTCGTAAGGGTGAGTAGAGAGAGGGGAGGAAGAGGCTTCCTTGCTCCTGGGGATGTTTGATCTATACTTGTGATCCCGAAGGGCCTGCCCTAGTCCCCAACACAGGGTTCTCCTAAAACGCCAGGCTTTCCTGGTCTTTTCTAGCCCTTGACATATCTCGCCAGAATAGATCTTTTTCTTCCCTATATCCTTCCCATCCCATTCCTGCAATCCACAGTTGTCCCATTCCCCAGCCTAATTGTAGTCATCTTAGTTGTGGATGTATGCACACACACACCCCGGGTAGATCCCCCAAAGTCCCAGGTCCCACTGTTACAGAGGAGAGTGCAGAATCCCAGGCAGGCCCAATACCCGAGGGCATCTCTGGATGTCCCGAATCACAGGTGCTGAGCCCAGTCCTGCTGGGCCCAGGACCTTGACTTTCAGCTGGAGTTTGAAGGGCTGTGAGGCTGGCTGCATTGAGGAGCCCCTTGATTGTCTTGCTATATTTGTCTTTAGCTAGTCTGCCATCTTTTCTTCCCTTGTGCACCAGAATTTAAGGTCTGTGAGGTCAGGGACCAACACACAGTAGGCATTCACTCTCTGGCCAGGCACTGGGCTAAGTCTCCAGTGATCCAGCAGTGAACAGGGCAGACCCTCTGCCCTCAGAGAGCTTAGCGGCTAGTGGGCAGAGAGCTGAGGGCTGGTGCCCTGGTGGAACTTATTTTCCTGGGGAGCAGGGCTGGTAGGCGGAGGAAGATGGAGGCAACACGTGAGGTGGAACGTTCGCTCATCTGACACTATCCTTTTCTACTTTGGTTTTTAGTCTCTTCCCCTTACCCCTGAACACACACACAAAATGATTGCACCTCAGAGGAATATAGCTGAAGTATTCACTCTTAAGATGATGGCGCAGGGCATGGTGGCTCACGCTTGAAATCCCAGCAACTTGGGACGCTGAGACAGGAGGATTGCTTGAAGTCAGGAGTTTGAGACCAGCCTGGGCAACATAGTGAGACCTTGTCTCGGAAAACAGGAAAAAAATTAGCCAGGTGTGGTGGCATGTAACTGTAGTCCCAGCTACTTGGGAGGCTGAGGTGGGAGGATTGCTTGAGCCCAGGAGTTCCAGGCTGCAGTGAGCTGATTGTGCCACTGCACTCCAGCCTAGGTGATAGAGCAAGACTCCATCTCCTAAAAAAAAAAGAAAAAGCAAAACACCATGGTGATGGATTGTGTGGGTGTGGAGGCAGGAGGTTACCTTGGGCCCAGCTCTTCCAGCTCTTGGATTCTAGAGAAATGATTCTGGAAAGAATGCTCAGGATGAGGAGAGGCTCTCGTACCCCCTACAGGCCTGGGACTAGAGTTCAGGGACATTTCCTGCACTCTGTGCACCTGTTGAACTCCTCTGGTCCTTCCCTATCAGCCCAGGGTCAGAGGAGCCTCATTCCTTCCTCTCCTCCAGGAATATTTGCATTCAAGTGCTCCCGGGCTGAGGAAATCTTCAACCTCCTTCAGGACCTGATGCAGTGCAACAGCATCAATGTGATGGAGGAGCCGGTCATCATCACCCGCAATAGCCACCCTGCTGAGCTCGACCTCCCTCGGGCCCCCCAGCCACCCAATGGTGAGGAGACCCCCTCTTCGGTATCCCAGTGTGCGCATGCATACACACACACACACACACACACACACACGCGCGCGCGCGCGCACACAGGTCCGGGAAGCACGAGTCGTGGAGGGCAAGTCAAGCAGGCAAGTGGGCGCTGGCTCACCCAGCCTTCCAGGACAGTCGTCCATGGTCAGAACTGTTCTTAAGGATGCGTCTATCCTTGGCATGGCCAATCAGGTGACTCAAGCTGAGGTGGTTGAGTCCTGGGCCTTGTATCGACTGATAGTCGGGAAGCAGACAGGAGTACATTGGGTTTCCATAGAAACAGCACTCTAGAGCTCTTTCGCTTCCTTCCTGTGTCTACTGGGTCATGTCTGGACACCTTTCCCGGCTGCTGGTGCAGGCGTCCCTGGCCACACCCACGTTCTGGGTGCACGGAGTCCAGCCCGAGCACCCGCTCGGTGTTCTGCACTCCCTGCGTTGGCCTGTGGGGGGCAGAAGAAATAGAAACCCAGTCCCTGTTTGAGGAGCTTCCCCAGAGCTTCCCCGGAGCTCACTGGCTGAGCTGGAATGAGGCCAAGGGATGGAGGTGTGTTAGGTGTCACAGGTAAGACTGCAGTGGAGAAAGTGGGGAGGGGCTTCAAGCTGAGCCTTGAGGGAAAGGGCAGGGATTGAAAAGCAGAGAGAAAGGGAAAGGGTAGTGGGTGCCGCCTGCTCAGTGATGCTACCCCCGTGGGGGCCCTGACGGTGTCTCCCCTCCCTTGGACAGTCCTGGGACATCACACGCAGCTGCCAGTGCTTGTCAGGTGGCTTATGTACCCTCACCTGGCCTTGTCTCCCCTGTGCCCAGCTCTAGGCTACACTGTCTCCAGCTTCTCCAATGGCTGCCCTGGAGAGGGCCCACGATTCTCAGCTCCCCGCCGGCTCTCCACAAGCAGCCTACGACACCCCTCGCTTGGGGAAGAGTCCACCCACGCCCTCATTGCCCCCGACGAGCAGGTGAGCACGCAGCTGGCCAGCCCTTGCCCGCTTTGTCTGGGCGGGGATGGGGGACAGGAGATATGGCCTCCGCCTCCCAGTAAGGATCACAGGAAAGGGAAGTAAATTGATAGGGTCCCTTCCTGTCCCTAGAAAGGGAGGCAGCTTCCCTGGAAGGTTTGGGCGACAGGGGAGAAGAAACTCCAGCCCTTTTCCCTGTGCTGCTCTCCTCTCATCCTGTGCCTTCTGCTCTCTCCCTCCTCCCTGCCTGGGCCCCTCCTGCCTCACGTGGACTCTCTCCCCGCAGTCCCACACCTATGTCAACACGCCGGCCAGCGAGGATGACCACCGCAGGAGCCGGCACTGCCTGCAGCCGCTGCCTGAGGGTCAGGCACCCTTCCCCCCGCAGGCCCGGGGCCCCGACCAACGGGACCCACGGGTGTTCTTGCAGCCGGGCCAGGTGAAGTTCGTGTTGGGCCCCACCCCTGCTCGGCGGCACATGATGAAGTGCCAGGGCCTCTGTCCCAGCCTGCACGACGCCCCCCACCACAACAACAACAACGAGGGCCCTTCCGAGTGCCCGGCCCAGCCCAAGTGCACCTACGAGAATGTCAGCGGGGGGCTGCGGCGCGGGGCCAGCTGGAGACTGAGCCCGGAGGAGCCGGGCTGGAATGGCCTCGCCCAGCGCCGGGCTGCCCTGCTGCACTATGAGAACCTGCCCCCGCTGCCCCCCGTGTGGGAGAGCAACGCCCAGCAGCCGGGTGGGGAGGCCGGGGATGACGGGGACTCGAGGGATGGGCTCACACCCTCCTCCAATGGCTTCCCCGATGGTGAGGAGGACGAGACCCCGCTGCAGAAGCCCACCAGCACCCGGGCCTCCATCCGCAGCCACGGCAGCTTCCCTGTGCCACTGACCCGCTGCCGAGGCTCCCCTAGGGTCTTCAACTTTGATTTCCGCCGGCCGGGCCCCGAGCCCCCGAGGCAGCTCAACTACATCCAGGTGGAGCTAAAGGGCTGGGGTGGAGACCGACCCAAAGGGCCCCAGAACCCCTCGGGCCCCCGAGCCCCTGTGCCCACCACCCACCCTGCCCGCAGCTCAGACTCCTATGCCGTGATTGACCTCAAAAAGACCGTGGCCATGTCTAACCTGCAGAGGGCTCTGCCCCGAGACGATGGCACTGCCAGGAAAACCCGGCACAACAGCACTGACCTGCCTCTGTAGGGACGTCCTGGTCCTCGCCACCCTCTGCCCCACCGTGATCCAGCCTCCACCTCACACTCCTGTCCTCTGAACCCCCTCCCCAGGGTTCAGGGTTGCTTTGCAGAAGGCATTGAGGTGGGACCAGATGCTTCCTATGCTGGCTGGGGTCCCCAAAGATATCAGCCACTGAGTGTCCTGGTCTCCAAGCTGAGGAGAGAAGAGGGTGACCAGGCGAGGCGGGAGCGGGGCATAACTGTGAAGGGTTCCCGTGGTTGCATTTGGCACCCTCCATCCTGTCCTTTGTCTCGTCTGTCGGCTGTGTGTGTTTTTTTTTGGTTGGAATTTTGAAACATTTTGTACCTATTGATTTTATTTATCAGTTTATTTTTCTATTTATTGTTTTAAATGTAATTTAACATATTTATTATTAATATAATTATTTTTAAATTCTGTCTCAGTGGATGATCTCTTCTTATGGAATCTTTTGTGGCGTGGTCGAGGGTGGGCGTAAAGCAGGCCTAGCAAAGGCAGGGGCTTCGTTCCGGGAAACCTGGGGCGGTCGTGGCTTTTTAAACAAGTCTATG
>CM052441.1:87947375-88069258 GCA_028533085.1 Varecia variegata
GCCCCCCCCCCCCCCCCCCGCCCCCGCCATGCAAGAGTCACCTTCCCCTCCTCTGATTCCCCACCCACTGGGTAGGCCCCAGGGGTGTTAAAGGCTCTCCTTTAACACCTTGGCCCACAGGCAGACCCTGGATCCTCCTTAGCTGCCCCCAGCACCGCTGAGTCAAGTCTAGACCTTTAAACAGGACTTTACTAAAAGCCCGGGATTACAGCAAAAGGAAAAAACACAATGTAATGTGTAACTAGATAATCTGCCTTACAAAGTGTATCTCTCCCCGAGAACTACCCTCTAGGAATGCACTGTCTGGGACTCCTCTACCTTATGCAAAGGTGGGGCCCTAATGGAGCCAGCGCATTGGAACCCCTGCCTGGAAGCCCAGGGTCTGACGGCTGCGCCCAGTTTTGTCTATAGTGCTCCCTTTGTCTGTCCTGAGCCTGCCTCCCTCCCTCCAAGACTCCCTTTCTGACTCAAACCCTGTGTGGTTAATCTAAAGGAAATGCAGCCTCTGTGATAAGCCATTCAGGGCCCAGATGAGGAATGACAGCAGGGTTTGTCTAAGACGCAGGGAAGAGTCTTGTTTCTGGTCACTGTGCTTTAGCTCCCTGTCGCGTGGATCGAGCAGACCTATCTTCCTCACCAAGGAGACAGGCCAGGGCTCACCCCACCCAGATCCTTCCCCTCCCACTGGCCAGGCCCCAATTCCTAGAGCCCACTTCTCCCAAGTGGAGATTGGACTGACCAGCTTCCAGACCCCCCTGACCTTGGGTGTCACTTTTTGTCAGTGGTCAGTGAAATGGGCAATGAGGACCAGCCACAACAGGATGCAAGAGAGGCCTTGAAGTGGGGCCCAGCAGGGTGCAAGGGGGCAGCTGCCGTAGCCCTGGAGCTGGCACCAAATCCTCCCCCCACGTCCTTTGATCTATGGGCCAGAAGGGTCGCCTGCTGCAGGCTGGATGCATTGCACTTTTTTCCACACTGTGGTAGAGAAATGCTATCTTCTCTGCAGCCTACCCAGCCAGCTCAATTCTGCTTCCCCTGCTCCTCCATGTGGCCTCCACGGTCCGGGGTGGTGGTCTCTCCAAACGGGGGCCGTGCCAGGACCAGGCCTAGGGGCCCTGGCCACGCTTGAGCCTCATGCGTCTGTGCAGGCTCCTCCTTGCTAACGGGCAGACACTGTCATGGGCTGGCCAGAGGCTGGCTTGAGTCAAGAGACGCAGGGTCTGGACCTGACTTGGCCATTCTGTGCTATCTTAAGCATTTGGTTACCCCAAACAGGCTGTTTTTGCGCCTGGAAGCTGGTGTGAGACGCGGCCAATGAGACAATGAAGAGGACACCACTTTGGAAATAGAGGGGACTCTTGCAAGCTGTGTTAACAACTCACCGTGCCTGAGGAAAACACCAACCAGAAGTGACAACTCTTCAGTCCCCCAAACCTCCGGCCTATGGCTGTTCCTTTGCTGAACAGTTCAAGAAGGAGCAGTTATTCTCTGGGCTGCCAGATCCTGGTCTGACCCCCAGAGCAAGTTGTAATTGTGAGCGTATTTATGGGGCTTGGGGGAGTCTAGGAGATGTGTCCCAGGAGCTGGCTTCCAGCCCAGAGTGGCCCCCAACCTTCCCTGTCCCCTCCCCTGGTCACTGCCTGTGACCCACGAGGTCTACCACAGGAACTTTCCTCTCACAGGGAGGGTGGGGTGCAGGTGGACAGCTTTCCTGGCGGGAAGGGGTGGTGGGAGCAATGCCCAGGAGAGCGACTGCTGCCCCGCGTCTGAGCCTGCCCTGCCGCCAGGGTGTGGCGCACAGATGCGATCAGTTTCCATTGCCACCATCACTAACAGCAGCGAATGTTTGCTGAGTGCTCGGTTCTCTTCTGTAGAAGCAGGCCCTCCCCACCCCTGGGCTGCCCTCGGGAAAGGACAGGATCCAGCATCCTGTCTGGGAGTGACATTTCAGGTCAGACCAGGAGGGGCCCTCCCCAGGCCCACCCCTGGATAATAATAGCACTTTACAAGGGGACAAACACAGCCCGCTTTCCACCAGGCCTGTGTCAGGCCACCGGGTGGGATGTTATCACCACCACACAGAGGAGGAAACAGGCCAAGAGGTGAAGTGACTTGCCTCAGGCCATGAAGTTAATTAGTGGCTTGAGCTGGGGCTGCGTGCCAGTCGTGTGTCCCCCATCCCCTGCTCCCTGCCTGGCCTGAAGGAGCCCGGTTCCCTCATGTCTCCCTCATGTCGGCTGCAGGAGAGTGTTGGGTTGCTCCCCTACAAGTCAAGTCTCAGCAGGGCATCACATTCCAGCGGTCCCCCTCAGGAATCCTTTGGAATTCCAAGCCAGGGCCTCTCCTCAACCACAGGGTGAACCTGCCCTATGTCCCAGGGCCTGCCCTAAGCCCACGTACCAACCCCGTCCCCTCTACTCCTGAATGCCCAGAGATGGCTCCCAGTTCTGTCGACAATGGGCAGGGCCCTGACCTCACCTGCCTCTGCTTGCCTCTCCCAGCATGGCAGCCGCATGGGAGGCTCTCCTAGGTCAGGGGAGGTGGGGGCCTCCCTGGGCTCTGGGGTGCTCTCTGACCAATACCTTAAAGGGGAATCCTACTCAGAGGCGGAGGGGAGTTTCAGAAAGGCCACGGGATGCCCGAGGTATAGGGAGAGCTGAGGCAGCGCGGGGAGGGCCTATGCGGGCCCTTCAGGGCTCGGTAGTTACAGTATCGCAGGGTCCAGGAAAGAATCTCAGAGTCCGTGTGGCCCCTGAGCTGGGACCCATCCAGGGATTCCTTCAGCAGGATTCCTGGGGATGTTTATCCTGTCTTTGCTCACACACTTCCAGCGCCAGGGAGCTCACTATCTCACAAACCCTCCCTCCACCCTGGTCTTCTGAAGTCCCTACAGTTCTTCCCATTGGGTCCTAATTTTGCTTCTGGACCCACACGGCTCAGTCTAGTCTCTCTGCCAAGGGTGCTGAACTTTGAACCTTGGCGTTACCACTCATTAACGACTTGACCCATTGTGCTTCAGCTTCCTCATCTGGCGCAGGGATAACAACGGTCCCTCTGTCGCGGACTGTTGTGGGAACCAAACAAGAGAACGTCCACCCCGGAACCACGGCACCTGGCCCGTCGTAGGTGCTCAGTACGTTGCAGATGTTACCTGCAGCAGGACTAGGTGTCCACTCTGGGCTCTAACTTGACCCAGAACTGAATGCAATTCCCAGACCTGACCCTCACCTTTCTTCAGCCCCGAATATCCTAGACATTATACTTCTGCTAGTGCAGCCGGAGTCAGCACTCACTTCACTGGCCCTGCCCGCTCCCGGGACTTAACGCTGACCTGAAACCACCCGGTCTTCTCCACACAAACAACTGCAGCGTTCTTTGCCTCGACCCGCTTTTATGTTGGAGTCCTCGGCTTGTCAAATCAAAATCCGAACTCTCCGTTCATCCAGGTGACCTTTCTGCCTGGTAGTCTGGGTCCGTCCTGGAATTTAGAGGCCCCCCACTCTTGCCGGGGACATGGAGGTGGTGGGAGAAGGGAGATGGGGGCTGGGGGTGTCAGAGAGGAGGGTCTGGGAGGAGGGTCTCCATGGGGGGGTGGATCATGACAGTTTGGCCGTCATGATCCACCAATCCATGGGGCCCTTGGCCTAGTGCTTCCAGAAGCTTCGATCTGTATGCTGGGTTGGTAGGAAGCCTCCCTGATAACTGTGGTGTCTTCTCAGCCATTCGTTTTGCTCACCAGGTGGGCCCCCCTCTGGGTCTCTCTGGGCCCCAGTTTCTCTGGAGATGGTCATTCCTGGCAGAGCTGCCTGTGGAGGAGCTGGGTGGTCAGGTGAGTGACAGCGTCACCGGTGCTCCAGGTGTAGCTTGTCATTACACTCATTCTTAAGGGATCATTAGTATAATGGCTGAGTCAATGAGGGCGGGGGACGTGCCTGCTGATCGAAGGGGGGTTTCCTCGGCTATCTCCCCCTCTGCTCTACCCGCTACCTGGGCAGCTGTGATCCCTTGGGGGCCCCTTCGTGTGGCCTCCCTCCACCTGCCCCCTTCAGCCTGGCCTGGCTCCCTCTGGGTAGCCGTCCCAGAGAGTCTGCGGGGGAAGAGACGGGGAGCTGGGGGCTCTGAGTCCCTGGGGAAAACGAATGTAAATGCAATTACCTCGCTTATCTTGACCCTTGAACTGCATGTGGCTGGACAGCCGTGTCTGAGAGTGCTGGGAAGGAGACGGGGGCGGCATGGCAGAAGGGGTACAGGGCGTCGGCTGGGGGCGAGGGAGGAGTTACCAGGTGTTCTTTGGCGCTCGTGTCTGGTCCAGGCGGCTGGTGCCGGCCACTCTCCCTAGGGAGCTCCTGTGTGCCTGGGATTAGACGGCCTCAGGAACATATCAGTGTATCACAGCGTGCTGGCAGTGGGGGTGGGACACCTGTACAGTCACACAAGTATCACGGCTTTGATTTCACAAACAAATGTCGGACACGGTGGGTCCAGGACACAAAGTCTGGCTGGATACTCCCCAAAGCCTCTGGTCTAGTTGGGAAAATGAAGCTCACACAAGACAGGATTATGGTACACGTTCCTCTGCCATTTGATAGCTGGGTGGCGTCAGGCAGATCACTCAACCTCTCTGAATCTGTTTCCTTGTCTATTAAGGGAACTAATGACCCTTACCTCATGATGTTGTTATGAGTTAAACAAGAAAGTTTGTATGAAGCACCCAGTGGGTGTCTGGCACGGAGCCTAAGCCTAGCTTTGTTATGGCTGTCACAGCAGTAGCCAGGACGGGGATGCACCCGGGGAGGCGGACCAGGAAGATGAGGAGGATTTGGGGAAAGGAGGGGGGGGTGTGGGCCCAGCAATTAGTCTGGCAGGAGGGTGGGTGGGAGGGGAAGACCTGGGCAGGGGCAGAGCAGCCGATGGGGTGTGGGGTGGGAAGAGCTAGATTAGGTGGTCGGGAGGGTGGAGGCAACTCCACTTTGCGGGCTGTGCACCTGCGTGTGGACTGCAAGTGCCAGGCTGTGGACGGGGGGAGGCGTGGGCTCAGACCGGGTGTTCAACCACTCGTTCACCCGCTCACTCAACAAATACGTATGGAGCACTTGCTAATGCACCAGGCACTGTGCCGGTGCTGGAGACACAGCAGTGAGGGGGACAGAAAAAGCCCCTGCCCTCACGAACTTACATGCTACGGAGGGTGAGATGATTAATCAGCAAACATTAACAAGTGAAGTTCCGGGAAGAAATAATGTTGAAGAAAAGGAGTAACGCGATTCAGTGGCAGGGATGGGCGGGTCAGGGGAGACCTCTCTGGGGAGCTGGCATTGAAGCAGAGATTTGAGTTGCAAGACAAAGGCTAAGTGAACAGCTGAGGGAAGGAAATTCCGAGTACGGGGAATGTACTGGATGGGTTCAAGGAAAAGCAAAGCATCAAAAAAGGCCAGTGTGGCAGTCAAGGGCTGAAGGAGAGGGCTTGTGCAGAGGGCTGGGCATGGGGCATGGGGAGGTTCCAAGACTCCCAGGACCTGTGGGCCAGGGGAGGCAAGCACATTTGATTTTAAGGATAATAGGGAGCTATTGGAGGGTTGTAAGCTGATGAGATCTAACTTAGGTTTTGCTTTTTTGTTGTTGTTGTTGTTGTTGTTGTTTTTGAGACAGAGTCTCGCTCTCTCACCCGGGCTAGAGTGCAGTGGCATCATCATAGCTCACCGCAACCTCAAACTCCTGGGCTCAAGCGATCCTCCTGCCTCAGCCTCCGGAGCAACTGGGACTACAGATGTGCACCACTACACCAGGCTAATGTTTCTATTTTTTTGTAGAGACAGGGTCTTGTTCTTGCTCAGACTGGTCTTGAACTCCTGAGCTCAAGCAATCCTCCTGCCTCGGCCTCCCAGAGTGCTAAGACTATAAGTTTGAGCCACTGCACCCGACCCGGATTCAGGTTTAACAGGATGGCTCTGGCTGCTGCGTGGGGACGAAGGAGTGGGGAGACATGTTGGGAGGTGTTATGAACTGAATGTTTGTGTCCCCCCCAAATTCATATGTTGGAATCCTAACCCCCAATGTGATGGTATTGGGAGGTGGGGCCTGTGGTGGGAGATAAGGTCACAAGGGTGGGGCCCTGATGAATGGGATTTGTGCGCTTATGAAGAAGAGATTCATGAGAGATGCTCTCCGCTCTCTGCCATCTGAGGCCACAAGGAGGAGAGGGCCCTCATCAGACACAGGACCTGCCAGCACCTTGATCTCAGACTTCCCAGTCTCCAGAGCTGCGAGAAATAAACGTTTATTGTTTAAGTCCCCCAGGTCTTCATATTATAATTGGTTACAGCAGCCCAGACTGACTAGGACAAGAGGCCACTGCTATAAGGTGGCTGGGAGCCTGGTGGTGGCCATGGAAAAGGAGAGAGGTGAACAGATTTGGGATGCATTCTGGAGGTGGACCCAACAGGGCATTGGCAAAAGAAATTATGGGCAAAGGGAACAGAGAGGTGAGGGAGGGCTCTGGGGTGTGGGGCCCACAGCTGGAAGAAGAGACCAAGTTTTACTGAAATGAGAAAGGAATGCGGGGGAGGACAGACAGGTTTGAGCTAGAAGCCAGGATGACAGGCTGCTTGACACCATGACCCATCCCTGGAGCCAGAGGCTGCAGGGCAGGGTCCTCTGGGCACCAGTGACTCAGGCTGAGGCTCCACCAGTTTCACACTCCTGGGGGCCAGGCCAGGCCTGCAGAGGCCCCAGCTCCCTCTCCTGTGCCTTCATCTGGCCTCTGCTCTCTGTTGGACCTGTGACCACGGATGGCCTGGATACTGAGCCCTCATCTCACCCCGGGGCTTTGGGACAGGAGGCAGAAGGCTGTGGGTGGAGGGGCGTGTTCCTGTCCAGAGCAGGCCTGGGGGAGTCAGCTCAGAGAGCACCCGGCTGGTGTGAGACTCCTTGGAGGAGGAGCCATTGGCGCCTCGGGCCCAGCACTGGGCAACGGTGACACATTCTCCTGCAAAGGGACAAAGGTGAGACCCTTGGAGATATTGTTGGGGCCTCCGGATCACATCCTCAGCTTTCTGGCCTCTGGGAAGGGCCAGGGGAGGGTCCCTGGAATCGGGAGGAAACAGCCACAGTGAGCCAGACACTCCCAGATGGCCTCAGAATCTGCAAAAGGGAACCTGCAGGCAGGAATCATTGGGGATGGCTTTGGGGATCATCCCAGGCCTCTGATCCTTCCCCTTCCCCATCACTGCAGGTGCATGAGGACCCCCTGAGGCTGTGGGTCCCCCTCCCTACACCAGGTTTCCCACACTGTGCAACGTGCATGCAGAGCCAGGCCCTCCCGATGTTAGGGTGTCGGGAAGAGGTGCTGTGGCTACCCACACCTGCCAAGGGGCTCCCCAGCTCCCTGTCCTGGGCCCGGGGCCCCACCTCGACCCAGGTGTCACACACAAGGATCCCTGAGCACAGGGGGAGCCCTGGCAGGCTACACACTGCCACTCACAGGCACACTTCTCCAGAACCCCAACTGGGGTGGCTGGGACCTGGGCTGGGGCCAGCCCTGCCTCCGGGGACTGTAACCACATCCATCTCCATCTGAGGTTTGAGTAGGGGCCATGGGGTGGGAGAGGTGTGGGCTGAGCCTGGAGCCCCCTGAGCCCATTATCAGTGTTTGATTTGGGACTTTTGGATCAGACCCTGTTCCTGCTCCTTATCCAGGCCCTGGCGATTAGATTCTCTGGCCTGTGATAAGCGTGAGCCTGGACACAGGACTTTCCCCTCTCCGACATCCAATCCCCAAACCCCAGCACTTCCCACTCCCCCACCCAGTCTGGGGCCACATTCAGCTTGATCCAAACAACCCCACGCCATGGCCTCTCCTACTGGCGCCGCCTCCTGCTGCCCCCACCAAGCCTGCAGGCTCTCAGGGGGACACGGGGCACAGGAGCATGGCTTCCTGGCCCCTCTGGAACAGGCCTGGAGCTCAAAGCGGAGAGTGGTCAAGAATGGGGGAGCCCCTGGGAGTTCTCAGCTCCCACTGCCAAGCCGGCTGCTCTCTCCTGGGGGTCAGAAGCGAGGCTGTGCAGACCCACAGGTGATCGCATGAACAGGGCAGCCTGGGACTGGCCTGAGGTCAGACATCTTGTGCTGAAGTCGGACCACATGTCCTCATCTCTGCTTTGGGAAATAACTGCTTTCCCTGGTCCTGGCCCAGCCATGGCAATGAGAGGAGGTCCTGGGCTGTCACTCAGCGAGGGCTTAGGGAGAACAGAGGTAGCTAAGGCCTCAGCAAGCCTGCTGGCCCTTTCCAATGGGGAGGAGGAAGAGGGGATGGAGGAAAGGGAAGGGCCAGGAACAGAGGAAGCCGGAGGAAGAGAGGAAGAAAGAGGAAGATGGGAGGCCTCCCTTTCCACCCTGCTTGTGGGAAGGTATGGCTGTGCCACGGAAACGCACGCACCTGCCTCCCTGGGGGCGCAGGAGCTTGCATGCAGCCCAAGGGCTAGGTGTGAGCATGTCCATGCAGCCACGCCTGCATGCGCACGTCTGTGCGTGTATGTCCTGACTGTGCGAGCTCGGGGCCCTTTCAGCATCATGAGCCCGGACACACGTGTGCACACAGACACACATAAAGCACCACATAGCCTCATTATATGAACTTTACTCGATTCTGTTCTGGCAGTAGCATTAAAAAAAAGACATTCTCATCAGGATTTACCGGGGGACTGTGCAGCCCACTAGTGGGTTTGAAAGGCCCGTGCGCGAGGGGCTCAGTGCATGCAGGGAGCAGGCACAGGGCTCCCCTGTGATTGGACATGGGGAAGGTGGGGGGTGGACCAGGTAGGAGCCTCTGAAGTTACACTCATCTCCTGGTGGGCCTCGTGCCGCCTTGTACACAGTGTGGCCTCACACATGGTCCCTGAGCCCCACCCAGCTCGCCTGGTGTAGGGGTCCCACACTCTGCTAACTAGCAGCTTTTCCCGGGGGCCTCTCCCAGGCCCTCTGTCCCCCCAAAATCCTATCAAGTCCCTAAGAGAAACTGGGCTATGAGTGAGATCAACTGAACTACCTTCCAGAATCCCTCTAAACAATGCAAGACCGTGCAGCAGTCACTGTGGCAAAAGCCGCTGCTCTCAGACTTCCAGAAGAAACCTCAGCCTGACCCCACCAGCAACTACCTCAAGTACTCTGGCCGTGGGCTTCTGGCCAACGGCAGTCACCTGCCGCATAATGACATTTCAGTCCATGATGGACCACATAGACAACCATACACGACGGTGGGTTCATAAGGTTACAATAGCGTATTTTTACTGTACCTTTTCTGTGTTCAGATATGGTTGGATACACAAACACCACTGTGTCACAGTTGCCTACAGTACTCGGTACAGTAACACGCTGCGTAGGCTGGTGGCCCAGGAGCAACAGGCTGTCCCACGCAGCCTAGGTGTGTAGCGGGCTGTGCCGTCTGGGTTTCTGCAAGCACACTCTCTGGTGTTTGCAGGACGGTTATGCATTACCTAATGATGCATTTCTCAGAACATATCCCCCTCCTTAAGTGACACATCACTGTATATAGACCTGAGTGGGACAGGCTCTGCCCACCTGCCTGCCGTCCACCTTCTCAAAGGGGGAACTCATTTGTTACTGTGTCACCAAAGCTGAAGCTGAGTCCTGTCCTCGGGGAGCCCCAGTCTGAGGGGATATACCTTAACGACTTAGGACAGTGGGGAGGTCATCTGTAAGGGGCAGAGCTATACCCTCTGGGAGCTGCTGAAGGGTGGGGACAAGAGGCTAGGGGTCCCTGTGGGCCTGGATACCCCTCAGTGGCTGAATCTCCCTCCCCAAATGTATTGCTATGGAGAGAGAAGTGTGGGGACCCCCTCAGAACTTCATGATCCTCTCTGAGACAAGCGTGGCTGACCTGGGGGTGCTGTCTCCTGTGAATGCCTGGCCTGTGGTGAGTGCCCACCTGGAGCCCACAGGAGGGGTGGCCCAGCCATGGGGGGGTGCTAGGGGTTTGGGAGAGAAACAGTCCCTCCTAACGTGAGCTACAGCAATAAGCCCCAGAAAGGCAAAAGGCAGCATTCTCGCCCCCCTGAAGCTTCCAGTCTCTCCAGAAAGGCAAGGTGCACAGGTGAGGGTCGGCAGGAAGCATTGCAGCCTGTGTGTTTGCAGGGTGCCCGATGTGGAATCCGAGAGAGGGCCCCTCAGAAGGGTGGGTATTCAGGGAGGGCTCCATGGAGGAGGTGAGATGGAAAGAACCATCAGAATTGGAAGAGGCAGAGGCGGAAGCAGAGGGCACCAGGCAGGAGAAGCCGCAGGAGCAAGTGTGGCCTCCACCTCCCCATTTAGGAGAAGCACAGGGTCCATGTGGGGTTCAGGTCACTGCAGGGACCAGGTGGCTCACGTGGGAGTGAGGCGAGAGGGAACGAGTGGATCCTGATGTCCATACCTCACTCCTGACGGTCAGGGACATGCACTGCCAGCCCAAGGAGCACCCCACTGCAGCTCGGAGGGCCGTCCCCTCTCACTGTGGCAGCCTCAGCGGAGTTCTGGGCTTTGACACACACGGTAGGCAGTGGTTTCCAGCCAGGGCAGGAGTGAGCCGGAATCGAGCTTCCTTCCTGCTGAGGGAGGCTGCTGGGTTCTGGTTCTCCTGAGAGCCACCCCGAGGCACACTCTCCTCCTCTCAGGGGGACAGCACCAGGGCTGGGCCATCACCAACCAGGAGTGTGGCCTAAGCCAGACGGAGCCGGGCGCTACCTATGAAAGAGCTCACTCTGGTGGGATAAAGAGCCTCTCCTACCCTTCCATCTCCACGGCTGGGGCCACCACAGTCAGAAACGGCCTTGCTAAGTGGAATTGGATCCCAGAGCCGGTGGCCAGCTTCTATCGCAGCAGGTGGGAAGACCCCGTGCCCAGGAGCTTCCTCCTCTACTCCTTAAATGGTCAATCCATCTCTGGCCAGAAGTCTTGTCCTGAGCCTGGGACTGTGGGGGTATGAGAGAAGCAGGGGGGTGATAAGGGGGACAGGCCTGCTGGGTTGACACACAGAATGGGCTCCAGAAATGGGGGCCTGGTCACTCTGCAGCTGCCTTCTCCTGAGTCTGACTGTGGTTTCACGGCCAACAGGATGCCACGACCATGACAAAAGTCACCTGTGGGGCCTGAACAGCCAGTTGTACACAGGTGAGGTCTACTGGAGCCCTGTGGTTGCCCAGAGTTACTGGCAGATCGGCTTGTCCTAACCCACCGTGTCCGTGAAATCCTGGGTGTGATGCACCTGTTACGTATTCGTGCTAACATGCATTATAATAAATACGTGGCTATGCAAAGAAGAACGCTCATCCTTGCTTCACCTAAACTCTACTCTGCTTCTCTGCCATTGTGGCCACATTGTTATGGGGGACTGTGGGTCTCCCCAGTAGCCTGGGACCCAAGAGCAGGGACTGCCTCCCCACTTTGCCTTTGGGCTTCTCTGAGGACGGGTGTTCTGTCTTCTTTCTTCTGTCCCTTCTCCTCCTCTTCCTTCTTATTCTTCTTTTTAAAATGTGATTTTATATAACTTTTTACTGAAGCATAATTACACATATGGAAATGCGCACCTATTAGAAACCGAACATACCCACGTAACTGGTGCACGCATCAAGAAACAAAATACCATCAGCATTCCGCAAATGTCCTTTTTCCTTTTCATTCTCTACCTCCAGCCCAGGGCCCAATTTAAAGAAAAAGATTCAGGATACTGGCATAGTTTCAAAGTATCTCTCCAGAAGATACTCATTGATTACAAGGCAAAGATATTAACTTTTTAATAGAGAAACCTGTTAGAACTCACCTTAACCAAGCGATCAAGGGGACATTAGCAGTGACAAGACACATCAACATCATGGACATCCTGACATGGTGCACTGAGAAGTCCCCTCTGCGGCATCCTTCCCAAAAATGCGTGCCGTCAGTTGAATGTGAGAAAACATCCGAATAACCGCAATTGAGGGGCATGCTACAAAGTAACTGATCGGTACTCTTTCAAAGCAGAAAGGTCACAAAAGACAAGGAAAAACGGAGGAAGTGTCACAGAGTGGAAGAGACTAAAAAGACATGAAAACTAAATGCGATGTGGGAACCTAGACTGGATCTTGGACCAGAAAAGGACAGCAGTGGGAAACCGGGGAACTTTAAATAAAGTCTGTAGAATATTAATAGTAGTATATCAGGGTTAATTTCCCGGTTTGGATAGTTGTACCATGGCTATTACGTGAGAAGCTGACATTAGGACGTGTTGGATGAAAGGTATGTGGGAACTCTCTGTACTACGTTTGCAACTTTTCTGTAAGCCTAGAATTATGTCAAAACAAAAATAAAAATAAAAAGTCTAGCTGGGTGTGGTGGTGCACACCTGTAGTCCCAGCTACCTGTGAGGCTGAGGCGGGAGGATCGCTTGAGCCCAGGAGTTTGAGGCTGCAGTGTGCTCCCATTGGGCCTGGGAATAGCCACTGCAACCCAGCCTGGGCGACACAGTGAGACTTCATCTCTAAATAAGTAAATAAATAAATAAAATTTAAAAAGCATAAATCTCAGGTCTAGTAGGTCCCCAAGAGGTTTGGTTGAACTAATAGCGTAAGTATAAAACACACATACAACATTGAAGGAAAAAACTGTAAGGCCAAGACAATAGCTGAAACTGTAACTAAAAATTCTCGCAGACAGCTGCCGAAGACCTAAGCTTTGTAGAGTACCTGTCCCCAGAGCTGAGGCAACAAGCTCAGGGGGTAGAGTATATACAGGGAAACCTCAAACCCCTGGCCCAATCTCACACCCATTGCAAGAGACCCTCCTACCAGCCCTCCCCACAAGGTGCTCTTTAGCCTCTACTTGAATGACTCTGATAATGGGAAGATCATTACTCTACTCTTTTAGATGATTTTTAGTTTGTGAGCCCAAGTGCTACTGATAGGATGAGAAATTGGAAATACCCCAAATGAATCTGGCCAAGTTATCCTAGCTACCAAGGTGAGGAGCTCTGCATGGCCACTGAAAGTGAGAAGAGTGTGGCAATCTTAAGGCATGAACATGTGAGTAATCCAAAGTGACAAGAGCAGCAGTTGCCTTTACACACTGATCACAGCTATGTTGAAATCTAAGCGTGTACAGTAAGAGCTGGAAGATAATTCAGAAGGGTGCAAATCATTGTTTTAAGTTGCCTCGATTTTTTAAAAAGTGATATATGTATAGGGTTTTCAATGGAATTTACCCAGAATTTTAAAAAATACCCTCCATTAAAGGACTTGGGGATTGTCACTTCATGACTGAGAATGACTGCATGGAGCACTAGATTGGGAAGGAGTCTAAGACCACGTCTGAGCACTGTGGGAAAGAGTGACATGCTGTCTGCCATGGGTGAAGAATGAACAGTGACAGCGCGCATGCTACATAGTTGTCACCTCTTCTAGTGACACTTCCAGCTCCCAGTTTCACTTTTGTAGACCTCTAAAAGGTGGGTTTGTGCTGATTAAGGGGTCATGTGCAGGAAAAGGACTCTTCTTTGAGTTACAAACTGTGGGATCTGGGGCAAGTCACTGGGCTATAAGGCAGTATGAAATAAATACCGTAAGGAAAAGAAAAGCAAAATCCTCTGCAATAGGGGTCAGTTTGCGAGTAGGTGGGCACAACGGGAAGACTTGCGGCATTTGTACTGGCTCTTGCAGGGGGAGGAGGCCTTGCAGGTGGATATGCCTGGGAAGGGTATTTCCCACGGAGGGCATGGCGTGCACAGCCACGGAGGTTGGAAAATAACAGGCCTCCTTGGGAGAAAGCAAAGAGTGTGCACAGGTTACTAGTGGAAGATAAGTTGGAAACGTAGGAAGGGACCAAACTGAGAGCGTCCTGAACGCTAGGGTGACAAGTTTGGATTTTATTTAGTTAGCCACAGAGGGATGAGACTAGAAAGTGAGAAAATTCCCCCTTCCTGGAGACCACTACCATGAGGGACCTCAGGCCTGGTTTTTGACAAGAGCCCTTCGGGGTGTGGGGTGGAAATCTGAGAGCTGGGATGATGGGGTGTGGGAGACACAACTAAACCCCACTGAGAACAGTCCCATGGGCTCCATTGGCTGCTCAGGGTCTCCTCAGCTCCAGGCCGGGCACAGAGATGCACAAGCCTCAGTCTCTGCCCTCCAGGAACTTCTAATCCATGGAGAAAAGAAATATGCCCGCAGGAAGCAACTAGAGACCAACCCCAGACAGTGTGAGACCCGGTACCACGGGGAGGACACCAGCTGGGTGGGAAGCACTTAGGGGTGGAAGAGGAACCTGGGCGGGAGCCAGCGGGGCAGGTGTCCTGGAGCTCCTGTACTCTGCAGAAGGTGGCCCCGGACAGTTTCTACGGTGTCCTCAGGCTCTGCAGATCCCTGGCTCTAGGGGAAGAGGCCTGGAAGGAGGCCAGAATTTGACAGAGAGAAGGGAGAAAAGTGGGCTTTCCAGATACGGGGGTGGGAGGAGCAGGCCAGGGGCAGGTGAGAAGTGGGGATGCCAGAGACTCTGAGGAGACTGATGGAGCTGTCGGAAGATCAGGTTGGGTAGGCAGGGGCTGTGGCCCCCCAGGGCCTGGCAGCCAAGCAGGGATGCCCTGCTCGATGTAGCCGGCCAGGGATGCCCAGAAGGGCTGTGGTGTGACTGGGGCTTGGGAAGGTTAGCCCGGCAGCCTCCAGACTCCTGGGGCCCCAACACATAAGGAAAGGTCGCTGGAGGCCCACGCTGGCAAGTTGGGTGGGCCTCACGAGACTTCGGAGATCCCATGGATTCTGCTACATTCATAGGATTTGGCAAGATGCCAAGGATCCAATAACTTTCTTTTGCCTGCTCTTCCAAATCTGGAATCACCATCCTGGGGAAGCCACTCTCTACCGTGCCTTCTACCCCAGGGTCCAGTGTCTCTCTGGGGACTTGTGTGGAGGAACGGGAGCTGAGCTGGCCTAGGGACACAATCAGGCAAGCAGACTGCTGGTTCCTCCTTCCCCTCCCCCATCATAGGGGAGGCTCCAGGGCTCTGGCTGAGCAGCGGGTGGCAGTGGCCAGGGTGGAAAATTCCCCCCTGGCTGGATGATATCAGCATTTGGCAGGTCTGGTCTTGGCCTTCTGCCTGGGGCCCGAGGACCTGAAACATCTGCTTGGAGCCCTGAGTGCAGGGTAGGAGGAGGCAGAGAGCGTGTTGGCATGGGGACTTTTTCCACTCACCCCAAAATGGAGAGCTTCCCTGGGTCAGGGGGCAAACGCTGGGCCAGCTCCAGTGCTTAGTCAACGGGAAGCTTGGAGATGGGAAGTGGGGTGGGGGCATTGGGGCAGATGGGGGTGGGGTGGAGAAGGGGGGTGGGGGTGGGAGCTGGAGATGAGGGCTAGAGCAACAGGGTAAGTCAGACTTGGGGGCCAGACAAGGCTTGGGAGAGGATAATAGGAGGGCGCAGGCATTTTAGGAGAACTAAAGATGGGGCAGAGGCACAATGGGTTGGTAGAAAAGGCAACGAAGGACAGAAGCAAGGGACAGGCCTGTCCCCTCTTCCCAGGCCCCCGCTCCAGCGTCTGTTCCAGGCCGGGATGAGAGGCACAACCAGAAGCCGGTGTGGCTTACTCTGTGAGTGTGTCCTGAGCACCTGCTGAATTAGGACGACAACTTCTCCAAATGTCCCGTTCGACCTTGGAAGCCTCCGAAGCCACCCAGACAGCTCCGGTTCCCCGCCCCACTGCCACTGCCGACACTGCCATTACTACCACCGTCAGCACAGCCTCCCCCCGAACCCCATTTTCACAGCCCGCACGCTCCCCACGGAGCCCTGCACCAGCCAGGCTTGGAGGGTGCTGGGAGTCAGAACTTGAGAGAGTCTGCAAGCTCATCACCTACGGACCAGCAGTTGCCAGCAATTTTGCCTCCCAGGAAACATGTGGCAATGCCTGGAGACATTTTTGGTTGTCACAACTGAGGGACTTCTCCTGGCATTGAGTGGGTAGAGGCCAGGGATGCTGCTACACATTTCACAGCGCACAGGACAGGGCCCACAACAAAGAATCCTTTGTCCCAAAATGTCATAGCACTGAGGTTGAGAAACTCTGCCTACAGGTCCTATGCCCCTCACTCTGGCTTTACCTTATTCTGGCCCTGGTCCCCAAATGCCCACATCATACCTCTGGTTTCTGGAAAAGAAGTAATCTTTGCCACTCCATCTTTTGGCAACTTTGTTCTCTGTTATCGCTTGCACCTCCTGGCCTCCACTGCATGTATTAAAAAGTCAGTAAGATGCAAAGTCTTTTGTGGCCACCCTCGAGAGGGAAAAACACGCAGAAACGATGGATACATGAAACACAGGGTACACCCTAGATTGGAGTCATGCTTGCCCAGGGCAGGGAGGCAGGGACTGGGCTAGACCCTGCGGGTATAAAAGAGGAAGGAGCACTCAAGCCTTCTCTCTTCTGCAACTGCAGAACTCGGAGTGGCTTTTCCTCTGCGGCCAGTTGGGAATCAGCATGATGAAGTGGATGGCGGTGGCCTTGGTCTGTCTCCAGCTCTTGGAGGCGGCAGTGATCAGGTGAGTCTGGGCCTGGCTGCTGGTGCAGGGAGCCTGGGTGGGAGCCTAAAGCCCCCGAAGGGGCCTCTCGCCCAGGGGCCGCTCTACCTGTCTCTGCTCTGAAATTTCTGCTAGGGAAGGGACATTTCTGCTGGTGCTGGACAGGACTCAGAGGTGGGAGGAGACACAGTCCCTGCCTTCAGGAAACAATCCTTTCTGGATAAGGGATAAGATAATCCTTTCTGAAAATGTTCTTAAGGCCAAAATCATCTAAGCAGAAGCGGAGCGCCATAAATGTAAATCTCTATACCCTGAGGGGTCAGGAGAAAACTTGAGCAGTAGGTGGCATGGCTCACAGCTGGCGGGAGGGGAGGACTGCCTGCCCGGTGAAGAGCTGGCTCCTCTCAGAAACCTCTTTTAAAGTGCAAAAGGGGCGGCTGGCATGGAGCAACTACCAGTCTTCAAAGGCTCAGCATGAAGGGGTTTAACAGGGAATTTCTGCAGAATGCAGGGGCCTGAGGGAGTAGGGACTAAGAAAGCAGAAGTCATGAAAGAAGGAGGAATTCTGGAGCTGGAGTAAGGCCTGGGTGGACCCCAGAGACTCGGGCAATGGCAGCAAGCAGGCCCGGGAGGAGGAGGGCCAACGGGCTGACTGTGCCCGTGGGAAGAGGGGCAGAGACCATGATTCCAAAGTTCCAACTCCAGAGCCGATCTGGGTTCCAAGCCACCCAGGCCGACTTCCTGGTGGCCCTGCTGTCCTGAGAAGAGCAGTGACGAGCCCTAGGCCATACCGTTAGCAGCAGGGGTGGAACTAGGACCCTGTCTCCTGAGTCCCAGCTAATTCTGTTCCTGTCCCTCCATGCTCGGTCACATCCAGCCGGTGACGGGTGCCTGAGGATCACCATAGAAAGGGACTCTGGGGTGAGCTTTGCCATCTCTAAAACTTTCCTCTAAAAATGCACATATCCTGGAAAGGCTGATGCCTGAAGTCCCTCTCCCCTTCCTGGGAAGGAATGAATGGGATATTTGAGTGGAGGGACAGGGTGGCCCCTTGAGATAGGGTGAGGGCACACATGGGTGGAGTTGATGGCTTTCTGAATCTTGGAGCAAGTGCTGCGAAGAGTTTTGAAAGAAAGAGAAGAGGAGGGGAAGAAAGAGAGAGGCCGAGGGAGACAGAGAGACACATGCAGAGACAGAGAAACAGAGACTGAGACAGGGAGAGACAGAGAAAGAGACATACAAGCAACAGACTCAGGGACAGAGTGGTGGCAGAGTGAGGCGCCCGGGGAGAGATGGGGAGAGAGGGGAGACTGGGAAGAGAGGAAGGGGCTGCCCTGATGCACGGCCCTTCTGCAGAATCCCCGTGAAGAAAGTTAAGTCCATCCGCGAGACCATGAGGGAGGAGGGCCTGCTGGAGGAGTTCATGCGGACCCACAAGTACGACCCCGTTCAGAAGTACCGCTTCAACCAAGTCGTCGTGGTGGGCTATGAGCCCATATACTACAAGGACGTGAGTTCTGACCCTCCCCAAAAGCTGAGAGCCAGGTTGGGCAGCAAGCTGCACCCCTTCTCCCTGCCCCTCCACCTGCCCCCGTGGTCTGCTCCCTGACCCCACACACACCTTTGCGGCTGCCCTGGGCAGGCACAGACTGAGAGTCCCTGGGTTCTGGGCAGGTGTCAGGGGGAGTCGGGCCCCTGCTTGTGGTGCGGGCTGGAGGGCAGGGGCTGGTGCCGTCACTGCTCTGCCCACGGAGAAACCTGGGCCCCAGGATCCCCCTGGAGCTGACAGCCTGCCCGTGGCCCCACAGGCTTCCTACTTTGGTGAGATCAGCATTGGAACTCCACCCCAGAAATTCAAGATCCTTTTTGACACTGGCTCCTCCGACTTCTGGGTGCCCTCTGTCTTCTGCCAGACTGTGGCCTGCAGTGAGTGCCCGGCTGGGCAGGGAGGGTGGTGGGCAGGGCAGGGCAGGTCATGGACACCCTCCAGGGAGGGCCACACTACATGAGGGATAGTTGGGGGTGGGGGCTCAGTCCTGGAGAGGACGTCACAGGGAATTGTGCAGGGTCACACAGCACGCCCATGGCAGAGGGAAGAGGCTGGTGACCCCTTTACCTTCCCTGCTGACCAAGGTGTATCCCTGCGTTTATGCCACTCCACCTCACCCCACTCCATCCCACTCTAACCACATTCTGTTAAGTCTGGGCAATGCCACGCCATGTCACATGCGTAATTTCTCCTCCATTCCATCCCACTCGATGCTACAACATTCTGTTCCACTCCACTCTACCATTAAGGTCTCACTGAGTGTCTCTAAGAGACATGACAGAATATAGGGTGAGGTCCCTGGACTGTTGTAGTTTTGGGAGACAGGCAGTGTTCACTTTGCCCTGGCCCCTGCCAAAGCCTTGGGGCTTTGGTCCTGACACCTCTGGCCCAATGGGTCCCTCGACAGTGAAGGTTGGGGCACTTGGGGATGCCCTGGAGGGTTGGGGGAATCACTGCTTCATCTGCTGAGTGATTAATTACTCAGCCCCCGCTGTGTGCCAGGTGCTCTGCCAGGGCTGGGGACACAGAGATGGGTTCTATGCAACCCTGCCCACAGGGAGGCCACAGTCCTGGGGCACCCCAACATTCTGTAAGTCAGGGGGGCTTTGGGGCCAAGGCTGGCCAGCTCTCACGGGCCTTCCAACACCAGGAGCCTTGGCTGGCTCCCCCGACTTGGTGAGCAGGGCTGCTAAGGCCCAGGCTGGGTGAGAGGCAGAGGTGGGAACCGTGTGGGCCTGAGAGCTGGCAGCCCTGCGTTCATTTGCCCGCCCGACTCTCCATCCTCTCCCTCTGCCTGCAGCCAACCATTCTCGCTTCGACCCCGCCAAGTCTTCCACTTTCTCCACCAAGTGGCAGCCCTTCTCCCTGGAGTACGGCAGCGGCAGCCTCAGCGGCTTCTTTGCCTACGACACTGTGGCTGTGAGTGGGTGCCACCTGTCGCTCCCCACCCTGGGGTACGGGAATGGAGGCCAGGGCTGTGAGCTGTGAGCTGGCAGGGACACGTATACGGAGCCCCTGGAGCATGGTGGAATGCTAGTGCCGGGCTGTGCAGGACAGGAAAGCAAGACAAGAGGGGCTCATTCAGAGACTCCTTGAACACTCACTGTCAGCCACCACGTGCCAGGCACGGGGCACCATGCTGGACGGAGATAGACATTGTCCTTTTTCTTAAGGAGCTTAAAGCCTGGGGAGTTCAGAGAAGAGGGAGAGGGGGTGGAGAGGCATGCTGCAGCAGTCAGGGAAGGCTGCCTGGAAGAGGTAGCTCCTGCAAGACCTGTCAAAAAGGGAAGAGGCAGAAATGAGGAAGGGATGAAGAGGGGAGCTTTGAGGGGTCTTTGGGGCAGCTTGGGGGAGATAGGTGGAGTCAGACTTGTCACCTTCCCTCCTTTGTGTGCACCCCCCCACCCCCCAGTTCCCGTCCATCACGCTCCCCAACCAGCAGTTTGGCCTGAGCCAGTATGAGCGCGGTATGGCTTTCTTCTACTCAAAGTTTGATGGCATCCTGGGCATGGCCTACCCTGACCTGGCCACGAATGGGGCCACCACAGTCTTTCAGGGAATGGTGAATGAGAAAATTATCAGCAACGCCATCTTCAGCTTCTACCTCTACAAGTGAGGAACCGCCACCTCCCAACCCCTCCCCTGCAGCGCTGGACCACTGAGGCTCAGTGTTTTGGGGTTTGGAGGTCTCCCAGCAGGCACCTGGCTCCAGCCACTCCTGTTCCAGGGCCTTCCCTCCTGGGCGCCTGAGTCCTCCCCAACCCCACCCCTGTGTCTATCCCCAGCCCACTCAGACTTTTCTTTGCATTCCTTGGCCTTGGCCTGGACAGAATCTCTCCCACTTCCAGCTGAACTTTGCTCTGGTTCTTGGCACCTCTCGGATTTGCCTCCGCCTGGGCCCCAGTTAGCTCACTTCCTTCTGACTAAATGTTTTCTACCTGTATACCTCTTTTGTATAGTAATCTATTGCTTCATCTTCTTTGATCTATTGTTCCAGCCTGGTCCTGGAGTCTTCTGGTCTAGGTCCACCATTGACTTCTAACAAGCTGTTATCCTCACCAGCAAACACAAGCAAAGGCAGTCATTTAGAGAGCGGCCTGGGACTGACTTCTCTTTTCCTCTTCTGAATCAGCCAACCACCTTCTCCAGACTGCGTCTACTCTCTAAGGCACAGTTGGCGTCTACTGTCTAAGGCTTAATCACTTGAATATGACTTTGAACAACATCACCCTGTTACCGATGTTGCTAACTTACTCTCTGCCTCTGTTTACAATCTGTCTGCATGTGACCTTTAGGAGCTCCACCCAGTCCCACACTCCAGCTGCCAGGGGAGGCCTCTGGAACAAACACCGAATGTCCTTCCCTCCCATCCACCAAGGCCCTCTCTCTCTCCAGTCCCAGCAGAAAATTAACAAGCTGGGTGGGCCTGAGTGGGGCTCCTGGTGACATGTTCCACTAGCGGCATGAAGTGGAAGGCAGAGGAGAGGGAGTGTGGGGTGGGGTGGGGGTCCCAACAACGAGGGGTTCCCCTGGAGGCAGGCATCATTCCGGAGCCTGAGACACTGGGAATTCTGAGAGACCCAGCCAGAGGGGAGCCCCAGTCTGAGGGGAGACACGGCCCTGTCCTCGGGGAGCCGCAGTCTGAAGCCGGGGAAGGAGCTCTGTTTCCCTCCTAAGGTGACTGCTTAGCAGGAAAGTCCTCTTCCACAGCTCTCCCTGACTTATCCTGGCTTTTCTCTCTGCAGGCGGACGGTCACTGAGTTCGGGGGAGTGATCATCTTTGGGGGTGTGGACAACAGTGTGTACACAGGGGAGATCCACTGGGCCCCTGTCACCCGGAAGCTCTACTGGGAGATCGCCATTGAGGGGTGAGTCTGGTGGGACCCTGGGATGCAGCACTCCCTTGGAGTGGGCTTCAGGGCACCCCACTTCACACACAACCAGGCACTGCTGGTGGGGGGGTGCAGAGGCTTGCCCCACAAAGCCACAGCTGCCCTCTGCAGGAGTGTCAAGCCCTGGAGAAGAGGGGTGGCATGGGGACAACATAGGGAGGGGCAGGACCTAGCGTCCCAAACATTAGAGACCCTGCGGTCCAACCCCATCTATAAACATTATAGGTGGTTTATAGATTAGAAATGGGGTGGGGGGGTGTGGTGAGTAATATGCTCAAAATCCTTGCAATGAATCAGTGGCCCTGGCTTTCAGTGTTTTTAGAACCTTCCTTGAAACGTTTTAGGAATAGATACCATGGCCAGTGAGGTGACCTTGGACAGATTCTGGTATGGTGTGATTAGGGCAATAGCTAGATTGCCCTCTGCAGGGTCCTTACTTTCCCAAGTACAGCTTGATTCTGTGGCTAGCTGCCCGTCCCTCAGCGGCAGGGAGAGCCCCCCCCCCCCCCCGCCACCCTGAGCTGGTGGGGTGCTGAGGCCGCCCATCTCTCCCATTCAGGTTCCTCATTGGCCAGAAGGCCACCAGCTGGTGCTCTCAGGGCTGCCAGGCCATTGTGGACACAGGCACCGCTCTGCTCACTGTGCCCGAGGAGTACCTGGGTGAACTTCTGCAGGCCACAGGGGCCACGGAGAACAAGCAAGGACAGGTGCATCTAGTGGGGGTGTCCCCCTCCCCAGGGGAGGCCAGCCCATGGCGCTCATGGTTTCTCCTGGGAACACAAGAATAGCCTGACTTGGCCTCCGTGCTTCCAGCTGTCCAAGGAACTGGAGGTGGAGGGACCTCGGCCGACTGGGGCTGGGGGTTGGTTGGGGGCCTGGAGGTTCAGGTGGGCCAGAGGCTTGTGCTGAGGGGGGATGGGAGGTTACCATTAGGCAAGAATTTCTCTGAGCTGCAGTCATTCAGAGGAAATAGATTAAACACTTGCTGGGCTTTGGGGTATGTGGGGCTAAGCAAGTGAGTGACAAGGGCTAACCTTTAACCCACACCTCCCCCACCTCCACAGTGCCATGCACCACCCCCCGCCCCCAGTCCTGAGCCCAGCAAAGACTTTGCCTAATTAACCCAGGCCTACTGACTGTGGGGGACCAATGGGGTGCTCTTTCTGCAGATCTGTGTGTTTTAAAAGGACACTTGTAGAGAAAGGGAAGAGATTCCATCTTTCACAGGGAAAATTCAGGCAAGAGAAATGTTTTTGGGGTGGGGGAGATTCTCAGGTCTCCCCAAATTATACCCATTCTATAGGAGTTCATATGTGTAATGCTGGCCCTGTCGACACAGGACTTTTCCTTGGAGCTGCACCCTCTAGTCCAAAAGCAGGCTTGGGGCTTGGCCTGGGGCTCAGGCCTGGGATCCCAGGGACAGGGTGATGGGGTTACTGGGGTCTCTCAGGTGGGAGATATGGCACCTGGGAACCTGTTTCTCTTGGCAGTATCTTGTGAACTGTGACAAGGTCAAGAGCCTGCCTGACTTCACCTTCGTCATCAACGGTGCGAAGCTCCCTCTTCCACCCTCCGCCTACATCCTCACCGTAAGTCCTGGTCCCTGCAGGCTGAGCCACCCTGACTGGGGGTGGGAGGAAAGGGTGGGGAGCCAGAAATGCTCGGCCTCCTTACCTTGTGCTGTTTCCCAACTCTTTGCAACACTGATTTATTGTATCCATTCATTGATTCTAAACCCCCTTCTTTGGAACAAGGCTATGAAACAGAAAAGTGTCATCTATTATCAATTAATATTAATTAATGTGAAGAGGCACTGGGCTCTTTGCTGAGCACTTACTGGGGCCAGCCACTGTATGAGGCCCTTTGCCTACACTATCCCACTTAATTGTCACCTTTGATTAGGAAGATAATCATTTCTGTCTTACAAATGAAAACTTGGAGGTTCAGGGAGGTTAAGTAACTGACTTAAGACTACACAGCTAGTCAGGGTGAAGCTAAGATTTGAATCCAAGTTCATCTGGCTCCAAGGTTTAACCACCACGCTGATCTGCTCCAAACTGGTAGCAGGACGGAGGCCTGTGGGAAAAGAAGTTTCTTACCATGGGGAGAGGAGACCCTGTGGAGGACCACTAGAGCCTGAATTTACCTATTCCAGAAATCCCTCCCACCAGCCTCTGCTCTGGTGGTTCAGCTGGCCTATGAGCCCTCAAGGGCAGAGACCTTGGCTCACTTATTTCTGCATTTATACCTCTAGCCCAGGGCTCAGGGCTGAGCAGTGCCCAGCTCACGTGTAAGCAAATGAATGAACGCTGCCTTTCTGTGTTGAGCAGAACGGTGTCTTCTGTGACGTGGGAGTCGAGGTCACCTACCTGCCCTCTGACAATGGCCAGCCCCTGTGGATCTTCGGGGATATCTTCCTCAAGTTCTACTATTCCATCTTCGACATGGACTTCAACAGGGTGGGTTTTGCCACTGCCATCTAGACTTGCTGCCTGGACACATGGGCTCCCTTCTTCTTCTTGCCCCTGCCCCTGCAGGGGGATTCTCTCTCTATGGCTCCCCTCTGGATTCAGCTTTCCTTTTCCAGACTCTGGACTTTCTCTAACAATAAATAGTTCTTCCTTATGTTGGCCAGCCTGTTGTTTTTGGAGGGGAGCTGTGACCCTTAAGGTGTTTCTAGTCTCAGGGAATTGGGAGAATGAGAGTCAGGGGCAAATTTCACGTTGATGGACCATGTTCTCCCCAAGCGGCTAGGTTTCCTGGTGGGTCACTGAGATTCTAAGAGAAATGGGCCCAAGGCACGGCTTGGGGATGAGCTCTGTACTGCTCAGAGCTTAGAGTTGTTCATACCTCTGCCCCCCAGAGGGAAGACAGTGGCAGTGGCATTGTGGGGGTGTTCCTTTTCCTTTGTGATAGGCAAAGGGGCCCTACTCTAATAATCTGAAATGCTCTGCTGACCCATCTACCAAACTACCACCAGAACCAGCCCCGGGACATCAGGACCCACATACATGTCCACTAGCAGTATGATTAGTGGTCTGATACACCTCAGATCTAGACATCTGTCCCCTCACCTGTTGATCTAGTTTGGACTAGAAGTTTCTGAGGAATGTTGGATGTCTACGTGTACTTGTTAAAGTCATGGGATCGTTTGTGGGGAGGTAATACTTCCAGAAGCTATTTCCGGAAGGGCTTCAGAAGGCCGGGGCTAAGTTAGGCCGACTGTATTTTTACCCGGACCCTTATGTCCCAGGACCTGTATCTGAAGGACAGCTGGCCCTCAGCTGTGGACAAGAGGGTTAGCTACTTGAGTCACACAGAAATCAAGCCCACTTGCTCTAACCAACTCAGCAAGAGGTCTTGTCCCTCTAGACTTCATCCTTGTCTTAGGATCTCTTAGCGATATATCCAGAAACCTGGGCAACATGGCTTGGGGGGGCTGGGGGGAGGGGGAGAAAGCAGAGAACGATGGCTCAGCACCCTGTTAACTTCCAACAGGGGAAGGTAACATGAAAGGAGATCATGTCCAGCGACACGGTGGTGGTGGGGTGCCAGCAACCTCGGGCTCATAAGGGGATGTAAGTGGAAAACCCATAAGGCAGGGGGCAGGCTCCATTCTAGTCATATTTTACCCTGTCCTTCACTAGCCTGACCCCAGCCTTGCCCCTTATGCTCAGGGGGAGGCGTAAAAGTGCAAGATCCAGGCCCTACACCCCGCTCCAAACCAGGAGGGAAGCTGGGGTTTGCCACCAGAGGCGTTTCTATGGTAATGGCAGTCATCTGGGACCCTACATCTTTCCTAGACTGCCAGAAATACAGCCTGCTGCAGGTCCCTCCTTGAGGGTCAGACAAGCCACTGGATGTATCGTAGTGAACCCTAGTTCAGGACCTTACTAACTGAGGAAAAAGAAAACTTGCCAAGGGGCAGGAGTGGGACAAAGGCTCCAGGTCAAACTCCAAGTCCCGGTAGGCCTTGGCCCGCATAGCGGGACTACAACTCCCGGTGTGCCTAGCGGGGCTACAGCGAGGACTACGCTTCCCAGCGGGCGCCGCGGCAGACTGGCGGGGGGCGGGGCAGGGCGGGCCGCGGGGCGGGTGCTGCCCTCTGCCGGGCGCGGAGGGAAGTGGGCGCGGAGTGACAGCCGGAGCCCGGGCGCCGGGCGCGGGGCTCGGTGACAGCGGAGGCGGCGGCCGCGGGCGGGACGCAGGGAGCGGCGGCGGCGCCGACAGCGGCGGGAAGGGCGGACGGGGCGGGCCTCCCTGGTGGTGTGGAGCCGGAGGAGCCCGGGAGCGGGTGGCGGGCGCAGCTCCCAGGCCGGGCACCCAAACTTGGGACAAGTTGCCGGAGCCGCGGGGCGTGAGCGGCGGACGGATTGACCTTCAGAGCGAGGTGAGCGGGGCCGAGGAGCAAGGGGGGCGCGGAGGGCCCGGGACGTCCGCCCCGGATCCCCCGCCGCTGTCCCGTGGGTCCCGGAGACAGGTGGGCGGCCGGGTGGGGCATGCCGGCAGGAGAGGGAGCAGGACCTCGCGCGCCGCCCGCCCCGCGGTCCATCCAGTCCAGGCGCCCGGCGCGTGGCCGCAGCGGCGCCGCGAGCTCAGCCCGGGAGCCCCTGCGACCCCTCCCTTCAGGCCGGGGCCGGGGGCGGCTTCTCTGCGACCTTATGTAACCGGGCGGGAGGGGCTGGGGCGGGCACGGGCCTTCCCGGCCCGGGAGCTGGAGTCGAAGGGGCAGGAGACGTGGGAGTGAACTTGCAAGAAGTTTGAGGGACGCGTGAGCTCTGCGCCCACTCCCTCTCCACCGGAAGCGGCGGAGGCGGTGATGCTGGGCAGGGGGTCGGAGGCAGGGGAGGTGTGCGGGGGCCGAGTCCGACCGGGCCAGGCCCAGCCTGGATGGTCCCCGGGAGTGGGAGGGCCGGAGCGTCGCCACGCCCCGGGGGCTGGGCTGCTGGCGGGACGGGTGGAAGTACCATCTCTACCCCCCTTCCCGTCCCTTCTTCTAGCTCGGTCTGCTGAAGAAGCTGTCCCTGCCCGTGTACTTCTGGTGTCCCTGGGTGGTCTTTTTCTCCCCTTGCACTATTCCACGATCCCAGGGAACACCAACTCCGGAGAGCGCCCTCCGCGCGCCCGGCTTTCTGCTTCCCCCAGAGCTCCCTGCCGTCGCCAGACCCCCGAGTTTCCCCCTTCCCCCGCTCTCGGTCCCGAATCCCGGAAAACACGCCCCCTTCCCCCTAACCCGGTGTCCGCGCCGCCACCCCCGGGCTGTCCCGCCCCCCCCGCCGTCATTGCCCCTCGGTTCCCCCCCTCCCCGTACCCCACCAGCTATTGGGCCCGGCGCGTACGCTCGCTTCGAGGGGAACGGGCAGATGCCGGCTCGGCCCCCGCCCTCGGCCCCCTCCCTGCGGGGTTCTGGCTTCACGCACGGCTGCCCTGAGCTGCTCCGGGCTGCGCGAGCAGGTTCGCGCCGCAGCCGCCTGGCGCGCCCCAGCCCCGCGCCCCGGGGGAGGAAGGGAGGGCGCCCGGGGCGGGGCCCGTCCGCGCCGGCGCCTGCTCTGCCAGGCCCGGCCCTCCGTCCTCCCTGAACCCCCGACAACTCCAGCCATCGTCCTCCCGTTCTCTCGCCTGTCTGTTCTGGGGACGGTTCCGCGCGCTGTTTCTCGATTAAACTTGAGCGCAGTTCTTGGGCGCTCGGTGGGAGAAGTGCAGGTTAATTACTGCTCTGCTCCCACCCCTCACCCAAGTGAGGGGGTGCTTAATCGAGCAGGGAAGGGGACAGGGCCGATGCAGACCCCAGTGACACTTCTGGGGCGTGGCCTCAGGCCCCTGCACCCGCCCTAGCCAAGATTCCACTGGCCCAGACCTGGCACTCTTGGGCATTGGGGGTGAGGTGGAGGGCTGGTCTCTGGTTTCCTTTAGGGGCCAGAAGCGAATGTGCTCAGTTCAGAACGCAGTTCTTGGTGCCCTGCCCGGGAGACAGCCCCCAGGCCCTCCCTTTGGGGAGCTCACAGTCTGGGGGGAGACAGCCAGCAATAGTTACTGGAGGGCCTGGAGAGGCAGCGGGAGGAGAAGGGTCGGTCGTCTTGAAAGTCCTGCCTGCCTGGTAGTCTGACAGTATGCGTTTACCATTCCTCAGTTTCCCCAGCCCCAGGAAAATTAGCAGCTCGCTTGGTCCCCTTCTTTCTGCCAGCTGCCTGGTTGCTGGGACAGGGAGAGCTGGGAATCTGAGGGTATAAGTGAAGGGCAGGGCTGTTTGGGGTGACTCCATGCTCCGCTTCTCCCGGAGGGGAGCCAGCGTGGCTTACATTAGAAGGCCTGTTCCAGCTGCAGTGTTATGTTGTCCTCAACTCAGCTCTGTGAGGTAGAGCCAAGTGGGGACCCAGGTGTCTTGGTTCTGGGTCCCATGGAAGGGAGCACAGGGGATGAGGCAGGGGTCATCTCAAGTGAGCACTGAATCCAGAAAGAGCCAGCTGGGCTTTTGAGGGGTAATGGGCTTGTGACTCACAGTCAGAGGTGGGCAGGGGTTGACCAGGGCAGGCAGGAGCCCATTCAGGGTTCCAGGACGGTGGCAGTGCCCAGTGCCCGCATGCACTGCGTCGGGCCTCCTCAGCCTGCTTCTGAAAGCTGACTAGTAGGTGGGAGGGGACTCCCACCCCTCAGGCCTGGCTGCCCTTTGAGGGTCTGGCTTCTGGCCCTGGTCCCTCCTGGGGCTCTGTTTATGGCTGTAATTGCATCATTAGCCAGAGTTTATAGAGTTACTTAGCACCTGCCCCCACAGGGAGTGGCTCAGACACCCCCTGGCTTCTGTCTCTTCCTTTTCAAAGTCAACTTGGTTTCTGCCTGAAGCAGGGGTTTCCCCAACCACAGCTGTCATTAAAGCCAGGTTGGGCCTTTGTCCTGGGGATGGAGGGCAGTCAGCACTTGGGGCCCAGCCGGGGCTGCCCTGGAGATGACTGTGGAAACTGGGTTGGCCTCCTCGGATCGGAGGGAGGGAGTTCAGGGTACCCAGAGCTGCCAGAAATGTCCAGATCCCAAGATGCAGTGAGTGTATAGACACACTGTACTGCGTATATCCTCTGAAAGGAGGGAGATAGAAACACACTCCCCTCACAGGCTGCTGTGAGGATTAAGGGAGGAGCACTGCCTGGTACATGGTGAGTATGTGATGTGGCTCTTTGGGTCAGTGTGGGGTTTGTGTAATGGATGTGAGTTTGTGTGTGTGGTTATGAGATTACAGGTATCTAGGTCCATGTGTATAGATGACTTGTATATGTGTATGTCTGTAAGAGTATAACAATAATATTAATAGAATATGTTATCTCTTCTCTTTATGCTATACTAGAACAATGTTATAATAAAATTTGTCACACACTAGTTGCCAATATTTATTGTGTATTTACTCTTTAGAGTGAGGTAGGAATTATTGTTTTCATTATGCTGATTCAGAGAAGTTAAGCAAGTTGCTTAAAGTCACACAGCCTGGAGGTGTCAGGACTGGGATTCTAACCCAGGACCACTTGACTCCAAAATCTGTGTTCTCAATCCCTAAAGACCACTTCAGGGTTTCCCAGGAGCTCTCTCTTAAAAGGTGAGGGTATGGTGGCCTGGGGACCTTCTTTTTCCTAATCAGGGTTTCCTGCCCTAAGTAGTGTGGGATCTTGCTGAAACTCCTGCCCCAGGACCACACCTGTCTTCTGGCCTCTGTTCTGAGCTGCCAGCATGAGTGACCAAAGGAACCCTGACTTGAACCTGTCTTGACTGGCCAGGGGAGGAGATGGGTTCAGACAAGGCTTCCTGAGCCTCTTTGGAGACCTCATGCGCTCGGGAAGGGAGGAGAAGGGAGCACCCTACCGACAGCCTTCTGGGTGCCTGGCTGTGCGCACGGACTCCACGACCATTAGCTTCCACTGAAGCCTTGGGTGGTGCTTGTTCAATCACACATGGAGAAAAGTCTGTGGGGACTGTTGGGTGACCTGCAGCACTGAAGGTCGTAAGAGCACTGGGCGGGGGGTTGAGAGACCCTGCTCTGTCTTTGACTGGTTGTGTGGCTGGGGCAGGTCCCTGCTTTGCTCAGCCTCAGTTTCCAGGTCTGTGAGCCTAGATCATCTATGGGGTCCCCTCCAATGTGAACCTTCTACAGATCTTTGCCAAAGACACCAGGGCTGGAAAGGCTTCAAGAGGGAGGGGTGTGGGTTGTGGGGGGTGTTTAGGGGATACTGGAGTCCACAGAATTGAGCTTTAGCTAAAGGCTGGCCCTGGTGGAGCAATTTTTCTTGGGATATAGCCATAGCCACCACGTATTTAGCACTGGGCCGGTGCAACCTCGTCAGGGGGTTGTTGACAACATGGGCTCTGGGGCCAGGCCACCTGGCTTAGAATCCCAGCTCCGCCACTTAATAATGCATGAGCCTGGGCTAGCTGCTTAACCCCTGTCTGCCTCAGTTTCCACACCTAAAAAGTGAGGCTTATTGTAGCACCTACCAAATAGTGCTGCAGCGAGGGCTAAGTATGTTGATGTGTGATGCACACACAGCACTTAGAATGATGAGTGTAATTAACTCGTAACTCATTTATTTCTTTATTTCTCATGTTCAAGTGAGGAAATAGAGGCATAGAGGGCTTCAGGAAAGGGATAAAGACCTGTGAGTTGGCCGGGCGCGGTGGCTCACGCCTGTAATCCTAGCACTCTGGGAGGCCGAGGCGGGTGGATCATTCGAGGTCAGGAGTCTGAGACCAGCCTGAGCAAGAGCGAGACCCCGTCTCTACTAAAAAAAATAGAAAGAAATTATCGGGCCAACTAAAATATATATATAGAAAAAAATTAGCCGGGCACGGTGGCGCATGCCTGTAGTCCCAGCTACTTGGGAGGCTGAGGCAGGAGGATTGCTTGAGCCCAGGAGTTTGAGGTTGCTGTGAGCTAGACTGATGCCACGGCACTCTAGCCCGGGCAACAGAGCGAGACTGTCTCAAAAAAAAAAAAAAAAAAAAAAAAAAGACCTGTGGGTTGCACGTAGGCCTCCCTGTATGTCTAATGTCCTCTAATGTAACACTTTATGTGGGGCTTTGCGGACTCAGTGGCCCCAATCCCTACCACTCCCTGCTGTACCACACCCAGCCTGGGCTCCTCACTTAACAAGACAGCGAAGGGCACTTGGCAATGCCTGCGGCATCTCTACCACCCCTGCCTTGCCCCTTGGGTTTCCATGGGTAGCATCTAGCCTGGCCCCTGACCCCCCACACCTAGCTGTGGGTCTCCCCTGCTGCCCTGCTGCCTGCCCCTCCTCCACTCTGCACCAGAGATACAGATCCCCTTGGCTGTGATGTCACTGAGGGCTGGGATGAAATCCTAGTGATACGGTAGGGTCTGGGACTTACCATGCACGCAGGAAGTGCTCTGCTGTGGAGTGGTGGGGCAGTGAGAGCAGAGGGTGGCCGAGAGGAGCAGACGCAACAGGCAAGTACATCACTGGCTTTCTTTCCTGGCTTTTAAGTGTGGGCATAAGGAGGAGAAGAAATGAGGTCTGGCCACCCCCATCTCCTAACCAGCTTTCTCTGGGGAAGGCCACCTCCTTGGCTCTTATGCATACAGCAGAGGTCCCAAAGTCAGATGCGATGCCGTGGGGATTTGTCCGGGAGCTCCACCAGACTCTCCATCCAGAAACCCAGGGTCTATTCCCTCCTCCTAGCCCTGCCTTACTCCCTCCCTATAACCCAAATCTTCCTCTCTGTCAAGGCACACCTTTCCAGGATACCAGGGGCACTGTTCCATCTTACCGCAGCCTGGCTGGATGTTATGGTCCCCTGGGGAGCTCAAAAAATACTGTCGTAGCTGAATCTCTGGGGGAGGGGCCTAGGCATCATTACTTTAAATTCCCCAGATGATTCCGATGCCTTTTCTCTAGAGCAGTGGTTCTCAAACTTGAGCATGCCTCAGAATCCCCTGGAGGAATTGTTAAAACACAGGTTGCAGATTCAATGGGTCTGCAGGTTCCATGAGGCCTGGAATTTAAGTTTCCGGCGAGTTATCAAGTGATGCTAACGCCGCCTGTCCCCAGAGCACGCACACTTTGAGGACCACTGTCTTAGAGGTCCACTGCTTTGCAGCTACCCTGATGGCTTTGGGTCTTTTAGGCCCGTCTCTTTTTTGAAGGCAGGTCCCCGAGGGCAGGAACCACTTCTGAGACCATCTGGTGTCCCCCCAGTCAGTCCTCTCCCCTCCCTTCACCCTCTGCCCCACTTTCCATTAAACTGACCTCTGATCAGCTTTGTGGTTCTTGGTGTCACTCCCTGGGACAAGTGCTTAAGAAATACATGCTGGTCGATTAAGGCTAGGTGAGGTGGACAAACGAGGGCAGCGCTAGCTGAGAGTCCATACTGTCTTGTATCAGTCGGAACACGGGGCAGGGGCTGAAGCTGCTGCGGAGCTACTTGGAGCTAAAGTAGCATTGTTGGAATAAGGGGGGCTGTGTCCAAAGTGGACCCACACTTTGTTGATGTGAGGCTGTTGAAAGGCCCATCATGTTATTTTCCCTTCCCACCCCATGGTGGGCATGTATTTGATCATGGTCTGAATCATATTTCTTAATAGTAAAAATGATAAAACACACAAAAAGAAGGCATTCCTTTTTCCTTTCCTTGGCCAAGACCAGAGATGTTGGGAGGACAGGTGGAGGGTCCCTGCTGGAGGTGGTGATGTCTTCATCACCTTCTAGGAGGTCCTGGGCCTTGAGGCAGCAGCTAGTTGTGAGAGCTTGGGGGCTCGCCACTGGGGGTGTGGGGTGGAGTTGTCCTTGGAAACTGGAGGAAGTTGGGGTGGAGCCTGGTGGAGGCAAGGTGAGATGGTGGCAGGCCCTTCAGCCCTGGGGGGCAGGGCCTTGGAGTCTGAGCCAATCAGTCAACAGGTGAATGGGACGTGCCCATGTCAGCACCCTGAGGACGGGGATTTGGTCTGTTTTGTTCCATGCCATATCCCCAGTACCTAGAAGAGAGCCTCATGTACAGTAGATACTCAGCACATCTTTGTGGAATGAACGAGAGAATGTGAATTGAGCCCCCATCATGTGCCCAGCAATGAAGACACAAAAAGATGCTTCACCCACAGTCTCTACTCTGCAGGTGCTTCACCGTCTAATGCCCAGGGACATCGCACACAGCCTGACAAGGCCCTGAGCTCTCTGCCTTGTGCTCCCCCAGTTCTACTAGTGGGGCTGTGGGTGGGGCTGTGGTTTGTTTTCTCCTGTTTGCCAAGGGAAGTCACAGCCTGTCCCTTTGCCTTGTTTATAATTGGTTTGGGGACAGCACCTGCCCCAGCCCCCTGCAGTCCTGAGGGGTGTGGAGTGGCCAGGAGGTGACACACTATACTGTCTATCCCCCGCCGCCTCCTGTCCCCTCCCGGCTCTAGCCAGGTGCACTCAGCTGCCCTGCCCGGGCAGTGCTGGCTGGCTCTGCTTCGGGCTGATTGTTGAGCTGGGGGCCCTGTGTTGTTGAGAGGTGGGGACGCAGGCCCAGGGACCCGGCAACCCACAGCCTTCAGTGGCGTGTACTATGCTGGCCAGGTCGGGTGGGTGAGAACAAGAACATCGCTTCTGCCTCAGGGAGCCTAGCCAGGAGTCTCGGTGATGGCAGAGGACAGAGGAAGGCAGAGTGATAGGAGATAGTACGGAATAACGTACCAGATGAACATAAATGTGGCAGCATTTGGCCCTTTGCTTCCTTGAGCCTCTCACTAGCATGGAGACCGTGACTCAGTTTAGGCCCTCAGCCCTTCCACCCTCCGGGCCCCAGAAAGGGCAGCTCTACTGCTCCCTGGGTTCTCCCACCTGGGGGGTCACCTCTGCAGGCCCAGGAGGCTTCCTTTCTGGAAAAGTCCTCCCTTCCTGCAGGACTAGAGGCTGCTGAGTACGAGGGAGGCCCTGAGCCACTCACCTGCCACGTGTAAGCCCTGGGGCCGTGGGAGGATGTGGTGCCAAATTGGGCCCAACTCAGGCCTCTTTGGACCTGTCTGCTGCTGAGCCCCTAGACTTGGGCCTCAAAGCTGGGGCCAGTGCCTCTGCTCCCCCACCTCTAGCACCTTCTTTCTTCCCCCTTGTTCCTCTCCCCGCAGCCCATCGAGTTCCATAGCGTCTGGAGCACTGGCCCTCACGGTGTGCATGTGTCCCTCTCCTGTCCTGTCTCCCCTTCTCTCCATCCTCTTTGTGTCCTTTTCTGCCCCCCTCCTTCTTTTGATGTGTTCAGAGGGTGCGGAGGCCCACCCCGCAGTACCTTCCCCAGAGTGAGCCTCCAAGTCCTGCTGTCATGGACCCAGAGGAGCGGCCCAGGGGAGGGTGAGGTGGGTGTGAAGCCCCTCAGCCTGATGCAGCCCCCATCCGTGGCCGGGCAGGGTGGGAGGTGCAAGAGGCTATGGGCTGAGGGACAGCCAGCTGCCTGGCCAGCTGGGGGAGGGGGCTCTCCCTAGACAGCCCTGAGCAATATCAGATACTCCAGACCTGTGACTAGCTATAGGGTCACCCAGTTCTTTAGACCTAATTATAGTATTTTTCAAAGCCAGGTATGAGAAGAAAATATTAGAACTTTTATTTCTATTTATTTATATCTCATCCTTTTCACTCTTTTATATTGTGAAATACAGCACCATTGCTGAAAAGACCATGAACATACATGTACAATATAGTAAATTATTATAAAAGTGAACCCCTAGGTCACCACCACCTAGATGAATAAATATGTGACTTGTACTCCAAAATCAACTTGTGTGTCCCCCTGGCAGCAGAGGTAACCACTATCCTGACTTTTATGATAATCAGCTCCTTGCTTCTTTTTTTTTTTTTTTTTTGAGACAGAGTCTCACTTTGTTGCCCGGGCTAGAGTGAGTGCCATGGCGTCAGCCTAGCTCACAGCAACCTCAAACTCCTGGGCTCAAGCGATCCTGCTGCCTCAGCCTCCCGAGTAGCTGGGACTACAGGCATGCACCACCATGCCTGGCTAATTTTTTCTATATATATTTTTAGTTGGCCAGATCATTTCTTTCTATTTTTTTTTTTTTTAGTAGAGACGGGGTCTCGCTCTTGCTCAGGCTGGTCTCAAACTCCTGACCTCTAGTGATCCTCCCGCCTTGGCCTCCCAGAGCGCTAGGATTACAGGCATGAGCCACCTCGCCCGGCCACCTTGCTTCGTTTTATCCTGTAGCCCAAGGGATGTCTGCACCGCTTAGTAATAGAGTTTCGTTTTGCCTGGCTTTGAGTTTAACACAGATGGAATGACACTGGACATGTTCTTTGTCATGTTTTTCCCATCCAGCAGTATATTTGTGAGAGTCATTCATGTGTGTAGCTGTAGCATATTCATCCTCATGGCTGTAGAGCATCCATCTGTTACTCATGGACCTGTGGGCTGCTTCCCTTTTTTTGGCTACTAACAACAACGCTGTAAGAATACCCTTGCGTGAGCTCCCTAGTGCACTGGTGCATAAATTTCTTCAGAGTGTATGTAACCTGGCGTGGAATTGCTAGAGCACAGGGCATACAATGCGTATTTTAGCTTTAGTAAATATTTTGTCAAGTGGTTATACCAATTTACTCCTTGCTAGTGACACGTAGAGTTCCTGTTGCTCCATATCTTTGTCAACATTCGGTTTTGTTAAACTGTGTGATTTCTACTGTGCTGGTGAGCATGTAACCATATCTGATCATGATGTAAATTACATTTTCATTCCCTTTTTTTCATAGATCTACTGATATTTTGGTGTATGTTTGCTAATGTGCATAATATAGTCATGCATTGGTATCTATATAAGGGTTTTATGAGGAAAGAAGCACATCTTGAGGGTACTCGAAATTTTTTATTGATAGGAGTGTCTGATCAAATATAATAGTTGACAGACCATTGTAACATTGAATGCTAGGAAGGGGGCTGGTGTATAGCTTGGGATGGGAGGGTAATATTTGACCTTGAGAGGAGACCGCACCCCCCAGAGGCAGTGTCTGCGAGGGGGCAGCCTTTTCTCAGAGGGTAGTGAGCCCCCAGAGTACCTGCCACCCTTCAGGCCCTCCTGCCTGGCACATCTGGCAGAAGAAGGGGAGACAGCAGGGCTAAGCCCCCAGCAAGTGTAACCTTTAATTTAAAATTGGTGGATGCCTGTCTTTATTAGGTGCTTTTAGGGCAGTGGTTAGTTAAGTGGTTCTTAACTAGGGGTGATTTTGTCCCCCCCAGGGGACATTTGCCACTGTCTAATGACATTGGCCAGGGATACTACTAAGCATCCTAAAATGCACAGGACAGCCCCCACAACAAATAATTACCTGGCCCTGGGTGTCAGTGTTGTCGAGGGCAGGAAACTCTGATCCAAGAAAAGAGCCAAGAAACCGAGATTTGCCGCAAACTCACTGCATGGCCTCAGGGAAGTCACTTAAGCGTGCTGAACCTCAGTCTCATCATCTGAACAATGGGGTAACAAGAGTTGCTGTCCCTCCCCTTCACGGGGCTGTCGTCAGGATGGGGGAGATGGGGGACACACAGTCATGTGGGGAGGTGGCCCTGCAAAGGGTCATGTTCCGGTGGAGGCAGGGCTGTCCAGCACTGGCCCTTCTTCCTTGACTGTGTTCTCTGTCCACTGAGCTGGAGGCGTCAGGTGACCAGCCATGAGCCTGGGTCCTCGTTCATGTGGTTCCCCCATAGCCCTGAGGGCCCCAGCCTTTTGGTGAGGGCTGCAGAAATGAGGGGCTCTCTGGGAGCCCTGGGGCCCAGACAAAACCGTCTCTGACTTTGTCCTTAGCTGGATGGGAGTCCAAGGTTGTGGGGGTGATAAGAGGTGTTTATCATGTTCCTTATCTGAGGCCCCATTGAGGTCCAGGGCAGTGAACGGTGGGAGCCAGAGGTCATCTCTGGGGGCTCCGTACACCCAGGCCAGGCTCCCACTCATCCTTTGGGTCCTTCTGGAGTTTGCTATCCCAGGGAGCACCCAGTTTAGGATCAGAGTCTAGGTCGGTCCTCCCTGAGCCTCTCTGACCTTGCTTGTCTGGGTTTGCCTCACCTCGTTGGCATCCTGCCTTTTCCAGGAGCCACGGCCTGCCTCACCCTCTCTGTGCTGCACTCTTCCTTCCTGCAGCACCCTCTCACGGCACGCCCGCAAACCCATCCACCCTGGGATGTGGATGACTGACCTTTCTTGACAAGGGGTATTTACCTATCAAAGATAAGAATCCCTCAGCCACCAGAAAAAAAGCACTCAGTTAAAATCTCTGTCAAATCTCCTTGACAGGCTGTTAGGAAAGTACTTTGGGGGCTGCAGAACCACTAAAACCGCATGTACAGCAGGCACATTGCTCACAAGTGAAAACTGTGGGGGCTCTGCCCTTCCCGGGGCTTCCTGGGCTTATGCTTGGTCTCAGGGGCCATCTCAAGGTGCGCTATGGTAAGACTTCAAGCTGGGTGTCTGGAGGCCCTGGGAAGGCCCAAGGCCAAGGTGGCAGGTATGTGGTCAGTCAGAAAGATGGTGAACTGTGGGGCTTCTGGCGAAAGGGACGCATGTCTCTGGGAGGGGCTGGCAGGAGGCCTGGGTTAGGGTTAGGCCCATGCTGGACCTGGGGGGGTTCTGACTCCAGTGAAATTCTTGCCTCTCCAAGTCTCTGCAGCTTGGGTGCCTGGGGCCGTCTGAGGCCAGGCTGGGCAGGGGGTGCTCTGAGAGGCTCCTTCTGGGGGGACGGAAGGGCACCATAGGTGGCCTGGAGGCCCAGTGGGTGAGATTGGAGCAGGCTGCACGGGTCAGGTCGGCTTGCAGTATGTGTGAGAGGCCTTCCGGGGCTGCGGTTCCCCTGTGCTGTGAGTAATCCTCGGCCACATTTGCAGCTCCCAGGGGATTGTGCAACTTCCTCTGAGGCTGAGGTGCAGGGGGCTGGGTGAGAAACAGTGCCGGGGAAATGAGGAAACTGGGCCCAGTGCTGGGGTGGGGGCGCAGCCCTGGGCTCCGGCCCCCGGAGGAGCTGAGCCTTCCAGGGGGCCTCCTTCCAGGGGGCTGCCCTCTGCCAGGTATGAGGGTGAGCGTGTGTGTGCGCTTGCGAGTTTGTGTGCATTTGTGGTGTCTTTGGGGAGGTGGGTGAGTGGGGACGTGGCCCTCAGGCTGCATTGGTGTCGGATGTCTTTTGAGGAGGGGTAGGGGCGGCTCTGAGCAGGGCTGCAGCTAGGAGCAGGTTGGGGGAGGAAGGGAAGCAGGTGGCCAGGGAGAGGCTCCTGCCCAGGTTCAGGGAGGAGCGCAGGGTGGCGGAAAGCGTGTTGCGAGGTGCTGGTGAGAAGGTCATGAGCATGGTGTGCCCAGGGCAGCACCACAGCGAATGGCCATTCATGTTAGGGGCTGGGGGCATGTACTCTGTGTCTACCTGCTTTGCAGCTACGTGATCCTGGCAAGTTACTTATCCTCCAGGTGCCTCAGTTTCCTCATCTGTGAAACAGAGATGACAGTTACAGAACCCACCTAATGGGTTCATTCTGAGAATTAAAAGACTGTCCTCGTGTGAAGTGCTCAGCACAGAGCCTGGCACCCACTATGTAAGCACTCTGCACAGGTTAACATTTTACCTGTACATGGTATTTGTGCGTAGACAGCAAAAACCCACCCCGGGAGGGCTCCTGGTGATTATTGTTGACGGTGGAGATTTGAGTTGGAACTGGGAATAATAACGAGAGCTCATGCTGGCTTGGACTCGGGCCATGTCAGGTGCTGTGCCGAATGCCTTACTGACCCTCACAGTCACCCTGTGGGGAAGATGCTGTTATCATCCCCATTTTACAGATGGGGACGCCGAGGCGCAGAGGGGTCCAGGGACCTGCCCCAGGACAGTGATGTCACTGAAGGAGGGATGCAGAACTGTCCCGCCAGCCCTTGGGGGGTCCCCCCCTACCCTCTGCCCCTTCCCTGGGTTTGGCTAGAGATGGGTGGGTGAGGAGGAGACAGCAGGGCCGGCTGTGAAGGGTGTGAAGGTCGGCCTTGCAGCCCGCGGCTCTGGCCAGGGAGACCTGTCTTCTCTCTGTCCCATCTCCAATTAAGTAATCAACAGATATAAAGAGTTAAGTTACTATAGGGAATGGTTTTTTAGTAGTTAGATTTGGAGTGGACTTCTCTGAAGGCTTCCTGCCAGTGTAGTCTTAAGAGACGAGCTTGGCCAGGTACGATGGCTCATACTTTGGGAGGCCGAGGTGGGGAGGATTGCTTGAGGCCAGGAGTTTGAGATAAGCCTGGGCAACATAGTGAGACCCCTATCTCTACAAAAAATATTTAAAAAGACATTAGCCAGGTCTATGGTGTGTGCCTGTATAGTCCCAGCTACTCAGGAGGCTGAGGCAGGAGGATCACTTGTGAGCTGTGATCATGCCACTGCACTCCAGTCTGGGTGACAGAGTGAGATCCTGTCTCAAAGAAAAAAAAAAGAGAGGATCTGAAGACCACTCGCCTGGTGGGCAGTGTGGTGCGGTGGTCGTGACTGTGGCTTTAGACTCAGACGGCTCTGGCTCTGAGCTTTGTCTGAGCCATTGACCGTGCGACCACATTTAAAATGGGGGTAATAGCAGTTCTCACCTCCTAGGGTGACAGTGAGGATGAAATGAGATGCCGTGCTTAGCACAGGCCTGGCCCTCGGGGTCTGACGGATGGGTGCCGTTATTAGGCACCTGTTTCAGAGATGATCACGCACCAGGCGGTGAGCTGGGCTCCACAGATATCTTTGGAGGGATGTTTTCGAACTATGGATCAGGGCCACTAATTGGGCCATAATATTGTCATGAAACCAGTGTAGTGGATCTCCATTAGCATTTTTTTAACAAAAAAGAATAAAATAAAAAATATTCAACTGTATCGAACAACGTCTTTAAGTACTGTTTTGTAGAACACTGTTGTGTGTGTGAGTGTGTGTGTGTGTATGTGTGTGTGTTTGTGTCCAGGGTCAAACAAAATATATTTTTATGTGAGTCACGGTCAAAAACTTTGGGACCACTGCTTTAGACATTCTCTCCCTCCTGGGCAGTGTTTATGGAGCGCCTACTGAGTACAACACCCAGCACCAGTGCTGGAGCCAGAGTATCGGTCCTCTGCAAACCTGACACTCTGGCTGGGGAGTCAGGGCAGTCCTTAGCAAGGTGGCTAACATGTCTGTGGGTCAGCAGAGGCAGGGGCTGGGGGTGGTCAGGGAGGGCTTCCTGGGTGATGGCCATTTGCTGGGTAGGAGGGGTGGGAGGAGACGATGCCTGAGCGCACGGCTGGCTTAGAGTCCGGAGGCCAGAGAGCCACCCAGGAAGACGGGAGGCTCCCTGCCAGGAGCTGCCCATGCTAGCTAGAGCGGAGGGTTGGGTGGGGGTTGTCTGAGGGCACTGGGCGAGGGCCGTGCCTGCCTGCCCTGGCTGGGGTGGGGAAGGATAGCGGAGGACTCAGGCTTCCCGATGCCTGCCCCCGCAACTTGCAGGATCTGCAGGGGCGGTGGGTGGGACCCAGGGCCCATGGCTCAGCCATTTCCTCCTCTTACCTTGGTTCCTGGAAGCTCCTGAGCTTTCTCCTCCCCCTCTGCAGCCCCCGCTGGCTCTGGTAGGCCTGCTTGCGACCTGGCTCTCACCTCTGACCCTGGTCCAGAAGCCACAAGCCTTTCTACCATTTAGATCCCTGCCCTGGCAAGCGCGAAGCCCAGTCAGAGCCTCAGTTTCTCCATCTGTAAAGGGGGCATAGTAAGCCATGAGCAGCCAGCCTCCTGAGTGGTGATGCCTGTCTCGTGACCTGATGCGGACAAAGTGTCTGTAGGAAGTGTGGAGTGCTCCAGGGGGGCTATTATTGTCGTCTCTAAGGCTGGGGATGGTCATGAGGACGCCAGCCGCCTGACTGGAGATCCCCCTGCCTCCACACCCCGTGACCTAGGGCAGTGGGAGGAGTGGTAGGGAGATGCCTGTGACCCATGGCTGGGGATATCCCCGGCTCTGAGCAGAGGCGGCCTGGCAGGAGACTCAGAGGATGAGACCCAGCCTGGTGCAGGTCTGGGAACCCCCACCCTCCAGAGCCCCAGCCTGCGTTCAGCAGTGCAGGAGCCCCGGCTTGGGGGCTGCGTTGCCTGGTGGAGGGGCGGTGACCTAGGACTGATAGGCAGGGTCGATTTCGAGGGAGCTCTGGGTGGCTCCCAGCCTGTTGAACACAGAGCCCAGGGGCTTAGGCATGAGCTCCCACAGTAGAATGTGGTGTTTAATGATCAGTCACATATATTGAGTGCCTACTGTGTGCCGGGCACTGTGCTGAGCACTTTTGTATATTTGTAAATTTAATCTCACAATAACCTAATATAGGTTATCCCATTTTACAAATGAGGAAACTGAGGCCCAGAGAGGTTAAGTCCCTCACCCAGGGTTACCTAGCTAGTGAGTGGCAGTGCTGGGCGGAGGGCATGAGTTCTGGATTCAGGCTGCCAGGGTTCAAATCCAGTACCTCTCACTAGCAGAGGGCCCTTGGACAGCGACTAAATCTCTCTGACCATTAGTTTCTTCCTCTGTGCCTTCCTCAAAGGGTTGGTGTGACATGGTGACTGTAAAGTGCTTAGCACGCAATCAGGGCCCAGTAAAGGGGACCCGCTTTGTGATGTCTCCTGCCCATAGCAATAGCCTGCTGTGTGACCCTTGGCCAGTTTTCTGGTCTCGGGGATCCCCATGTCCTCAGTTGTGTGACATAGGGTGCCGATCCCTCCTTTGCCTCTTTCAGTAGGGTTGGGGAGGGCCCTGGGCGGGTCCTGAGGGAGGCCTTCGGTAAGCAGAAGTGCTGGGCTACTGCAACGGGAGCGGCTACCTGCAGGTCTCTGCGCTTTGTGTGTCTGGCTTCAAGCCCTCACATTTCCCGTGGATCCCTGTGGGTGTTTCAGCTGGTGATCCCAGATCTGCTCCAGGTTTTCCCAGGATGTTTTCTGTGGAAGGGTTGGCGGTCAAGCAGGCCTAGCTCACAGCAACCTCAAACTCCCGGGCTCAAGCGATCCTCCTGCCTCAGCCTCCTGGGTAGCTGAGACTACAGGCATGCGCCACCATGCCCGGCTAATTTTTCTGTATATTTTTAGTTGTCCATATAATTTCTTTCTATTTTTAGTAGAGACGGGGTCTCACTCTTGCTCAGGCTGGTCTCGAACTCCTGAGCTCAAACGATCAACCTGCCTCGGCCCTCCCAGAGTGCTGGGATTACAGGCGTGAGCCACTGCACCCTTGTTTTTGTTTTTGAGGGCTGTTGCACAGCATGGTGAATATAGTAAATAATAATGTTTTGTACATTATAAAATCACTAAGTAAATATTAAATGCTTGCACCACCAAAAATGATAAATATTTGAGGTAATAGATGTGTTAATTGGCTTAATTTAATTATTCCACATGGTATGCTTAAGTTATAACATCACTTTGTACCCTGTAAACATATACAACTATAAAAAAACAAAATGGGTTTCTTTGCTGCAGGACTTCTCAGAACCTTTGATATGCTGATATTTGTTGGGCATCTCTAATGTATGGTCATGATATACTCCAGGGCTATGGTCCCCAACCCTCAGGCTGTGGCCTGGTACCGGTCCATGGCCTGTTAGGAAAACAGAGCATCACCGTCTGAGCTCCACCTCCCCTGACCCCTGCCTCTCCCACCCCATTGATGGGAAAATTATCTTCCATGAAACCTGTCCCTGGTGCCAAAAAGGTTGGAGACCACTACCCCAGGGTATCTCAAAGACCTGGTGATTAAAGCCTCATTTTCCAGAGGGAGAAACTGAGAACTAGAGTGAAGCTTTGGAAAGGATTTCCCAGGTCATACAGTTCTCTGTGACAGAGCAGGGGCTAGACCCCAGTGCTCCTGACTCCATAACCAGTGCTCTGCCTAGACACCTCCTCCTTTTCCTCCTTGTTTTGTTCTTCTCAGAGGAATGCTGTGTGCAATGCTGCTCCCTTCCTGAGTGCTCCTCGACTTTCTCTGGCCCCCTCTGTCTGTCTCCCAGCGTCACAGGATGTCCTATTCCCGCTGGGCAAGGCTGAGACGGAGCTGTGCCTGGCGTATGGCTCCTGGGAGAGTCTCCCCCGGCGCTGGATGGCGATGAGACTTCATCCCAGCTGCAGGGCCCCTAGCAAGTCAGTTCCTTTTTCTGAGCCTTAATCTCCACAACTGTATCATGAAACTCATCATCTTGTCTGTCTTTGGAGTTGTTGAGAAGTTCAGCTCTGCTATCATATGTGAATGTGCTGTATTAATTTTCAATCCATGTACAGATTTCTATGAGTCTAACAATTTCTATCATTCTGGGGGCAACGAGGACATGGAAATCTAGCAGGGGATCTAGCATCGTTAGGACTCCTAAATTATGATCCCCCAACATTTGATGTCCACCCTTTAGTATATTGCCACCCCTGTCTCGTCTCAGTTCCCCTGTCCACCCCTGAGGTGGGCCAGTCTGGCTGACTCTAGGGACCCATTTCACAGGGGAGACATGAGATGAGGAATGATTTTCAAGTTGGGGACCCAGTGTTCCTAGTTTCCTGCTGCAAGTTGGTGTTAGAGTTGGGAAAGAAAGTCAAAGCATCTTGGTGCCTCAGTTCACTCTGCCTTGAGCAGGGTGTCCCCCACAGCTCTGCCTACCCCTCTGATACCTGCCTCCCTTCATAGAGGGAGGCTGCCCACCTGGCTTGGGGTGGGAGTGCAGGTGGGCATGCCGAGGGACACAGCAGATAGGGCAGAAATACTCCAGGCCCTCTGCTGACTCTGGGGGGCTCCAAGTGACAGGCCAGGGCTGTCTCTGTCTCCCTGATAGAGAGTCTCCTCCCCCGGAGGTCTGTTTGCCCAAGTTATTCTTAGCACTGACTCATTATAGTGTCTATTTTTAGCCCTGTTTCTAAGTGTTGCCAACATCTGGTGCAGCCAGTACTGAAGGAGGGGGGTTGGCAGGGGCGACCCGTTTGGGCATTTCTGAGGACTGGAGCCTCTGACAGGAGAGCAAGGACAGAGTATTCTATTTCCTGCACCTAGGAAACTTGAAGATGGGCACGCAGTAGGTGTCCTATTCATGCTTATGCATTGATTGTCCTCCTCATCTTTCCAGCTCTAGCTCCTGTGTGGGATGGTGTTAGCGTACAGCTGGAGAGCAGGGGCTGAAGGTATTTATCACATAGGCTTTCTTGCCTCCAGCCCTTGGGATCCAGCTGACCTCTGACCCCTGCAGAGAGGGGCTTCAAGGGCAGGAGGCAAGCCCCAAGACGGGCACTTGTGACAGCCACCACCAAAGGAGGAGCCCACAGATATTATAGGGAGGGAGGGTAGCACAGTGGTTAGATGTGCAGGCTCTGCAGCCAGACTGCCTGGGGTTGAGTCCTGGCTTCGCTACTTCCTAGCTGTGTGAACTTGGGCAGCTCATCAACCTCTCTGGGCCTCAGTTTCCTCATCTATGAGATGGGGATGGGAGTGCAGTGTTGTGGGGATTAAGTAAGGAAACAATGTATGAAGTGCCTAAATAGAAAGTGCTATATGACAGAGGGATCTTGGTATCAGTATAGTTGTATTGTTATTATTAATGAGCAGCTCTGTATGTGACATCCTGTTGGGTGAGTTGGGTAAGACGCTTCTCAGCTTTTCTCTGGGTGAGATGAAGCTTGCAGTGGGGCTCAGAGGGGGCAGCTATACCCAGGCATCATCATGATGGTGGCAATTTCTGCAAGGCTACAGCAGGGGGTCAATTTTGCACAGGGGGGTTGGAATCTGGGCTTTGGCACTCCCAGGTTGGGTGACTTTGGGTGAGTCACTTAGCCTTTCTGAACATCCATTTCTTTATGTACAAGACAGAGATTGTAATACCTAGGCCAGGGATGGGGAACCTTTTCATGCTGGAAGGCCACGTTAATTTAGCTGTAATCAAATAAGGCTGCCTTCAAGAAACTTCAATTAGATGTACTTAAAACTGTACATTATTTTGTAAAAATCTAACTACTATGTACTTTTCCAATAATTTCAAAAAATGAAAACTGTTTGTTAATTTTAAAGTTAAGTAAACTTTTAGTGACTTTGTTGTGTCTGCTTTTTGTTGGAAGGCATTTGAATATGTGGTTGCAGCTTGGAGGTCTGCAGTTTCAGCTGATCCTCTAGATCAGTGGTCCCCAATCCCTGGGCCATGGCCTAGTACCGGTCCGTGGCCTGTTAGGAACTGGGTAGCACATCACCGCCTGAGCTCTGCCTTACCCTCCACCCCTGTCCGTGGAAAAACTGTCTTCCATGAAACTGGTCCCTGGTGCCAAAAAGGTTGGGGACTGCTGCTCTGTCTAGATGGGTAACAGTCATTTGTGACCTTAAGGGCATCTTGATTTGGGTTAGGTAGGGGAACATAGATTCATTTGCAGCAATTAAGTGGTTGAAAAGCAAAAAAACATTTTTCGGGCATGTTGCCAAAGGTGTGGGTATTCTACTACATTTTTCCATATTTCAATTGGATCTTTCGTAGCATCAAACAATGACTTTAAAATGTCATCTACTGAGAGTTCAACCAATTCCATCTGTAGTTCTTTAGGTGCCTTGGTGATATCAACTAGGTGAGGCTAAAATGCTAATCTGAGTGTGATGTCATGATTCCCAAAGTCAGTGAACCTTTCATAGTTTTCTCCAATTAATAGGCCTATAACAGCTGCGTATACTTCAAATGATTCACTTATATCATCCTGCTCATCAGTGACCTTTGCTAACTGGGGAAAATGTTCATCTGAAATTTCCTTTTGAAGAAATATTTTGAAAAAAGATAGCTTTTTTTGAAATGCTTAGAATTTTTGCCACATATCATATATAGACTTAGTTTTACCTTGCAAAGAAATATTTAAATTGTTTTGATTTGATGTGATATCACACAGAAATGCTATGTTCCTAATAGAAATCATCTTTCAACAATTCACATTGCTGATTCTGTTCTTCATAGAGTTTAACTATCTGTTCTTGCAGAGATAAAATTTTGGCTAATACCTGTCCCTGCGATAGCCAACACACTTTAGAATGATGCAGCAAATTCACACTGAATACCTCATTGTTCAACTTTAGCATGTTACAAAACTGACAATACTGTGTTGCATTTGCATGAATACACTTAACAATACTTATAAATTGTTGCAAAGTGTCCCTTAAAATAGTAGCTTTGGCACATAGAGTTTGCTGATACGAGATACAATGAAAAGAAATGAGAGCATCTGGATCTGTTAATACTTTTTTTTAAATCTATGCAATAAACCCTTCATGTTTTCCTGTCATAGAGGGTACACCATCTGTACATACACTTACTAAATTTAGCAAATTCAGTCCAGCTTCATGACATTTATCTTGAAAGCTGTTGAAGATATCTATTCCCCGTGTTCTGTTCACAAGAGTGCCCAAAGCAAGTAACTCTTTGTAGCAAAGAAAATCTTCTGTTATGACCCGAATGAAATATATAAAACCTGTGCCAAGTCAGTAGTATCAGCTGATTCACCCAAAGTGATTGAATGATACATATTTTCCTTTTGAAGTATTGCATGAAGCTGTTCTGTAAGTTGAAGGCTAATTCATGCTGCTGATCAGTTATGGTTCTCCTTGAAAGAGGCAGTTGTTTGTACTTTGAAATATACTGGGGTCTAAGCATCCTACAACTTTGACAATGCATTCTTTCACAATTTCCACATCACTGAATGGCTTCCCTTTTTTCCTGAGTATATAAGCTACTTTATAAGTTGCCTCAGTGGCATTATTTCCAGGTCTTATTGCTGCTTGAAAGAATTGCCACTGCTTTTCATCTTTTAATTTCTGCAATACAACCTTTTGCACCTCTCCCTCTAATTTAAAATATTTATGGTCCAGGCGGGGCACTGTGGCTCACACCTGTAGTCCTAGCACTCTGGGAGGCCGAGGCGGGTGGATCCTTTGAGCTCAGGAGTTTGAGACCAGCCTGAGCAAGAGTGAGACCCCATCTCTACTGAAAAAATAGAAAGAAATGATTTGGACAGTTAAAAATATATATAGAAAAAAATGAGCTGGGCATGGTGGCGCATGCCTGTAGTCCCAGCTACTCAGGAGGCTGAGGCAGAAGGATTGCTTAAGCCCAGGAGTTTGAGGTTGCTGTGAGCTAGGCTGACGCCATGGCACTCTAGCCCGGGCAACAGAGCGAGACTCTGTCTTAAAAAAAAAAAAAAAAATTTATGGTCCTTATGAGTGTTATTACATAATGCTGATGAGCATTGAATTTCTGTAATGTTGGTATTGCAGTATCACAAAGCAAACAAGTCATCTTATCTTTAGCAGAAACAAGATAATATTGCAATTCTCAATCCTCATTAAAAAAAATCTGTTTTCTTCCTTCAGCATTCTCTTGGTCTTCTTTGAGATGATGGGCTGTTAAGCGGACAGAATTAAAAATATTGTTGAGCTCTGCAACTATGCACAAATTCCACTTCAAACAGAAGCACAGTACACTGTTGTCAAAAGCTGATAACAGACTGGTGTGCTCGATCCCTGTAAACTCTCGCCAACCAGCCTGGTGCAATAGTGGCGCCAGTCAGGCCGGCGAAGTTAAAACTAAATCATGAGCATAGCAGCCATCAATTTAGTCCTTATGGCTTACTAATGTTCTAATTGTGCCAGTCAATCTGGGAAAATTATTTTATAATTTGGTATTTTAAATATATTCACTTTAAAAATAAAGTATTAAAAATATAAAGGATGAACCAAAATGTATTAATAAAATAAAAAGATATGTTCTGTAAAATTTGGATTCAGTCAAAAGGCCACACTTAAGGACCTAGAAGGCACATGTGGCCTTAAGTCCGCAGGTTCCCCACCCCTGCCCTGGGCCAAAGGGCATGATGTACGTGCAGCATTTGCCCTGTGCAGGGTGCATAATAGGACCTGAACCCATGAGATTTTTTTGAGAGAGGGGTGTTGCTGTGTCCCTTTCCCATGTGAGTGATGGGGTCCCATTGCCTTGGGAGTCATGGAGAACAGCTTGGCCTAAAGTTTGGAGGGGCAGGGACTGTGGTCCTGGCTCTCCCTGAGCTATGTGATCCGTACCCCCTACCTGCTTCCTCCAGGCTTCTGTAAGGTGAAGAGGCCAGAGAAAACTGTGGTTTTCAGACTCTTCCTCAGTAGCCCAGAAGGTGCCTGGGGACTGTCTGGGAGTGTGGTGGAGGCCTCCAGCTGGGAGCAGGTCGTCTGGCCCTCCCCAGTCCCCACAGATGCCTTCGTGCTCCTCACGCTGACTCCTCGTGCCTCATGGGAGCTGCTTCATTCTCATGTTTTCTATATCGAGGTTCCAGGCAAATTTTTTCTGAAAACAGGTTTCTTCTGCTAAAATCAGCCTGGGACTCTCTGGTGGGTGACTTCCCAGGCTCCTTGTCATCTGACATTCTGTGCCCTGCGGCCGGCATGGACTCTGGGAGGGATGCTGACCTGTGCCGGGGCTCTGGTGTGCCGTGGGCACTGGACACCCCGAGTGCGTGGAGACACAGCGGGGGCTGCTTCGTGGACGGCTGCTCTGGGCTAGAGCTTTGAGCGCTGCCTCAGCCCCGATGCACCCCGGGATGGGGGAGCCCAGAAGACAGTAGTCAGTCCTGTCGGTGGGGGCTCACAGGAGGGAGCGGTGGTATTGGGCAGAAAGGCCCCTGCCACAGCGCCGACATGTAGCAGGGTCTCAAGAAATGCTTGAAATGCATGAATGAAATGGTGCCAACAAGGTGGTACCCCTGACTTGGTGGTTCCCCCACTGCCCTGCTCTTCCTTCTAGCCGGCCCTGCTCTGTCTGACTCACCTCGAGCTCCCCCGGGCCTGGGTTCCAGGCTCAGCCTCATCCCTAATCTTGAGCAGAGACTCTTGCCGAGTCTGAGTCTGTTTGTCCACCTGTATAAGGAGGGGAGGGGCCCGGCTTCAGAAGGTCCTTCTGAGCCCCGCAGCCTCTGTTCCCAGGGCCTGGGGATGACTTCTCAGGGTGGGGCGAGGGTGGTAGAAGCTCCCCCCATACGTGTGTGCGTGTGCGTGCACATGAAGGACTCGGGGAAGTGGTCCTAGCTGGGAAGGGTCCCCTCCTCTGACCAGGCAGGGCCCCTCAGGGTCCAGTGCTCCGAGACGCGGCACTGTTGGGGCCCACAGGATGTGGTGTGGCCGCTGTTGCTCGGGCTGGGGGTGCCTGTGGGTGTCAGGGGATGGGCAGCCATCCAACTGTGTCTGCTGGGCTGGGCTGCCACTGTGACTTTTGTGTGTGACCTTCGGGGAGTGTGGGTGGCAGCCGTAGAAGCACATATTTGTGTCATTATGACTGTGTGAAGGAGTGTGAACGCGGCATCTAGCTGGCGAGGGGCAAGGGCAGTTAGCGCCTGTTGCCGGGTGCTTCCTGGCTCTGAGGAGAATGGAAAGTGATTCATGCAAAGGGGCCCTCCCTATTTTGGCCCCAGCCTCAGATATAAGGTGGCCTGGCTTCCTCCCTGTCCCCACTACCCACCAGGTGCCCGAGTTCTCCCTCCTCCCTTGCCTCAGGTGCTGTTTCTTGCTTGGGGCGAGTGGCTGCCTTCAGCTGCAGTCTGACACCCCTCTCAGAGGCATTTCAGAGGGGTGGGCTGCCCACGCCTGCAGCTGTAGGAGTCAGTGTGGGGACCGGGAGGCCATGAAGCCTCCTGAATCCTGGAGCCAGGCAATCCCTGCGCCAGAGGAAGTGGCCTGCCGAGGCCAGGGCTGGGACGCTGTGGTCAGCACCGGTCCCAGCCAAGTGGTTTTCCAGCTTGAGAAGACCTGCTAGGGAGGGGAGAGGACAAGCCCCACCTGTCCACTGTCCGCCCCGCCACCCTGGCTGCAGCCAGCTGGTGACTCACTCCCCTGGGGAGTGAGTCGGCTCCTCTCCCCAGCACCCGCTGCCCTGGTGCAGGCCGGGTGGCCAGAAGTCCTGGGTGCCTCAGAAAACCTGTGGTGAGCCCCGGCCCCTAGCAGGCTGGGGAGGGAGGGGTGAGGCCCTCTGGATGGGGTGGGGGTCGCAGCCAGACTTCTCTTGCTCCTTCTCCTGGCCCCCGCACACATCTCCCTTCCTCTGGCCTCAGGGGAAGCTGCAACCCCAGATTACGTAATGGATCCCCGATGCCTCACAAGTGAGCCGTCCAGCCATCGGCTAGACTCGGAGTCCCCATTCCCCAGTGCCTGCCACCAGAACACATTCTCATTCCCCTCCCCGGGCTCAGTGGGGGGAGTGGATGGTGCTCACCCACCTCTGGACAGGGCTGCTTCAGAGGGGGTGGGGAGCTTTTCTCCAGGGACATGAATTCTTGGCCTGACCCCAGATGCCGGCCTGCCCAGCTCCGCTCCAGGGTAACGCTGGGTGCACACAGCCCCATTGTGTGCCTGGGCCCCATGCCCGCTGAGGGCCTGGCACTGGCTCTATCAACAGCAGTGGCTCCGTCAACTCCTCAGCACCCCCTGCCAGGACCTGAGCCCTTGGGCCCCTGGTGAGGAGGAAGAGGGAGGACTGGTGATTAGAGGTGAGAGTCCTAGGTAAGGGGCCAGGACCATTTGGATCGTCAAGAAGCCATCCACTGTGAGAGACACAGAGCAGGGAGGCCTGCCCTATGCACTGAGGAGGAAACTGAGGCACTGGGAGGCTTCATTAACTTGCCTAGCAAGTGGCAGAGCTGGGGCTGGTGCCCAGAACCAGGCCTGAGCCACTTGCCGCTGCTCGCTCAGGCCTGGGCCAGGGCTCAGGAAAATGTGGGGCGCCTTCTTTCTACAGCCCAACTTTGGGGAGCAAGGCAGGCCTCTTTCTGGAAAATGTGTCCCCAGGGTGGAAGAGGACCCTGCAACAATAGGGTCTGGGGGCCCTGTGTGCTTTCAAGAAGCATGGCGGTTGACTTGCAAGGATGGTGCTGGTGGCTGGGCAGGCAGAACAGGTCTCCAGAGCTGGAGGGCAGGCTCTGTGCCTCAGTTTCCCTGCTCTGCCTGCACTATATAGCCCCTGTGCCTTCTGGAAAGGGATAGGAATGTAGAGGTGAGATGTGGCCAGGGCTGGGACCTGTACCCCTGCTCCTGAGCTCCATGGGCTGAGTGGGAAGCCCCCTTTGCCAACCTAGACCCCCATGCGAGGCCTCTCAATGCTTCTATTCTGAGGGTTTGGCCTGAGCCACCCACCTCCTCAGGTTTCCCAGCCCGAAGGAGCCTCTGATGCCAGGTGAGGCTGCCAAGGCGGCAGCCCAGCTCTAAGCTGTGAGGGTCCTACCTCTGCCTTGGTGTGCCCATGCCTCCCAGGCCAAGGTGAGGGTACCCAGACATGACCTTTGTAGAGTCTGCCCATTTTTGTTTTTGTTTTGAGATGGCAGGGGGGTCTCCCTATGTTACCCAGGCTGGTCTGGAACTCCTGGGCTCAAGGGAGCCTCCTGCCTAAGCCTCCCACCTCAGCCTCCCGGGTAGCTGGGACTACAGGTGTGAGCCACCACTCAGCTTGCCTTGTTTTTTACTTTCCAGGCTCAACTTACTCACTCCAAGAGCCCCGGCCCCCTGGGCTGGGTGGGGCTGAAGGGCCCTCTCTTCTCCACTCCCCCCGACCCATTCCCCTCTCTGTCCCAGGCATGAAGCCTGACTCCTTCCTTCAGTGCCACCTCAGTCTCTTAGCAAAGGGACAGGGCATTCTGCAGTGACCACAAGATTGTGAAATGCCAGAGCTGGGCCTTGGGGACAGGTGGGGAAGAGAGAAGCTGGAGGGAAACACCGAGGCCATCTCCCTTCACACGCCACCCTGGGGCCCTGTCCCCTTCTGCACTCTGCGTGGGCTCTTCTGCCTCTGTTCATACGTTCCCACCAGCCGGGCAGCACGTCTTCATCCCAGGCCACAGAAAGGGCATATTGAGCCCAGAGTGTGTGAAACATGGCAGAGCCCAGAGGGTCAATGCTGAGTGTCCTCTACCTGGAGGCCACATGGGAGTTGGTGAGAAGGAGAAAATCTGGGGACACCCCTCAGGAAGCTCACATTCTAGTCAAAAAACCAGACAGAGTACCTTCTCTCTGTCTCAGTCTCTCATTTGCAAAATGGGTACAGTAATAGTTCCTCTTTCCTGGTATTGTTGGGAAGGTCAAATGAATTAATACACGATAAAGCCCTTAGAAACCATTCCTGACAGATGGTTAAGTGCTCGATGCAGGTTTTGTTATTAGTAGTAACAGTTCATAGTGGTAGAAGAATGACAATATATGATATTAGGTAATGATATTTTTTCCGAATGGAATTGTGAGTACCGCTGGACAGGAGCTGCCTAATTCATCCCTGTATTCCTGTATCAGGCACGGAGCCTGGCTTGGAACAGATTAAGTAATTGTTCTCAAATGGTGATCAGAGAAAGGTGAAGCCAGGGTAGCCTGCCTGGACAAGGAGGAGGCCCTGGAACAGGGCTTCCAGAGATTAGGAGGGTTGGATAATCTGAGGGAGAGGACCTGGGGGAGCATCTGGAGGCCCATATTGGGTTGAGGTGAGAGAGTAAGGAGCCCCCCTTGGCCGTACCTAGGGCTTGTTTAGGGAGGAGGATTCTGCATGCCTTGAAGGCAAACTCCCAACTAGAGAGTGCGGACTTTGGTGGGTGGTAGAGAGCCACTGGGGTGATGGAACAGGGGAATAACCTTTCTCTGTTGCTTAGTCCATGTTGTTTCTGCTCCCTTGTTCTCTGAGAGCTATTTTCATTCTCCATGTTTCCAGAGATGTTAAATCCTTCTCTCTGCTCCTCAGCCTCTTCTCTCTGATCCCTATTGACCTCCATCCCAAACACCCACATTCGGTATTTGGCTTCTCCTTGGCCATTTTGGCCTGGATAGATATCCAGCCATTCACCACTCCATTACGTCCACCCATTCGTGCATTATATTCATCCATCCATCCATCCATCCACCTGTCCATGCATCCGTTATTTCCTTCCATCCATTCTCCCTGTTCTGCTTTTGTCTGGTTTCCTCTTCCTCCCCCTGACCTGTGACCCCTCTTGCCTGGAGTAGGTGTTAGGTGGAGTTGGACTTTAGGGGAGAGGGATACTGGCATTGTGTGACCACATGGTGGGAACTGGTACAGAGGTGACTAAGCTGGGAAGATATCCTGTGTTCTGACATAGCCCTATATATCCTTCATGGAATAATCCTCCTCCAATACTGTCTAAGGCTCATAAGAAGGATCTTTCTTGCATTTGTCATCCTGATAAATGAAAACACAGATTTCCAAAACAGATAAATTAGGGAGTGATGGGATCTCATTCTCTTGTTTGTAAATTTAGCAGAAAGGGATATTGAACCAGATGGAAACTATGCACACAATTATCGTGTCTGTTCTGTCTCCTTTCAAACATCCATCCATCTATCCATGCATGTATCCATCTATTATATCCATCCACTCATCCATCATATTCATCCATCCATCTATGCTTGTGTCCATGATATCCATCCATCCATCTATACATGAATTATATCCATCCATCCATCCATCCATTATATCCATCCATTCATCCATCCATTATATTTCTGCATTCATCCATCTATGCATGCATCCATTCTATCTATTCATCTATCCATTATATCCATCCATCCCTCTATCCATTATATCCATCCATTCATTCATCCATTATATCCATCCATCCATCATATTTATCCATTCATCCATCTATGCATGCATCCATTATATCTATTCACCTATCCATTATATCCATCCATTGGATCCATTTATCCACCCATTATATCCATCCACCCCTCTATCCATTATATCCATCCATTCATCCATCTATTATATCCATTCATCCATTCATTATATACATGCATCTATGTGTCCATCAAATATTTATTGAGTACCTAGCCTGTAAGAGGCACTACATTAGCTACTTCATATTTAATCCTTACAGAAACCCTCTAAGATGGACATTATCCTCATTTTACCCATGAGGAACCTGAAGCCCTGTGAAGTGAAGTAAGTCGATGAAGGTCACACAGCTAGTAAGCCACAGATCTGGGATTCAGCTCTAGCTGCTGCAAAATGCATACTCTTAGTGATGAGTCAAATGACCTCCCTTGGTGTTGCCAGTGCCTAGTTCTGAGCGTGGAACACAACAGTTGTGTTATTGAATGAATGGGCATGCTAAGGTTCTGGAATGCTGGAGCTCTACAGTTCTATCCTAGGGGGTGAAAGGCAATGCTGGGCTTCTAATCCTGTTGAAATGTTGACATTTGCCACTAGTAACTTAATGTTGCCATCACCAGCCCTGGTATGGAGGTTTCTTCTCCATACAATTTACAACCTTGGCAAGTCCTTTTTTCTTCTCTCCACCTTCCCAACTCTGCTTCTGAAGGCAGTCTTACCTTCCCACAGGTAGGAAAGTTCTAGGTACACATTTGGCCATTGCATCCAGCTCAACCTGTGTCCCTAGTGACTGGGCCTTACACACCTGCATCCCCACAAATGGGCCAGCACCCACTGCTCTGGCCACTTTATTGGCCTTTCTTTCTAAGCTTCTAGAGTTCGCTGCTCAATTTCAGGTCAAAACTGGCTCCTCAGCCTCCATTGTCTGAGACAAAAATGTGAGTGCAAATAGTTTATTTGGGAAGTTATCCCAGGGTGCACCAGTAGTAGAGTTGGATTTGTGAGACAGGGAAGGGAAGGAGGCTGATACAATGTGTGTTAAGGAGCAGGTGACTGCTGTGGGCATCTGAGGCTTGATCCCACTGGGGCCCTCTGTAGAACTGTAGAGTCACCTGATGGAGGGATTGGGGTCTTAAGTTAGGGGATGCAGGGAGAGGACAGGTGGTTAACTTCATTGGCACCAATGAGGAAGCTGGCAGCTGGAGTGCCCAGTGGGCAGGCTTTAGACCGTGAGTGCCCAGGGGACATGGCTGGGGCCCTGACAGCTTCTGCTATAGTCACCAAGTCCTGGTGGTCTGCCAAGCCCCCCCTCACAGCCCCCTTTCTGTGTTCAAGAGGCTTCCCCAGGCAGACCCTTCCCACAGGCGCCTGTCACCAGTACTATATTTGTTGTGTTCAGCAGACACTTAAGGAGCACCTACCAGGTGCCATGGGCACAAAGAGGGAGCTGTCAGCATCCCCCATGGCACTCACGGCAGAGGAAAAGTGACCTTGCACGAATGAGGTGCTTACCATATGCCAGACACTGGCTAGTGATGGCTCTGTGGTACACCCTGTCCTAGAAGGAGGTACAGACATGCTGGGTGGCACACAGCCTGGAGCCATCTTTGAGTCCCCTCCCAACACTCACATCCTGAGACTGTGATTGTAGCGGTTTTCTGACTTCCTTTTCCTTTCTCTCACTGCCCCTGTCTCTTCCCCTAGCCCATGGCTGCCACGTGGCTGCCTTGTAGTCAGTCAGGAACTGACCCTGCTGGTGCCCTCCCTGTGTCAGGAACAGGGTGCAATTCACGGGCAAGGGGGGTTCATTTTATGCAAGGGCACCCACTTTGTCCCTGGTGAATGCTTTGTCGGTGCCTGCTTCCTGGAGAGGGGCTTCCTCCCTCTGGGCTCCACCTGCGCCCACCCCCAGAACTCCCAGCCTCGTGCCCCAGGTCTCATGCCTTGCAGGGCACAGGGAATGGGAAGAATTAAAAGAGGGAAGTGGTGTGTAGGTAAGGCCCTCTGGGGTGGGCCGAGGGGGAGGGCAGAGACAGCCATGTGGCAGGGGCTGGGCCGGGCCTGTGTGTCCCCACTGGGGACTCTGTATTGGGCCACGGCAGGCACACCAAATCACAGTCCCTTTGACTCCTCCCTCCAGCCACTGGCTCCTGCCTTTCTCCTTCACTTCCAGACCAGGTTTGGTCCAGGTGCACGTGCCCAGAGGTGGGGGCAGGAGTGTGTCTGCCATCTCATTCCCTCTGACGTCCCCCCCACTTACTAGGAACATCCATCCCCCAGCCGGTGGGCAGGGCTGGCCTTGGCAGTGCGGACCTCACACGAGGATGGAAAGGTGGCCGTACTTATTCCGGCAGGCATATCGGTGCAAGGCCTGGGAGCAGAATGGGGAGGAAAGTGGGGTTTATGCTCAGGGCTGTGCTTCAGTATCCGTGCCCCAGGGAGGAGGAGTCCCAGCCCTTGTGGGGAAGTGGAGCAGCTGTGCGCCGTGGGGCTGGGGAGGCAGCGGGTGTGGAGAAAGGATGCGTGGCAGAGAGGGCGGAGGGCAGACCTCCTGACGCTCCGCAGCTGCAACGTGCACAGAATTCATGGCACTGTAGCCTCTCCCTGTCCTGGTAAGGGCAGAGTCCTTCTTGTGGTGTCTAAGGACAGAATACAAAGTTGGAAGTGTCTGTGAACTTTGTGAATAAGGCCATCGTGTTCCTCTCATCCCTGGGCGTGGGGGGCCCGGTGAGGCGGGGGCAGGTGGGGGGCATGGAGTGCTGCTCTGTGGGTGTTTCTGCTCTGTCGGGGGAGCCTGGCTTTCAGGGCAGGTCTCCTCCGGCTTCCCGGACAGAGATGGGGTGGAGATGCCAGCCGGAGTGTCCGTGGGCAGGGCGGGAGCCAAGCCGGGCTCTGGGTCTGGGGCAGCTGACATCACTGGGGCGTCCTGGGGTGGGCCAGGGCTGGGATAGGACCCAGGCAAGGAGCCCCCCCGGACTCTGTGCCGCATTAACTCTTCCTGGAAGCCCAGCTCTTAGGTGGGGCAGCAGGGGAGGGTTAGTGGGGTAGGTGTGTGTTCCAAGGGGAGAAGAGCCCCTCGGCTTCGAGTTGCTGGGCCGCTGCCTGTGGCTGTCCAGGGGCTTCTGCCCGTGCTGCTGCCCCATCCTGCCCCCACCACGCGTGAGTCAGATCGAAAGCAGAAGCTGCCAGACATTGCGCAGGGTGAAGTGAGGCAGAACCAACTGTGCTATTTTGGAACCTGGTTAATTCCCCCTTCTGCCCCACCCCCTTCTCTCAGGGCTCCCACCGCCTCCCGGTCTCGGTACTTTGGCTTCCTCAAGGGGACAGTTGGGACACGGCTTGATTTCCCCTGGCATGTCTGTGGAGGGATGTGCCAAAAGGCTCCGCCCCTTGCTGGCCCCCCAACCCTGGCCAAGAGGTGCTGGCTCATGGGCACCAGTCCTCTGGGGTGTTGGGAGGACAGAGCGCCCCCTCCCGCTGGGAGCTGGTGGGCAGGGCGGCCCTGGCTTCCTTCTAGCACTGCCCTTCTGGGCCTGGCACCCACCCTCCCCCTGCCCATCTTTGGCCACTCTCGGGTCAGCTGTCAGCTGCCTCTCCCAGGGGCGTGAGCTGACCAGGGCTTCAGGTGGGAGCCTCTCCCAGCAGTGAATCTCAGAGGGCTGGGAGGGATTTCCGGACCCGGAGGGAGATATTTTGGGGCTGAGGGCCTTTCCAGAACCTGTGAAATCACACACCCTGCTGTGGCCCTGACTGACTCTCCTAGTTGATGGTTCTTTCTTGGGCATTCTGGGCCTGCTTAGGGCTCTGGCCCCACGTTTTAGGGTTTCTTTGCAGCCCATGTGAGCCCGGGGGCCCTGGCAGTCCAGCCTTTGGTGGTGAAAGAGGTCAGTGGGGTGTGTGTTTCTGAGCTGGAGATGGGGTGCGAGGTGAGAGCTGTCTCCTGTCCAGGGACAGGGTGGACAAGGGTCCCTGCCCCTCCAGAAGCTGAGTGGTCTGGGAGAGGGTGGGCTTTGCCGTTGTCCTGTGTGTGTGCATGGGAGACGGCTCCGGCTCTGTGGTATGTGGCTGCCTCTCGGGGGCCCCTCAGGTCAGAGCTCTGCTCTGCTGTTTACCACCCGGCAGCCGGTGAGGTGGGCGTTTGTGTGCTGGGGGACAGGGGTCAGCAGGCAGATGACCAATTAAAATTTGGGTCCTTGCTAACCAGCTGAGCAGGACTTGGGTTTCTCCTTGCCCAGATGGAGGTGGGGTTTAGGCAGGTGAGAGGGAGGGGGAACTGGTGTGGAGGAAAGAGTGGGCCCTTAGGCCGGCTGCAGGGGTTCAGCGCCCCCAGGCTTCCTGTGGAACACATGGCACACGGGCCCAGGCACACGCTGTCCCCAAGGTTGCCTGCTCTCTGCTGCAGCTGTTCTTTGGGCAGGCAAGTCCCGGGGCAGTGGGTATGCGGTGGTGCGTGTGTCTGTGGGTACGATGGCTCGTGTGCAAGAGATGGGGTGTGTGTGTGTGAGTGGGCGGGTCTCACATGGCCCGACTGGGTTGGTTTTCTACTGGTAACCATATCAGCTTCCAGGCTGTTTCCCCGCAAACATGGCTGGTTCCTCTCCCGCACGGGCCAGAGCCCTGCATGCTGGCCTCCCGCTTGGCTCCAGGCCTGAGAGTCAGGCTGTTTGCTCAGGTTCACTGTGGAGCTCAGAATGGCCCTGCCTGTTCTTTAAAATCTCTGTCTGTACCAGGGGCCTGCACCTCCCTGCTGTCTCCTCCCACCTGTCACCAGTTTTCATGCTGTCAACCAGGTGACCATGTCTCCAAAGGCAACAAGGAAAGTTTCTCTAAGGTGCCCACAAATCTCCTGGGGTGATTTGTTAAAAGGCAGATTCTGACTCAGTAGGTCCGGGCTGGGGCCTGAGCGTCTGTGTTTCTAACCTGCAGCCGGGAGATGTGATGCTCACGAGGCCCTCTCCTGTCTAAGGCCCTCCCTGCGCCACCAGACAGGCTGTGGCCGCCTAGGCAGGGAGCTACCACTCGCGGACCACCCCTCAGGTGCCAGGCACATCGCACACTTCAGCTCCTTTTACCTCCTACCCCCTTACCGAGGAAGGTGGCATTACTGCCATCCTGTTTGACAGATGGGGAAACTGAGGCTCTGAGAGGTTAAGCGCCTGCCCCCAGTCACACAGCTGATAAATGGCAAGGCCAGATTTAGACTCTGGTCTGTCAGGGTCCAGAGCATGTTTGTGTTCCACTAAACCCAACTGTCTTCCAGAGGGCAGACTCGGAAGAGACAACGCAGCTTTGTTCCTTTGGTGGGGGTTAAATGCGGCTGTCAGGGGACTGCAGGGGTAGGCTGGGTGGTTCCTGGGTGGGAGTGGTGTCTTGAGGGGAAGGAGGGACTGAATAGGGGTGCTCCTTGCACTCAGGAGTATGCGCAGGAAGTGGTTGGGTGTGCAGACTGGGACACCAGGCACCCCACTTCCACTCCCTACCAGCTGTGTGACCTTGGGCAAGTTTTCAGCCTCTCTGTGCCTCAGTTTCCCCTCTTTGCCTCAGTTGCCCCTCTGTAAAATGGGGGATATGTTAATACCTCTCTCATGGATGGATGGGTGGGGTTGTTTTGAGGATTAAGTCAGTAATACGTATCAACTCAGAACAATGCCTGATGCATAGTAAGCGCTCAGTAACTCAGTAATACGGGTAACAATGCCTGTTGGTTTATATCCGGGAGACAATAGGCCACCTTCTGCAAACCTAATGCAATTGTCCATGCTCATGCTCAAAGATGTTTCCTTCCTTTCTTTCTCCCACCTTCTCCAGTCTTTTATTTAGCAAAGCCTGGCTACTTCAGTTATAAGGTGGTCATTTCCAAAGTAGTCAGAGGCAGATTAGATTTGTAAAAACAAAGCCAGGGAATAGTTCTGTGCAGTGGACAAGCCATAGGAGACTGGAGAGGCTGGGCCGGGGTGGGGGCAGCAAGCGAGGGAGGAGAGGGAGGCCCAGGAGCAGGGCCAGGAGCCAGGCGCTGGTGGGGTCGGAGTGCTCTGTGGACCTTGGGCCTGGGGCAGGGAGGCTGGGGTGTGGGTGGCTTAGGTACTGGGGCCCTAAGGGCCATTATTAGCCAACTCAGGAGGACAGACACAGGGAGGCCTGGCCTGGGGCTGGGTTTGGGACTTGGAGCCAGAAACCGCTGTGTGCCTGGCTGCGAGCTCTTCTGTGCCCTTTATGGCCGCATCTTCTCGCACCTGGAGTCAGTGGGCTTCCCTGCCCTAAGCAGCCGGCTGGCATGTGGATTCCCGTCTCCTGAGGAGATGGAAAAGCAAAGGCTGGGTCCCTAAGGCTGCCATAGCTCTGGAGAGGGGGCTCTCCCCTCCCAGCCCTGCAGGCTAACTCCACGGGGACCCAACCTCGCACACATCCCTGCTGCCGGAACCCTCGGCACCCCAGACCGGAAGGACCCTGTGAGAGGTCCCATCCAGTCCCTGCACGTTATTAGTGGAGGGCCCAGGGCCCAGAGAGGGGACAGGACTTGCCCAAGGTCACACAGCTGGGTGGTAGCATAGCCAAATGCAGGTCTCCAATCCCACTTTGGCCCTGGGCAGGCTTTTGTGCCAGGCCTGTGGGCTTGAGGGAGCCCTTCTGAAACAAACTCACTCCAGAGGGTCAATGCTTGTGGGTCCCAAATCCACTGTGACATGAAATGACCAATCAGACAGAGTTTTGAGCTTCATCCTCCCTGGGGAGGGGCCTGCGTGGCCACACGGGCTGGCCTGTCATCCATGAGGACAGCTGACCTTCCCCTGCAGGGGAAGGGAACAGGTCCACTGGGGTGAGTCGGACGGGGCTTGGGGCACTTGGAGTCCTCTGTGCGCCCCCTCCCTTGCCCTCAGGCCCCTTTCCGGTCCCAGGAGCCATCTATGGGCTGGACCCCCTCCTCCCCGCCCCCACACTCACTGCGCCATGGTCCAGTGCAGCTCTCTGATCCCTGCGTCACCTTTCTGTCTGACCAACCTGCTGTAGCCCCTGCCCCCGGCCCTCTCGTGGGCCATGGTGACCACCTCAGTGGGATTCAGGTACGTCGTCCCCGAGGCCCCTGGGCATGGCCGGCTTGGCTATTTAGCAAGAATGTCTGCGTGTGGGGTCTGGGAAGGCTGAGGGCTGTGCAGGCCTCCCTGTGGACCCTCTGCAGGATTCGCTGAGGGCGACATGGCATGGGGGGAGTGAGGCAGGGCTGGGAGCGTAGGGGACCATCACCCATCTCCGTCGGGGAGTTCGTGGCTGTGGGCTCCAGATTTCCTCACCTGTGTGGGAGCTGGTGGTGGCCACACACCTGAGAGAGTCCCGAGCTCAAATCTCCGCCTCACTATGTCCTCGTAGCATGACCTTGGACAAGTCACTTAACCTTTTTGAGTCTCTGTTTCCTCATCTGCCAGCGTTGCTGTTTGTCCCGTGAGGTGTTTGTGGGGGACGGGTGGGGTCTGACGCAGGCCGAGTGTTGAGTGCCGTGCCTGGCGCGTGGCAGGGACTCGGGAGCGTGTGCTGCCGGGCGGCAATGGAACGTGTGTCGGGCCACTGCACAAGCAGCCCCCAGGCCCTGTGTCTCCCTCTGGGAAGCTCGATGGTGGGACGGCGTGGAGCCTCTGAGAAGGTGATTTCTCTGGAAGCTTCCTTGTAGCTGAGGAGCCTGCTGGGGCCAGGAAACACCTAGCGAACAGGCAGAGTGGACACAGGCAGGGCATTCGAGTGGACGGGACGCTCAGGGGGGCACAGGGAGCAAGGGAGAGCGGCGAGCTTCAGGCTTCTCACCCTCCCCACCCAGGAGAAAGGCAGCCGCGTGCTCAGGGGAGCCTCTGACTGCCAGGGCCAGCAGGGGACTCGGCAAGGCACCCGCACACGTGTGTGTGTGTGTGTGTGTGTGTGTGTGTGTGTGTGAGAGAGACAGGGACAGAGACAGAGACACAGAGAGACAGAGGGTCTGCCTGGGTGCCTGGGCTGGATCTGTGCTCATCTCCAGGGCAGAGCACACCCTGGACCTTTCTGGTTTCTCCTTTCCCCACCTCCATCCTGCCATGCCCAGTGGCAGTGCTCCTGGGCAGGCCTCATGCCAGGGTCCAGCTGGTCCCTGTGGCACAGGACAGGACACCTCTCTGGTCTGCAGTTGCCTTTGAAGCTGCCCCTGTTGCCCTGGGCCAATAGGCCGGCCGGCCAGGAGGCACCAGCTCCCGCCCTTTCCTGTGGGATGTGACCGGGGTCTTGGGGTGGATGGGCCTGAGCTGTGGGAACTGGAGGCCACTAAGTGGGCCGGGAGCTCTTGTGACTCCTGTCTCCTCCCCTCTCCTTCCTTTCCCTCCTTCTCACCTCCCACTAGCACTCAGAGACTTAAAAACAAACCTCTGCCCCCAGCCCTGCAGCCCCCTGCAGCCCCGTGCAGTGGATCTGGGAGAGGTGGCCACACGATGGTCCTGGGTTGGAGCCTTGTACAGCTGCCACTGATGCGCACTGTGCAGGTTCCTCTTTTGAAGCCTTGGCTTCTTCCTGTAATTCACTATTGGTTTCCTGATCTTTATTCATCACAAACAGGGGTTTGGTCAGTCTGCACTAAGTGTTCCCACTTGGCAGAGCGATTATGTTGCATGAAAGACACAGAAGGCCACATCCTGTGTGACAGCCGTTATGTGCTGTTGGAGACCAGCACACTCAGCCATGGTGATGGAGGCCACGCTGGGGTTCCCTCCGGGACCCTGGCCCGGAAACCCTCCGGGGTGAGGGAGACCTTCTCCATCTTGACCTAAATGGTGATTTTTACAAGTACAAACCTGTACAAATTTATGAGGCTATATACTACAAATCTGTGCATTTTGCTGGATAAATTATAACTCAACAAAAAGGAAAACGATTAAAAAAATGAATTAAAAACATTAAAAGCATGTACCTGTACCGTTGACCTTATTTCTGCTGCCGGTACCACTCCAATCAAATGGTGCACATTTACCAGGTGACTTTAGTTTGCTATTTTTCGGTATCAGAAGTAGCCGGAGAACCCTGTTGCTACCCTTCATAACCTCTAGGGAACACTGGGCCAGATCCTGTAATAATAACCTGCATCATTAAGTGTCCTCTCCAGTGTGCCAGGCGCTGTGCCAGGTACCCTACTTACTTCACAGGTGGGTTCATCATCTCGGTAGAACCCAGAGAGGTGGGTGTTATTCTTCCTCACCTGCCTCTCTCAGATCCACTGCTGTGAATTACAGGATATACAAAATTTGGAAAAGAAAATCTTTAAAAACTCAAAGCTTTTGGAGAGGAAATAAAGAGGGTGCCTGGTAATGGGAAAAGCAGGCCCGGAGCCTTTCTGCCCTCTCCAGTAAGGAGATAGAGGCTGGGGTAACTGCCAGGCTACGCTGCGCTGCCCCAGCCTTGGGCCTTTTGGTGCTGTGGTGTGTGAATCCGTGGGCGAATGGAGGGGACCCTTTCCCAAAAAGGAACTTACGAGGAGCAGAATGGGGACTCGTGCAGGGATACCCGCAGTGGGCCTGGATGCAGCGACAGTGAACAGTGGCTGGAATGGTGGCACCTCCCTTCTGCCCACATTTTCACCCTTGCAGAGGACTCCACACCCAGCTTCCTCACTTAGGACACAGCTCTGCAGGAGAGGTGGCCCCCGCTGGCAAGCCCCACTTGACGGATGGGAAGACTGAGGCTAGGCCCAGACACTGAGTCAGGCCCACGGCTGGCACTGGAACGCAAGCATCTGATGCCATGCCCTCGGCCTTCCCCAGAGCATCTTGTGGGCAGGCCTGCTGGCTCCAGGAGCCATGTGACACCTCCCCATGCCTAGCTATGTTTGGGTCTGGGCTAACAGATGCCCCCTCCCCAGGCCCTGCAGGGACCCAGGACCATCTTGGTAATTTGGAATGGCCTTGTCCAGGGGGGTTATGTGGCCGTTCTCTTTCTGTTTCCTAGTTCATCGGGCCTTCCTCCGCCACCTCCCCTGCCAGAAGGGGCTCAGAAAAACAAAACAAACCCCAAACCTGGAATCTTTCCCTCTCTTCCCTTCCCAAGGCTGAAAGGTTCCTAGTAGGTCACGAAGTCCTTCCTCCTGCCTCTGGGAGCCTCGGCACCTGTTCAGGAGGCCTTCCTTTCGTGGTCAGTGCATTTCCCCAGGACTGACTGGGCAGCTCCCACACAATTGGTAGTTTGTAACAGACTGGATCAGAAGAAACTTCTGACCACAGAGGCATAAAGCATCATAAATGGCTTAAACAGGCGTCCCGGCCTCTGGGCTTGCACACTGTGTTGTTTCAGCTGCCAGACATGTGTTTTTCTAGGAATACAGGAAATTATCTCTGCCCTTTGAGGAAGGGTAGAGTTTTTTTCTGCCTGTGTTTGGAGATTCCAGACCATTCCATCGTCCTGGACACCCTCTGGCCCCTGGGCTGGATGAAAGAGATCAGCTGCTGAAAGCTTTTGCTCACAGGAGGACTTCTTCAGTGGGAATCTCTAAAACAAAATATGACGATCCTCACCCCAAGTGCAGGACTGTCAGGGTCCAGCCTCTGTGACCGTTAGCAAGTGACAACCTCTCTGTGCCTGTGTTTCCTCATTCCAAAAGTGGGGACACTAATGGTACTCACGTCGTGAAATAATTGTGATAATTAAGCAAGGTGCTTTGAACAGTATCTAGCACACAGTAAGCACTCCATAAACATTAGCTGTTAGCACAAAATATTTTTTCCTGATTAGAAAGATATGTATGTTCATTATAGAAAAAGAACAACATTCCAACAGAGTTTTAAGAACCACACAAAATACTTAGGATTGCATCATCCAAAGAAGTCGGTAAAATTTTTGTATATTTCCTCCCAAAAGGCTTTTCTTTCTTTCTTTCTTAAGAAACAGGGTCCCTCTGTATTGCCCAGGCTGGAGTGCAGTGACCTGATCCTAGCTTACTGTAACCTCAAACTCCTGGGCTCAAGTGATCCTCTTGCCTCAGCCTCCTGAGTAGTTGGGATTACAGGTATGTGCCACCCATGCCTGGCTAATTTTTTATTTTTAAATTTTTTTGTAGAGACAGGGTCTTGCTATGTTGCCCGGGCTCCAAGAGACATTTCTACACATAATTTTACAGGGTGATGATCATATTTTAGATATAATTTTGTATCCTACTTTTTGTCACTTGACATACCCCCGTATTATTTATTGTCAATGATTCCATCAGCAGGGACATACCATAATTTATTTAACTATCCTATAACTGGACATTGAGATTATTTTTAATTTTTCTGTATATAATGTGAAGTGCATCTTTATGCATAAAAGCCTTTTCTGCAACTAGGATTACTTCCTCAGGCTAGTGAATAATTTTTTTTAAGGCTTTGACACATATTGTCAAATTGCTTTTCCATAGAGGTTGTACCAAAGTATGCTCTGGCAGTTGTGTTGAAGGTACCTGGCACCAAAGGCATTTTAAAATTGTAGACATACTTGGGGGAGAGGGAGCGTTGGTGAAGGTAATTTGCTTAACTCTTCTTTTAAACTATTTAAGGTCTGCCCTCCTTCTTATGTGATTTTTTTTAATGAGAGTATAACACATACAGAAAATTACAAATTGTAAGAGAGGAGCTACACAAATGATTATAAACAAGACACTCTCGTGACACCAACATCCGCATCAAATTACAGAACATTCCTATTCCCCCACCTCCCAAGCCATCCTCCTGTCTCTCCCAGGCATCTCCCCCAAGGGAATTAGAATCCTGACTTCTACTACAGTAGATTCGTTTTGCCTGTTTTTGAACTGTATACACGTAGAGCGTGCTGTATGCATTTTGCTGGCTTCTTTTCAGCGTATGTCTGCAAGAGTCATCTGTGTTGTGTGCAATGATAGTGCGTTTGCTGTCATTGCTGAGTAGCATTCTGTTGTGTGGATGTACAACTTCTTTATCCATTCCTCTCTCCTGGACATTTGGGTGGTTTCCAGTTTTGGCTCCTGTACATGGTGCTGCTGTGAACATTCTAGTATATGTGCTTTGGTGAACACATGGATGCTTTTCTGTTGGGCACATCCATAGGAGTGGGGTCGGTGTGTCATGGGGTAGATGCGTTTTCAGCTTCCTGCTCCAGTTTTTAAAGGATCATCTAGAGGGCACTTCAGGCCCTACAAACAATTGGAGGGACCTGCCTCAGCTAAGAGCAGTTTGAGGGGCACTGCATGAAGACTGTGTCCCCACCGAGGGCCAATGCCTGGGGCGGTAGGGGAGGGCTGGAGCCCTGCAGCTCCAACTGGCACGTGGCTGCTGGCTGGCTCTGTGCCTCTGCTGGCCACTCAGCATCCTCACCCAGGGTCCTTGGCTGGCCTAACAGCCATGGCACTGAGCAGGGCAGCGCTTGGGCCAGACTGGGTGGAGCTGGGGGGCGCCTTCCCCTTGGAGACTCACCTTTGGACGTGATTGGAAGCAAGTTGGGCCCCTCACAAAACCTAGAAGCTGCCCCGCTTCCCTTCCCCTGTATTAGGAGAATCACATGTGTAGCACGGAGTGACATCGTAAGAGTTAGGTGCTTCATCAGTGGAATGAGAAACTACAGAAACCCCTCTTTACCCCTCCCCACTCCACTGCCCCTCCCCTCTCTCCTCCCCTGCACTAAGCACTCTGAACAGTTTAGGGTATGGGGGGGGCAGGCAGGGGGAACCCAGAATAGTAGTTAAAGATGGTGGCTGTGAACCAGCCTGCCTGGATCAAATCTCCATTCTGCTACTTATCAGCTGTGTAACCTTGGGCAAGTTCCTTCACCTCTCTGTGCCTCAGTTTCCTTGCTGAAAAATGGGGACAGAAAATAGTACTCACCTCAATGGGCCATTGTGAAGGAAAAAATGAATTAATATTTGAAAAGCACATCAGCCAGCCCTGATCCATGGCAAGCATTCCATAAGCACTCAGCTACCAGTGATAGGATCCTTCTAGTCTTTTCTGCACATGTACCCATTTTCTGCCTAAATGGGCTCAGGCTGTACCTTTTATTCTGCAGTTTGCCTTTTCCACTCAATGCTGTATCTTTGATATCTTCCTTCCTGTATCTGAGGCTTTTCTTGTTCTGGAGTCCTCTTTCTCCTTACCTCTCCCTCATGGAGGCAGGTGATTTCTCCCTGTCTCTCCTCTCCCTCTGTTCACATCTTCCCTCAGGAAAAGTTCTGACCAGCTGATTCATACTAAGATGTAAATGACTGATGGGGAGGCTAGATGAAGCCGGCTCCAGCCTTGCTCAGAGGAGACCAGGATCCCCCTGTTATCAAAAGCCCAAGGGCCTGTGAGGTGACTTCCACACGCTCACTGTGTCACCCTGAATCTTCACAGTGCCCTCATGAGGCAGGTGCTGTTATTGGCTGCACTTTACGGAGGAAGAAAGCAAAGCACAGAGAGGTTAAGTGGCTTTCCGAAGTCACCCAGCCAGTATAGACAGTGAGTCTGTTAGACTACAAAGCTCATTTTGCTCATGACTAAGCTGGAAGCCAGACTGAGCTGAGGGCTGGGGCAGAGTTAGCTGAGAGGCTCTGGGTGGGCAGCAGTGGGAGGCAGCCGGAGGGTCCGGAGAGCATGGATGGGGCTGACCGTGAACCTTGGGAGGGGCAGGAATTCTCTGGGCCACGGACCCCTCCCCGGGGGTGGGGTGGGGAGAAGGTTCTCCAGAGAAACACCCCGTCCCTGGTGTCTGCACGCAGTAGGCACTCCAGGCCCCTGGCGTTACTGATTGCTCGAATGGTGGCCCCTTTCCAGGCGTGCTGAGTCTGCACATCTGGGTGGTGGAGAGGGGCCTGGGCATTTTCATTCTCCCGTGTCCCTCCTCTCAGTTCTTCCTGGCTACACTGGGCGCCAGGGGAGACTGTGAATGGCTCCTCAGGCTCTGAGAGTGAGCAGGTGCACTTGGGGGCCAAGCGTGCGGGATTATCGTGTCCTGGACCACCCCATCGCCCTTGGATCCCCACAAGTCCCTCCCTTACTCCACGCCCATCTCACCCAGACCACACTCATAGCCACCCAGCCTGGGGACCAGAGCAAGGGGAGAAGGCCGAACTCTGCTGGCAGAAGCAGCTGTGTGGGGTGTGACAGCCCTGACAATGACTGGCTAGAGAGTGGGAAAGCCTCACTCTGCCCTGCCTGCCACTCCACCTGTCAGAACACACGGGACAGGCTGAGGCTGCCAGCACTCTCAGATGCAGACACCTCGCTGTTCACAATCATCTGACATCCTGTCCTAGGGGGAGGCTCCCACAGATTCCGGGCAGGTGGTGGGGCAGGAGTGCCTCAGTCCACTTGACAGATGGAGGAACTGAGGCTGGCCCAGCCAGCAAGAGGCTGAGCAGACCTAGCACAGTGTCTCCTCACAGCAAAGCCAGCTCTAGCCCGGACAGGCCAGGCACCCGGCCCTTTGTCAGAGAAACAAGGGGCTTGTTCTCCCCCAGCCCTCCCTGTGCCGGCTGGCACTGCCAGGCCCGGTGCCGGCCCCCCTGCTCGCCCCCAGCCAACTGAAGTCAGATTGTCCCTGAGGGGGAGGGGCTGCCCAGCGCTGTGTGTAGGGGGTGCAGCTGCGAGGGGGTGGGCCGGGCTGGGGTCAGAGCCCGTGAGGTCTGTGGGGCTAGTGTGTATGGTGGGCAGTGTACAAAGACAGGGGTACCCCTGCAGGAGCACAGGGAAGGGGGTGGGCAAAGGCATGGGTGGAGGCTGCAGCTGTGTCCCTGCTGCAGGAGGGAGGAGGGGGTGGGGAGGGTGTCTGCTTCTTTCTCCCTGGGGACAGCCCTGTTGGGAGCTGGGCAGAGAGACCCAGGGGGCTGCGGCAGCCCCTTCACTGATTCGTGGCCTAGGGGGGCAGAGAAGGACGGGAGGTGAGGTGAGGGCTACTGCGTGCTTTCCCACCTTGTAGGGAAGCCACCCGTGGCAGAAGGAGCCCAGGTTGGGAGTCAGGTGGCTTGGGCTCCATTCCTGGCCCTGGATCAACCAGCCGTGCAACCTGGGACAAGCTCCTTCCCAGCTCTGAATGGAGACCCTCCCTCCCCATCGTGGGCTCAGGGACCAGCCTGCCTGGGACTGGGTCCCAGCTCTGTCCTCGCCGCGAGACACTTAATCTCCCTGTGTCTCTGTGTTTTCTTTATCTATAAAAGGAGAACAATAATCAAAACCACCTCATAGGGCTGTTTGAGGTGAAAGTGTTTGGAACATTGCCTGACACACAGTAGATGCTCAGATACATGTAAATTATTATTATTTCTATGATCTGGTGATTTTCGCTGAATATTTCCCAGTACTTTTCTCCAGTGCTAAGTCCAATATCTAGCATTGGCCAGAACATTTCAGCCTGTGCTGCTTTCCTTCGCCACCCCCAGAGGGCTGGGGCTCACTCTCAGGAGCTTGGGACACAGCTCTGGCCCCTGGTCCATGCTGGTCCACTCACCCTGCCTGTCACGTGCTCATCTGTGTCTCACGCACTCAGCCTACCAGGCGGTGTGCACTGTGCAAGACATATTTTCATTTAACCCTGCCACCAATCTTCTGAAGTAGAAACGGTTTACAGATGAGGAAAGTGAGAGGTTAAGTGACTTGCCCAAGGTCACACAGCAAAGAAGTGGCAGAACTAGAATTCAAGCCCAAGTCTACCCTGTTTGAAAGCCGTTGCTCAACCACGAAGTCAAACTACCTTTTGTAATATCCCCAGGATAGGACCCTCCAGCCCCTGAAGGACCCTCATGGAGTTTGGGGCACCCCCAGGAGCACTGCACCTCTCAAGGGAATCTCAGCCCATCCCAGCTAGAAGGAACGTTAGAAATCACAGGGCCCAACCCTTTCATTCTGTGCATGGGGAGATGGAGGCTCAGAGAGGGGAAGGGGTTTGCCCAGGGTCACTCAGTGAGCTAGAGATGGAGTGGGCTCAGCTGCGGGACTTATTCTGCCCTGTCCTCCTACCTTCCGGACTAGGCTTGGGAGCCTAAGTCACACCTGTCTCACTGAGACCCATAAAAGATCAGGGCTGATGTGCTGGGTGGCAGGAAGTCCTCTCTGGGCCTTGGCCACACCAGAGGCCCTGAAGTGGCCCTTCCTGCACAGGGTTATAGTTGCCTGTGGACTTGCCTTTCTTGTTTACTGACTGTAGGTCCGTGAACCCAGGGACTGCAGTGGTATCCCCAGTGCCTGGCTCGTACATAATATTCATTCCTCACGTATGCATTCAGCACATACCGCGTCCCAGGCCTTGGGCTAGAGGCCCAAGGTATAGCAGTGAATAGGACAGACAGCCTGTCTGTCCTCAGGGGAGTTTGCATTCCTAGTAAGAAAGAGACAGACAATGAAATAACCAAGCAAACATGCATAGTATTTAAGATGACGATGAGTGATATGGAGGAGAATAAGAGGGAAGGGGTGTAGGGAGTTGGGGGCGTGGGGGTTAAGGGTTTCGCAGTTTTGACAGGGTGGTCATGGAAGGTAACATTTGAGCCTTGGGGGACGTGAAGGAGTGAGCTATGATGGCATCTGGGGAAGAGCATTCCAGGCAGAGGGAACGGCAGGTGCAAAGGCCCTGAGGTGGGAGCATGCCTGGGGTGTTGGAGAGATTGCAAAGAGGCTGGTAGGCGTGGCTGGAACAGATGGAACAAGAGGGAGAAAAGGGGAAGATGGGGTCAGAGGGGAGCATGAGGTGGGGGCAGGTCATACAGGGCCTTTCTGGCATGGTGAGGACTTTGGCTTTTCCTCTGAGTACAGTGGGAGCCATGGAGAGTTCTGAGCAGAAGGAGGGACAGGATCTGGCTTAGGTTTTAACAGGATCCGTCTAATTACTGAGTTGGGAGCAGAATGGTGTGGGCAAGACAGGAGGGAGCGCGAGCATTAGGAGGCTCCTTCAGGAATCCAGTTAAGACATAGTATGGGCTGGGTCCACAGTGGTGGCAGCGGAGGAGGCCACAGAGGAGGATGTGTCTGATCTAACGGGGTCAGCAGATGCAGTGAGACAGAGCGAGGAGTCCAGGTTGACTCCAAGAGTTTGAAGCTGAACAACTGCAATACATGAAGATGACAGAATCTGCAGCTCTGTTCCAGGAGCCAGAAGCTTGGATTCACGTCTCAGCCCTGTCCCCGGCTTGTTCAGTGACCTTGGGCAAACCCCCTCCCATCTCAGGGCTCAGCGTCTTCCCCCGTACGATGAGTGTGATCCCACCTGTCACGGCCCCTCCCCAAGCCCTGGTGCTCTGGGGAGGACAAGTGCCTCACAGACCTGTCCCCCCATCCACAGGGAGCCAGCGCGGCGGCCGCCATGGCGTCACGCATCGGGCTGCGCATGCAGCTCATGCGGGAGCAGGCGCAGCAGGAGGAGCAGCGGGAGCGCATGCAGCAGCAGGCCGTCATGCATTACATGCAGCAGCAGCAGCAGCAGCAGCAGCTGGCGGGGCCGCCCACCCCGGCCATCAACACCCCCGTCCACTTCCAGTCACCACCACCTGTGCCCGGGGAGGTGCTGAAGGTAGGGCCCGCTCCGGCCTGTCCCCACCCCGCTGGTGCCACCCCTCCCTAGAGCCCTCACCTTCTCCCCCTCCCAGGTGCAGTCCTACCTGGAGAATCCCACGTCCTACCATCTGCAGCAGTCCCAGCACCAGAAGGTGCGGGAGTACCTGTCCGAGACCTACGGGAACAAGTTTGCCGCCCATATCAGCCCTGCCCAGGGCTCCCCAAAGCCCCCGCCAGCTGCCTCCCCGGGGGTGCGGGCTGGACATGTGCTGTCATCCTCAGCAGGAAACAGTGCTCCCAACAGCCCCATGGCCATGCTGCACATCGGCTCCAACCCCGAGAGGGAGGTGAGTGAGGAGATGGCCAGTGGCTGCTGCTGCTGGCGGGGCTGGTGCCAGCTGCTGTGGTCCTGAGATGCCTAGTCTAATGGCAGAGGCAGGGGTGCTGTCCTCAGGGAGCCCCAGTCTCAGGGGGGACACAGCCCTGTCCTCAGAGAGCCCCAATCTGAGGGGAGACACGGCCCTGTCCTCAGAGAGCCCCAGTCTGAGGGGGGACACAGCCCTGTCCTCGGGGAGCCCAGTCTGAGGGGGGACACAGCCCTGTCCTCGGGGAGCCCCAGTCTGAGGGGGGACACGGCCCTGTCCTCGGGGAGCCCAGTCTGAGGGGGGACACAGCCCTGTCTTCGGGGAGCCCCAGTCTGAGGGGGGACACAGCCCTGCCCTCGGGGAGCCCCAGCCTCACAGGGGAAACACCATCCCGGCTTTTGGGAGCTCTGATAGGGAGAAGCAGGAGGCTCATGCAGGACAGCCCAGCACACCCACAAAGCCCTAGGCAGAAGGTATGTCAAGGAAGCTCCCCGGGCAGGTAGGCTCCTTGGGAAGAGCCCTGGCCTGGCCTTGGGGCCAGTGAGATGGGGACAGCTCCTCCCTCACTCAGTCTGTTTCCTCCTCCCCCAGAGGAGCAGGTTGGGTCGGGTGGGCTCCAAGGTCCCTCCAGGTCAGTGGCTGTTTCAGTGCCCCTTCCCCCTGCCCATCTCCTGGTGGGCCCTCCCCAGGTGGACTTTTCTTTCTTCCAGTTTGATGATGTCATCGACAACATCATGCGACTGGACGATGTCCTGGGTTACATCAATCCTGAAATGCAGATGCCCAACACGGTACTCCTGGCCAGGCTGGGGTGGGTGTGTGGGGGGGGGGCGGTGAGGGGAGGGGCAGAAGACCAGAGTGGCTCTGAGCCTGAGAGAGTTAGGGACAGATCCTCACCAGGCAGAGCCGGCATCTTCTTTTTTTTTTTGAGACACAATCTTGCTCTGTTGCCCAGGCTAGAGTGCCGTGGCATCAGCCTAGCTCACAGCAACCTCAAACTCCTGGGCTCAAGTGATCCTCCTGCCTCAGCCTCCCAAGTAGCTGGGACTACAGGCATGTGCCACCATGCCCGGCTAATTTTTTCCATATATATTTTTAGTTGTCCAGCTAATTTCTTTCTATTTTTAGTCAAGATGAGATCTCGCTCTTGCTCAGGCTGCTCTTGAACCCCTGACCTTGAGTGATCCTCCCGCCTCGTCCTCCCAGAGTGCTAGGATTACAGGCGTGAGCCACCACGCCCAGCCTGGAGCCGGCATCTTTCTGTAGGTGATGTAGGTGTTAAGGGCCCAGGGCCCAGCAGAATTATGGATCAAGAAGGATGTGGCTCAGCCTGTGTGCACATGGGCCTTCAGAAGGGAGAGAGGAGCTGGGACAGTCGGGGTGGCCTTGTGCATGGGGTGGGACCCAAGGGAAGGGGGGGCGGGGGCAGGGGCGGGGATTGTGGGGGTGGGCGTGGGCGGTGTGTCCACAGGGAGGCCTGGAGCTGATGGGCTCCCCTGGGGATCTGGCCTCTCTCCCCTACCAAGCCCAGGGCCCCGCAGGCAAAGGCCTGTGTCCCTCACTCCATGGGGCAAGGGATTGGGGCTGGTCTTGTCCAGCCACAAGACCCCTTCCTCTGGCAGCTGCCTGGCAGTGTGACCAATTCTCCGAGTCTCCCGGGCAGAGGTGAGGTGGCAAGTGGGAAGGCAGAGCTGGGCTTGGAATCGAGAGGCCTGGCTTCTGGCTTTTGCTATGACCTTGGGAAGTCCCTCAAACATTCTGAGCCCGTTTTCTCAACTGGAAAATGGGGGTGATGCTATCTACCCACAGGATTGTGGGAATATTGGGTGAGGCAAGAAATTGAGGGCAAGCTGTGCACAAGGCTGACAAGTGTTTCTGCCGGGCAGGTAGAATCACTGGTGCCCTGCCCCACGCTCCTCTGCAGGTCCTGAGACCTGCAGGTCCTCTGCAGGTCCTCTGCTTACTCCTGCTCCTTTACCCAGATCCTGGCCTCAGCCCGTGCCACCGAGGGAAAGTCCCCAATTCCTGCGGTGGGGAGTCAAGGAGTTGATTCTCAATCTCCACTGCTCTGGTGACATTGCTGGATGGCTTAGCAGGAGCTGGCTGGGACCAGTTGGGTCCAAACCTGCAGCTGGCAGGGCCAGCGAGGGCTGAGGAGGGAGGGAGGGTGCAAATGTCTGGTGGCTTTAGTAGTTCACAGTGGGGTCTGGGCCTGTGATTTGTTCTGTTTCTTTCTGTGGCAGGAGCTGGGGAGATCTTTCCAGAGCTCAAACCTTTTCCTGCCAGGCCTCTGCTTAACCCTCCACTGACAAAACCCCAGTGTCTTTGCAAGTCAAACAGGGCAGCCCAAGATCCAGCCAAATCTCCCGCCCCTGCCCACAGCACACGCGGCAGTCCACGCTTTGCCAGCCGCCCCTTCTGTGCTCGTCTCCCAGCCTGTAGTGCTTTTCCTCAGGTCTCTGCTCAGGACTCCATTGAGTTCCACGCCCTCCAGGAAACCTTCCAGAAACTCCAGCATTGATTCGGCCTCCGCCCTAGGGCTTCCATGATGCCTAGGGCCTAATCCTATCCGCACTTATCACTGTTTGATCGTCCTGGAGGGGAGGGGCTGCATCTCTGGCAGCTCTGCGCTCTGCAGACAGTCGGCTTGAGGGGCCCAGGGTGAATCTGATGCCCCTGGAGTCCCAGGGAACCGCCGTTCTTGGGATGATGGGTACTCCTCCCCATCTCACCCCACAGCTGCCCCTGTCTAGCAGTCACCTGAACGTGTATAGCAGCGACCCCCAGGTCACAGCCTCCCTGGTGGGCGTCACCAGTAGCTCCTGCCCCGCGGACCTGACCCAGAAGCGAGAGCTCACAGGTACTGCCCCCGTCTCTCCCTGTGCCCTGGGTCCCCTCCTCCTTCATCCCCACCCTGCACCCAGCTCCTCTCCTTCTCCCCGGCCTCCAGATGCTGAGAGCCGGGCCCTGGCCAAGGAGCGGCAGAAGAAAGACAATCACAACCTAAGTGAGTCCTGCCCAGCCCCTCTCCCTGCCCCCCTCCCCTGCTCTCACCTGGGCGGCCAGACAGCCATTCCCTGACCCGCAGCAGTTCTAGGAAGGCTTCCCCACCCAAGGCCAACTGCCTTAGCCCCTCCCACCGGTGTAACTCCGTGTCGGCTGGCTTTGTTTTTGTTCTCCCCCACCCCCCTCACCCGCTAGTCCTCTTTAGGAGCAGTGGGAGAGGGTCTCCTGGGGCGGGATATTCATGAAACCCCAGTGTGTCAGATTGTTTTCTGGGTTAAGGCGTGGCACCTGGGCCACAGAGGAGTTCTGTGCAGTGGGGAAGAGTCCCACCCCAGGCAGCTTCGCTGCGCTAACAGCCCAACCAGGGCTGATTCTGCCTTGCAGTGCCCTAAATGCCGTCTGGCCTTTGCCCTGGCCTCCCTCACCTCTGTAGAAATCCCAGTCTTTTGGTTACCCTTCACTTCTTAGAAGGGCTAAGTCTGAGCTGCAGGCTGCCCCTGAGGTGCCCCTGCCTGGGCTAGATGCTTCTCCCAGGTGGGATCCCCAGCCCTCTAATTGCGCCCTGTTACTTTTAGTCGAAAGGAGACGGAGGTTCAACATCAATGACCGCATCAAGGAGTTGGGAATGCTGATCCCCAAGGCCAATGACCTGTGAGCAGATTTCTGGGTGGGAGGGCAGGGGCCTGGGGTGGGCAGGAGCTGACAAATACTATCTGCCCCGAGCCCCATGCTAGCTGCTAGGCTGGGAAGAGAATCCCTCCTGGAGCTCGTCATCTATTTGAGAAAAGAAGGAAGATCGCTCACTCTCCCAAATCGGGAAGCTCAAGACAGATGAGCTTATATCCTGGAAGTGAGGCTGGGGTCGAGGGAAGCTTCCCGGAGGAAGAGTCACACTAGGAAAGTTTCCTCAAGGGCACTGGACTGGTAGAAAGGAGAGAGGTGGTCGAGGCGCAGGAGTATTGAGAGCCCAGGGTAGGCTTGGGTTTGGGTGGTCTTGGGAAGGAGGCTGCACCAAATTGCTCGGTTCCATGCGGTTAGAGAGGTGCGTGGTGGCAACAGAAGTCACCCGGGAGGGCCTATTCTGTGCAAATTGAGATCAGCCTCCTCCACAGATAGCGGGTGGCCAGGTCTGGGGTTGGTGGGCAAGGCTGGGACAGGCGACAGGCTCTGACACCAAATCAAAAGCAAAGACTTGGCCACTCCTCTGAGCACGCATCTCTGACCCTGCCTGGCCTGCTGCCGCAGGGACGTGCGCTGGAACAAGGGCACCATCCTCAAGGCGTCTGTTGATTATATCCGGAGGATGCAGAAGGACCTGCAGAAGTCCAGGGAGCTTGAGAACCACTCCCGGCGCCTGGAGATGACCAACAAGCAGCTCTGGCTCCGTATCCAGGTCTGGTCCTGAACTTGGACTTCTTGGGTAGCTCTGACCCCTGACCCTGACCTGGCTCCTGACCCCAGGGGCAGTCCTTACACTTCTGAAGCTGGAGACACAGGAATGATGCCCATGAGGAAGGAGGATGTCTCAGTCAGGATGTTATGCTTTGGTGACAAACAATCCCTAGCACCTTGAAAGCAAGAAATACCAGCTGAGGTTCTGTTCTGTGAAACCCTCATTCTGGAACCCAAGCTGATAGACAGGCATATCTAGAGCTGGTTCCTAAAGCCATGTGTCACTCTTAAGGTGCCACATGTGTCTTCTACTTACATGTGCTTGACCAATGCAAGTACACCCCACACCCCCCAATCTCCAGGGAGCAGGAAAGTGCAGGCCCACCAAGTGCCTGGGAGGCAGAGCGCCGGAATCATTTGGTGGCTCGTGCTAGCAGTCACCACATGGCAAACCAAAGAACAAGGGCTTGGGAGAGTCAGCTCTACCAGCTGGGACAGACAGTTCTAGTCCTGGCTCTGTGTTGAGGGCCTCTTGTCCTTTTTGGACGTGAGGCTGGTCCTCTCCACAAAGGCTGATTGGGCTGCCACTTTTAAACTTTTCTATTTCTCATGGCAGATAATACAATTTACATTAAAATCTAACACAGACACACTCAAAGTGAAAAATCAAAATTTCATGAAGGAACACTCATTCTTAATAGATGCAACATGTTCTGATAATTTCTATTTCAGTCTAGTCTAGACAAGTCTACTTCAACTAGGGAAAAATAGAGAAAGAGCTGGTCAAGACTCAGTACAGCGGTTTCACAACCCACTAATGAGTTACGACTTGCAGGTTGTTTGAAAAACACTGGTCTAGACTCTAGAGCTACCCTATGCTTTCTCCCAGCAGAGACATTTCGTGGTCTTGGGTGCCACGAGGGCAGGGCCAAGTGCTGGGCTGGAGGTCTGGGGAGGGGTGGCCTGGCAGCTGGTGTCTATGGTTGTGTGCCCCCAGCCCTCTGTCTGCCCCCCTGCAGGAGCTGGAGATGCAGGCTCGAGTGCACGGCCTCCCCACCACCTCCCCGTCGGGCATGAACATGGCCGAGCTGGCCCAGCAGGTGGTGAAGCAGGAGCTGCCGGGCGAAGAGGGCCCAGGGGAGACCCTGATGCTGGGGGCCGAGGTCCCTGACCCTGAGCCGCTGCCGGCTTTGCCTCCCCAGGCCCCACTGGGCCCGCCTGCTCAGCCACCGTCCCCATTCCATCACCTGGACTTCAGCCACAGCCTGGGCTTTGGGGGCGGGGATGACGAGGGGCCCCCGGGCTACCCCGAAGCCCTGGGGCCGGAGCATGGCTCCCCGTTCCCCAACCTGTCCAAGAAGGATCTGGACCTCATGCTCCTGGATGACTCACTGCTACCACTGGCCTCCGATCCCCTCTTATCCACCATGTCTCCCGAGGCCTCCAAGGCCAGCAGCCGCCGGAGCAGCTTCAGCATGGAGGAGGGCGATGTGCTGTGACCCTGGCTGCCCCTGTGCCAGGGAACAGGGGCCAGCCTGGGGGCTGGGAGGGCTGGGTCACCCCCTCCCTCCCTCAGGCTGCACTTGTGTGTGAATTAGCCACCTGCCCTGCCTCACTACTCCCCATTGACCCCCTGTTTGGACTTCGTGCCTGCCTGGCAGCCTGTGGGGTCAGGAGAAGCCCCCCCCCCCACCTTAGTGCCTCCCGGGGGCAGCCCTCTTGATGGGGCTGGGAGGGAGTAGGCCTTCAACTTGGCTCCAGGAGGTGAAATCAAGAGGGGAAGGGAGGGGCAGGTGTACTAGAGGTAAGAAGAGGACTCCTAGTGGGGGGGTCCTATCTTCCGAGCCTGATCCCCCTCACCACCAATGAAGGACACGTTGGAGCAGAGGATTCCAGAAGCTCCTTCTCTGAGACAGCGACTGGTCCGGGGGTGCCCAGGCCTGCCTTTCTGGGACTCAGATGGCAACAAGCCCATCCCCCAGCCTGGTCCTCCCCCTCCCACAGGTGGGGTCCCACCCCCCTTCGGTGCTAACAGCTCTCCACCAGGTGGTGTGCGCGTGGGGGTGGCCGGAAGAGAGGGAGCAGCTGGGTTCAAGTTAGAGTGTGGGGTCACTGCTGGAAGAGCAGCCCCTCCAGACTACACACTTTGTGCCTTTAGTAAACACTGTGCTTTGTACCTGCTTGTCCTGTCTCTTTGGAGTGGGTCTAGGGCTGCCAAAAACCAGGGATGATTCAACCCAACGGGCCCCTTCTGGACTCGGAGTTCGGATGCTCCTTGAGGCGGGTTGGGGTGGGGGGTACAGAGAAGAGGGAATAACCCTGTCGCCTGGTTGCCCCAACTCTTCAGCCCTGCCCCAGGAAGCTGGAGACGCAGCCTTCTTTCTGGGTCTGGTGCTGATGGGGGCATTGTCCCCCCTCACAGCCACAAGATGGCGCTGCCGCCACGCTGGTCCTGCACCTCCAGCTGTGGCCCCAGACGGAGCAGGTGATGATGTGGGGGACGGGTGCTCCTAAACCGAATCCACCGGCCTTAGCTGCTTCTTTCGGGTACCCTTGGCCCAGGTTACCCCTGGCCCAGGGTGGGGGGCATGCTTCTCTCCCCAACCCCCAGTTCTAGTGGTGACCTCTCCAGATGTCTCCCCCTCCCAGGCAGCTGACACGCAGCTTGAGAAGCTCTAGCTGCCGCTCTGGAGGCCAAGCCAGCCCCTCTCTGTTCTCAGTGTCCCTAGCAGGACAGGCTTCCTAGTAACTGAGGGCGTCCTATGGGTTCGGGGAAAGGGACCCATGTGAACTATTTGGGAGGAGACAGGTGCACAGGACACTGGTGGGTGTCAAAGACACGGGCTTTACTCCTGCTCCACTCCGGCGCTGTCTGCATCGAGGCTGACATTTCCTCTCTCTAGGTGGTGACCCCCCCAGACGCGATGGTCCCCACGGGCTTCTGCGCCAAGATTCTGGGATTTTCTGATCTCTCAGCCAGGATGGGTAGGTGGGCTTGGGGCAGTGAGAAGCCGAGTGGTGTCTGCTTGGGCCCCAGATGTCTGAGGGAGGGAGGAGAGGGTCTTCTCGGACTCTGGGCGCCGTGCGGTGACCCCTTGACTTTCCAGTGTCTTCAGGCAGAGGCCAACACGGCTTCCCCTCCCCGGCCCCTGAGAGGCTGAAGGGGCCTAATTTAAAAAAAAAAAAAATCCCAGGATGAAAGTGGCAAAGAGGGCAATTTCCTCTGTGCAGAACGGGAGATCAAATCAACGTTGGAGCAATTAATGTGCGAGGGGAGAGAAGGAAAGGGGGCCGGGCGGCATGGGCACTGCTGGCGGCCTGGCTGGCAGAGGCTGCAGGATTAATCTCAAGGTCAGATGGAGCTGCAGATGACCTTGTGGAGTCTGTGCCAGCCGGTGCCTCTGGCCAGTTCCAGGTCCCACCCCACTGCCTGGGGTTTGCACATGCCCTGGGAACTCTCGCTAAGCCCATTCTGGGGCAAGCGCTGGACTCCGGCTGGGAGACACCTGATGATTCAGGCTTGGGCTGCCTTGGCACTGGAGGGGCTGGGAGTCTGGGAGAAAGGTCTGTCCCAGCCACTTGGTCTTCCACTGCACCCTGAGGATTCCCGCAGTGGAGTGGAGAGCAGCCCTGCAAGATTGCTGGCACCCTGGACACCTGCCTGCTGGCTTCCTGCCCCCTGGGCTCCTTCAGTGGCGATGGCACATTGGACAGACAGGACCGAGGGTGTGAGTGGGGTTCTGTCCACAAGAGGGTGCCCCCGGGTCAGGACCAGGCAGCTGCCTGCCCTGGCTGGTGGGGGTGAGGTAGTCTCAGCTTCATTGTACGTTCCCAGCTGTCTGCCTGGGTGGCTTCCACCCTGCCTGGGGCTCCTGCAGTCCTGCTGGTTTGGTTAAGGATGGCCCTGGTGCTGCCTCCAGTTTTTCAGTAAGCCACCAGGAAGTGTTCTGTACCTGAGATCCACCTGCACTACCCTCATCTTGTGGCGGGAACGGAGTCGGGCCATCAGCTCTGTCAGCTTTGGATGGGTGGTTGAGAACGTCTCTGATTAAACAAGAGGGGAATGTGTTTCCGCCATGTTCTTTATTTGGTGGACACCACCTTTCCGGGTGACAGGTCCATGGGGGAAAATTCTTTTGAAAAAGGCAGAGTGGGGAGGTTGGCTGGTGTGAAAGCAGGGTGGACCTGTCCAGCCCTTTCATTTCTGCGAGAAAGCCCCCTGGGGCCTGAGAACAAACAGAGCGCACAATGGGAGAGGGATAGGGAGAGGCCCAAGCCGGTGGGGGCAGTGTGGGGACAAGCAACTGTAGCTCCCACCCAGGGTGATGGGGGAGCAGAGGTGGTGCTGGCAGGGGACTCAGAGCGCCCCTGCCCCTGACCCCACTGTCCTCGGCTCCCGTTCCTGTGTCTGTCCTGCTAGCTGCTCTCTCCGCCTGAGTACCCACCTCCTCAGCAGCAGGAAGTTCCAGGTGTCAGCTGCATCTGCTCCGAGGCCTGTGCCACCATGGGTAGAACAGGGCCATCTGGGGGGCCAGAGCCCCAGTGGGGAGTAGGTCCTCAGAATGTGCTGCTTGAGATTCCACACATTTCCACTACCCATGGCCCTCTAAAATCAGAGATTCTTCCTTTACTATTTGGGGCCATTGACTTGGATGATACACACTATGGCTATTTTACACACACACACACACACACACACACACACAGCCTCCTAAAAACTAACCCCAAGTCTCCTGCTCCTGCCCCGTGCCCCCGCCCCCTACAAAGCCCACGCTGCTCCCCACCCTAGGAGCCACCTGGCCCAGCGGGGGAAGCCAGACCCCTCCCCATGCACCTCCTGGCCCTCCCCCAGGACCCTCACCTCTCAGCGTCCAGCCCCCATCCCCCTCTCAGACTCCTCCAGCCTCATCTTTTTTCTTTGCTCTCTTCTTTCCGAGGGGGGCAGTGGAATTTATACAATATTTAAGCAGCCAGAGCCGAGTCCGGGAAGATATTATTAATGTAAAAGGGACGGGCTGCAAATGCTTTTGGACCTGGTTACAATTAGAGGGTGATTTTTCTAAAGGTCAATGAATTCAGATAATATCCACAGGGGGGAGAGAAATTTAATACCTTTTTAGTGAATTAATTAATTATAATATTATATCGGCTTGGGGTTCTTTTCCAGAGTGATTAAGGGAGCGATCCGTCTTCTGTGAGGCCGGGGACGGTGCTTGCCGCCAGCGAGGACCCTGTCACGGGGCTCAGGATGGGGGCCCTTCCCTCTCCTCTCATGCCTGCAGTGGCCACGGGGCTTGGGGGGCTGCCAGGCCGGAGGACAGGCAGGCAGGACCTGGCCGGGGCTGAGGGCAGGTGCAGGTAGTGGCCTTTCCCCACAGCCTGGTGGGCCCCAGGCCCAGCCCTCCTCCTGCTGCCATGTCACCAAGCCTCACGACACAGTGGCCTGAAGAGCTGGGACATGGGTTATGGCCTCCTCCTTTACACTTGGAGAAACTGAGGCCCACTGTGAGTTACGACAGGCTGCGGTGGCAGCTGGCTGGAGACACCAACAAGAAGAGGAGAACCTCTCCCATACCTCCCAAACCAGGCCTTCTGGAAAATCTCCACTGGCCAGAGGTCTATGGAGCTGCCTGTGAAGTTGTCCTCTTTCCAAAAGAGGCTCTTTCAGGGTGTGGAGTGTGCCCAGGCTCTGCTTGTACAATGAAAACGCCTCAGGCATGATACTTCAAGTTATTGCAAGACCTGGGGAGGGAATAGCCAAGCTTTCTGTCCCTGAATGGACCTAAAAGTGTCCAGGGAAAGATGCTTTTCACACATTTATTCATTCATTCATACATTCAAACAGTCATTCAACAAACATTTGTGGCACGCTTGCTCTTGTGCCGTAGGAGACAGACTGAAATAGCCCTTCTTGAGCCCCACCCACCTCATCTTGAGCCCCAGCTGCTCATCTGAGACCTCCATGAGGAGATGGGGAGACCTCCATGGTTCCTTTCTGCCCAGATAATGGTCCTTAACTCCACCTGAGGGCAGGAAGACCGCTGGGATGTAGTGGACTCGCAGGGCAAAGTGGGCACTCGCTCACTCAGCAAACCCTGAGCACCCACTCTGAGCTGGCCCTGTGCTGGGTGCTGGGGACACATGGATGGCCAGCCTAGTTCTCTATGAGCTAGTCCCTGGGCGATGGGGGTGCAGGGAGACAGACGTGGGAGGCCGCACTAGTGACTCAGTGTGGGTTCAGAGAAAGGGGCGGAGGTGATGCTAAGCTGGGTTGTGAGGGAGCAGGCTGACAAGGGCAGAGGGAAGGCACGTGGATGGAGAGGGAGGGGCATTCCAGGCACAGGACACAGAGTGTGCAAAGGCCTGGGGAATGGGGCCACCTGCAGATGAGAGGGCATGGTGGGACTGGCAGTGGATGAGGCGGGGTGGGCAGCCAACTCTGCCCCGCCCACGCTCCCAGGCATGTTAACTGGAAGATGATTCCACAAGGCTACAGGTTCTGGGTCCAAGAAGGCAGGGAGCAGCAAAGCCAAACAGACCTGCTTAAATGTGGGCTTGCTGTGTAATGGAACCTCTCTGTGCCTCAGTTTCCCCATCTGTAATGGGGGATTGCAATATATACCTCCTAAGGTTGTTGTGGGCTTTCAAGGCATAACTGAAGGGAGGGCCAGGCACTGCATTTCACTCATGCTGTGGCTCTAGACAGCTCAGCCTCTAGATGGCCCAAGAGGGGGTGGGTGGGTCAGGGCCCTGTCCCCGCTGTGCCCTCAATTCCTTTTCTCTCCCAAGGGGGTGCCAGCAGAGGCCCTAGCCTGGGGACCTCTCTTGGGGGGGATCAACATTTTCTTCCCGTCCTCGCTCAGCCCCATCTTTCCCCCTCCCTGCCTCGTCCCTCCTCTCCCTAACCACCCCCCCCAGCTCCCTGTAACAGCCCCTCCCCCACCCTCTCCTCGCTCCGTGTGCGGCGGGCCGGGGAGGGCCTTCCCATTGTACTATCTTTGGGCCCTAAATTAAAATTGATGACATCTTGAAATGAGCAGTGAGGGTAATTTTGCTTCTGAGCTGGGATGCTAATGAGGCCCCTTAATGGTGCGAACGCTGAGCTGACGGGTCGTGTGTCACGCACAGCGGCGAGGGGGGTAATGGCCACGGTAAGTGCCGGTAATTACACCCTGTCTCGCTGTATTTTGGCAGGCCTGGTGGGAGAGCGTGGGCTCAATCACCACTGGAGAGGGTGCCCCCCACCCACCTTGGGACTGACAGGCAGAGATACCCCCTCGGCCCAGGCAGGCCCCTCAACTCCAGCCTCATCTAGCATGAGAGGCCTGGGCAGAGGGCCCCCACCCCATGCACACATGGAGTGCGACACACATGGTCACACATGCCATGATCACACCATTGTGCACCCCTCCCCCCATATATTCACCTCCACAACCTGGGCATACCACCCGCGTGCACACAGCACATGCAGGCTCACCCATTATGCCCCCCCACCGATACACAGCTCCACGTACACACCCTGCACAGCACACACACATACATGTGCACACAAATACATTCTCACATAGTACACATGCATGGAGCACCTACTGTGCTTCGTGTCTGGGAGCTCTGATCCTCTCCACTCTCCTCTGAGATAGCTATTATTATTATTTCATGACACAGAAACTGAGCCTTGGGGGATTCAGTAACTTGTCCAGGATCACACAGCTAGGCAGTGACAGAGGCAGGACTGGAACTCGCTCTGTGTTACTTTTCCAGCTCTTATGTATGTATGCATTTATACCTGTCACTGTGTAAACACACATGCATGCACATGCACACATTTATCACACAGGTCACATGCATCCTGTGTGCACCAAAAGACAAATACAAAGTCACTGTGCAAATATTCACCTACGCACTGTTGACACACACATGCAAGGGGTGCTTGGCATGCACACATAGATGTGTACGTGTGTGCACATGTTTGGGTTATGCGATGTTCGCAGTCCAGGCACACACAGTGCTCTGTATGTCACCGAGAAAGAAGCCTGGGCGGCATGGGGAACTCGCCATGGAGCCACTCCAGACTTTGGCATCTCAATTCCACCTCCCTCCCCAGCACTCAGCTGTTGCTAGGCAGAATGACAGCCACACAAAGGCGTGTGACATGCCCTTCTGCAAACCCCCTACAGAGTCACACACTAGGTGCACATACATTGTACATGTGTGCATGCGCTGTCCCTGTGGTGTCTAAGCTTTCTGCACATACAACACGCAGTCTTCAGACACCTCTCTGCACACACACTGCACACACGCCGTGAACATGCACCACAGCACTGGTGTAGAACCCCAAGTGAAAATGGAAACTCCACAAAGCTAATGGGTACTTGTCATGTGTACATCCTCCCCACCCCAAATGTTTATCAATCCTATAGTTACAGTAGAGGTTAAAAGCATGGACTTTGGAGTTTGACTGCCTGGGCTCTTGGCCTGAGTCCATCATGTTAATTGCTGTGTGACCTTGGGCAAGTTACTTAACCTCTCTGTGCCTCATTTACCTCCTCTGTAAAATGGGGATAACAACAGTGTACCTATCTCATAGGGATACTATAAAGTTGAATGAGTTAATAGATGTAGTCGGGTGCAATGGCTCACGCATGTAATCCCAGCACTTTGAGAGGCCGAGGCAGGAGGACCGCTTGAGACCAGAAGTTTGGGACCAGCATGGGCAACATAGCAAGATGCTGTCTTTACAAAAATAAAATTAAAAAATTATCTGGGCACCATGTCATGCACCTGTAGCCCTATCTACTCAGGAGGATCACTTGAGCCCAGGAGTCTGGGGCTGCAGTGAGCTGTGATCATGTCACACCACTCCAGCCTGAGCAACACAGAGAGACCTTGTCTCAAACAAAACAAAACCAAATTTAAAAAAAGAAGAAGAACCCACTAGATGTAAAGCACTTCGTGCCTGGCACGTAGTTAGCCCCAGTAAGTGTAGGGGCAAGGTGTGTATCTGTGACAAAGGATGCACCTCGAGGCATCATGAACACCAAGGAGTGAGCAGGGTAGGGCATGCCCACCTGGGGCTGGGGTGGTCAGGGAGGGCCTCCCGGAGGAAGAGGGATTTGGGCTGGGCCTTGAGGAAGCCCTGTAGCCACCATTGGATTACCGACTGTGTACCAGGCCCTGTGCTAAGAGCTTTGCGTGAATGATCCCAGAGTCCTCTGCGGACCCCAGGAGGTGAGGACTGCCACGTTCACAGACGTCCACGCATGTTGCGGAGGAGGACAAAAGGGTGCAGAAAGAGTTGGTAACTAACTTGTCCAAGGACAGGAAGGGCCTAGATAAGAGAGGGAGAGGCGGGCTCGGGAATTCCAGGTGGGACGAGCATATGTCAGAAATAGAGCAACAGATGGGAAAACACACCCAGAGGGCTTTCCTTGCTACACTGTCACAGTTTCCAGTTAATGAGAGGGGGTGAGCATCTGGAGGGGTGCTGACCTAATTGCTGTGTCTCTTGCAGCGACACCAGGGACCTGGTGGGGGCTGGGAGTGGCTGGCGCTGCCCACAGCACGCGCAGGGCGGGGCCAGAGCTGGGCATCTTCGCCTCTCTTGCCCCCTCCCCCAGCAAGAGCCGGGGCCTGACCCAGTTAGGGAGGAGGTGGGTCACCCTGCCCGGGCACCTCGGCCTTGGAGACCAGGCCTGGCTCTCCGGAATGCAGTGCATTTTTCCACGCTCAGCAAACGTAAATGCTCCCCGCAATTAACCTCCTGTCTCCCCCACCCCACAAGCTCTAGCCGTTGTCACCCACACAGCCCTTTCCTTGCCAGCACAGAGGAGGGGCGTGGCAGGGCAGGAGGACAAGGGGTGTGGGCTTCCCAGGCCTCTGGACGTGGGTTAGCATCCCAGCTCCTCCCCTTCCTAATCGTGGGGGCTTGGGGAAGTCCTCCACCCATAGCCATGTCCCCACGCCTTTGTTTTTTCCTCTTCCATCATATGGAGGTGACCGCACGACCTCCCAGGCGGAGGTTGCTCCCGGATTGGGGTGTATTGCAGTCATCACAGCAGCCGGCTCATGGTGGGCGGGGGAGTAACCTAACGAGAGATCATATCATTTGTTGTCTTTGAAAGTGGAAGGGGACACTATTAATAATTACACCAGGGCAGCAGGTGACAACTGGGACTGTCTTAGGAGAAGCAAGATGTGTGGTCACCACCATACAGTGTCAGTCCCCTTCCTGCCCGCACCTGTGGTAGGATGAGCTGGGGCGTCTGTGTGCCACCTTCAGCCAGGTGGGGCTTGGCCACCTAGGGGAACCAGAACAGGCTGGGTGGGGAGGTACGAAGAGAGGGTCACACCTGGGGCCATCACCTCAGCAAGGGGAGGTGACATTCTAGAGACAAGGAAGGTGGAACTGCTGGGAATGGCCCCAAGGCTAGATGGGGGAGAGGAACCTGAGGGGCAGGAGAGAAGTGGGGGGACAGTGTTTGGGAGGTGCGAACAACCTCCACTGCAGATCATGGTGACACCGCCTTGGGAGTGCTGGCTTTTCATGCATTAGCTCGTCTGATCCCCACGGCAAGCCTATGAGGAGGGCACTATTAGTGTCCCCACTTTGCAAAGGAAATTGAGGCACAGGGAGGTTTGAGCAACTTGCCCAGCGTCACACTGCCAGGAAGGACAGAGCTGAGACTTGAACCCAGGCTGGGGGCCAGGCTCCTGGCTCTACAAAGACAGCAAGGCTAAGTCGTGTTGCTAAGGGGCCAGTGGCTCCATGGCGGGGGGCAAGTCCCCCTCGCAGCCAGGTCTCTGTCTGGAACACTGCGGGGTCTGGGGGATTCTGCAGGAGGCAGCAGGGCCAGTGGAGGTCACCTCGGCTTTGGAGATGAGCCACGCTTGGACCCGGCTCCATCACTTACTGGCTGCTGGCCGTGTGAACCTCCTGGGTGCGTTGCTCAAATTCTGTGGAGCCCCTGCCTCCTCACCGGGGAAAGGCCTGTTCTGTCGTGTCGGGAGGTGCAACCTAAGCAACGGGAGGTGACAGGCACAAAGTGAGCCCTTGGTGAAGGTCAGTTCCCTCTCACTCTCCAAGCCGGGCCTGCCCTGGGCGCCCCAGAAACTCGGGGCTCCAGAGCACTTTCTCCGGTCCTGATTGGGCCAGAGGCTCTGAGGGAGGAAGGCTGCAGAGGCCAGATCTAAGGTGCTCAGGATGGTAGAAGTTGTTATCGTCCATGTTGTCATGGAAGGGCACCTCGCTCCAGGCCAGGGCAGGGGGAACCATTCCAGCAGGCTCCCCGGGACCAGGACGGCTCAGGGCTGGGCTGGGGTGGGGCCGCTGCCTCCTGACAGCCCCTGGGTGCCTTAGCTCACAGGTCCTGGGAAAGGGGAGGGGGACAGAGGGGGCTGCTTCCTAATGAACAGTTAGTGTCTGCTGCGTGGCTAATCATGTGGTTCCGTGTAATTAAGAAGTTAATTAGTGTTGTGTCAATTACGGTTTAATTAGTCCCTTCTTCAGACAAGCCTGACAGACCCTCATGGTGGAAACTTCTGGAATGGAAGGTAGGAGAGTGGGAAGGCAGATGCAAGAGGGGACAACGGGTGTGGGGGAGCCCCACTTTCTCTTGCACCCCCCCAGTTGGGGGATCAGTGACTTGCTGCCCCCCAGCCCCACCCCACTGCCCTGGTCAGGGAGCCTTTGGGGCTCTGTTAGGCTCTTCTACCACCTTGCACAGCTCCCACGCCCTAAGTTATTGCACACTACTCTCTACACCTGCCTTCCGGTGACTTTCGGTTGCTCCCCTTGTGGAAGGTGGAGAAACTGGGACCCAGGGAGGTTAAGTAATGCACTCAAGGTCACACAGCCAGTTAAGTGGCAGATCTGGATTCAGACTGTCCGAATCCAAGACCCACCACAGAAATCCAAGCAGGGAGAACAAACAGACCTCATGTGACGACCAGGTATGACCCTCAGGCCTCCACCTTTGCTCTTCCCTGTGCTCAGAACGCTCCCCTCCCCAAACTGGGCAGGCTCCCTCCCTCATTCATTGGGGTCTCTGCCCAAATGTCACCTCTCATCCTAGAGGCCATCCGTGATCGCCCTGTATACAACAGCACCCCCCACATTCCCTGTCGCATGTTCCCTCATCGCGATGATCTTTGTCTGACATACTGTATTTGTCTACTTATTTGCTTGTGGCCTGTCTCCCACCCTGAGAATGACATCTCCATGCAGGTAGGAACTTCGCTGCCCTGTCCCCAGTGCCTGGCACTTAGTAGGTGCTCAATAAGTATCTATTGAATGAATGAATGAACAGACTTGTAGTGAGGCTTAAACAAGACAAGGCACTTAGGGCGGTAGGCACAAAGGTGGTGATGGGTAAGTGTTTTTTCCTTTCCCTTCCCTCCTCCCCTCCCACCCAAGTGGGGCTTTCCATGGGAATCCCTGGCCCCCCGGCCCTGCAGATGTAAGAACCTAAGGCTGGGGGGAGCTGGGCCAAGCTCTGTCTCAGCTTGGAGTCCCGGCCCCAGCCTTTGCAGAGGACAGGAGGGCTATCGCTGCTGCTTTCTTCTTGTTTCTCTCTCCTCTGCCCACCTCTGTGTGGTCGCCCCCTCCTCTGTTACTCAGCTGTGACCTGGCCTGGTGGCTGGGCACAGAGCAACCTCGGTTACCCTCCTGCAGTCAGCAGGCGGCACGTAGAGCAGCCTCTGTGCCGTGTTGGCCAGAGGAGCCCACCTGCTTGGATGCCAACAAGGAAGGCACTTGGGACAACAATGTCACACTCAGTGGGTCTTCCTCTTACCTTCCAGCTCCTGGCAGCTGTTTCTCTAAGGGCCCCTGCCCTGCCACCTTGTTCCCCTCTCTTCACGTGGGGCTCTTCCCCTTGCAGGGGGCAGCGTCATTCTGTGTTGGGGTCCAGGGCTGTCCTTAGCCTCTGGCAGAAACCACTTTCATCACAGTGCACAGAATTCCCCTGTCCTGTTTTAAAATTTTTATAGCTTTATTGAGATATAATTCATATAATTTATAAACCATAAAGTTCACCCAATTCAAGCATATGACGCAATGGTTTTTAGTATATTTACAGAGTTGCGTGACCGTCACCATCATCTAACTTTAGAACATTTCATCACCCCAAAGCAGAACCCCGGACCCATTAGCAGTCACTGCCTCCTCCACCCCACGCCTACCCCTGACCTAGGCAACCACTAATCTGCCTTCCGTCTCTGAACAGCTGCCTATCATCTAGATAATTCGTGTGCGTGGGACCCTGCAATATGTGATCTTTTCTGACTGGCATCTTCCATCTAGTGCAATGTTTTCCCTACTCTCACACAACTCACTTCCTCCACGGTGGACGTCTTTGAACAGAAGACTTTCAAGCACATCTTGGACAATTTCTTGTGATGTGATGCAGATAAAAGGCGAGGCATTTGCTTTAGTCTTCTCAACTCCCTCTGCCCCCACCTTCTAATGAGAGCTTTTTGGGTCATCTCCTCCCTGATGGCCTCTCTTCTCTAGCGCCTTTTCCACCTGCCCCGCAGCCACTGGCTGTCTCCTTCCTCTGTCCCTCATCTCTGTCTTCTTGTTGCTGTCATGAGCACTGACCTTACCTTCCGGGAACCTCTGAGTCAGACGATTCCCCAATGCTTAGGGGCGAAGCCCACACTCCTCGGTGGTCCTTCCGTCTTTATCGCATCCCCCAGCCTCATCTTCGGCTGCGTCCCTATGTACCCCCAGTGATTCAGCCAGACCAGGCCCTCACCTGCCCTGAGCTGCCCACCCCTGTCTATCTGCAACTGCTTCTGTTTCCCTCTTAATTCCAAATTCCCCAAATACCAGCTGCTCCGTGCAGCTTTTCCTGATCCCTCAACTCAGAAATGATGTCTCCAGGCTGGGCGCGGTGGCTCACACCTGTATCCTAGCAGTCTGGGAGGCCGAGGAGGGAGGATTGCTTGAGATCAGGAGTTTGAGACCAGCCTGAGCAAGAGCAGGACTCCATCTCTACAAAACGGAGAAAAATTAGCCAGGTGTGGTGGCATACACCTGTAATTTCAGCTACTCAGGAGGCTGAGGCAGGAGGATCACTTGAGCCCAGGAGTTGGAGGTTGCAGTGAGCTATGATGACACCACTGCACTCTACTTGGGAGATAGAGTGAGACCCTGTTTCAAAACAAAAACAACAACAACACCAAAGTGATATCTCCAAGTCCAGAGCGAAACAGAATGCAGGAGGCTGGTAGAGATTGTGCCTGCTGCTGGCCTCCTCTGGCTGAGTGTACGGAGGATGGTGTTTCTGGGCTGTGACCGGGTGTGGTGAGCAAGTGTCATGCAGGAAGCTCCTGCTCTGCACGTGGGTGGAGGCACCGTCACTGGGGCCCAGAGTCTCCCTTGCAGCTCAGCAATCACGTCTAAGCATTGTCTGGGTGCCAGGTCCTGGCCTAGACCCAGGGACGGAGATGAACGAGAAGACGCCTTGCCCTTAGAGAACAACGTGGTGAGTGCCCGGGGCTCCTGGGAACGCAGAGGAGGGGGCCCTAGGGTCACCTCCGCGGGTGGGCACTAGTGGCGTGAGCCTCTCCCTCCTTCCCCTCCTGCTGTCAGCAGGTGTAGTAGGAAGGTCCAATGGGGGAGGGGACGCAGGGAGATTTGGCTTGAGGAGGGAGGAAATGAAATGGAGAGCCGAGATAATTGTTCCCGTTTGGCAACTTTTTCTAATTAGGGACCAATTAAGTCCTCGGGTACTTAATTGGGGTCCTGGTAGATTCTCTAATTTACTAGGTAATTACTGGCCAGTAATTCTATCAGCATGAAATTTGGGGAGGAAATATGTTATCACAATATTTAGATTTTTCTCTGTTCCAGGGGCTCTGCCCAGAAAACAAGCCAGGTGCTCTGAGCGATCTTTCTCCTCTGCACTCAGAGGGCCTTCCCAGCTGTCGCACCTGTTCCTCCTCATTCTCCCACCGCGCTGCCCCGTTCCTGGTCTCGGAGCCACTGGAGCCAGTAATCTAGCTGGAGACCGCCGGCCAATACCACATGAATATGGGGACATCTACGGTTTTGCCTCCCTTGCAGCCATCCAGCTTCTGGTTACATAGAATTACTATGTGTTGGGAAACGGTTCTAAGTCACGCGCACACACACACACACACACACACACACAGATTTATTTAATTCCACAGCCCGGTGATATGGACATCATTATCTCCATTTTGCAGAAGAGAAAACTGAGATACTAAGAGGTTAAATAAAATGTAGGAATTTACCCTAAAGAAGTCATCCGAGATGTGCTTGAAGGTTTTACGTTCGAGGATGTCCATCACCGTGTTATTTATAACATCCAACACAACTAGTAAGTCAGGGAGCCAGGGCAGGACACCATGTGCTCAGTGCTACCCCATGTTGTACCTTATCACCAAGTTGCTCTGCCTCAGTTTTCCTCTGTGAAATCATTCCTTCTCCACTGGTTAAAATGGCTTTATTAAGGTATAACTGACATTTTTTGCACATCTTTAAAGTGTACAATCTAATAAAGTTTGATATATGTATCCATCTGTCTTAGCCCATTTTGCGCTGCTGTAAAGAAACACCCAGTGCTGGGTACTTTGTAAAGACAAGAGGTTTATTTGGCTCATGGTTCTGCAGGTTGTGCAGGAAGCACGGCACCAGCATGTGCTTCTGGGGAGGGCTTCAGGAAGCTTCCACTCATGGCGGAAGGTGGAGGGAACAGGCATGTCACATGGAGAGAGAGGGAGCCAGAGAGAGAAGGCAGATGCCGACCTGACCCCACTGGGTCCCCCTGGCTTGTCCCCTCCTCTGCAGGCCTCTGAGCTTTCTCCTTCCCATCCTTGCGGCTGGATGCTCCACCTTTGGCAGCAACCCCTTGGCCTAGGCGGGATCTGGAGGGAGCAGCAGCTCAGACCCCCACAATTAAAGAGTGAGCAGCAGGCTGAGCCTCACCTGTGTGGTGAGGACCTTTCAGATGTGCAAATGCAGACAAGTAGTCACTCAGGGCTTCAAGCATACAGAACTGGGATTGTTAGCAGGCTGCATGAAAATGGCTCTGGGGTCTTCACTTTTCCCAAGGCAGAGGATCTGATGGGGCCATGCCTTAGTCCGGTCAGGCTGCTATATCAAGTACTGTAGACTGGACAGCTTAAACAACAGAAATTTATTTCTCATACTGCTGCGGGCTGGGAAGCCCAAGATCAAGTTGCTAGCAGATTGTGTCTGGTGAGGGCCCTCTTCTGGGTTGCATACAATCGTCTCTCAATGTAGCCTCATGTGGTAGAAACAGAGAGAACTAGCTTTCTTCCTTTTCTTTTCTTTTTTTAAAATAGAGACAAGGTCTCACTCTGTCACCCAGGCTGGAGTGCAGTGGCATGGGCTCAAGTGACCTCCTGCTTCAGCCTCCTGAGTAACTAGGACTACAGGCATGTGCTACCATACTCGGCTAATTTTTTAATTATTTTGTAGAGATGGGCCAACTTCACTATGTTGCCCAGGTTGGTCTTGAACTCCTGGCCTCAAGAGATCCTAAACCTTGGCCTTTCAAAGTGCTGGGATTACTGGCATGAGCCTTTTCTTATAAGGACGCTAATCCCATCATAGGGGCTCCACTCTTGTGACCTAATTACCTCCCCAAAGCACCACCTCCTAATACCATCCAATTGTGGGTTAGGGTTTCAACATATAAATTTGGGGTGAAAAAACATGTAGTCCATAGAAGACCAATTGGCTGTTGTGTCTGTCATTTGCCTGTTTGTCCTCAGAGACATTCCTTGCCCTTCCTCTGCTCTGAATCACAGGGACGATGGCCCTTGCAGCCTGCATTTCGTGGGCCCATGTATTAGCTAGCTTCCATCTGAGTTCAGTTGGTGGGAGGCACTGGGGGGAGTTCATAGGCTACAGGGAAGGGAGAGCCGGGGTGTTTGTCTCCCTCTCTCTGCCTTGGGTGGCCTCTCCAGAAGCAGCTGTGTCTCTTCTGTGGCTCCAGCTCCCCTAGGCAGCCCGCCACAGTTGCAGCTTCTGCCATGCAGTCCTTGCTGTGGGTCCAGAACCTTCCACATGGTTCTGGCTTCTGGGCTCTGGTAACACACCTCCTCCTGTGTTCCCTCTTGTCCCCTCCCAGTGTTGCTGATCTCTGGGGTACCTCACCGCCCCATTGGCTTCTCTGTTCTTCCATCTCCCATGTAACCATTCCCTGTGTTAATACCCTCCTCCCAGCACACACCCATAAATTGGGATACTCTGAATTGCCCTAACTGGCCTTGACTGACACAGCCACCACCCAAAATGGGGTGTGCCCTTTGGCTAGAGTTTTAGGACAACACCTCTGAGAGGCAGCCTGCTTCTTTTATGGCTCAGCCACCTATCCCTGGTCCAAGCTCGGGGCATGGTCAAGTTCAGGGATGCCACATTGTCCAACTTCAAGGGGCGCCATTCACATAGAATCCATGTGCGTGGTGGTCCCTGGAGGTTTTCAATGGGTAGCAGGGTTGGTTTCACCCAATATACTGGCAAGATGCATGGCAACTTTTAGTGGAAAGAATCACTTGGGGCCTCTGTTTTGGGGGGAATGAGGTGTGCCTTAAGCATCTGCTGTTGTTCTGCTTTCCCAGCAGTGTTTCCCCGCAGCTTCTGAGACAGTACCCCCTGCACTGTGGTGGGCTGCCCCTCCTCCCCTCCATGTGGCTCTGATGAAGCTCTCAATGACCATAGCTCCTTCTCCAACAGGGCTAAACTGATGACCCAGGCTTGACCAATCAACGTGTCCGATGTCCTGGCAGCAGTGATTCATCCAAGGACAGGCAGGTGCTCCAAGAGAGCCTCCAGCACCCTGTCCTGGGATTGATCAACTATGCAAAGGATCCTTCTCCTCACTGGGTTTGCTAGTACCTGTGATTTCTGGCCACCTTGTCTTTTTCCCTGTTCACCAAGGTCGAGAAGATTTGTCTTCAGTGGGGGACACTGAGGCCAGCAAGTAGTCTCAGAGTTGAGACAGAAGGAAGGAGAGAGAGAATCCTGGTGACATTGGGTCCCCAGCTCCCACCCTGCTTCCTGAAGCTCTTGCTTTAATTTTACAAATACCAGAGTGTTCCTTCCAGCTATGAGAGCCAATAAATTCCTTTTTTGCTTAAGTTGGTTTGCACAGGATTTCTGTCACTAACATGGCAGACATAGAGCTCTCTGGGTTCCTCGCCAGGAAAGGGAGACTTTGGGGCAGCCCCTCCACTCTTCTCACAGAGACACTAATGCCAAGAGAGCGGGAGCACGTCAGTCAGTATGTGCTTAGCTACAAATCACGAAAACCCAATTGAAGTGGCTTAAGAATTATCACATAACAGAAGTTCAGAGGTTCCAGGGTTGGCTAATCCAGTGGTAAAGATGTCATAAGGAGTAGATATATTTTTCTTTCGGCTCTGGAATCCTTGAGAGATTGTCTTGACCTCCTACAATGGCTCCCCTCATAGGCCCAAGATGGCTGGTTCTGTCCGAGTCACATGCAGACAACAGCCAGGTTAGGCAGAAATGGGCACGTTCCTGTTCCTGTCTTATGTCCTAGAAGCCTCTGCAGACTAACCCTGCAGGACAGCGTCACATGCCTGTTCCTAAACCAGTCACCACCAAGGGGAAGGAGACCACCAGGACTGGCTTAGAGCAGTCATGATTCACCCCCGGGGCTGGGGCCTGCTCTCCTCAAAGCTCACAGCTGCGTGGAGCAGAGTAAACTATTAATTAATCAGGGTCTGTTGAACAACAACAACAAAAAGAGGCGAATGGTTGCTGGGTAGGGTAGTTGAGACAGCTGGCTGTCCCCTAATACATATTTTCCATTTCTTCCATTATAATAGAGATTTTAGCTGGGCTTATGGCCACTCAGCATAAAGATTACATTTCCCAGCCTCCTGTGCAGCTGAATGTGACCGTGTGACTAAGTTCTGGGCCTTGGGAAGTTAGCAGAAGTTTTACACAGTGGCTTCCAGGAATCTTCTTAAGGAGACGTCTGGCACGAGCCGTGTGCTCCAGTCGCTGCCTAGAATGTGGCTGCCACCACCCCGGAGCGGGAGAACAAGGCCCACGGCAGAGCAGTGAGCTGGAAGGAGCCTGGGCTGCGAGACCTCACGGAGCAGAGCCCTGTTGCAGCTCTGCACCGCCACCTCCCACGACGCAGGTGACAGAGACCAGAGCAGACACGGGGGTAATGGAGGGGCTAGGCAGTCAAGGTAGTCTGTCGGAGGAAGGGACTGTCCAGGGTGTCACAGCAAGTCAGGGGAGAGCCTAAGCCAGAACCCAGAACCTCTGTCTCCCAGCGCAGGGCACGTTCTGCTTTCTACAGGGAAGCCACGTGACGAAGTAAAATACGCTCAGGCGTCAAAGCCAGAGGACCTGGGGTCCCAGCTCGGCACCTGACCTCACTGGAGATGTCATCTAGAGAAAGACAGTTAACTTCTCCAGGTCGATTTCCTCGTCTGAAAACTGGGAATAACAATCCCTACCACACAGGTGCTGAGCACTTGAGTGCACCTGGCGCGTTATGGGGACTTGATACGAGTTTCTAACAACAAATGAGTGGCAATGACATAGGCCATGGAGCCTGGCTCATAATAAATATGGTGGCCAGCTTTCTGGGTGGCCCTCGATGGTCTGGCTTCCTGTCTCCAGGTGTCCACACCCTGTTGTGCCTTGACACTGAATAGGGCCGACTGGTGTACCCAAGAGGCTGCTGCAGAAATGATGGTTGGGACTATGAGGCTAGGTCGTAGTGGACATTGTGGCTCCTGCCTTGCTCTCTTGGGTCACTCGTTCTGGGGGAAGTCAGTTTCAACATGGTGAGGCCACTACAACAACCCCTGGCGAGGTGCATGTGTCGAGGACTGAGACCTGCAGCTACTAGCCAGCACAGACTTGCCGGCTATGTGAGTGAGCCGCCTTGGAAGAAGACACTACAGTCCCGTCATGGTGGCAGATGACCACAGTGCTGGCTGACATCTTCAGGGCATTCTCGTGAGAGACCTTGAACCAGACCCAGCCAGCCCAGCTGTGTCCAAATTCCTGACCCACAGAAACTGTGTGAAGGAATAAATGCTCATTGTTGTTTTAAGCTGTTAGGTTTGGCTTTATTTGTTATACAGCAATAGAGAAGGAATACAGTCTTCATTCCTAAATATGAGATCCCTCTTCTTCTTCCAGGCAAGACCCTTCTCTTCTGCAATATCCCTGCCACCATGTGCATCTCACTTCCCAGTGGCACTGCCCGTGAGACCTCAGGGTGCATGTAGCGTATCTGCTCGCCTTGTGTCACGAGGCTCTGTGTGATCCCAGGGAAGAATTCAGAGACGAGGCTAGTCTTCGGAGACATCAAAATCCCACGCCCTCTTCAGATCACAGGTTGCCACACAGGTGTGAGGTACAAGAAGACAAGATAAGCCAGGCACTGGGAGAGCTGGGTTCTCACCCAGCCAGGGCACTCACCGGACCTGTGATCTTGGCTAAGTCGCTGTCCACTCTGGGCCTCAGTTTCTTCTTATGTAAAACAAGGGGCCAGGACTGGACAACATTTTTGCTTCCTTCCCACTCTCATGCAGGAGTCAGGGGGTATCAGGGATAAATATAAATATAAATATATATATATATATATAAACTGTTTCTTGAAGTGCACTTACATGTAAAATGACATACATCATAACTTTACAGCTCGATAAATTATCACACACATAATACATTCATCCAACCAGCACCCAGATTAAGAAACGGGAGTTTTCCAACTTCCCGGAAGTCCTGCACGCCCCCTCCCAAACGCACCCCAGCCCTGGCAGCACCCAGTGGCAGTAATACTGACTTTTATAATAACAGGTGGACTGGTTTTGCGAGTCCTTGCACCTGATGTGGAAAGAACAGTACAGGGTGCTCACTCTTGTGTCTGGCTTCTGTCACTCAGCGCCACATTGTGAGATTCATCCACATTGGTGCAGGTAGTCCTAGGTCATTCATCCTTGCTTCTGTGTAGATTCCATCATGGGAGAGCACTATACTTGTTTATCTATTCTATCACTACGGGACAGTTGGGTTTTCCATTTGGGGGCTCTTATGAACAGTTTTGCTGTGAACGTTCTCATAGTGCCTTTTGGTTCATGCATGAACAACCTTTTTTGCATACACCTAGCAGGGAATTGCTGGGTCATAGGTATGCATATATCTACTTTATTAGATTTTGCTGAAGTAGATGCAGCAAGTTACGCTCCCAGTAGTGGTGTGGGAGGGCTCCAGGTGCTCGACACCCTCATGAGGTAGGAAGTTACCTAAAGCAAAAGGGTGACAGCTGGCCCCCCCGGCATCTCCACCTTTCCAGTGGGTAGCAGCAGGGAAAGCAGGGCACTGACTCCCAGGGGTGAAGTCAGTGGAAGAGCTGCAGGTGGAGTCAGGGAGGGTGACCGTGGAAGAGTCTGGAAGCATCCATCCCTTGCTTGTCTCCTGAGCTAGGCAGGTAGAGGAGGCTGAGGTGACCGCCCCATGCTAAGGTGACTCTAACAGGGCTGGGGCTGAAACTCACCTTGTCTTGTGGAATTTGTCCCCACGTTTTCCTCACTAAAGTAGCAATTGCTCACCCTCTGTGGCTGGCCGGTGGTGGCAGAGTCCAAAAGGGTGCCCTGGAGGGAAGATGGGGAAAGACTCTGTGGCGGACATGTGGCTGGCTCCCCGCCCAGCATTGCGTCCGGTTGTTACCCCTTGGCAGGTGACAGGGCAGACCGTCCATGCCGCCTATTCCCTCGGTCCTTCCCAGTGGGGGTCACTCTGGCCCCCTCCTGCTTCCGAAGGCCTTCTGCAGCAGTCCATGTAGGCTAGACGTGCCAGAGACCCCACTCCCTGGGGACAGTCCTGGCTCGTGACTGTGGGTTTGGGGTAGAGATACCTTGGCCCCCTGGGAGGCCCACGTCCTGTGGGATCGGGCTCCAGTGGCCCTCAGTGGTAACCAGTTTGATAACACATCCTTGAATGCCTCTCTTTCCTGTCAGTCTCACTCCCCGTACCCCCACTGATGTTTCCTGAACCCCCTCCTACTTGCACTTGAGTTCTTGTCTGGAACCTGCTCTCGGAGGAGCGCAACCTAAGGCAGAATATGACCCCGACTGGGCAAAGGTGTGAGTAGGAGCCTGCTAGGGGCTTCTGGAAATGGTTCTCTCCCCTGTCTGGTAAAAGGTGAAGGAGGAGAAGTCCCCCTTTCCCACCTGCCCTTTTTGTCCTCCGTGGGATGCTGTGTGCAGGGACACAATGCTGGGGCTACAGTAGCCGTCCTGGAGCCAGGAGGGGAGTCGTGGACCACTCTGGGCATGCCAGGGCGGGAGAGAAGCCAGGATCTTTGACAGCATCTTTGAGTTTTCTATTCAGCTTGGGGTTCACCTACTTCTGCACTTCTAGTTAAGGAGACAATAAATGTTCTTATATGTCCTTATGGACTAAACCACATTTATCTGGGTTTTCTGTTGCTTGCTGCCTAACACATTGATGCGGGCCTTGCCCTGGAGGTATTACTTTTGAAATCGGGTCCTTCCACTGCTACCTTGAACTCCCAGCTGGTGGCACAGAGAAGGGCAAGGAGGTGGGGTAGGAGGCAGAGGGGGCCACAAGCTTGAAATCCACAGGTGGCTGAGGACCTGGGGTCCTTGGGTACCTGGTACCTGGGGGCAGCAGGTACCTGAGGTCCCAAGGACAGGGGACTGGGAGGGCAGAAAGGCAAATCGCTGTCAGTCTGGGCCAGGGCGAGCGCTGTTATTGTTATTATTATGAAGCATCTCAGGGCTCACACTCCTCCTGGCCTGGCTGGGCCCCCTAATGGTCCCATAAATCCCGGCCATAAAGAGTAATGGGGGGAGACAAATGAGATAATTAGGAATAAATCTCACCAAGGTCTCTATTCATCAGCGTCCCTGGAACTGGCCAATCTTCCGAGCCATTAGCCAGGTCCCTAATTAATGCTGAGCTGCCCAGCTCTGCGGCGGCTCCATGCCCGGGAGGGACTCGGGCCGAGGGGCACCACTGCCCCCGCAGCCCACGCGGGCGACCTTGGGAGGGATGCGTGACTGCAGCTGCCTGCTTCGTCTCTCTGTCTCCCGGCACCTTACTCTGTCCGCATCGTCCCGCCTTCCTCGCTGTCTCTGTCTCCTTTCTTCATCTCACTCTGTCTCCTCGTCACCTCAATCCCGTGTTCCTCTCTTGTCAGATGCCACTGTCCTCAAAACTGAGCCACGGAAGGTCTGAATCAGAGGAACTGTGGGAGCCACCTGTAAGAGCCCTCCACCATCTGTGCTCCCTGCCACCCAATCAGTACCTGAGCAGTGACCCATCTACGTCCCCCTCCCCCAGAACAGTCCTTGGAAAAGGGAGGGCCCTCCCCGCGCTGTGGCAGTCCATTCCACCCGGGAGCTTGTTTCTATCAGAGCGCTCCCTCTTTCCCTGTAACGTCTGCCACTTGGTCTTCCCTCTGCCCGCTGGGGCCTGAGGCAGCCTCCCTCTCCTCCCCCGGCTCCAGATAGTCAAAGGCGGCTCTTGCCTTCCCTCCCCAGGCAAATGCCGAGCTGCATCTGACAACATGAGGTTTCCAGCCTGGTCTCCCTACCCGGGCACCTGTTCTATACCCACGCACGGTGGTCTGACTCACAGTGACTTCTCTCGTTTTGATCTGCTAGCCTTCCCCACCCCCTTTTTGCTATAGCACCCCTGCCTCTTTGGGGAGCTTCCTCCCCCAACTCTACATGGTTCTGCAGGGGCAGCCGAGTGACCCACCCTCCCTGGCCACAGAGGCGGCTGTGGCCCAGCCAATCACAGCCCTCCATCCCCTGGCGCAGTGATTGGCCCAGGGAGGAGGCTGTAGCCTCAGACGGCCAGGCCAGCCCAAGTCCTTCCCTGGCCTCAACTGTGTGGCCCTTGAAGTAGTAAAACTGAGACAGGTGGACACTGTGTGACACATCTGCCCACCCCCATCTGTCTGCGGTAGGAGGGAATGAGGCTGGTGCCCACAAAGAAGCAGGCCTAGAGACGGCGGGAATCGTGGGTAGAGAGGCAGCTACAGGGCTGGGGAAAGGTAGCGACACCAGCCAGGTGAAGGGCAAGGAAAGGCTGGGAGGGGCTTTTCTCTGGAGGATGTGGATGCTGAGGGGACGGCTGGGCTGACAGGAGGGCTGTGGCTGCCGGTGCCACCCCACACCGTGTGTCCTCACCATCCTGGGGAAGTTAGAACGCAGACGGGAGCATCAGCACCGAGATGACAAGGGGCCAGGTCTGGGATCTCCATTCCCCCTGCTGCCCCCACTTGTGGCCTGAGGCTCCTGTCCCTGCGTCTCCCAGGGCCAGTCCCGAGGGCGACCGAGCTACTACTTTCCAAGCCGTTGTGGAGTCCCGTTGCCCACTGCTCAGTGACAGGGAGTGTGCAGCAGCTGTCCTGAGAGGCTTGGGGACCAGCCCGCAGGCCCCCACTCCTGGGTCTTCTCCCCTGGGCGTGACTGGCTTCGAGGCGGGGTGGACCTGCTCAGTGTGGCATCGGGGCTGCTTAAAGTTGTCCCGTCCTAGCAGCTCTGGAGCCATGGAGGGGGTGGGGCTTGAAGCTCAGTTTGCCCAGTCCTGGGTACAAGAACAGGAAATGCCGGTTAAATGTTCCAAATACAGGGAGATGCTGATGGCAACTATAGAGGCATAGGGTGGGCTGATCACCCTGCCCCTCCCAGTCCAGCCCCTGGCTCAACCACTCGGTCTGTCATGGGGCAACATCTCCGGGGTTTGGTGCACACGGTCACTGAGTGGTCATGGGCGGACCTGGCCAAGGATAGCCTAACTTGGCCTCACCACTTTGTCTCCAAGTGTGGCAGTGCTGGCCTGTTTAGACAACCCAGGGGAGGAGGGCAGCGCCTCAAGAAGTCTCCTGGGTGGGTCAGTCTGCTGCTCCAAAGATGAAAGAAAACCAGAGAGGCAGGTAATTCCCCGGACACTGTGGCAAGCATTGGATTCCAGAGTGTCCCTGCTGCTCCACTGGACACACAAGCAAACTAAGGGCCAGAGAGCAAAGGGCCTCTTCTCTGGGGCCCACAGCACAGCCAGGCCTGCACCGTCACCTGGCTCAGACCAGCCAGTTGGAAAACAGAGCTTGGAGCCAATGGTGAACCACCATGGGGAGAGGAGAAGGGTCCAGAACTAGGGCTTGCCCTGGCAGGGTTATCTGGGCAGGGGCGAGTGGGTGGGTGGCCTCTAGACGAATGCCATCTGCTTCCTCGAGAGGATGAGAGCCACCTGGGGAAAGGGACAGGGACGAGGAAGACAGGGCAGGCATGGGATGAAGGGGAATGGACATGGGTCCCTGCAGCCCAGGCCCAGGCTGGCCAGGGGCGGTGGTGGCTGCAGGCTCTGAAATGTGAAATACGTGTGTGTGTACGTCTGTGTGCGTATGTGGTGTGGGTGGTGTGGGGTGGTGTCCATGTGACCGTGTGGAATGTAAGTGAGCATGTGACTGTATGAAGAGTGTGTGTGTGTGTGTGTGTGTGTGCTTGGAGTGTGTGTGTGTGTGTGTGTGTGTGTGTTGGGGACTGGTTAAATTATTCCCCTGTCCCACCCCCACCCAGCACAGCCTCTCGGGTTTCAGCCACTGTCCTAAAGAAAACAGCCCCGGAGCCTGCAGCAGGAAATCGCTGTTTGGATTGCAGAGGCACCTTTTCCTGCCACAGCCCTGCTGAGCAGGGAGGGCCAGGAGGGGGTCTTCCTGCCCACCTGGACCAGATATCAGTAGGTCAGGAGCCCCCCATCCCCTGATCCTCTTGGCCTCCCTAACGTCCCTCAGACCCCAGCCTCAGGGGCTGAATGGGACAGGCCCCCACTGTTGTCTCTTCCAGTGGGAGCTGTGGGTGCCCCAGGCCACGTGCGTGGAGGCTGGTACCCCCTCACAGGATGCCTGGGCAACGCTGTTAGTGTTAGCCCAGCAACCCCACGTTCAGGAACATTCTACCGATACAGCTCATTCATGCAAAAGGCTACGTTCACGCTGCCTGGTTTCTAACAGAGAGCTTGGGAAAGGGCTAAGAGCAGAGCTGGGTCACTGGAATGTGGCTCAGCCACCCAGTGACAGTCCAGGCGGCTCTTCATGTGCTGCTGAGGAAGCTCCCGGAGACATGCGGCCAAGTGACAGAAATAGGGTGCGGGACAGTGTGTACAGTATCCTCACATTATGGTAACAAAACAGAACATATGGGTGTAAATGCTTGAGTGTGCACAGGTTAGACTTGAACCTTTGTACCTGGGGCATGCAATAACTAAATAAAAAATTCTAAACAAACCAACACAAATACCAGGGGGCCTAGGGGCTTCTCTCCTGGCTTGACTGTGTGACCCTGGGCAGGTCCCTTCCTCCCCGTGTCGAGTTTCTTGTGTGCTCCCAGAGCTCAGAAAACCCCGAAGTTGGCCAAATGAGGCCTGTGTACCTGCAGGTGGTGAAGGGAGGGTGGCAGTCCCTCTCACTGCCTGTGGTAACCTCCTCCTGCTGCTGCAGCTAAAACCCACTCCTAAGGCCCCTCCCATGACATTCCTTAAGAGAGTTCGGATTTCATTTGGCCCTTCTCCCCAGTCCCCCTTCTTCCAGAATTCCTTGTTCTGGAAGCTGCACCCACTAATATCCCTTGTGGTCCTGCTTTTCAAAGCCTCCTTCAGCCAAGTCTTCTAGGACAATCCAAGTCTCCCTGATCATGGGGCGGCCTCTCACGGCCCCTGGACCTGTTCTGGCTTCCTCCAGGTCCAGATGCGTGCAGGGGGTGCTCGCCCAGCCCGGCCCCCCACATCAGGGTCTGCACTCCCCCAGTGCAGCTCTGTCGTCCTCAGACCTGCCCCTCCCTCTGCACACCCAGGGGGCTGGACAGACGCTCTAGGGCCCCTACAGTCCTGGCACCATTTCCTTCCTTTTCAGGACCCCTGGCAGTTTGGGGCACGACTGAGGCTGGGTGTGTGAGCCCCACTCGGGTCACAGCTCGCCTCCTAGTGAAGCCAGGTGCAAGCTTTGGCTGTGCCAGGCCTGGGGTGACCCCCTCACTGGGCACCCCTCTGCCACTGACATGGACATCGCCCCAGGCCCTGGAGTGACTTCACGGGCAGGAGCTCGAGAAACTGGAGTCAACAGATTAATTAATCAAAACTTGAACACATCTGTTGTTAATTAATTCTATACCAACGGTTAACTCTTCCCTCTCTGGGTTTCCCTCTCCCTTTGGCGGGAAGAGGGAAATCATGGTGGGAGTCAGTGCCCCTCTTCCTTCCTTCCTTCCTTAGGGGGGAACATGAGCCAGGGAGGGGATGGGAAGGGCAGGGCAGCTCTCTGGGGTGAGATGAGCCGAAGAGGAAGGGACCCCGGGGCAGGGACGCCTTGTCCTCTTGGGTGCTTTGCAGGGGGTCGTAGGGACTGTTTGCTTTGGAGAGTTGTGGTCTGTGGAAGTGAGTCACGAGTCCTGAGGATATCTGAGATGGACAAATATCTTTATTTACAGCAACAAATAGAACAGACCCTCCTTCCATTCCCTCCCTCTTCCCTTCCAGTCTTTTCCATATGCCCCCTCTCCCGCCCCACCCCAGGCCTGTGCCCAGCCCTGCCCTCTCAGGTCACTGCACGGCTTAGGCCCCCACGAGAGCCCAGGAAAGGAGACAGGGAGGGCTGGCCGGGGGCGGGGTGGGGTGTCTCTTTTCACATTTTGCTGTCCTCGAAGCCTGGGGTCCCAGGGGACAGGCAGGCGGGCACCAGGGCAGGGAGAGGTAGAGAGCCCACAGCACTGCTGGCCCTGCCGTCCCCACCCTCCTGCCCCTCCCCTAACTTTCACAGTGTTCCCCAGCCCTGGCGCTGGTCCCCAGGTCCTCGGTGAAGAGGACAGGCTTCCCTGCCATGGGCCCCCCTCCCATGGCTGAGACGGCCCCTCCATGTGCTCCTTTCTCCCCAGGGCTGGGGTTCTGAGGGCACCAGGTGGGTGGGAGAGGACCAGGGGGAAAGGCGTGTCAAGCCTTGCATGACAGCCTTGCGTGACAGCCTTGTGTGACAGCCCCGGGCTGGCCCCGCTGGGGCGTCAGGAGGAGAAGCAGAGCCCGCAGCACTCCATGCAGATCTCTAGGCAGTCAGCGGACTCGCAGCAGGCGTCCAGGATGCCGCAGTCCAGGTCGCAGGGCAGGTCGCAGTCAGCGCACTCGCCGGAGCCACAGCAGCAGCAGCAGAGGCACGAGTCCTCGGAGCTGCAGGAGCCGCACGTGGCGCAGTCCAGCACAATGTTGCACAGCGTCAGGAACTCGCAGAACAGGCAGGACAGGATGCAGTGGACGCAGCAGTCTGCAGGGGAGAGCGTGTGCGTGTGCGTGTGTGTATGGCCCCACAACAGCAGTAACGGCAGGGTGACTGCGTGCTCACCGTGTGCCGCCTGTGCTCCGTGCTCAGCAGGCAGTAAGCTCATGCACCGTCCCCACAGCCCCATTTTACAGGGGGTGACCCGGAGGAACAAAGAGTCAAGCACACCAGAGAGGGGCTCTAGCGCAGCCAGTTGGGATCATGAGTCCCTGCTCTTAACCACCCGTAGTTTATTTATTGAACAAACACACAGAGTGGTGGCATGTTCCAGGCACTGTTCTAAGTGCTGTGCATGGATTAAATTCATTTAAACTTCCAACTCTATGAGGCAGGGGCTATTATTAGCCCCACTCTACAGATGAAGAGACTGAGGCACAGAGAAGTTCAGTCTACACCCAGAATCCTACCACTCTGCTCGTCTCTCACTCAGGCGGCTGCAGCAGCTGCCCCACTGGTCTCCCACTCCCTGCCCTGCCCACCGCTCCCATCAGACACTCCTGCACAGCGGCCGGGCGGGGGGGGGGGGGGAGCCTTAAGAAACATCTGTCGGATCCTTCCCCTCCCCAGTTTAGAACCCTCCAATGGCTCCCACCTCACTCAGAGTAAAATTGAAGCCCTTACAGTGGCCCTGTGACTGGTGTGATCTGGTCCCTGCCCCCTTGGGTCTCCTTCTCCCACTACTCCCCCTCATCACTCCCTCAACCACCATGGCCTCCTCCCTCTGCTCGGGACAATGTTGCCCCAGAAGATACTCACGGCTCCCTCCCTGCCCTCCTCCTGTGCCCAGAGGCCCTCTCACTGAAGCCTTCCACCCCCGACCCCGACCCCGACACTGACACTGCTAGGCTGTGACCTGCTTCCCTCACCCCCGCCTCCCCAGCCCCAGCCCTGCCTGGCCACCTTTGTCTTCTCCTGAGGACTCAAGGACTCTTCACCTGCCACTGTGCTACACAACTTCCTCACGTCTATTGTCATCTCCTCCTACTGAAATGTCAGCTCCATCAGGGCAGGCATCTTTGTTTTGTTCACTGATATATTACAAGTCCCTAGAATGACGCGTGGCACATGGAAGTGCTCAGTGAATAAATGTTAATGAATGAACGCATGACCCTGCCTGGCCCTTGGGCACCCAGCTGGTAGGAGCTGGGAATGGAATCCAGGCAGGCTGGCTCCAGAGCCCATGCTCTGAATCCCCTCTAAGGGCCAGGCCATGGGACAGAGCGTCCAGTTCCCCTGACCAGGTGGGCCCCTGGGAGTGTCACTCGGCTGTGGAGGGCCTGACCCTGTCCTCCCGCATTCCTGTGTGGAGGGGTCAGGGGCTTGCACAGGGTCTTGCAATCTGTCTCCAAACTAGATAGGGCAGCTCTCTAAAAATGCAAATCTGATGAGGTCACTGCCTTGTTTAAAACCCTTCAGTGGCTTCCCATCACCCTCCAGATAGTCTAGGCCCGCCCACCGGCTGGTTGAGGAAGCCTGTTCCTCACCGTGCACGCCATCATCCAGCTGCACCAGCTGTTTCTACCTCTGCTCCTGCTCCCCCGGCTGCATCCTCCTCCCCTAAGGCTTGCTCAGACACCCCCTCCGCAGCCTCCCAGACTTCTCTCCTGGGCCCTGTTCCCTCAGCTTTCTGGGTGGTGTGGGTGTCCCGTGTTCACATAATCCTCAGTGCGTGCCTCTGTCACTGCACTTATCATATGGTATGGCGCTGACCTGTGTGTGTCTCTCTCGTGAGAGCTTTCAGAGGGCATGAGCCAGGCACCCAGCACACAGCTTCCCTGTGCCTATGACATTTTAAATGAACAGATGCCTCCTTCATAGGCAAGACTGTTGGGCAGAATCTGCTCTATGGGGTGGGAAGGTTCCTGAATACTTTATGTGCAAATGTGTAAATTCAATCCTGTTTGCAGATGACCAGGCCAGGGTCCCCCACTATGGACAGGAATCAACCAGAAATTCTGGGGTGAAGGTCAGGCAGCCACTGAGCTGCAGGCAGCCATCACCGTGTTGAACTCGTGCCTGGTGGGGAGGGGAGCTGGCTGCCCAGGCCCTGCCGAAGATCTTTGTGTCACTCCTTAAGGAAAATTTCTGTTTCCAGAAATGGAATGGCTTAAGCTGGGTCAGCCCAGTGGCTCCATTCCCTGTTATAGCAACTCTGGGACAGCAGGGATGAGGGTTGGCCTTGAGAACACAGGCATGCCTCACTTTACCCAGCAGGTGCACTTTGCAAGGTTTGCAGATCTGACAGTACATCAGGCTCCCTGGAGGGCTTGCTAAGCCCCACCCCAGAAGGAGGCTGGAATTCTGCACTTCTGACCAGCAATCTGGTGAGATGCAGGTGCTGGGCGTGGATCATGTGTTGAGGACCCTGGCTTTGGAGGCTCTCCCAGGGAGAGGTGGGATGGGGGCTTACCTTCCTGCGCCTGGAGGGGGATCTGGGAGGCGGAGGATTTGCTGCTGCTCTTACTCTTCTTGCTGCCCTGGCTGGCGAGAGACGGGTGCGTCTGCAATTTCCGGTGCACCTTGGAGCCACCCAGTGCACCATTCCCCGCCTGCCTGGTGCTGCCCAGCTCCGAGGGGTGGCCAGAACCATTTGGCAGTAGTGGGGTGCAGCCCAAGGGGTTCCCCTGAGGCTGGCCTGGAGAGATGAAGAGAAAAGGCGATGGGGAAAGGTGGGGGCTGGCCAGCCCACAGAGCCCTGCTCTATTCCTGCCGACTTCATTCGTGGATACACCACAGGGCACCCAGTCGCACCTGTATTCTGCAGAGGGGGAAACTGAGGTCCAGATAGCAGAAACAACTAGCCTAGAGCCATACCATGAAATTGAGTTAGTCTAGTGCTCATTCCAGAAAAGACAGAAATGCAAGGCAAGGGGAAGGGCTCAGAGCCCTGGACCCCTCCTTACCCCACATGAAATCTACTCTCCTGCTCTTGGCATCCTGGGATTTTGACAACAGTGGTGGTAGTGGTAGTGGTGGGGGGGACAGGGACAGTTTGCCTAGGGTTGGGGAGGACAGCAATGAAGCAGTTAACCTTCACCTCGGCCTCTGCCAAGCCCCCAGCTGTTTTTGCCCTTGGTGTGCTGGGTGATTTATTGGAAACATCTGTTTGGAGATGGACGCCTGGCCTGGAACCCAGGGGCTCCTCACGGCAGCCCCTCTGTCTCCTGCTCCTTCCTCCTGAGCGTCCACTCGAGCCTCAGCCTGCACACCTCCCAGCCGTCCTGCCTCTGTGAACAGCTGGCAGAGTCTGGGGAGGGGCTCTGGGGTCTGGGTGAAAAGGGAGAGAAGGCAAGAGGGAGCCAGCGGGGAGACCCCTGAAGCCAGGACCCCTGGGTCCTCATCCCAGGCTGAGGGACCAAATTCAGCTTTATCAGTGGGGGGCAGGGAAGCTGACCTGGAGACCCCCTAAGCCCAGTTCCTTCGCACACGTCACTTAGGGATGCTCAGTCCAGATGAGAACTGGATGGCTCGGTTCTGTTCTCAAGAGGGGAGGGCAGGTGTGTGTCGGGGCGGATGCTGAGAAGGGGTCACTGAGAGCTCCGGGACCTCTCATCTGCTCAGGCCCCTGACTCCTGTGGGCTCCCCAGCCCTGAGGACCCTCTGTAAGTGCCGGGCATTGCAGTCCCTCAGGAGTGGGTCTGGGTCCCCAACTCCTTCAGGCCTGGCCTGCATATTTGGGCTGTGTAGGAGGGAGATGTCTGGGGGGCTCTGGGGGGCTAGGAGAGGGGAGTGTGGCCTCAGTGCTTCCTTTGACTGAGGGGGCTGGGGCTCCTAGCAGTGGTAGTAGTCACAAGACGCAACAGCGATTGAGCACTTACTGCATGCCAGCCACTGCTCTAAGCGCTTGCTAATTACTGTCTCAGCAAGTCCTCTCCATATCTCTATTGCTTTTACTGATGAGGAAACTGAGTCCCAGAGAGGTACAGTAAGTTGCCCAAGGTTGCACAGCTAGTAAGCGTCAGAGATGAGACCAGCCTGGAGACTAGGGGCGGGGGCTCAGAGGGCAGAGGGGCAGGCACAGGGCAGGCCTGGGAGACAGGGACTGGGAGATAAGCTGCACTGTCACAACGGTCACCACTCCTGTAACAGCAGCTTGTGTTCTGAGCAGTTCGTGGGGGCCGGGCACAGTGCTAAGAGCTTTATGTGCAGTAACTTCTTTAAGCATCACAATAGATCCATTACTGGCTCTCTTTCACAGGTGAGAAAACTGAGGCCTAGAGCGGGTAAAACTTGCTCAAGGTCCCATAGCTAGGAAGTGGAGGAGCGGCACGGAGATGGGAGAAAGGAGCCCAGGACAAAGTGGGGAGTCCGGGGAGGGTGGGGGACAGGGCCCTGGAGAGTCTCCATGCTGGGAGCCTTTGGCAAGAGGCGTGGCTGGTGCCTGCATCCGGGTAAACAGGGGTAAGGCCGCGGGAAGTGGCCAGGCCTGAATCATCTTGCCCCCACCTCCTGGCCCCACAGACGGTGACTGGGCCAAGTCCATGGCCAGCTTCGGTGACCCTTGCCCTGCTGCCTAAACATGGGCACAGTGACCAGAGGGCGGGAGTGTGTGGTGAGCAGAGGGCCCAGGGAGGTGTGGGCAGACACAGAGCTTGCCTGTGGCTGTGGCCATGGGGTGGCCCTGGGGGCAGGCTGGGGGCTGAGTCACAGAGCAAACACTCAGAGCCCATAGACACAGGAGTGTCTGTCCCACTCCCATCCAGGCCCCCTTCTCCATGGCCACAGCACTGACCTCTTTCTCTCAATTCTGCTGGTGGGTGAGTTTGGAGGAGGCCGAGCACAGTGCGCTAGCAGACTTAGTAACCCTGACTTCCAGGGAGTCCAGCTTAGCCCCAGATGCCCCGGCTGAAGGCGGCTCCTGCTCAGCCATGCCAGCTGGGCAGGCAGGCACAGGAGAGAGCACTGGGCCAGGAGACCCGAGTTGCCCTGCTTGTGACCAGGGTGAGCCGTTCTCTGGGCCTCAGTTTCCTCATCTGTAAAACGGGCTGGGCAGTAGCTATCCTGCTGCCTTACTGCAGGCCGATTTGGAGAGCACCTGAGCTTGTTCAGGTGGAGAAAGTCGGAAAGTAAAACTGTGTCTATAGATTTGGCGGATCTTCTTCAGTTACTATAAAGCAATCTCAGTGCCGCTTCCCCTGCTCTTGAGGGGAGGGTGGAGAATTTGCTCCCAGGACCTCCTTGGAGACCTCGGGCCAGGCCTGGGGATGGAGCTGAGTTTTGCTCCTTTCTCCCCAGACCAGTGGGGAGCTTCTCTCCTTCCTCTTACCCTTGATCCCCGGAGGACGGGGCTGCACGGGGCTCCAGCTCCCTGTCCCTGTCCCGCCCGGCCCTCAGCTCTCCTCCCAAGGCCAGGCTGCCTCCTTCCACACAGCCTCATGCACGCTGCCCTGAGCCACCTGCCTGGAGCCTGCCTACACTCCCCTGAGTCCTGTTTCGTAGTGGAGGTCTTGCCCCTCGACAGAAAGCAGTGACAGTGCCCTACACCTTCCTCTGCCCATGCTGCCACTGTCAAGGGCCTGGCCAAGTTGGTGCACCTGTGGACACCCACTGCATTTCTGCCAACCTCTTGGGGTTGGATTCCCTAGTGCAACCCCTACATGTTTCCACCCCCAGCCCCCAGCTCCCTAGGACTCACATGTCACAGCTTCTGTGGGGACATCGAGGTCAGTGCTGTCCAGGGCCTGGGGGTCCCCAGAGCCATTGCCTTGGGGCATGGGGGGTGCCGCCTCCTCCAGGGAGCCCTCTTCTGGTGCTGCCTCTGCAGGGTGAGTGGGTCCTGTTACTACCTCCAGCCCAGGCAGGAGGGATAGGGTCTGGGCTAGGGAAAAAGCAGATGACTGAGGTATGTTTTCCCGGGGCCTCCTGTTTCCCAGCCCAGCATGCCGAGTGCGCCCTCAGTCTTGGTCTCTGTGCACGAGTTACCCAGCCCTTACCTTAGCTGACAACAGTCCCAGACTCCAAAATAGAAAGCTCCCAAACCACAATCTGTGAGCGAGCAAGGGGTGGGGCATGTGCGTGTGTGTGTGCACGTGTGCATGTGCGTGTGCGTGTGCGTGTGTGTGTGTGTGTTGGGGCAGGGTCTGAGACGGCAGTATAAAGGCAATGGGAGAGGAGGCAGGAACAGTGCAGGAGAGAACAGAGAGATGGCCAGTGAAGGAGAGATGGGGACAGGCAGTGAGCGTGACAAGGAGAGAAAGAACCAGAGGGGCAGAAAAGGTGGAAGCGGAGGGAGAGAGAGTATTGGACCGTGGGAGACTGGCACGGAAGGAGAGAGCCGCAGAAACCCAGTGACAGACAGCCGGGACAGGAGTGAGGCCAGCAACAGCACGAAAGTCAGCAGTGGAGAGAAAGAGATGGGGTGGAATAGGGAGAAGGGGGTGCCCTGCGGAGCATGCAGGAGGACAGACAGGGAGGAACTGGTTCAGAGAAGGGAGGATGGCAGAGAAGGAGCCTGAGGAACCTGGGGGTGAGGAGCAGGGAGGGGCTACAGGCAGGAAGAGGCAAGGAGACAGCCAGGAGCGCTGGGGAAGAGCGAACCGCAGCCACATGTAATTACAGTGGCTCTGTGCAGGGGCGGCGGAAGGCAGAAATGGAGCCACCTTGAAACCCACAGTCCCTGAGGCGGCAGGGCCAGGGCCCCTGGGCGCAGGGGAAGAAGGGGGTGGGGGCATAAAGGGGTCTGAGCTCCCAAAGCCCCAGCCACGGGGTGTGGGAAGGCCTGAGGGTAAAGCCAGGGGTCACAGGTGGGGCCCAGGCTGCAGCCCTGGGCAATGGCAGGGCGTAGGGTGCAGCCTGAACCTCTCATCAGACCCCCAGCTGTGCAGCTGAAAGGACAGGGGTCTCAAGAGGGTGGCTCCCCACCTGCCCCCTCCCATGTATCATGTTGGGAGAAAGAGAAGGAGCAGGGGAGACGCAGAAGCAAGAGACTTGGAGAGACGCAGAGGTCAAAAGGGCATGGAGAGGGGCGGAGGACCCAGAGGGGACAGAGGAAGATGAAGAAACTGCAGCAGTGAAGCCCAGAGAGCACACGATGAACACCCATGTGCACACCCCACAAGGAGACTGAGAGACACACAGACAGGGAGCCCAAAACGGAATCCATCGCAGAGAGCAGAGAGGGCTTGCACATGGCGTCCCTCTCTGAACTGTCTCCAGATGACAGAGAGAGGTGAGAGCAGAGGAGGGAGGTAATTAGAGGGATCAGTTAAAGTTCGGGCGGCAAGTCTGGGGGCAGGAGCTGGACACACACTGAGAGGAAGATCCGGTGGCCTGGCTTCCTCCACGGCCCAGAGCATCCCTCTGTGGCCTCTGACACTGAGACCCCTGAGGAACCCTTGTTCTTCAGAGACCCTGGCCCCCCTGGCCAGGAGAATGGAGGCCCCAGAGGCCCCATTCACAGCACAGAGGCTGACAGGCCCAAGTGGGCATGCTCACGCCTGCCCAGGGCCAACCACAGGCCCTGCCTGCAGACAGGAGCTGGGGCAGGAGAGGGAGGGGCTGGGGCTCCGGGGAAGCCTGGAGGGCAGCGGGGCTGCTTGCTGGGAGCCCTTAGGCGCCCACGGCTCCAGGGAGGGAGGGGGTGGCTTCCCTCCAGCCCCATCTGCTCTTTGGGCCTGTCCAGAGCCTCCTTCACGAAGTCAAAAGGCTTTTGAATGGTGGCAGGACTGGGATGGGGGAGCAGGCAAGTGGGGATGACACCAAGTAGCCTGCTAGATGGTGCCTCTCCTGGCCCTGAGCCCAGCCCACGCCAGCTCAGACGTGGCTCCTCGTGGCTGAGGCTAAGCTGGCATGAAGACGGAGGCTCGGGGCTTGGGTCCTAATTTCCAGGAAGGGAGGGCCCTGCCCTGCTCCAGACCCTGGCCCCCAGGGGCATCTTGCCGTGGCCCCAGGCCCTGACTCTCCCACATGGTGTAATGAAAAAGGCCCAAGAGAGGAGCCGGAATATCCAAGCCCTGGTTTGTACCAGTTACCTGCTTGGGCAGGTTACCAGAATTCGGGTCACCTTGTGTGAAGGGGGGATCCTAATGCTCACCTCTCAGGGCTTCAGGGAGTAAATAAAATGCTCAGCAGCGCCCTGGCAGGCAGGGCTTCTTCATGCGCACTCCCCCTACCCACCCACCTGCTCCTCCCGCTCTCCCTCCCTCCCTCCCTTCCTTCCGTTTCTGTACTGTTTGATTTCACATTGATTAAGCACCTAGGAGGCATTGGGTGTACCAGAAAGAGAAAGACCAGGTCACTGCCTGAGGAGTTCCCTGCAGGGCTGGGGTGGGGTGGTGACTGTCACATACATGGAGGGGCAGAAGTTACAGGAGGGGCACCTGTAGGAATTGTGGAAGCACAGAAGACTGGCTCCCAGCCCAGACGCGTGTATCTGTGTGCAACTAGGAGGCTTCTTGGAGGCCACACCCACGTGGATCCTTGAACAGGCATCAGCCAAGAAGGGGAATTTTGAGAAAAGCAGCAGGAACCGGCCCCCAGAGTGAGAGCTGCAGCGTGGATGAGGGGAACCATGTGCCATCTGGTGGTGTTGAGGCTGGGAAGCCTAGAACGATAGCCGGGGCATGGCAGGCCTTGTGGTCACTTCCCAGGCTTCCTCCTGGGGTCAGCAGGATGCACAGGGGTGACACTGTCAGACCTGCAGTAGAGAGAGCCAGGATTTCTGCTCTCTTGGCCCTCGGGGTTAGAGAAACAGGAAGGTGAGAAAGAGGGTTTAAGAAGACTAGAGTCCCCACCTCTGTCCTCCTCACCCAGTGTCTCCACTCCCCGGGAAGTCTCTCCTAACAGTCACCTACAGGGCTGGCGACCTTCAACCTGGTGGGAACAGGAAATTATAGAGCCCAGACCAAGGCCCGAGGAGGCTCGTCCTGCCGGAAGCCTGCCAGGCATCAGACTTTGGAGGGAAAACTAGGAAGGAAAGAAAACCAAATCTTGAACCGGAGACACACAGAGGAACAGAGACCTCCTGGAGCTGGGAGGGGCACAAAGGGGACCCAGCAGACCAGCACTGAGGGCAGAAGAGGGGGCTGCACCAAGTGCCCAGAGACAGGGAAGGAGAATAAGAAGGAAGAAGCAGTGGCAGGAAGACTCTGTCTGCGCAGGAGACATTGCCCCAGGGGGCCCAGATACCAGGATGCTGACCAAGAAGCAGCTCCGGTGTGGAGCAGACGGAGCAGAGAGGGCAGGCCAGAGGCGCGGCCCAAGAGCTCACACATCAGGAGGCTCAAAGAGCCCAGTTTTCCTTTCTGTGACCAAGAGACGCCAGAGAAGGAACTCCTGGAGGGTGGAGGTGTGGAGTGGGCTGCAGGGCAGGGGTGGCCAGCAAAGGCTGAGGAGGCCCACTGTGTGGACTGCAATTGACGTCCTGCATAAAGGCATGTCCTGCTGAGGGGGTGCGTGGGTGGGGCTGAGTCCCTGGTTGGAGCCCTGTCCTCCCAGTAGGTGCCATCTGCCCACCCAGCCGCACACGTGCTCCATCTGCCCATAGGGCATCTTTTCCTAATTTGCACAGGGGTGCCACACATGCTGGTGGCATCTCTGAGCAGAAGCCCCCAGCCCTGAACCCCTCCTCTCAAGGGTCCCAATCCACAGGGGAGAAATACAGAAAGGGAACAGCCGCTTTGTTTTGACACATTCTCATTCCTAGCATGGGACAAGGTTCAGGTCCATGCCTGGAGTTCTGGGAAGACAGCTGGCCACAGAAGGGAGTGAAAGAGCCATGTGTCAATCCATAAGCCCAAGAGGGAAAGCTGAGAGACTCCCAATGTCAGCAGGGACTCTGTGGGCTCCCTCTGCCTGCTGTCTGTCCACCAAGCTGGGGGGTGGATAGGTTCAAGCCTGGACAGTGACCATGGGGGTTCCAGCCACAAGGTCCCTGGCTGGTGTGGAGAGAAGCTCATGTTCCAGAGCTCCAAAGTCTGGTCCCTCAAGCCCAGCCCTTGTCGTTGTCTTTGTAGGCAGTGGATCTGGGTTTCCCCCTTGAAGCTGTGACCATCTCTGGAGAGAGAGGGCCAGGACCTCATCTGGTTGGAGAGTGGTGGCCAGAACCCCACACTTCAATCTCTCATTTGTCTGGCATTCAAGGCCTCAGTCCTCACCTTCAATCTTCAATGTACAAGGATCCAGTATTTCAGACAGACTGGCCTCTCCATGGCCCCGGGCCATCACTGGGCCTTCTGACCACCCCACCCATGCTCACACTGCTCCTCTTGACCAGAATGTCCTACCCCTCCCTTCTCCCACTCTCCAAATCCAACCCATCCTTCCTGACACACCTCAAGCTTCACCTCTTCCTCCAGAAAGCTTCTCTGACCCCTGAGCCAACAGTCCCTCCTCCAAGTAGCCCAGTTGCTGAGAATTTAGTGTCACCTCTTGTTAATTATAACTGGTAGTGAAGTCCTGGCTCCTCAACCAGACTATAGCCCTCCCCAACTCGCCCCCATGGGATGGTGTCAGTATTCATGTCTGCAGTCCCCATGGGCACTCGGGCAATGTCTGTCGGTGAGTACTGAGCTCTGGGGTTTGGAATGCCAGTCAGGGAAGGAGAGAAAGAGAGGGCTGAGGACTAGGGGGTGGCCTCTGGCCCTAAACTCCAAGAAGGACAGAGAATGTGGATTCCTTTGATGCACCCATGGTTAACACAGTCCCGGGCCACCAAGCTGAGAACTGGAGAAGGCCTGAGCTGGTCAGTTAGACTGGGCTGAGTTGGTTTTATTTTAGGTCTGAAGACTCTAATTCCCCAGGAAATTCAATTTAGAACCATGAGCAGGAATGTGACGCCTCAGTGCTGGGCAGAAATCTGCTTGTGGGTTAGGAAGCCAGGCTCCTGGGGCTCTCAGGGTGGGTGGGAAGGAGGCCACTGGGGGAGCCCAGGGTGTGGGGGCTTGGCCACCTGCCCCAACCAGATTTGTCCTGAGTCCCCTTGTGCCCTGTCCGCATTTTCGGCGGCTGAGGGAGGGGGCCGACTTGCTCCCTGGCTGTCCTGCCAGCAGGGCCCCTGGGGGCAGTGCTGTGGCCTTGCTGTTCTCTCAGCGCTCAGGGAGTGGAGCGTGAGGGATTCTGGTCTCGGATTCAGGCGTCTGTGGGGTTTTGGCTGGGTCTCCTGCGGTTTGGGCTTCCTGGGCAGCAGGCTCATTCTCCCAAAGCGGTGGCAGAGCAAGGCCTTGAGTTATGAAAGCCACATTGTCTGGCCCAGCCCAGGCTGGGGAGGGGGCTTGCTGGGGCGCTGAGGGGCCTCAAGTTACAGCCCAGGACTTAAACCTCCCAGGTGCCCACCCTGGCCTGGGCCCTGCTCTGAGCACACTTAGCCCCCTCCTCTTGCTCCTGGGGCTGAGAATGGGTCAAACAACGGAAGGATCTTGGAAGGAGGTAGTGGAGGAGAGAGCAGAGAAAAAGGATAAGGGGCAGGCGGGAGGATGGGACAGAGCAGGAGGCTGAGGAAAAGGGGAGGGGAGAGAGAGGCTCAGAGGGACAAGGAAGGTTCCCAGACACAGAGAAAGACCCTTTGGAGCCTCCAGCCTGGAGTAGCCCAGTTCTTGGAGGAATTTATTCCCCAGAAGTCTCTGCTGCAGGGGCCTCACAGAAAGAGGAGGAAATCTGAGGGTTGGCCAAGATGGGCTGCAGACATATTGGTCTCATCTATGTGCTGGCCACTGGCCAGACATCTCCTACTTGTTCCCATTCTGGTTTAGGAGACCCCCCAGCTCCACAGCCGGGCATCCACACCAAACAGACGGGGCGCGGAGATGGGCCCCTCCAAACAGGCAGACAGCGCTTGGTGGGTGTGGAGACTGAGGCCAGAGAGGGGAAGGAACTCGTCCAAGGCCATGCAGGGAGTGAGCGTCAGAGGTCCAGGAGCACACCTTCAGTATTTGGAGAACCAAAGAGGGGAGAAGGGGGCTGGCGGGAGGAAGGCAAAGAATTACAATAACCTAGAGGAAGGATTCAAGTCATGAGCTCTGGGCCTACACTCCTGCACCCCATGCCCTGCCCCCAAACACATCCCAGATGTTCCTGGCTTCTCCCTTAGGAGGACTTCCATTGTGTGCCTCAGCTGAGGCCTCTGTAGAGTGAGGGGAAGGGGCTGAGAGCCACAGCCAGCAGGGCCCCTACCCCAGACCCCCTTAGGAGTCGACAACTGTCCCCTGGTCCACACTTGGGTTGGGGCGAGGAGAGAGACACAGGCGCAGCCTGCAGGGTAGGAGCGGCAGGGGCTGTTCGGCAGTGAGGAAAGGAAGGCGAGGGAGAGGAGACGGCAAGAAAGAGGGGAGGGGCCGGTCCCGCAGCAGCTTGTGGCAGACAAAAGTTTTCGGGAAGCTCTGAGCTCTGGTTGAGCTGGGGGAAGGAAAAGAGAGAAAGACTGAGACAACTCTCCCTTCAAGGCCCCCATAAATATTTACACACTGGGCAGAAACGGCTGGGACGCAAATCCCAGACGGACAGACAGACACTGCAGTGTGTGAGTGTGTGTGTGTGTGTGTGTGTGTCTGGTGTTGGGGTTGGGGGAGGTCGGAGCCAGCTTGGCGCAGCCGCAGCTTCTGTTCCGGGCCCTGCCCCCCTCACCCCACCCCTCTACTCAGCTTGGACCAGGTCCCCGATACCCAGACTTCTCGTCCCCACCCCCACCAAGCTCTCTGGAGCCGTCTCCCCGAGTCTCAGCCAGGAGTGGGGAGAACTAGTAACTGGCCCCCGCAGCCGCCCACCGCGCTCATGTCCAGCCTTGCTCTCCTTTCCGGGTCCTACCTGGGCCCGGGGCTGCGTTGGGGGCTCCATGGGGCGCGTCGCAGCGAGGGGGACGCTGGCTGCTCACCTGGTACATCGGCCCGGGACCTGCGGAAAACAGGGCTGAGCGGGCGGGGCCGACCTTCCTCAGGGGCCGGGAGCGGGCAGGGGGCGATCCAGCCGCGGACGCGCGCCTCCCCCGTCCACTTACTCGTGCAAGCCGCGCGCTACTCTGTCGCCCAGCCGGGTCACCGCGCGGGGCCCGCCATGCGCCTGTCGCGGGCGCCCCCGCCGAGGGGCCGCTCGGCTCCTCGGTGCTCGCCCGGCGGGCCCGCCCTCTCACTCGCTCTTTTCTCCCATTTCGGCGCCAGCTCCCGCCGCTCGCCCCCTTCCTTCTTCCTTCTCTCCCTCCAGCCCCCTCGCTCCTCCCCCGCTCGCCTCTCCCCTCCCCTCTTCCCTGGCCCACCCTCTCCCCGCCCCTCCTCGCCTTCCCAGTCGCCCCCCTCCCGGTCCCCTCCTCCGCGCCGGGCTCGGCCCTGCCTCGGCCGGACACGTCTGTCCGCGGGGCGCCTGAGGCCCGAGCCCCCACAGGAAGCCGGCTCGGCGCGCTTCCTCTGCGCTCCCAGAGTGGGGCCTCAGTCTCCCCAAATCTCCGCCCCCCGAGGCCCAGAACCCCGCGGGCTGCATGAGGGGCTGCGTGTTTTCCTTCGCCTGCCCTAAACTCTGCAAAAGTTTGCGGAAAATCAGGAGACAGCATGGGAGAAACCACAACTACCTCCGGCCAACTGTTTGAATCATTGCGGCGCCCCCAGTCTCGTTGCCCCAAAGATGGAAGCGATCAAGTTCCTCAGGCACCCTTTGCCCACCCCTCGGTCTCCGCCTGCGGCCCATGCCGCCAGACGTTGTCCCTCCGGGAAATCCGGTTAGTGACTGTCCGGCCTCCCCTGTCCTATGGCAGATCTGAGCATCTCTAATCCCCCTGCCCCTGCGTGGGAATTCGTGTCAGAAAACCGACTTTGGAGGCAAAGAGAGATTCTCCCAATTCAGCCCTTGTTCGGGCTCTGAGGCCTTCTAAAATGAGGGTGCTGGAGAAAGGGGAGGGGGAGGCCTCTCCCAGCGGGACCAGCCGGTGGGGGGGGCACATCTGGAATTGTGAGCTGTGGTTGTAGGAAGGAGCCGCTAACAGGCGGTCCGAGGGGGTTCAGGGACGCTCAGCTTGACCTCAGGACCCCGTCCTGAGAATGGGAAAGAGCACGGAGCCTGCTGCCCGCCAGGTGAGGCTGGGTGTGCTGGTGGGATGGTCCTCAGGTGGGGCCGTCAGCTGGGGTGACAAGAGTCGCGGTCATTGACTCGGGGCGCCCAGGAGCCGCGTCTGGGCTCCTCACCACGAGGGCCAGTGAGCAGTGAGGGAGGCGGGGGCTTCGCCAGGCCACCTCTCCTAGCCCCGCGTCAGCTGGGGCTGGAAGGGGTGAGCTACGACGCAGGGGGCCGGGCGAGGGACTCAGGGCTTCTTCTCCGTCCCCCCAGACCCCGCAGTCGCTACTTACGGCGCTCGCAGGTCCTCGGGGCGCCGTCGGGGCCAGGACCCAGGGGGCCCCCACGGCGCCGACACAGCTCTCGCTACCCGCGGCCTCGTCCCCGCGATGGGCCCCAGTGGCTGAGGCCAGGAGGGAGGCGGGCCAGGCCGGGAGTAGGGGCTCCCACCCCAGGACCGGGCTGCTGGCTGCGGGGGCCTGGCGCCCCAGGAGCCGGCCTGGATCAGGCTGCTGTCTGGGAGCTCTGGAGAGCAGAAGGAACTCCCCCTTCCTGGCACCGGTTGAGTCACCGGGACGCGCCCGCGCCTGGGCTTGGCGGCTGCTGCATTCTATCCGGCTTACCTGGGCGGGAGGGCTGGGCCTCACCCGCCTCCGCGGGCAGCTCTCACCGTCTCTGCCCTCTCCCGCATAGGGCCCTCTTCCTCGACCTCAGTGCTGCACCCCTCCTGCTACCCGCGCAGGCCCTTGGACTCTCTGTGCAATAGAAAGTAGCCCGAGGTCAAATGAGAGTCACAGGCGAGGCTTTAATGGGGCTCATGTTCGGACATAAGGGAGACAGTGCTGGTTAAGAAGCAATCAGACTGGCTGAGAGGGCTGGGAAACTTTTAAAGGAGAGAGAGAGAAAGTTTAGCACCAACATTGAAATCATAGCATGGAGAGGCGGAGTTTTGTTGGCAGCTGCCCATCTGGCCATAATGTGTCTCCATGCACCGCGTGTCTCATTAGCATGTTAAATCTCCACCCTTGGATGCGATCCTTAGTATTAAAATGAGGGAAAAGATCTATGAGTGGTCAACTTTGGGCTTTATCTTGGCTGCAACCAGTTTGTGCTGGCTTTGACAGGGGGTTGCCATGTCCTGTTAAAGAAAGCAGAATTACCTTTTATCGAAGCTGTTATTTTCAAAACTTCTGTTCAGTATTGTAAGCAGACATAAGCTTGGCGCAAGGCTCAGGTCGGTCGTCAGTGTTCACCTCCTATACGATCTCACTCCCCTAGTTTCTTAGTCTCAATCCAGGGCCCCTAAGCTCTGGATCAGACCAATCCTGAAGCCTTACTGTTCCAAGTCTCCTGCTTGGTCTTGAAGACCCTCAGCAGCTGGACCAGTACTAATGTCTGCTTTGTTGGAAAGGTAAAATGTGCTTTAAATTTGCTAGTTACACAGGTGTGCTCAATTTGTAAGGATGTAGCAAGCTGAACAATTATGGTGCATGCACTTTTTTGTATGACTATTATACTTGAATAAAAAGTTTTAAAAAATGAATATTCATTAAAATCAGCATTCTGGGATGGAGCATGGTAGAGTGTGACGGCCAGGCAGTGGGCCTTGGCATGGGACTAGAGTTCAGATTCCAGTCCCATGACCCACCGTGTGTCTTTGGAGAAGTCCCTTTGCCTCTCTGAGCCTCAAAAGAGGTGAGCATTGGGGCCCTCAATGTGTAACCCAAAGGCTTCATTGTTATCCACAGCCAGGATTAGGGTGAGGTAAGTGAGACAATGGCCTAGGGTGAAAAATTTAGGTAGTGCCAACATAAGTAATACTTTCAGGCAGTATTTTAAAAAACCAAATGGGCAAACTACAGCTCTGTGGGCCAGCTGCCTAGTTTTGTAAATAAAGTTTTATTGGAAACAGGGCTGAGATTAGGGTGAAGTCAGTGAGAGAAGATCATGAAAGTTCAGAGTCAGATCCTGTCTTTATTTAAAATGCTGGCATTTTGTTCATCATGGAATTTTTGGCATTAATTTTGATTTTTAAACATGTTGCAGGAAAATATTATTTTATCTTAATTACTGAGTTTTTTGATGTCCCCTTAAGTTTTATACCTGCGCCAAGTGTCTCACTCACTCCAAGCTTCACACGTCTCACTCTAATCCCTGCCCTGTTGCTGTCTCTTCCTGAAGGACATGTCCAGGACACCAGGGTAAGTGGGCAGAGGTCAGATATCTCCCCCTCAATGCTCTCACACACACACACACACACACACACACACACACACATGCTGCACAAGGTGGGCTCTGCACCCACGCCCAGGCCTGGCTTTCCTGTGGCCCACTGATCAGAGTAAAATGCAAAGTCCTTACGATGGCCGGTAGCCTCCATAACCTGGGAGCTCCCTGCCTTGGTGTTCATCTCCCCTCACTTATTCCCTGCCAGCCATGCTGCTTCCTCATTTTTTAAAATTTCCCAGGTATGTTCTTGCCCCAGGGCCTTTGCACTTGCTCTTCCCTCTGCCCAGAATATGCTTCCCCCAGATATCCACATGGCCCCTTTCCTCATTTCCTCTGCTCATGTCACCTTCTAAGAGAAGCCATCCCAGACCCCTCACTCTCTGACCCCTCACACCACTTTATTATTCTTCATAGACTTTCTCACCACTTGACCTGTTGTGTATTGGTCAAGCGAAGCTCCCCAAGGGCAAGGACTTTGTCTTGTTTGCTAGTGCAGCCATCCCCAGCCTTTTTGGCACCAGGGACGGTTTCATGGAAGACATTTTTTCCACAGACAGGGGTGTGGGGCGGGGAGGATGATTTGGGGATGATTCAAGTGCATTACATTTGTTGTGCACTTTATTTCTATTATTATTAATACATTGTCACTTGCCACTCACTGATAGGGGTTTGATAGAAGTCTGCAAGCCATTGATGTATTATGATCAAACCTCTGTGCTAATGATAATCTATTTTTACGGCCACTCCCCAGTGCTAGCATCACCGCCTCAGCTCCACCTCAGATCATCAGGCATTAGATTCTCATAAGGAGCACAACCTAGATCCCTCACATGCACAGTTTACAGTGGGGTTCATGCTCCTGTGAGAATCTAATGCCAGCTGATCTGACAGGAGGCGGAACTAGGGTGGTGATGCACGGGATGGTGTGCAGCTGTAGCCCCCCGCTCACCTCCTGCTGTGCGGCCCAGTTCCTAACAGGCTACCACCGGTACCAGTCTGTGGCCCGGGAGTTGGGGACTGTAGTGCTAGTGTATCCCTAGAATTGTGCCTGACACAGAGCGCTCAATACATAGTTCCAATTTCACAGGTGGGAAAACAGAGGCCAGAGAGGAAAGGGGACTAATGCAAGTCATGTAGTGAGCTATGGCAAAACCTTACTAAGTCCCAGCTTTACACAACCTGCTCACAAGGCCAGGCCCAGCTCCAGTCCCCAACACCCACCCCTGTTCGGTGTTCAGCAGCACAGCTCTCCCCCGACTTCCTGTCTCTGGCAGAGGGCCAGCCCAGTGGCTGGGCTGGGTTCTGCAGCTGGACCCCAGCTGTGTTCTCAGTGCCCTGGAGAATGGGGACAGGGCGCTGTGTCTGGGAGGACAGGATTCTCACAGAAGGGTATGTAAAAGGGGTGTATTTATGTGGGTGGGGAGAAGCTGCTGGGTAAGGATTGCAAACCCCCAGCACTTTCTCCCCAGCCCCTCCCAGATGGGCACTGAGCAGGGAATGGTGCTCTAACCCTCCCTCTTCCTGAAGAAAAGGGCGTGTGATGGGGCGAAGGGCCCTTTAGGCCCCAGGCCTGATTCTAGCCGGCCCTTCTACCACTGGTGATGGGGGATAGTGGTGCTGTGTCATCTTCAGCAGTCATGAGTTGAACATGTGCTATACGCCAGGCCCTTGCTAGTTACTTCTAGATTTGTCATTTTCTTTAATGCCTACAGCAGTTAGGATAGTTATTATCCCTATTGTACAGATGAGGAAACTGAGGCACAATGAGGTGAGGTGAAGTGACTTGCCCACTGGTAATGGGTGGAGCTAGGACTTGTACCATGGTTTCTCAAGCCACATGCAGTGCTCATGCTAATCCCAGGCATGGCCTTTAGCATGTGGAGAGGACTGTGACACCCTTTTGTTTTTTGAGACAGAGTCTCGCTCTGTTGCCCGGGCTAGAGTGAGTGCCGTGGCGTCAGCCTAGCTCACAGCAACCTCAAACTCCTGGGCTCAAGCGATCCTACTGCCTCAGCCTCCCGAGTAGCTGG
>CM052441.1:88069758-88097028 GCA_028533085.1 Varecia variegata
ACTACAGGCATGTGCCACCATGCCCGGCTAATTTTTCTCTATATATTTTTAGCTGTCCATATAACTTCTTTCTATTTTTAGTAGAGACGGGGTCTCGCTCTTGCTCAGGCTGGTCTCGAACTCCTGAGCTCAAACAATCCGCCCGCCTCGGCCTCCCAGAGTGCTAGGATTACAGGCGTGAGCCACCGCGCCCCGCCCTGTGACACCCTTGATGTGCCCCCTGCCCACACTAGAGGATGAAGATGCTGGGGACAGAGACATGGCCCTCTGCTCCCCTCCTCTGTCTCATTGGTACTGGGATACCAGGAACTTGGCAGGGTAGAGTGGGGCTTGGTGTGGTGTCACAGAGACCAAATTTGTGCCCTGGCTCAGTCACTTCTACCTCCTTATGTGATTTTGGGCAAATCCCTTGAACTCTCAGAGCCTTCTGTTCTCTGGTGTGAACCTGGCCGCATCAGTGGGTCTCAGAAGCTGTGCACTCTCTTGCCCGCTGCTTCCCTCCCCAGTGCTCACCAGCAGCAAGTGAGGGCAGCATTTTGTACTGAGTTCTGTTTACAAATCCAAACCCAGTATGCAGCAGGCACAGTTCCCAGCACTTTACAAGAATTAACCAATTTAATAGTCTCAATATTAATATCAATTAATATTAAATATCAACACCCTCCCATTTCACAGATGAGGACACTGAAGCACAGAGAAGTTAAGCAACTTGCTTTAAGCTCCTCAGTCCCTCACCCCGACCCTGCCCTCCACACACTTCCCTCCAGCACCGTCTTCCCAGTGGCTAAGGTCATCACTGCTCCTCCACTCCCATATTGGGCTCAGTCCATTAACTCTTGAGGTGTTAATCATGGCTAATGCTCTCATGCAATGGCCTCCACACTTTATTATTTGTTTTTAGCAATTCAACTTTATAATGGTTACAAATTAGGTTGTTAAAATTTCTGGACAGCGCCAGCATTTATTTGACTTTGTTTTTCTATAGACTTTGTTTTTTAGAGCAATTTTACTTTCACAGCAAAATTGAGTAGAAAGTACACAGAGTTTCCACACACCCCCTGCTCCCCTCCCTGTCACAGCCTTCCCCAATGTCAACGTCCCCTGCCAGAGCAGTACATTTGTTATTATCAGTGAACCTACATGGATATGCCATTATCACCTGAAGTCCATAGCTTACATTAGGGTTCACTCTTGGTGTTGTACATTCTATGGGTTTGGACAAATGTATAATGACGTGTATCCACCATTTTAGTGTCATGCAAAGTGGTTACATTGCCCCAAAAATCCTCTGTGGTCTTCTTATTTATTCTTCCCTCTTCCTAATCCCTGACAATGACTGATCTTTTTACTGTCTCCATAGTTTTGCCTTTTCCAGAATGTCATATAGTTGGAATTATGCAGCATATAGCCTTTTCAGATTGGTTTCTTTCACTTAGTAGCATCCACTTAAGGTTCCTCCATGTCTTTCATGGCTTGATAGCTCATTTCTTTTTAGCCCTAAATAATATCTCATTGTCTGGATGTGCCATAGTTTATTACCCATTCACCTATTGAAGGACATCTTGATTGTTTCTACGTTTTGGCAGTTATGGTAAAGCTGCTATCAACATTTGTGTGCAGATTTTTCTGTGAACATACATTTTCAATCCAGCACAAGTGCTGGATCATATGGTAAAACTATGCTTAGTTTTGTAAGAAACCATCAATCTATCCTCCAAAGTGGCTGTACCATTTTGCATTCTCACCAGCAATAAATGAGAGTTCCTGTTGCTCCACATCCTTGCCAGAATTTGGTATTGTCAGTGTTCTGAATTTTAATAGGTATGTCTCATTGTTTTAAATTGTATTTTGCTAATGACATACGATGTTGAGCATCTTTACATATGCTTGTTTACCGTCTATATATCTTCTTTGGTGAGGTATCTGTTCAGGCATTTTGACCATTTTAAAATCAGGTGGTTCATTTTCTTATAGTTGAATTTTAAGAGATATTTGTATATTTTATTAAATAGATAGCAGTGCTTTATCAGATATGTCTTTTGCAAATATTTTCTTCCAGTCTATGGCTTTGTCTTCTCATTCTCTTGAAAGTGTCTTTTACAGAGCAGAAGTTTTTAACTTTAATTAAGTCAAGTTTATCAATTATTTCTTTTATGGATCATGCCTTTGGTGGTGGTGTATCTAAAAAGTCATTGCTAAACTCAAGGTCATCTAGATTTTCCCCTGTGCTATCTTCTAGGAGATTTATAGTTTTGTATTTTACATTTAGGTCTATGATCCACTTTGAGTTAATTTTTGTGACAGGTGTAAGATCTGTGTCTAGTTTCGTTTTTATGCATGTGGATGTCCAGTTGTTCTAGCACCATTTGTTGAAAAGACTATCTTTGCTCCATTGTATTGCCTTTGCTTTTTTGTCAAAGATCAGTTGACTGTGGCTCTATTTCTGGGCTGTCTATTCTGTTCCATTGATCTGTCTATTATTTAGGCTGATACTATACTGCCTTGATTTCTGTAGCTTTACAGTAAGTCTTGAAATTGGGTACTGTCTGTCCGTTCTCCAACTCTGTTCATCTCCTTCAATAATGTGTTGGCTATTTTGGGTCTTTTACCTCTTCACATACAAACTATTTTTAATAGTTTTATTGAAATATAATTCACTTACCATATAATTCACCCCTTTTAAAACTATTTATTATCTACCTATCTAATTATTTATTTATTTATTTTTGAGACAAGATCTTGCTCCAGTCCTCTAGGCTGGAGTGCAGTGGCATCATCATAGCTCACCGCAACCTCAAACTCCCAGGCTCAAACAATCCTTCTGCCTCTGGCTCCCGAGTAGCTGGGACTGCACATATACACCACCACACCTGGCTAATTTTTTTCTATTTTTTGTAGACATGGGTCTCGCTTAGGCTGGTCTTGAACCCCTGGCCTCAAGCGATCTTCCCTCCTCAGCCTCCCAAAGTGCTAGGGTTATCGGCACATGTCACTGCTCCCAGCCTTTCTATTTCTTTTTGAGACAGGGTCTTGCTGTGTTGCCCAGGCTGGTAATGAACTCCTGGGCTCAAATGATTCTCCTGCCTCAGCCTCCCAAGTAGTTGGGACTATGGGCATGTGCTAGTGCACCTGGCTCATTCACCCATTTAAAGTGTATAGTTCAATGGGTTTTGGTATTACATTATTAATTGTTTTAAATTGTGGAAAAATATATATAACAATTTTTTTTTATTTCAACAGTTGTTAAGTGTACAATTCAGTGGCCATAATTATAATATATTCACAATGTTGTGCAACCAGCACTACTGTCTATTTCCAAAACTTTTTCATCATCCCAAACAGAAACTCAGCAATAACTTCCAGTATCAGTGTCTTAGGGCTGCTTTGACAAAGTACCAACAACTGGGTGGTGTGAAGCAACAGTAATGTATTGTCTAATAGTTTTGGAGGCTAGAAGTTCAAACTCAACATGTGGGCAGGGTCATGCGCTCTCTGACTGCTCTAGAGGAGAATCTTTCCTTGTCTCTTCTGGCTTCTGGTGTTATCAGCAATGCTTGAAGTTCCTTGGCTTGATGCATTGCTCCAGTCACATAGCTGTCTTTTTCCTGTGTGTCTTCACATCATTATCCCTTTATATATGTCTGTGTTTGTGTCCGAATTTCCTTTTTTTATAAGGACACCAGTCATTCTAGATTAGGACTTACTCTACATGACCTCATGCTTACCTGGTTAAATCTGCAAATACTATTATCAAATAAGGTCACAATCTGAAGGACTGGGGGTAGGACTTCAGCATATTTTTTGGGGGTACACAATTCAACCCCTAACACTAGCCATTCCTCCCTCCCTGCAGCCTCTGGTAACCTCTCATATACTTCTTTTCTTTTTTAGACAGGGTCTTGCTCTATTGCCCAGGCTAGGGTACAGTGGCATTATCATAGCTCACTGCAACCTCAAACTCCTGGGCTCAAACAATTCTCCTGCCTCAGCCTGCCAAGTAGCTGGAACTATAGGCACCCACCAGCACACCTGGCTAATTTTTCTATTTCTTTGTAGAGACGGGGTCTTGCTCAGGCCGGTCTCAAACTCCTGGCCTCAAGCAATCCTCCTGCCTAGACCTCCCACAGTGCTAGGATTATAGACATGAGCCACTGCATCCAGTGTCATATAATTTTTATCTCTATAAATTGCTTATTCTAGATATTTCACATAAGCGATACATAATATTTGTCTTTCGTGTCTAACTTATTTCAATTAGCATAAGTTTTCAAGGCTCAGCAACATTTTGGCATGTATCAGAACTTCATTCCTTTTTATTGATGAAAAATATTCCACTGTACATATATGCCACATTTATCTATCTATCTGTTGATAGACATATGTTACTTTCACCTTCTGCCTGCCATGAATAATGTTGCAATGAACACTTGTGTGCAGCTATCTGTTCAACCCTTGCTTCCTCCAAACTATTTCGACAGGACATCTATATAAATTTTTAAAAATTAAGCATCAATGCTAATATGTGTCTATTTACTTACAAATTATACACATGTGCAATTTTGCTGATAGATGATATGCATAGTAAATGTACATTAAAGTAGAAAAATGAAGAAGTGAGACAAAAAGTAAGCATAAATGAATCTTATATAGACAGAAGTAAACATAAATATATGTTCCTTCCTGAGCCCCACTTTGGAGACGATGATGCAGTGCTCTTCCTGAAGGAATATATGTATTTGACAGACAGGCTTGCCTTAACCTGCTGCTGATAGCTTTTACTGGATTCCTTATGTCTTGGACAATCTGATGAAAGCTATGGGCACCCTCTCTAAAACTTCCCCCTTGAGTAAACATAGCATTTCCAATACAAGCTTGGGACATCCTGAACTCCAGAAAGCCCCATTTGGAAGGACTGCTCCAGGGGTAGAAATTCAGGCATCTACGTGGAGTGGCATTTGGGGATGGGGAGAGAGAGTTATACCCATCTCTGTGGCCCTATTCTGAGTCTGTAGGTTTTTTAGGGCAAACTGACCTTGTCCAAGAGAATAAATAAAGCAAAATAGATGGAAATACAGAAAGTGAGTTGAGTCAGAGAATCAGAAAGCACTTCCTTGTAGCCAAGGGTATAAGACCGGACTGCAGGTGAGGAGGGAGTAGCAGAAGTGGGGGAGACTCTTGGGTGGGAGGTTGTGTATCTGGTCTCTGAAGATGCCCATGGATTCCAGTTGGGTGGTGACAGGTGGTCTGGCCTAAAGCAGTCAAACTGATGGGTGGGAGGATGTCAGATTCCCACTATGGGGAAAGTCACTGAGAGTTTGGGTTTGGGGTTTCCTTTCTGCTTTGGCCGTTGGAATAAGCAGCAGCGAGACATTTTCACATTTATCACCTCATATATTGCCATCTGTATTAATTAGAGTCAATCAGAAAACAGAAGCCATTCTAGGTACTTCAAGGAGGAGGCTGTTTAATATAGGGAATTGGCTCCAAATGTCTCAGGAGGACGAATGCGCAAAAGGGACGAGGTGATGCTCCAAGGCTGGGAAGCCGCTACCATCCCTGGGCTGGGGCCCGCAAGCCCACCCTTGCTGTTGAGTGGCTGGAAGTGCTGTCGCCACTGCTGCTGCCACTGCTGGAGCAGGACAGCTGCCACTGGGCAGCAGCTGAGGAGCTGCACTCGCTCCGATGCTGCTGAGACCCCTGCCTCAGTTGCCCGCCACTGCCACGGCCACTTCAGAAGTCACCTCCAGAAGCAGAGAAAGCTGCTTCTCTGCCCCTCATGCCTTCCTGTCTCTCACCAGTTCCTCCCATTGGTGGAACCTGCTGGAGTTTGGGAAATGTAGTTTTCAAGCTTCCAGCCCCTGGGAAATATGGAAAGGAGGGAAAGAAGCTGAGAGCCCCAGGCAAAGCAGCAGCACGCATGGTAGTTAATGCAAACCGGCCTCCTCTCCCCTGCCCCGTCACTCTGTTTTAACTGCTCACAGCCTTTGCACTAGAAGTAGATTCTTTGTTTACAAGTGTCTTTTGTGTCCCCCCTCACTAGAATATAAGCTCCTTGAGGACAGGAGCTCTTGTCTGCTGTCTTGTCCACTGCACTTGCTCTAACACCTAGAACAGGTGCCTGAGTCAGGGCTCAAAAAACTGTTCCCCTGGACTACTTTGTCCCCTCCCAAGCAGAGTGAGCGAGTGTGCTCCCCTTTAACCCCCAACGAAACCAAGGTCCGGAAAGTCACACCTTACCCAGAGGAACCCAGCTGCCATGACACGCCCGGCTGGCCCGCCTCGGGAAGGCTTTGGGTGAGAACACGGATGACTCGGCAGCTGCCCGCTCCCTGCCACGCCTCCCCGGTCTGGCTGCCCTGGGCGAGCTGTGAGCCATGATGTGGATGCCTCTTTCATGTTTCCATGTGTTCCTGGAGCTGAGGCCAAGAAGGGCTGGCTCAGCCATGACCTCCCTGGGGCTGGGAACTTGCTTCTGCCCCAAGAAATAGGGCATCCCACTGGCTCTGCCAAAGAGCCATGATGTAGGTCAGGTAGTCTAGCAGCTGAGGCCGGGGCTGGGGAGCCAGGGGAGACACCCTGTGCTGGCTCCTCCCTCCTCTGTTCCCAGGGTGGAGCTCTCAGCCACAGTCGCTGCTATACTTATGGTGACCATATTTCCCAAACCAAAAACTTGTACACGTGGTGAGACACATATGATTGTCCTTAGAGGGAAATGGGAGAGAGTGTTAGAAATAGGGTCTATGCTAGGGTTTCCTAACCTTGGCACTATTGTCATTTGGGGGCAGGATAATTCTTTGTTGTGGGGGCTGTCCTGTACATTGTAGTATGTTTAGTAGCATCCATGGCTTCTACCCACTAGGTTCCAGTAGCATCCACCTCCTAACCTCCTACTCATGGCAACCAAAAATGCCTCTGGGCATGCCAAATGTCCCCTGGGGAGCAAAAGCACTCCTGATTGAGCACTGGTCTATCTTCAAAGCACAGATGTACTCTATATTGGATGTGCCCAGTGGCCTGGAGATGGTGCCCAGTCTGGTACAGATGTACAGACCCTGCCCTTCAAGGGAGAGAGGCAGAGTCTTCACCCTGCTCCGTGGGAAGAGGTAGAGTCCTGCCCTTGAGGAACTCCTGGACTAATGGGGGAGACTGGACAGTGCCTAGAGAGGCAGAAAAACATGGTGGTTAAGAGCATGGACTTTGATGTCAGAATGCCTAAATTCAAATCCTGGCTCTGCCGTTCATAGGATGAGTTACCTTTTGTGCCTCAGTTTCCTTATCTGTAAAATGGAGATAATGATAACACCTATCTTTAAAATTTTATTAAAATTTTTAATTTTTTATAACAAACTTTATTTTGTAGAATAGTTTTAGATTTACAGAAAAATCGAGAAGTAGAGAGTTCCCACAGACATCACCTCCAGTTTCCCCTATGATTAACATCTGTTACAATTAATGAGCCGATATTCGTACGTTATTATTAATGTTTTAAAGCCCCTGGTTAATTCATATTTCCTTAGTTTTTACCTAATGTCCTTTTTCCTGTGTCAGGATCCCATCCAGGGCCCCACATGACATTTAGTTGTCGTGTTTCCTTAGGCTTCTCTTGGCTGTGACAGTTTCTTAGACTCTGTTTACTTTTGCTGACCTTGAGAGATTGGAGGAATGCTGGTCAGGTGTGTTGGAGGATGCCCCTCTGTTGGCATTGGCCTGATCTTTTTCTCACGATTCGACTGGGATGATAGGTGTTGGGAGGAAGATCACAGAGGTAAAGTGCCATCCTCATCGTGTCACATCAATAGTACATTCTGTGCACGTGACTGTGGCTGTTGATGTTGACCTGGGTCCCTTGGCTGGATCTGTCAGGTTTCTCTAACTGTGAAGGTGCCCTGTCCCCTCCTGACTGTGCTCTTTGGGAGGGAGTCACTAGGCGTAGCCCACACTTAAAGCGCCGGTGAGCCTCAGGGTGTTTTGTGAAGGTTGAATACGTTTAGAAATATAAAGTTCCTAGAGCAGTGCCTGACACGTGGTAAATCAACCCTATGTAATGACTTGGCATTGTTATCATGATGGGGAGACAACTTAGGGGGAGACCAGACAGTGCCCACAAAGAAAACATGCTTAGGACGCTGCAAGACGGTATACTGTGTGACGCAGAACCACGGCCCCCAAAGACATCCCCGGGAATTTATAAGTATGTTGCCTTACATGGCAAAGGGACTTCATAGACGTGATGAAGGGTATTGACCTTGAAACAGGACACTTAGCCTGGGTTATCCAGATGGGTCAATCTAATCACATAAGTGGAGACCCTTTCCTGGCTGTGATCAGAGAGTGTGCAATAGAATGACAGAAGAAGGTCACACATGTAGCATGAGAAGGACTTGACCTTCTATTGTCAGCTTCGAAGGTGGAGGGCGGGGACCCAGGACCCAGAAAGGCCCATAGTCCGGCCAAAACCTTCAGTTTAGCCCCATGAGATGCATGTTTGACCTCTGCCCTACCAGGCTGTAAGATAATGAATTCGCATTGCTTAAAGCGCTGATGTCATCATGGCAGCAGTAGGAAGCCAACACATGTGCTGGCAAGCAGGGGCTGGAAGTGGAAATACAGTCCTCCGGCAGAAACTGCTACTTACTAACTACAGATGAATCAGCCCTCTTTCCCTGCAAACTCAGTTCTTCCTAACAATAACAATAACCAAAAAAACATTGATGATGATTCCGTCATTTCTTGAGGGCCAACTTCATGCCAAGCAATCTTAGGCCTTTTAAAACACTGTCATTTAATCTCCATACCATACATACCATACTTTCTCCATGTTGGTATCGCAGACGGAGGGAGAGACTGTTTGCCCTTCTTCCCTCCCAGGTTAGCTCCTTGCTGATAGTTAAGTCTCAACAAGCCAATGTAAGCTCTTGAATAAGCCTAAGTCCCTTAAACCCAAACAGTTAGTTGGAGAAGATGTGTTTGCTGTCTTAGAGACCTTGTTCCAAGACTATTTAAAAGACAGTCCTTATACATTTGACCAAACATTGCCAGCATATGTGGGATATCCTGCAACTATGCATTCCTTCGGTAAGCATCCATTAATCACCAACTGCTGAGCCCCTGCACGGGGTCTATGGGAAGAGTGAGGCGTGGACGGGCGTGACTGTAACTGGGGCAGCGTGGGACTGTGGCCTCCAGGAGGCATGTCGTAGTTGCCTAACTGGCGAGGAGGCCCGAGGCTGTGGGAATCTGGGAAGTCTTCAAGGAAGCGATGCGTTTAATTTGGCCTTTAAGAGCAGGTAGGCTTCATCAAGCAGAGATGATGTCAGTGGCATTCTAGGCAGGACAGACAGCACAAGCAAAGTCACTGAGGAAGGAAAGCAGAGGCCTGTGGCTCTTTTACTTCTCACAGCAGGTACTTATGGAGCAGCTACTGTTATTATCCCATTTTGCAGAGAAATGAACTGAGGCACAGAGTAGTTGAATGACCTGCCCTAGAGTATCCCCTGCTTAAGAACGGTGAGCTGGGTTTTGCAGCTGCAGTCTGACTACAGAGCTCCTGCTCTTAATCTTTTTCTCACATCTCCTGGGGCAATGCAAGTTCAGCAGGCTGAATTCTGACCTTGGGAGTGAATAAGTGAGATGCATGTATTCATTCCCTCTGTCATTCAACAAATGTTGATTGAGCACCCACTGGGTGCCAGCTCTGTGCTAGGGCAGGGGGCAGGGTGACCTCCCTCAAGGAGGAGGCAGCTGTGTGGATGGGGACCTGCCTTGTTGCTGAATGAGTGTCCCTGAGAGATGGGGACCGAGGGAAGAAAGTGTGGATGTCAAAGGCTGGCCCTGGGAAAGGCCTTCTCAGGAGGATGGGAGAGGGAGCTGAGTCAGCGAAGGAGACAGGGAAAAGTGCTGGGAGAGCAGGACGGCAGAATCCAGAATCCATTTGCGGGGACTAGGAAACCCCACAAACCGCCCTGGCTCGCAGCCTGCCCCTTTCTGCTCACTCTCCCGGCTCGGCTTGCACAGGGCTGCACACGGGGGAGGCTGCGCACGCCAACCGTGCACACACGCTCCGGCCTCACTCTCCACCCTGAGCACACCTCCAGCCCAGAGGGGGCCACATACCAGAGTCACCTTCACTCTCATGGGGACAAACTGAGGAAAATGAAAGCAAAACAAAGCAAAAAAGGCAAAGGGGTACAAAGAAGCTTTTGGGGGTGGTGGATGTGTTTATTACCTCAATTGTGGTGGTTTCATGGGTATATGTGTATGTCCAAATGCATCAAATTGTATGCATAAAATATGTGTAGTTTTGGTATATAAACAAAAAAAAGGAAGAAGAATAATAAAAAAGAAAACAAATAAAAAAGAAAATAGATTAGTGGTTGCCAGGGGCTGGGGGAGGGAAGCAATAGCAAGTGAATGCTAGTGGGTGTAGGATTTCTTTCAGAGCTGATGAAAATGATCTAATACTGATTTTGGTGATGGTTGCACAACTCCATGAATATCTTAAAAACCATTGAATAGTAATTAAATGGGTGAATTGTATGGTATGTGAATTATATCTCAATAAAGTTGTTACAAAAAAATAACCACGTGCTGGGTAATACAAAAGCTTTAATAAGCTTCCAGGAAGCAGGGCGAGGTGGCTCACACCTGTAATCCTAGCACTCTGGGAGGCCGAGGCAGGAGGATCACTCGAGGTTAGGAGTTCGAGACCAGCCTGAGCAAGAGCGAGACCCCGTCTCTACTAAAAAAAAAAAAATAGAAAGAAATGATCTGGCCAACTAAAAATATATATAGAAAAAATTAGCCAGGCATGGTGGTGCATGCCTGTAGTCCCAGCTACTCGGGAGGCTGAGGCAGCAGGATCGCTTGAGCCCAGGAGTTTGAGGTTGCTGTGAGCTAGGCTGACGCCACGGCACTCTAGCCCGGGCAACAGAGTGAGTTTTTTTCTCAAAAAAAACCCCCCCAAAACCCCAAAACAAACAAACAAACAAACAAAAAACTTCCAGGAATCAAAATGATTTTTAAAAAGAAAAGAAAACAGGACAAACTGAGGAAGGAAGCCCTTGCAGGCTCTGGGAAGCAGGTTTAGGGCTATCTGGGCAAAGAACTCCCAAATATTGAGTTCCTGGCGTCTGGCCTAGCAGACAAGTTGCATGTTTCAGGAGGGCACGGTTCTCCGTCAGGGACCCTGGTTGTCCAGCTCTAAAGGCCATTCTGGATGGAATCATGGCAGCCCTAAGAAGAGGTTTCGTCCCATGTCCCATTCTCCAGGGAGGCCGCGTGGAGCAAGGATTGAGAGGCCACTGCAGTGTGCACAGGACAGTGTCTGCGCAGCGGGGGCACGAGGGGAGGGGGGGGTGGAGAGCACAGAGCCCTCTTTCAAGAAGTTTGGCAGTGAAAGGAAACAGAGCCAGAGGAAAGGAGCCGGAGGGGGAGGGAGGAGGGAATATTTTTGTTTGTTTGCGTTTAGAAGGCAGTAGACAGGACTATGTTTTAGTCTGAAGAAAAAGCGCCTGTGGAAAGAGAGAGATTGAAAACTGGGCGTGGGGGGGTGTGGGGAGGAAATGAGGAGAAAGTACGACCAAAAAGGATCTTTTTACCTCATCAGCCAGGGGCCATGAGGGGTCCTTACAAACAGGGAGGACCCCTCTTTCTCTGAGGGGAGGTGGCTGGGGATCGAGGGAGCCCGGTTGGGTGGTCTTGACAGTTCCTGAAATAATTACGTTCATTGAACACTCACTCACTCTGTGCCAGGCACTATTTTTGGTGCTAAACATGTAATATCTTAATCATTTCTCACAATAACCGTTAAGGTCAATACTATTACTGTCCCCTTCATTTGACAGTAAGGAAAACTGAGGCAGGGAGGATTAGAAACTGGCCCAAAGTAACACAGCTAGTTAGTGCTGCTCTTGGATATAGGCACAAGGGCCTCTGACTTGGAATCTGCATCACAGGCACACAAAAAATAAATTTATTAACCAAACGAGACTCCAGCTTCTGGCCATAGTGAAGTAAAAGGGACCAGAGTTACTCTCCTGCCTTAAAAAAAAAACTATGACTTAAGATAAAAATATATGAAACAATGATTTTCAGACTTTGAACAAAGGCAACTCAGGACTATGATCTCTGAGAAAAGGGAAACAAATGAGGTTAGCCCTATAATTACCCCCAGCTCATTGCCTGAGGCAGTTTCCAGGCTTCAGTGCAGGGAGGGGAATCCAAACAGAGTTTGGATGCCTTGCTGATTGAGAAGACAGATTTAGAGTTCAAAGAGGCCAGGGTGTTAGAATTTATGGGGCAGAATACCAGAGAGGAGGGAGCTGAGCATATATCCAAAGATCTGCAGAGGTATCTTCCTAAATCTTTGGCTGAGTACTGATTTGCACATGCATGAAAGGAAAAGCTTGAGAGAAAAAACACTGAAGGCAGAGCAGTGCCTGGAGCTCACACAGGGTTGGGATTAGTTTGTGTTCCCAATGGGCAGAATAAAAAAGACCTTGTAATACATGGGATAATGGGTACAATTCTCAAAAGGGTATTGCCTTAGTAGAGGTCTAAATTAACCTTAGACTAACAGCTACTCTATATCTGTCCTAGCAAATCTTAAAAGCAAGCATCAAAAGTAAAAAAATGATTCCAAGTATTTTAACTATATGCCAGAACAAAGTTCAACACTATCTAAAGGAATGCAACAAAATCTAACATCAAATATTGTAAAATTCACAATATTCAGTATCCAATCAATATCCCTCATAAATATAGATTCAAAAATTCTAAACAAAATTCTAGCTAATCAACTCCAACAATATATAAAAAAGATAATAGGCCATGACCAAGTGGGGTTTATCTCAGGAATGTAAAGCTGGTTTAATGTTTGGAAATTAATCAATTATATTCACTATATTAACAAACTAAAAAGTAGAAACCATATGATCATTTCAATAGATACAGGAAAAACATTTGACAAAACCCAATATCTGACCGGGCGCGGTGGCTCACGCCTGTAATCCTAGCACTTGGGAGGCCGAGGCAGGCGGATTGTTTGAGCTCAGGAGTTCGAGACCAGCCTGAGCAAGAGCGAGACCCTGTCTCTACTAAAAATAGAAAGAAATTATCTGGCCAACTAAAAATACATATAGAAAAAATTAGCCAGGCATGGTGGCGCATGCCTGTAGTCCCAGCTACTGGGGAGGCTGAGGCAGTAGGATCGCTTGAGCCCAGGAGTTTGAGGTTGCTGTGAGCTAGGCTGATGCCACGGCACTCACTCTAGCCCAGGCAACAAAGCGAGACTCTGTCTCAAGAAAAAAAAAAAAAACAAAAAAAAAACACCCCAATATCCATTCCTGATAAACACTCTTGGAAAACTAGGAATAGAAGTAAAGTTCCTTAAGCTGATAAAGAGCATCTAAAAACAACCACAACAAAAGGCATGCAAATAAGTAGAAAGTGTGACCTGTAAACAAAGGAAAAATCAATCAATAGAAATAGATCCTGAAATGAAGAGATGAATGAATTAGCAGAAAAGACTATTGAAAGGAATTATATAAATATGCCTCATATATTCAAGAATGTAGAGAAAAGCATGAATATAAGGAGAGAAATAGAAGTCATAAAAAATATCCAAATGTGATTTCCAGATATGAAAAATACTGTATTTTAAATAAAAAATACACTGGAGCAGATTAGATACTGTATGAGAAATGATCAGTGATTTTGAATATATAGCAATAAAAAACATCCAAATTGAAATACAGAGAGAAAGTGAGAGGGGAGGAGGGAAATAGACAGAGCATCAGTGACATCTGAGGTAATATCAAACAATCTAACGTATGTGTAATTGGAGACCCAGATTGAGCAAGGGAATAACAAATTATATGTGAAGAAATAATGGTTAAAAAATTTCCAATTTTTTTTTTTTGTAGAGACAGGGGTCTCTCTATGTTGCCCAGGTTGGTCTCAACTTCTAGCTTCAAGCAATCCTCCCGCCTCAGCCTCCCAAAGTGCTGGGATTATAGGCATGGGCCACTGTGCCTGGCCAAAATTTCCAAATTTGATGAAAACTAAAAGCAGCAGATTTCAAGAGGCTCAATGAACCTAGACAGAAGAAACATGAAAACAACCACACAAAGACACATCATAATCAAGTTGCTGAAAACCGGTGATAAACAGAAAATTGTATAAGCAGACAAAGAAAAAGATACATCTCCTACAGGGAACAGCGAAAAAGAATGACAGCATATTTTTCATGAGAAACTATGCAAGACATAGGACAATGGAAAGACGTCTTTAAAGTACTAAAAGAAAAAGAAAAAAGAAATCATCACCTTGGGGACTTCTATAGTCAGTGAAAATATCTTTCAAAAATTAAGGCAACCTAAAGACTTTTTCAGAAATAGAAAAATTGAGATCTAGACTAGCCAAAGCAAATTTGAAAAGAATTTCAAAATAGGAGGGACTAACACTAACTGATTTCAAAACTTATTATAGGCCAGGCGCAGTGGCCCACACCTGTAATCCTAGCGCTCTGGGAGGCTGAGGCGGGAGGATGGTTTGAGGTCAGGAGTTCAAGACCAGCCTGAGCAAGAATGAGACCCCGTTTCTACTAAAAATAGAAAAAAATTTGCTGGGTGTGGTGGCCTTCACCTGTAGTCCCAGCTACTCAGGAGGCGGAGGAAGGAGAATTGCTTGAGGTCAAGAGTTTGAGGTTGTTGTGAACTAGGCTGATGCCACAGCACTCTAGCCCAGGTGACAGAGCAAGACTCTGTCTCAAAAAAAAAAAAAAAAGAAAGAAAACATAATAAAATTACAGTATTGTATTCACATACAAACAAAGGACCAACTGGTATTTATCAATTATAGTTTGTATTTTTCTCTTTTTAATTATAATAGATAATGTTGAATATATTGAAATTAAAATTTAAAATTAAAAAGAATCCAAATAATTTTCATTTTTGGATTTTTTTACATTGACTTTAAAATGCATTTTTAATAATATGTTGAAATGCTGTATATTTTTTTTTCAAGACAGAGTCTTGCTCTGTTGCTCAGGCTGGAGTATAGTAGTGTGTTCATAGCTCGCTGTAACCTTGAAGTCCTGTGCTCAAGCGATCCTCCTACTTCAGACTCCTGAGTAGCTGGGACTACAGGTGTATGCCACTGCACTTGACTAATTTTTAAATTTTTTGTAAAGACAGGGTCTCACTATGTTGCCCAGGCTGGTCTCAAATTCCTGGCCTCAAGCAATCATCCCACCTCAGCCTCCCAAAGTTCTGGATATAGGTGTGAGCCACTGAACCTGACCAAAATGTTGTATACTTTGAAAACAATTACATTTTATTTTTAATCTTTCATATCCTTACTGTTAATATGGCAATTATATGGACGTCTTGATTATAAAAACATAATTGGTGATTTTACTGAAATGAGAGCACAAGAAAGAAATGTTATAGAATACATATATAGTACTTCATGAATTATGGATGTTTTTATTGATTATTCATCCAAATATTGCCAGCCCATCAAGAGAACTTCCAGACATGTGCAATATCAATTAAACTCAGTGACTTTTATACTTTGCAATCTTTTATCACATAAAAAACAGCTCTGCATGTGTATGTGTATGTGCATATGTACACACGTTTTTTGGTTACAAGGAAGGTATATTTGTCAGACTAGGAGGTTGGAACATATTTTATGTAATGGTTTGTTAGCTTTATTTGTAACTTTTACCTCTCAAGATATAGATTTGGGGGGCCCTCTTTGCATACTTGCTCTGGGTTGCAAGTGTGAGGAGTAAGGTATGTCTGGTAGGTGATAGATTCAGGACCTCACCCAGGTGGTCTGGCCCCAGGACTCAGCTGCTCTCCACTGCACCACACTGCCTGGGAGGAGTGGGGGGGGGGATGTTTGGAAAGAGTATAGCATGGAGAAGTTTCTGGAGTAGACTTGCAAAGATGCCAAAGAACTTCTCTTGGGAGAGGAATTTAATATTGAGGAGGAAAATTTTGAGGGGTAAAGGAGGTAAGGTGGACTGATTAAGGGTGGTGGGGATCTGGGGGTACTGGCTTTTCCTCTGGGGACAACAGACTCACTGAGAGCGGTGTTATCAGAAGGGAGCTTGTAGCCTAGAGCTGAGAAGCCCTTGGGTGTGTTGAGATGGCTCTGTTTGCTTCAGATAACTCCGTATTACCCTCAGGAATGGAAAGCCAGTGTCACTCGGCAGTTCCAAAAATAAATGCAGGGGAAACAAAGGCAGGTACTACATTCCAGTTAGATACTGTTGCTGCCAGATACTGCTAAATTCTGAGCCAGAGATCAGCTAGTATTTGAGAGCAGTTATAGACAAACTGCACTAAGCTGAGATTATTCTCTCTAATGGTGTCAAAAGAATTTGAAAGAGAATTCAAGATGGGTCTGGGAAACACCACGCTGGGCCAGACTCCAAGAGGGTGCTAATCTGATTGGCCAAGCCAAACTTCCACCATCCACCCTCGACCACTAACCTAACCTTATTTGCTGGGTACACTGCTTCCAAAAATGGTCCCAGCAATATCTCCTATCCCGGTGCCATGTCGCTCCTCCGACCAGGAGGTGGAGGCTGTCTCCCCTCCCTTAGATTCTGGGCTGGTCCTGGGACTTGCTTTAACCAACAGAAGGCACCAGAAGCAATGCTATGCCAGTTCCAGCCAAGGCTGTAAGAGGTTTGTCGGCTTCCGTCTGGACTCCCTTGGAGCCCTGGGCCACCATACAAGAAATCTACCCCACTGGAGAAAGAAATCCAGCCAGTCGCCACCGTTCCAGCCATGCCAGCTGAGCTGCCGGCTGAATGCAGCCAAATGAATGACCCCGGCCAACACCATGGGGAGCAGAAGAACTGCCCAGCTGAGCCCCCAGAATCACGACAAATGAACAATATGTGTTGTCACTAAGTTTTGGAGTGTTTTTTTACACAGCAGTAGGTAACTGAAACGTGTACCAAGCACTGCTAAGAGCTTTGCCTGTATTTATTTGATCTTCATAGCACCCCTATGGAAGTATTCTTCTTTAATATGAAGCTTTTATTATAAAAATTATTGTAAGCTTTCCCCCTCCCCGTGTCTGCTAAATTAATGCATTGCCTCATTCTGCTCTAAAAATAAGGGAGACTATTTAATATGGTCATAAAAATTGGTTATGTTCTTGTTTGAAGTTTGAGGGGGTTCAGGCATAGAAGCCGCACAAATAAACATTTCGTTTTTTGTAGTTTTTTTCCTTTTTCTTTTTAGGTGACCTATAATAATTGAACATATTTATGGGATACAGAGTGATATTTTGAAACGTGTGTACAATGTGTAATGATCAAATCAGGGTGATTAGCATACCCGCCATCTCAATCAAGTACTGTTTCTTTGTGTTATGAGAGTGTGACCTTCAGCTGGGTTTTACAGATGAGAAAACCAAGGCTTAGCAGCGTAACAGCGGGAGTCTGTGAGCTCAGGGATCAAGTCAAACGCCCTTTGGGAAGAGCGTTACCTGCTTCCTTTCTCTTGAACTGGCTGCTCCCTCCTGCCTTCTCTGTCTCAGACTCTGGCATCCTGCTGAACATTCTCGTGTCACCAAGCTAATCCTGAATCCCTCTTCCCTCTGAATTAGCTGGATGCTTTCCCTGTTTGGCGACAGGGGAAGGACAAGGTGGCCCATTAACCTGTACTGCTATTTCCTCGGGCACATAGAGCAGGTGTCCTTGCTGAGCCACACTGGGACTCGGGTTGGGCTCTCTGCAGAGCTGGTTGGCCAGGGCCCTCCAGGCATGCTCGCATCAGTGCACTAATGGGCAGGCAGGCATTCCTTTGGAGGCCTGGGAAGGAAAGGGAAGTTTCTGGTGCAGTTGCCTGGGGCCGCAGGGAGGGATGAGAGGGATGGTGTGAAAACAGCGGAGGGTGTGGTGGAATCTGGAGTGTCAAGCTCAGCCTCTGGTCCACTCTTCTTCTTTGGAGATGTTGGAAGCTGAAAGCCAGCCATATTTCTCAGAACTCACTTGCAACAGAGATCGAGGTGGAAATTAGTCTCCACCCAATGTCAGTGCATTTGGAGGTGTTTGGAAGGCAGGAGTGAGGCAGTGGTCATTTTCCTGCCCTATTTGGCTGCATTTGCTTCCAGGGAACGGGCTGGAAATGTGAGCTGCTTCTGAGGCAGCATTCCAGGGTCCGTTCTGTAGTCTCCTGGCTGTCCTGCCGAAAGGCAGGTTTGGTTTGGCAGCGGCAGTAGCAGCTTCCTGATCCCTAGATCGCAGCCATGGGGTGTGTTTTTGAACTTTTAGCTCCAGAGGGAGTAGCCCCCTGGGGGGTCCTGGGTGGCCGCCTCCTCTTCTGTGAAATGCTCTTCTCTGGGCTTGGGCAATGTTACACAATTCTACTTCTCTAACACCTCCTCCTCCTGGATGGCTTCACCGTCCCTCATCTTAGTCCTTCTGTTCTCTCTCTCTAAACCCTCTCCCCAAGAGAGCTGTCACTTCTGTGCCGCTTAGAAGCCAGCCCCTGCTCATTGCCGGAGCTCTGGACAGAGAATCCAGTGGTTGGCATTATAGTCCTGGAGCTGCCACTCACCACCCGAGCATCAGGGAACGTGTCATTTCTACTCTGTGGGCCTCAGTTTTCTGACCTGTAAAATGACAGGGTTGAAATGAAAGTTCCCTCCTAGCTTAAAGCTACAATGATTCATTCCGCAAACGTGCAAATGAGGGCCTGCTGCCTGCGGCTCCTGGGCTGGGTGCTGGGCCGAAAGCTGACTGGGGCGTGGTCCCTGTCTGTGCGGCTCTCACCCTGCAGGACAGGCAGGCAGACAAGGAACCACAACCAGAGGGTGCCGACTGCAGTCAAGGCATAGGCTGGTTCTTCCAGGCGTGTTAAGAAGAGCAAGAGTCTCCCTGCCCCCCTTGCCTCCCCCTCCTCCTCCCCAGACACAGCCACCGTCAGTCCTTTCAGAGGATTCTTTTCATTCTTGCATCACATTGGTTGAAAGTGACTGGCATTGCTACTTTCTGCATTTTCAGGTGCCAATTAAGTTCACGCTCTGTAAGTGATGATTCCATTCTCTTTCATCTGCCCTCCCCGTTGTGACCTTGCCCCAGCAACCCCTGCCTGCCTCCCATTCTCCAACCTGGTGACTTCGTCCTCTTGGTTAGATTGGGATTCCATGTTTTCATTGTTGGGACTAACTGTTATTTACAGGCGAACCATGTAGTATATTATTATTACTTTTCTTTCAACATTGTGTTCTCTCTGGAGTTAATTTCCCTTTTTTATTTGCTTAGTTTTCTTTATACATATCAGTGATTCAACCCCCAAACTGTCCCCAGGAGTGTAGATGTCATCTCAATATGTTCCCATGTCAGGCATCCTGTGCATTTTGTCTTTTGGAAGAACTGCCTTCCAGAGCCTCTGACTTCTCCAGTCTGACCAGGGTTCTCTCTACTCCTGGGACAGGGTCCCCTGATCTCTTTCTTATGTTAACCCTTTGCTTCCCTTTTCTTGTTTCTGGTGGAGCACATCCTCCACCCTACCATCTTGAGAAATGGTGAATGGAGCTGTACTTTGAGAATTTGCATGTCTTGACATGTTTTTACCCTGCTCTTAATTGATAGCTTGGCAGAGTATAGAATTTCAGGTTGGAAATAATTTTCTCTTAGAACTACAGAGTCAAAGTTCCATTATTTTCTATAAGAGTGTTGTTGAACAATCCAATATTGTCTTGAGTTCTAATCCTTTAATGTGACTTATTTTTCTCTCTAGAAGTTTGTAGGATCTTCTCTTTGTCTCCAGTGTTCTGAAATTCCATGATGATGTGCTCTGGTGAGGGTACATTTTTATACACCCTTTGGCCTGTTCAGTTTGGAAACACATCTCTCAATTCTGGGACATGCTTTCAAATGATTTCTTTAGGGATTTTCTCTTCCACGATTCTCTCTTTGTGGCCCTCCTGTTATTTAGATGTTGGACCTGCTGAACTGGTCCTTTCATTTTATTGTCTTTTCTCTGCTGTTCTCCTTTGTTGTGGTTGTTTTATTTGCTGTACTTTTGGGAAAGTCTCTTTAACTTTAACTTCCAGCCTTCCTGGAATGTTTTTATTTCTATCATATTTTTAATTTCTAAGACCTCATTTTGTTCTTGGAATATTTATTTTGATAGCATCTTATTCTTATCTCATGGAAGTATTATATATCTTTGAGAATAAATGATTTTAAAAGTCTTTCCTCTCTCAGCATAGTAGTATCCTCCAAGTTGCGTTTTGTCTATTTTGACTTCTGTGTTTCATATTAGATGCTTTCCTCGTATGTCTGGCGATCCTTGGATATTTATTGCAGAATGGGACTCTAAAAGCTCCGTATTCATGGGCGGGCCTTGCTGACTGTGGGCTTTGGGAACCCTAGATGTTTGTGGCTCTCGCTTAATCCTCCTGGAGTTCCCCAGCTCCACTACATCAGTGTCCCCAGCTCAAAGACCCTCTACTCACTCCAGAATATCCATCTCCCAGTGCCTGCCGTGGAGAGGGAGGGGAGGGGGCCTGCCTGTACAGAGTGGGGTAGGCGGTCCGGAAGACTAACTGCTCCTTAAACTGACTTTCAACCAGATTGCCTGGGTTTTCTTTCTTTCTTTTTTTTTTTTTAAATACACTTTATTTTTTAGAGCAGTTTTAGGTTCACAGCAAAATGGAGTGTAAGATGGAGATTTCCCATATACCTCCTGCCCCCACCTCCCATAGCCTCCCCTCCTATCAATATCCCTGCTAGAGTGTATTTGCTAACACTTGATGAGCCTACAGGGACACACCATTATCCCCAAAGTCCATAGTTTACATGAGGGTTCACTCTTGGTGTGGTACCTTCTATGGCTTTGGACAAATTCGTAATGACGTGGACCCACCATCGTCTAACACTGTCACACAGAGTAGTCTCACTGCCTTCCCTACTCATCCTTCCCTCCCCTCTGGCCCCTGGCAACCACTTATTTTTTACTTTTTGAAAGATTTGCCTCACCCCCACTTCCGGAGATAACCACTGCTTGTCACCAGCCTCTGAGCCTGGGCGAGGAGGTCCCCGGGGCCGGGCAGGCTGCCTCCCGATGCCCTCGTGGCTGCCTTAGGACTTGGCGGTGCCTGCCCATCCTCTCCCACCTTCCGAAACTTCTTGTCTCTTGTCTTGTTCCACTTACCTCAGTGAATCTATTCCTCAAAATGGAAGCAGGGCTTCCGGAGGGCATGACTCGGGAGGTGTGTGCACTCAGTCTGCCATCTTTAATTAGAAGTTTGCTCTGATTGGGTTTTCTGTTGTCACCTCAAGTTCAACTGGACCCAGACCGATCCTCTCATCTTCTACCACAAAATAAGCTCCTTCTCCACACACCCTGCCTTCTGCCCGCGGCTTCTGCTGCCCTCCGTTACCTGTAGAGTGAGACCTGTGCTCTCCCTGCCTCTCGTTTGTGGGGCCACTCTCAGCTCCTTCTCTCTTCCTGTGACGTGTCCCTCCCACGTCCCTTCCTCTCTGCTCACAGCCACCGCCCACATCCAGCTTCTTACACCCAGGCCTGAACGAATGGCCTGTGGACCTCCAAGCTTTCCCCCCTCACATCTAATCTACAAATGTCTGTTTTTCTGCAATAAAGAAAAGAAAAGAAAAAAAAAAAAAACCATGGTCATGTCATTCCTCTGCTCAAAAATATTTTATTTTGTCTAGAGGAAAAAATCCAAATTTTTGAGTTGAGCCGGCGATTTTTCTACAACCTGACTCCGATCTACCCCTCGGGGCCTAACCCCCACCACGACTGCTGGGCACGGCCGCTCTGACCTCGCTGTCCCCTTTCTGACCGTGTGCCTTCCGCGCGCTGGTCTCCTGCCTGGGCCCCTCTCAACGCAGCTCAAATGCTGCCTCGGACTTGGAGCTTCCCGAGTTACCCCAGGGAAGTTGCACACGTCCCTTTCTGGGTCCCCAACCCCAAATCAAATGTATTGTCATTCTTCTGCTTATATGTCTATTTTGGAGTTCTTTGAGGGGAGAGACTGTCTTAGTCATCTGGCACTTTCAGAGCTTAGCTTGGTGCCTTGTATGCAGTAAGTTCTCAATAAATTTTGGATGTCCCAGTGGTAACCCTATATTTACTCTGCGTTATTTGTCTGTTCCTGTTCCTTTCAATGCCACTGCCTTCATTGTCACCATATTAATAGCAATTTTTATAGGAAGGCCTTCTAAGTAATTAAACTCCTTGGAAGTTTATAGAAGGACTTTTCTATACTGAGGATCGCTAATAGCAAAAGGGACAGAGTGCGTTCTTCTGCATGTTGCCTTATCTTGACTTATTTTACTTCTTTACACAACAGTGTTCTTTTCCCAGCTGTTGTGTTAGCACCACGAGGGCAGGGCCTGTGCTCTGTAACTGCCGTCAGGATTCCCTGTGGCACCCAGCACCAGCTGGCTGTGGAGGACGTGCTTAGTAAGGATCTGCAGGTTGGCTGTGTGTGCTGTGGGGTAGGGAAAGGTGGGCGGGTCAGATTGGGGGATCTTCCAGTGTGGAAGCTGATGTGGGCCTGGGTCGGGCCTGGGGGGCGGTGGTGAAGGTGTGCCAGCCGGGGACCAGAGTGGGCTGTGGAGAGGGCACCTGGGAACAGCCAGTCCCAGCCAAGTGTTCTTTGGAAAGCAGGAAGCAGGAGAAGGGTGAGGGAGGAGTTAGATGGAAGGAGTGGAAGAGACAGGTGTGAATGCAGGGGCAGGGAGTGGGGTGGTGAGTGCAGTGGGGGTGCAGGTAGGTGGGACGCTGTCCAGGGTGAAAGTTTCTTCTCCCTGACGGGCTGCGCAGCCCTGTCTTCCCAGCCATTCCCCTGCCTCCTATGCACACTGGAGCTCCACATGGCAGTCCATGGGCCAGAGCCGCCTTCGTGTCCGTCATCGCAGAGTTGTCCCTCCTCCCCTGAGCGCCACCAATTCCAGGCCCAGGCCTCTGCTTGGGGATGGGGTTCCTCCCCTCTCCCGACTTCCCCCTGCCAGACTGCCCCTCCAGAGGGGGTCCCCCCCCTTCCTGAGTAGCTCTGTCCCAGTCCTGGAGGAGGTATGGAGGAAGGAGATTGAGAACTGCCTAGTCTGACGGAGGAGGAGGGCACGTGGCACACAATCTGGTTCCATGCTGCCCTTCCCCCACGGTCCTTAAAAATATGCTAAAACATATCAAATCATCACGGCTCAGAAAATTAATAACGAGACCTTTTCTTGACATTCCATGGTGGTGACCCCTCCTCCCCACCTCTGCAGCCTTCTCTCTCTCCCTTTGCTTCTAAACTGTGCCTCCATTTCCCCTCCACATACTGACTCCCTGGCCCGCCCCTTTCTTCTGCCCTCACTCTCCTTGGAAACGATTCTGTCTTGGGCAGAGCCTCCAGCTGCCAAATCCATGGGGGCATCTCCCAGGCCTCAAATTCCAGGAGCCCTGTGGCCCCTGTCACCGTGAACCCCCGTCTTGGCCTTGGGCTGCCCTCTCTCCTGGTTCCCCTTCCTTGTCACCCACTGACCATCTCTGCCTTCCTTCACAGCCACACCGCTAGCCCCACCACCCAATGTGGCCCAGATGTGCTTCACCCCTTGGCTTGGGAGTAGCCTGATGTCCTGCCGCCCTCGCCAGCCCAGTCTAACATTTTATCTCCTCCTTTGCCCTGTCCTGAGCCGGGAGAGGCTGCACGGATAAGAATTCTTCCCGTGGCATGGACCCCAAACCTTGGAACCATTCTCCTTTTATTTTTAAATGAACTATTCTAGCTACACAAAAGGTACAGAGAGCAACACAGCAAACTCCTGTGTTCCTACACCCGGCTGGAACAGTAACCATTGCCAATATGCTTGGAGCCCCTTGAGTGCCCTCCCCACTGCGTCCCCTCTTCCCTGGAGAGGCAGCCATGATCCTGAATTGGGTATTTATCATTCCTGCAAATTCTTTAAATGTTTGCTACAGGTATATGTGCCCTTACATGATATATGGAATTATCGTGCATGTTTTCAAATAGTATGTAAATGAAAACACTCTTTATGTACCTTTCTTACTGTTTTTGCTCAAATTTACCCCTCTGATGGGAGCTGTTTCTTTGCAGTATAATGTCCAGTGTGCCACGCTCGATGTCCCCCTCTCCTGTGAGTAGACATTGGAAACGGCCAGGTGAGCTCAGCCCCAACCTCTCTTCTCTCAGGCAGCCACCCAGTCAGGCTTTGACTCTGTTGTTATGCAAAAAGCCTCTGATACTATTCTCCAAAGCAACCCCCTACTTCATCATCTGTCACGTGGCACTCCCAGGAGTCACTAACTGCCCCCCTTGGCAGCACTGTTCCACTTAGCCTGTCCCCCAAACCTCCAGGTGATGCTCTAAAGCCTCCTGTGGGCACAGTGCCCCGGCCCCCAGCCGGGTCCCAGCGTGGCCTGTGGGGGCCCCTGGAGCCTGGCGCCCACCTCTCCCGCATCACCTACCCTCTGTGGCTCTCCTCAGATGTCCCCCCTCTGGGTTCTCTCAGCTGTTTCCCCCGTGCACAGCTTTCCTGCTAAGTCCAGTCTTTCTCCCAAGGCTCCTTGTAAACATTTTCTCCTCTAGGAGCCTGCCCTGAACACCCTGGAGGCCGGAGCATGCGGGGCTGGAACCACGGATGGGCCCTCTGTGAGGCTGTGTGCTTATTTAAGAACAAGCCTGTCCCCCGCTGGATGTAAACTCCTCAGTGACACCAATCTCTGGGTGTCAACAGGTGCGGGCATGCCTCACGCCACCATGCCGTTGCACTCTCCCCTTAACCCTCCGAGTGCGCGGGGTCTGACTGCCGTGCCACAGACACGCAGGCTGCACCCGAGTCACTTGCCCGAGGCCCAGAGCCCGCGGGTACAGCTGCGGGTTGGTCATGCCACGAGGGGGCCGGTTTCTGGCAGCCCCTTGGCCTCCTTGCCTCTGCCTCCTCCACTTGACCTTTTGTTTTCTTCCACATTAACCTTCCCCAAGCTCTACCTCAGCTCCTATGTGGGCCTAGAACGTTCTCTCCTCTCTCCCTTTTCTGCCCAAATTTCCCCTCTTCAGCTCCAGAATTTTTCCAGGGAGTCTTCCAGAACACACTGGTCTCTACTAAGCACTCCAGTCCCCCTGATCCTGTGGTGATTGGAGTCCAAGACTACATTTTATTAATAGCTATTATGTGTGGAGGGCTTATTATGCACCTGACATCTTTTTATTTATTGTATCATTAATCTTCTCGACAAGCTAGTGACATAGAAATTATCACCCTACCCCATTCTACAGATGAAGAGACTGAGGCCCAGGGAGGTCAAGAAGGTTTCCCAAGGCCACAGATCTAGTGAGCAGCAGAGGCAGGACTCGAACCCTTGCTGGGCTGGCTCCCACGGTGCCTGAGTTTACTCACTCACAGCACAGGGCACTTGGCCATCTCCATCTGCTTCCCAGCCAGAGAAGAGACCCTTCTGTGTTTCTCTAGTGACCGTCCCTAGCCCCTGCATCTGGCCCACTCCTGATCCTGGGCAGCGGCCTGTGTAGACATGGCCTGCATTCCAGTCCCAGAGAAGGAGGGACCCTGGTGGGAGGGCTGTGGATAGAAGCCCTGGAGGGCTCGCTCAGTGCCCATCCCACCGCTGCACGGCCTGGTTAATTCAGCCCGTCTTCTGAAGGTGGCCGGCCCCCCACGCCCTGTCCCTGGCCCCTCCCGGCCAGGACTGAGGGCTTTTCAGCCGTGGCTGCCATCACGACCACCTTCTTGGGAGGGGCTGTTTTCCTAATCTTCTGATCCTGAGCCGATGCAGACTGCAGGCCAGTGGAGGGGTCCCGGGCCTGTGAGCACGGTGAGGCATGTGTCCCTGCCCTGGGTGTGCACAGGCTAGTCCCCTAAAGCTGACTAAGGATGGACAGCACCTCTTGGCTGGCAGCACGTGTGTGTACGTGTGAAGGTATATGCCTGTGTGGGAGCAGAGGGGCAGTCACTTTTAATTCCCCGCCTCAGACAAGGGCCTCTTTGTCTCCACTGCTCTGACTCACTGCTCCATCAGAAGGAGCGCGGTTTGATTATTTTTATAGGCTGTTTCAGCCTTCTTTCTCCGGTTCACTCTGTCCTTCAGCAGCTGTTCCAAGCCCAAATCCACCTCCTTCTGCCTAGAGAAGGACAGCAGCTGCGGGACTCTGAAGCCAGTGCCCAGTGACTGGCTCGGAGGCACTCTACCTCAGTTTCCCCACCGGGAGTCTCTAAAGCAGCAGTGGGGGGGAAAGCCAAAGTAAATAGTGTCTGGAAAGGCGGACTAAGCCACAGAGCCTCCCTCTTCCCTTTCCCCACGCAAACCACAGCTTCCTTATTCTCAGTGCTTTATCTGCTAACCTCGTCCATCCTCTGTGCCTCAGTTTCCTCATCTGTAAAATGGGGATAATATCTGAGAGTTGTTATAAAGAGTAAATGAAATATAAATCTTGGCCGGGCGCGGTGGCTCACGCCTGTAATCCTAGCTCTCTGGGAGGCCGAGGCGGGTGGATTGCTCGAGGTCAGGAGTTCGAGACCAGCCTGAACAAGAGTGAGACCCCGTCTCTACTAAAAATAGAAAGAAATTATCTGGCCAACTAAAAAAATATATATAGAAAAAATTAGCCGGGCATGGTGGCACATGCCTGTAGTCCCAGCTACTCGGGAGGCTGAGGCAGGAGGATCCCTTAAGCCCAGGAGTGTGAGGTTGCTGTGAGCTAGGCTGATGCCACGGCACTCACTCTAGCCCCGGCAACAAAGCGAGACCCTGTCTCAAAAAAAAAAAAAAAAGAAATATAAATCTTTTAGAATAGCATCTAGCACGTAAAAATAATTATTAAAAAATGTTTACTGAGCCCTTCGTTGTGCCCGGGGCTGGAGTTCGCACAGGGCGCTGCGTGGCGCCCTGCTCTGACAGGCGGGTTTGCCCGGAGGAGCAGAAGGTCCGCTTTGTCCAGCGCGCCCTCTGCTGGCCGCTGGCGAAAGGCCTTGGGCGAGGGCGGGAGAGGTGCAGGTGAGAGGAGAGAAAAGCGTTCTGAGCGCTAGGGGAAGGGGGACTTCTGTCCAGCACAGAGCCTGGAGTGCTACTTATCCCCCTCAAAATGTCCGGCTCGGAGTACATCTCTTTTTTTGCTAGCCTGAGAACAGGTTCCGAAGATACATTCCCCATGGGGGCACAGAGATGCTAAGACAGGACAGGCTGCAGCCACAGCCAAGCACCTGCCCGCAACAGCTGTGCATGACAGCAGGAAGGAGAGAAGCTT
>CM052441.1:88097528-88109862 GCA_028533085.1 Varecia variegata
GGGGTGAGGGGCTGGGAGCATGGCGGCCGGCACCTCTGGGTTCTCTGGGGCTTTCTAGGGGGTTGGTGGGTCCCGGCTGGGAGGGGAAGTGGCCACCGCAGCACCATCAGGGGAAATTGTTTCTTATGTTGCAGAGAAAATGACACGCGGCTAGCTCTACTGTGCAGGGCCCCGCAGGTCCCCAGGGGGCAGATGACACACACGGCAGCACTGGGCCAGGGGACTCAGAGGCCCCAAGCTGAGCCCCCGTCCCGAGGTACCATGGGGAATCACAGGGACTCACTCCAGGCTCTGCACAGGTGCCCAGAGGAGTAGGGCAGGGCGGGGGAGGGAGGCAGAGCGGATGGGGGTAAGAGGGAGAGGGGGGAGAGCGAGGGAGAGACGCAGAGAGAGAAACATGGTGGCAGAAAAGGCCAAGATGCCTGAGTAGGGAGAGAAGTCAGCGAAGATTCTCCAGGTCCTACCCCTTTCCTGCCCCACCTTCCCTTCAAATTTGTCTTTTGGAAAGTTCCAGCAGTCTCGTCATTTTGGGGGTGATCGATTTCAGTGCTGTTCTCTCCACACCCTCCCCTCCCTCACCCCTGTAATACACACATTGCTGGGCCCTGCCCCTAGGGACAAAGGCCTGCAGCCCCTACCCGCCCTGCCCTCGAGGAGGGAGTGTCCCGAGAGAGCGGGAGGGACTCCATGGAAGAGGGCAGCGGACCGGGAACGGGATTCCGAGTATGATGAGGCCAGGGGCTGGCAAGGCAGGGCTGCGGCAGGCCTGAGGACCGTCTCTGGCTCAGCGGCCTGGCCCACCTCCTTCCTTCCCCATCCGAATAATCCCGTTTCCAAACCCGAGACCACCAGTACCCCCGTCACCACACGTGTGCCACATGGGTGTGCGTGCATCCACTGATAGCCCTACCGTGCCAGGATGCCATCCCCACACGGGGCACGACCACACACGCCCACCCAGGGGGCCCCCAGGAAGACGAGGATGGTGGGCCCCAGGTGGGCGTCTCAAGGGTGGCTGCCAAGGAGAGGAGCCCTGTGGCAGGGTCCTCCTGGCCCTGGAGCAGCCTGCCCGCCTTGCTGGAACCGCCGGGCGGGAACTCGGACTTCCAATCAGTGGAAGAACCGGGACGAGGGCTGGGCCCTTGGAGGAAAGCAGAGCGATGGGGAGACCTGGTTGGGGGGGGCGGGACAGGACCCTGAGCCCACTCACCTGCTCGCTCAGCCCCCTCATGCACTCGCAGAAACCACCCCCCGGGAGTCCCCACTGTCCTGGGGCCCCGCCTGGGCTCCCCAGCAGAGTAATCTTTCGGCCTCAGTGCCCCCCGTCCCCTTGGTGACACACACAGGGCCCAGTGAATAGAGGACGTTTAATATTTCTGTGCTGGTCAAACGGAACACAGGTAGGGAGTACATGGGGAGGGGGCAGAGGGCCCCCTGCCTCTCAGGAGGGCGGGCTGTGAAGGGCTATGTCGGGGTTCTTGGGAAATGTCCAAGGAGTCTTCTCAGCAAAGGGGCCAGGCGGGGTGTTAATGAGCATCCGACACACCCAGTCCTTGGCCTTGAGTGGGGTCCCCCATAGGGGGTCTGTGGAGAGTCTCACTTTTTCCAGCTCTTTTGCTGGAATCCACACTCCCAGCACATTGGGGGACTTGGTCCTAGAGAGGGGTCTGGAGGCTCCCCAGGAAGCAGCCCAGGGTCGGGGTCAAGGGCTTTGTGAGAGAGCCGCCTCCTCCCCTCAGCCCTGTCCCCTTGCCCAGGCTGGCCAGGAGCAGAGGGGAGGGGAGCAGGGCCCCCACCTCCACTGAGCCCCAGGGTCCTCGGGGTGGGGCAGAGGAGGGGTGGAGGGAGAGGGTTTTGGCCACCAACAGACACTGTAAACTTTGGTTTAAAACAATAACTTAAGTGGAGGGAGGGCTTCCAGCCTGGGGCCGGGGTGGAGGGATGGGAGAGCAATGCTGGGGAGGCGACAAAGGAAAAAGCCAACAAAAAGTTTTGGTTTTTGCTTCCGGCATAAGAAAGGTCTTTGGTCATCCGTTTAACTGGGGGACAGGGAAGAGGTGCTGAGGGAGGGTGAGAGAAGACGGCAGTGGGGGCCCTGCAGGCGGGGGTGGCATGAAGCTGGGCTTCAGCCTCGCCTGTCCCCGTGCTTCCTGGCAGTCCAGCGCCACCTCCGGCCTCAGGGGCAGCTCGGCTCCCCCTACAGCCCACCTGGCACAGACCTCTGTGGACAAGGTGGGCGCTGGGCCTCTGCCTGTGCTCCCTGGCATGGGGTGGCTGGAGGAGCACCCAGAAAATGGGGTGGGTGAGGGCCCAGTTCATCCTGGGTCCCCGTCTCCAGTTGGGGGCAGGGGCTGGAGCCAGGTGGCCTGAAACTTCAGTTCCCCCACCCAGGCCAGGGTAGGAGTCTGGTGGAGAGTTATATCTTCACAGTACGGAAAAGAAGGCGGAAGGGAGCACGAATTAGGGAAGTGGGGGCCTCTGGCCAGAAAACACTGCCAGAGCCAGGTGCAAGGGGCCCTGGGTTTGAGAGGGGTGACTTAGCCCCGCCTGCGGGTCTCTGTGGCGCTGAGGGGCCCTGTCGGGGGAGCTGGTGGGGGAGGAGGGCCCTGATGCTGCTGGTGGTTGGGGGAGGCGGTATTCAGATGTGGGGGAGGGTCTGAGGAGGGCTCTAGGCCCTCCGTGTCCTTTATGTGTCCTTTACTGGTCCCAGCCCAGGGGTTGTGTGTCCCCTGGGGGTGAGGACCGTCCCTGCCCCCAAGTGTTTGTCAGTCTGGTCACCTGGGGAGTTGCTGGCCCAGGCCTCCCCCATCTGAGTCCAGGAAGTGCCTTGAGGCTTGGGAGGGGCTGTGGAGTGGGATGGGTGGGCCCGGGGCCAGGAGGGAGGGGTCTCACCCCTGCCCTGCCTGCCCGACAAGCCCTTAGGACAGTTCTTCTCCGGGCAGCTCCTCTTCCAAGTCCCTGTCTTCTGGAGGCCCCAGGGTGCTGGGGTTGGGGGGGCCCAGGGAGGGCACGGGCTGCCTGTCTTCCTCCGCCTCAGCCGGCTCCTCTTTCACCTGCACCTGGTGGCTGCGGCAAAGGGGTGGCGTGGGCACCGGGGCCTCCCCTGGTCCCCTCTGCCCCACCCCCAAAACTCGCCCAGAACTCGGGGGCACAGTGGGGTGTCCACTGCCCCTCCCCAGTATCACACGCCCCAGGTCTGGTCTCCCCCAGGGCTCTCTCTGAAGACGTTGGGGCAGAGACTGCCTCGGGTTGGGGAAGAGAAAGAAGGGAGCAGAGGGGAGCAAGAAAGAGAAAAAGAAGGGGGAGAAAAGGAGAGGGTGAGAAGAGAGGTGGGAGGAGGAGAGGGTGGAAAGGGAAAAGGAGCAGGAGGGGTGTCTCTGTGGCATGGTAGGGGCGTAGGAAGCGGGACGGGGGCAGGTCCGTGCTGTGTGCTCACCTGTACTGGGGTGGGGAGAGGCGAGGGGGGCTGCTGCTGCCGTTGCTGGGCAGCGGCTCCACGGGGGCGCCCACGTCGTCATGGCTGAGGGGCAGGAGGCTGCTGGCAGAGCCAGGGTTCAGCACGCCGGGGCTGTTGAGGAGGGGGAAGCTGCTCTCGGCCAGGGCGGCCTGGAGGGGCGCAGGGGTGGCCCCAGTCAAGTGCTGTCCTTCCCCAGCCCTAGAGAGCCTCCTGTGTGTCCGTCTGGTCCATCTGGCAGCCCCCCAAGCCCAGACTCAGCCTTCTGAGCACAGCGCACCTCCAGGGGCAGCAACTCTGACCCTGACCTCCGGCCTCCCAGCTTTCCTGGGACCTGGGCCTGGCTTATCCCCTCTTCCAAGGTCAGAGAACCCCCCCGATTGACAAGCCAGGAAAGGGGGTGCCACTGGGTACACCAACCTCCCTCCCTCTGCCTGGCCCTTGCCCCAACCCAGCCTGGAAACCAGAGGTGGAGGATGGACTGCGGGATGGTGTTGGAAACCCGGAGTGGTCTTCACCCCCCTCCATCCTTCCCTCCTCTCCTGGCCCTCTGCAGGGGTGGGGGGTGGGGGGGGAGGGTCTCTTCTATGAGGCCAGCCCTGTTGGAGGGAAAGCAAGGGGGCAGGAGGGACCGGGGAGTGCATGGGCTGGGGCCCAGTCACCTGGTAGCTGGCGTTAAGTGCTCCGTAGCTGAGGCCCGAGATCATGTTCTTAACCAGGGTGGGGCTCCTGGGGGAGAGAAGGGGTCTTCGGCTCGCTCGTTCCTCAGCCCCCTGCATCTCTCGACCCTAACTAGGCCTGTGCTGGGCCGGGACTGTCCCATCACCGTCCTGGGAGACCAGAGCAGGATGGGCCGCCTTCTGCTGAGTTGTGTGAGTGCCTGATCTTACCCCATCCTCACACTGGCCTGGCCCTTTCCCAGGAGAGGGTGCTGAGTCTCTCGGGGGCCCCAGGACCCCTCCAATGTCTTGGGTTGGTAAGTGGGCACCAGGATCCCACCCACTGGCGGTCGTCACACCAGGCCGCCCCCCGCCTTTCGTCTCTCTGGTCTAGATTTTCCAGCGTTCGGCAAGGTCTGAGCTATGGCTTCAACAGTTCCACAGCTGCAAAATCCATGCTTGCCCGCCGTCCTAAATTCCAGGACGTGTAACACGCCATGTGCTCAGCCCGTGCCACATGCCCACACAGAAGGCCTGCCCGCACTGGAGGTGTGCAGGGCAGGGCGGGGCGGGGAAGGCAGTGGCTCAAGGCTGTGCCTCTTCCACAGGGAGGCCCCGCACACAGCCTCTCTTGGGCTGAGGAAGGCGTGAGGTTGCACAGGTCAGGAGGAGCAGAGGTGCAATCTGAACTCAGGTCCTTTGATTTCAAGTCAGTAATGAGACATGACAATACCTCCTGTGGGGACTGGCCCCTGAGGTCACTCCACAAGGATGGCTTCCCTTCTGTTGTCCAGGCCCCCACCCTGCCCTGGCCTCCGGCAACTGCGAAAGCTCTTGCTGGGGAGAGGAATCTTTGAGGGGAACAGGCACCCCAGAGATATCTAACTGGCTTCAGACGTCTCTCTCCTTACCCAGGGCCTCTGGCCGAGGCACAGGTAAGAGAGCACCTGGGTGAGGGTGTCAGGGGTGGGGAAGGCCGTGGTGCTACATGGAAGCCAAAAGGGAGCTTTTAATCCTCTCTGGATCCTTCAGCTGCCACACTGAAAATGCCATGTGGTAGAGTTGGGCGCAGAAGACCTGGGGGCAGGGGGAGATCCCTGGTCCTCGACCCAGCTCTGCCACTGATCTGCTGTGTGGCCTCCTGCCAGCCCCTTGCCCTCTCTGGGCCTCTTCCCTATAATATGGAGAGGTGGGGCCCAGGGGCCTCAGAGGTCGACTCATCCTGGTGAGCTGGGGGAGCAGGGGCCTGGGGGTGACAGCCCCCTCGTAGCCTGCCAGCTGGTATCTGTGTGTCCCAGCTCTGGCTGTGGCTACTCTGGCCTGTCTCTCTCTGGCACCAGGTCCCCCTTGCCCCTTCCCCCAGTCAGTGTAAGGACAGAAGACATAAACGTCGGCCCTCTGATCTTCTGCCACTTCCAGGTTCCAGCCCCCTCCCTGAGCACTAGGCTCTCCCACTCCTTTTCTCCCCACACCCCCTCCCCCAACTGGGAAGCTTTGGCGCACACAGGTACCCCGGTGCACCCCAGCAGGGCTGCGCCCACACACCCCGTCATCTTTGGCGGTCTCCGCTTCTGATACTCCCGCTCGTCCACGGTCCACACAGCACCCTTGACGTTCTCCACGCGGACGAAGCACTTGTGCAGGCTGAGGTTGTGCCGCACGGCGTTCTGCGGGCGCAGGGAGGAAGGGGTCAGAGGTGCTCACTCAGCCCTGGGGTGAGCACACACAGGACAGTCCTCACCTGCCCCATCGCCCGAGCAGAGGGTGGGGCTGGGCTGGGGGGAGACCCTGCCAGAGGGAAGGAAGCCAGGGGCTCCAGCCTCTTCCCCACCAATGACCCACTTTATTATCTGCCCCCTCTCCCTGCCACAGTCTGGAAAATTCTACCAACTCAAGGATGTCTAGTTAGTAATAACCTGTTTCACCATCTTCACTAATCAAAGACACACGCAGCTGTTCCTCAGGGCTTCTGATCAGTATTAGATCACATTTGAGCCCTGGTACCTCCGTGAGCCTGGGACACCTCATCTCAGGTGCGTGCAGAATTTCCACTAAGCTTTTAAGAGTTCGGGAAATAACTTACGAGCCCTCACTGCTACCTTCACCGGCCCCTGGGAGTCAGGGAGCTGTGGCTTTGAGCTTCAGCTTAGAACAGACAGCTTATTTATTGAGAGCACAAGGTATACAGCAGAGGCCTAATACATACTTGTTGAAATAAACTGGGAGAAAGGAGGTGTGGGTTTACAGCTGAAAGGAGAGAAAGAGGGTAAGTCACCTTGTCACTACCACCTCCTCCTGGCAGGATAACTTTAAGAATTGGGGTCATTGGATTTATAGGACACTTGGGTGGGGTGGGGGTGCTTGGCCCACTTCTACCCGCCACGGGAGCCTTCCCTTCCCCCCTTCCACGTCCCTCAGTCCTGCCCCTGCACCCTCCTCTCCCAGCTTCACTGCCCCCTCCCCCCGCCAGCCCCCAGCCATCACCGTCCTGCCTGCCTGCCTGCGTCCCTGTCCCTGCTACCTGTCTTCCCTCAGCCTCCCCCGCCTCATCCCCATCCTTGTCTCCTCTTTACATTTCTAAACGGGGAAGAAAGCGGGCAGGGCGGGCAGCCTGTGCCCCTGGAGATCCCCTCTCCCTCTCTCCCTTCCAACTCTTGCCACTTGCAACTGGCCCGATTTCATTACCAATTTTAATTTGCCTCTAATTAAATCCTGTGTATTTTTCTGACTCGCTTGCTAATCCACGAGGGAGGCGGGCGGCTGGAGTGGAATCTCTTGGAGCGATAATTACAAAGGGCCTAATCACGCCGGGGCTCCTGCCTCGGAATAAATTTGCCCGCATTACGGGGCTCCGATCCTCCGCTTTGCAAATGAGAATGACCCCAATTTCCGAGGATGGCCTCACCGGGGCTTTTTTCCCTCATTTCGAAGCCTGATTCGTGATGAGAGACTAATTCGTTACGCTGAAACATTAACGGCAATTTAAGGGGTCTGGCGGGGGCCGCGTAAACAAAAGGATGGGCCCACAACACGGGCCTTGGGAGGGGATGGACACAGGGGGAGGGCCAGCCAGGACCATCAGCCTGGCAGATGGCAGCTCTGTCCCTGGATGAACGGCAGCTGGCCTGGCCTGCACCCACTCCCAACCCTTCTGCCCTGGTCTGGGTAGGCAGTATCACAGGGTGGGGGCCAGAAAGAGTAAAAAAAGAGGGAAAGAAGGAAGACAAAATAATTTAGGAGAGGAAGAAGGGCAACCTAAGGAGCAGCTGAATGGGTACAAAGTAGAGGTAGAAGGGAAACAGAGTTGAATGTATCTGGGACCTATTTCCCAAGTAATATGAATGAAGTGTGGCTGAAAAAAACCTGAAGGTCAGAGTGGACCTCAAGCTGAGATGGAGTCTGCTGTGCAGTGAGGAGGGCAGATGCAGCGCCCCCAGGTGATGGAGGCTACAGCAGAGCACTGCTAACTGGGGTCACCCTCTCAGCCATTCACTGTCTCCAGCTCGGCCGTCTTCATACTGGGACCTGGACTAGGTGAGGGGAGATGGAGGTAAAGAACTGGGAGGGAGAGACACCCTACAGAGATGACCAAGGCTGGGCAACCAGTCAAAGGTGGCAGGGCTGGAATATTGAAAGAGGTGGCTTTGTGATGGTCATTGAGTGGTTTAAGGAAGTCACCTAAACTAGCTCCTCCTAATCTCAAGAGAAAAGTAGAAAACTGCAGTGGGGCTGGGCGCATAAGTGAGAAGAGGAAAGGAGGGTAGGGGGGTGAGTGGTACTCTGCCCCCAATGAGGAGGTTGTCTTATGGAAATGAGGCTCTACATTGCCACCCTTAAAGGCAAAGGATTCAAATGCATTGTTAAAGTAAACATTAGGTAATAATCCTAAAGGCAAAGGATTCAAATGTATTGTTAAAGTAAACATTAGGTAATAATCCTAAGGATCCCTCAACCATTTCTAAAACCTGGTGTCGAACTGGTCTGGAGGTTGAAGACTGGACCAGGTGGCCTCAAGAAGGCCCTGCTGGCTCAGAAAGAGGGCAGGACTCTGGTTGGCAGGAAATGACATCACTCACAGCCAATCACAGCGGTTGTCCCAGCCCAACAGCCTCTCTCCCAAGCTTTGGGAACGGGGTAAGGGGATATGGAAGGTCCCAAGTCATGAAGTAGTCCCTCCTGCTGTACTCAGCACATTCCTGGGGCACAGAAGGCCGGGCCCGATGCAGACCCCACCTAGTGCTGTGCGCTGGTGGGGAGGAGGACCTCAGTAACACTTGTTGAAACCTGGTGAGATTGGGGGAAGGAGCCTGTTTAACTGTAGTTCCTGCACAGGTCAGCAGGGGGACTCAAGAGCCAGGGATGCAATTAAGGTTCTGAGCTAGGGACTCCTCCCCTGGTGTCTAACCTTCCCCACAGGGCCCTGCAGTCTCTTCTCCTTCCCCCACCCCTCTCCCAATTTAGATATTGCTTTCCCACCCTGCCATGTGCACGTGAGCATGCTCGCGCGCGCGCACACACACACACACACACACCCATCTTGGCTAAAAAAATAAATGGCTTGGCGCTCCAGCCCACATCTCTGTGTCCCATTTTTCTAGGGTCTCCCTCTTGCCTGCTCCTGGCCCCCCAGGAAAACTCTTATGGCTGAAGGTGTTGAAATGACTAATTGGATGGAGACAATTATCTTTCTGCCGCAGAGCTGGGGAGAGATGCGAGTGCCTGTGCGCGCCCAGGTGCGAGGTCCACCCGTGTCCCCGCTTGCACATCCCCGACTCGGGCTCCAGGACACGGACTGTCAGCCCAGGTATCGGGACCACAGGGTCTCTGTGAATTTATCCCAGCCTCCGTTCCAAGCTTGGACATGACCAATTCCTGGAGGGCCTGCTTCCTGGGGCTAGAGTCTTTGGGGCACACAGGGGAGCACCCTGGAGGATTTCTTCCCAGAGAGGCAGCAAGGCTGGAAGGAAGGGGTCATTAAGAGGTAGCTATAGAACATTCCACAGATCCTGCTGTGGTGGAGGTGGGGGTACGCACCTAGCCCCACGCACCTAGCCCCACTGCGCCCCGGTGGGACCTGTTCTGCAGGACTAGTTGTTTAGGTAACTAATTATTAGGCAGCCCGGTCTCGACGACGGGATGGGACCTGGAGATGTCCAAGGAGGGCCCAGGGGGAGGTGGAAGGGGCACGCCTCACCTTCCAGGTGGCGGTGTTTCTGCGGAAATAGGCGAACATCCTCGTGAACCAGTTATAGATCTCATTCAGGGTCAGCTGTCTGTCGGGGGTTTCCAGGATGGCCTGTGGGCAAGGGAAGAGCAAAGGGAGCCTCAGAGCCTGGGTCTCCGAGGGTCACAACGGCCCTGTGCTCCACCCCGCAGGTGTCCTCCCTTGCGTGAGCAGGGGACCCGCTGCAGAATGCACAGGTGAGAGGGTGGGTGGTGCCTGTAGCCCTGAGAAGGGCAGGCTGCCCAGCCCGGCCGGGGCTAACGGCGGCACGAGCCTCCCGGGGCCGTGCACCTGTACAAGGAGCACAGGACCTGCTTCTGGAGGGAAAATGGCTTCAAGTGCCCCGCCCTGGGCTGAGGGAGAGGACGAAAGCAGTGCTCCTGGGACGGAGATGTCCACGGGCTGGAGGCTGTTTGGAATTTATCCCCATGTTGGCAAAGGACACTCCAAGTCTGAGATGGCGTGTGTGAGAACGTGGGGGAGGGTGTGCGTGCCTGCAGGGGAGTAACAGAGAGGACATGCGTGTAACTGTGTGTTCCCGTGTGACTATCATGTGAACACTGAGGACGTGAGGACTGTGGACACGGGGAGGGAGCAGCAGTGCACGTGTGTGTGCGTGCGTGCGTGTGAGAGAGGGGCGGCTCTCACGCGAGTGTGCAAACGTGAAGTGAGCACGTGAATGGCACGGGGCGTGAGCACTGAGAAGCAGCGTGTCCCCAGAGATTCGTTGTGTGAGCAGCAGGCCGGCTGAGCCGAGGCCTGCGGGGGAGCCTGGACAGCCAGGAAAGAAGCAAGACAGGTGTGGAGGGAGAGGACAAGGTGAGAGGGACAGGTGCTTTCCCTGGCCCCAGGACACACCTGCAGGCCAGGCCCCGGGGTAGGGCGCAGCCTGTGTGCCATTCCCCGCCCTCCTTTCCCTTTCGTGCTCACCTGGCGGATGAGGGAGGCGTAGGTGAAGGGGGGCCTGACGTCGGCGTTCTTGTAGAACTCGTGATTCTGCGCCAGCTCTGGGGGAGACAGGCAGAGGACCCGGTGGCCAGATGGGGAGGCCCAGCCTAGGGAAACCACCCCTCCCCGAGGCGGCCCTGCAGCCCCAGCCTGCCCTCACCTGAGGAGATGGGCGAGCAGAACTTGTCGCTGCTTCTCCGGCGGGCAGGGCCTCCGCTGTGTAGGGAGGCAGAGCTGAGGCCGGGGGGCCGTAGGGGGGTGACAGGGGCAGCGGCCGAGGTTGGGGGGTGCACGAGGCCATCTGGGAAGGAGTCTGCTGCAGAGACGGTCACCTTAGAGAATGAGGAGGAGCCAGGAACCCGGTTCAGCTGTGAGCAACGGGGAGGGTGCTGAGACTAGCACCCAGGGCGGGGGTCCTGAGGGTTGGGGCTGTGGAGGGGTGCTGGGAGGCAGGGAGGGGAGCATCACTCACTGGCTGGCTGAAGGGCTTGGGCTCCGAGGGCCGCATGTGCAGGTGGGCCATCATGGCCTGCAGCCGCTCGCTCTCCTTGGCGAGCTGTGAGGGTGCAGAGGCGGAGGTGAGCAGGAGGCCGGCCCTGGGCGGCAGTGGCTCCTCTTCCTTCCCTGCATCCCACCCTCCTCCACCAGATCCGCAGAAAGCCCTTGCTCCAACCCAACTGGCTCCACGCCTCAGCACCCCAGCTCCCTCTGGCCCTGCCCCTCTGGACCCTCCACGTCCTCAAGGCCAGGGCCCAGGCTGCCAGCTCGATGAAGCCCCCTGGACCGTGACCGGCAGAGCCTTCCTGTGTGTCCAGGCTCCAGATCCTCACTGCCTCTACACATGGGGTGGGGGTCTCCTTCCTATCAGCACATGCCTGTCCTCCCCGAGGGGGCAGAGGCTGTGGCTGAGTGACACCGACACCCGTGCCTAGAGCAGGGGCACTTGTGTGTGCTGGCCTCGCAGACTGAATGGAGATGCAGGAATGGATGAATGACTCACTCGCCCCATTCATAAATTCAATAGGTCTTTCATGGCTACCCCCTCCCAGCAGGGCGCTCTGCTCCGAGCCAGAAGGAAATGGCTAAGTATCGATTGGCTGACTGATGGGCTGTTACAGAGCATAGCCTGAGAGCCAGACCACCAGGGTCCTAATCCTGGCTCTGCCACTCACGAGCCGAGTGGGTATAGGCAAGTTACTTTAGCTCTCCATGCCTCTGTTTGCTCCATCTGTAAAATGGGGACAATAAGGGTACCCACCACATAAGGTTGCGAGGACTCCTTGAGCTAAATAGAATATTTAGTACAGCACAAAGGAAGTGCTCGACATGTTAGCTGTTACTATCATTTTACTGTTTCTATGTAGCGTGAGTCTCTTCTGGACCTCCCAGCAGAGACGCCCCAACCTTGGGTACCCCTCGGAAGCCAGTTGTCCTCACCTCACAATGGTAATTAGGACCTAGAAAGCATAAGATGGTGGCTTTGACCATAGGACCCTCCCCCTCGAGACCCCCCAGAGCCCTCCTAGGAAGTCAGTGCTGTGGGCAGGCAAGGTCTGAGCCACTGTGTCCCTCCCCAGTGTCCTCCGGGCCACACCTGGATCTCCAGCTGCTGCACCACCTGCATCTGCACCCGGCACTGGGCCGTGCTGCGGTCATCCAGGGCGTGCTCTGTGTTGAGGTGTCTTCAAGGAGACGGGAGGAGAGAAAATTGGCTGGGGCTTTCCCGCTGTCACCACCCTCCCAGCCCAGCCTCTAATCCCACCCACGGCCTGAAGAGCAGACAGAGAGATACAAAGAAGAGAAAGAGGTGGAAACACGGGGCAAGGGAGGAAGGCTGCTCCCTTCTCATCAGCTTCCTTTGATGTCTTTGCTACAATCCCAGCTACAGAGAGATCTAATTGCAAATGAACTAATTAAGTAAACCTCTGACGAAGCGTGAAAACAATTTGTTTGACCCTGATGCTGCAAGGGTCTGGGAGACGGTGGAGTTAATCAGTCAGTGACAGAGCCTGGCACGGCTGTGGCAGCTGGCCGCCTGCTGCCAGCCGC
>CM052441.1:88109962-88173773 GCA_028533085.1 Varecia variegata
AGGGATAAGCTGGGGACCGAGGCCCCCGGAGGGCAAGATGGGCGGCAGGCTGGGGGGAGGCCCTGTGGGGAAGGCTGCTAGGGGAGGGGCTGGGGTGACACCTACTTGATAAACTGGCCCAGGTCTTCACACAGGGTCTCACAGCCTGGCCACTTGCACTCTCCGTGTCCGTACAGGGGGTGGGAGCCAGGGGTCTCCTCGTGGGAGGAGCTGGGAGGGCAGGAGGGAGGCGGTGGTCAGAGACCCTGAAGACGGCAGCAGCCCTGGGCTCCGCTCAGCACCAGCTCCCCTGCTGGTGATGTTTCTGCCCCTGACACCGGGTTCCCAGGGGCTAGGCACAACTGTGTATGCCCTGGGAGAGGGGTGGACTTTCGGGTCCCTGAGCTCCGGCTCCTCCCTCCCAGTCCCCACCACGGGTGCCATCCCTCCAGGTCCAGGTCTGCCCTCAGGCAGGGATCTGGCGCCCCCTCCCAGCCTGGGCCCCTGTACCTGTCTCTCCGAGATGTGAGCACAGTGGGCTGTCCGTTGGGCAGGGTATGGTGGGAGAGCGGGGGTGAGACCTTGGGGGGAGCGGCGAACGAGGTAGCGGTGGCAGCTGTGCCAGTGAGGTCCAGCCCCTCCTGCTTGACGCTGTCCTCGGCAGGCTGCCCGGGGGTACCTTCGCCCTTCCACAGCTGGGGCAGGTCCGTCGGGCACACGGCTGCTGCAGGAGAGACCGAGGAGGCTGGCAGGGACACACTTGGCCCTCCACCTCACCCCTGGGAGCGGGGGCTGCCAGCAGAGAGGGCTGAGGGCCTGAGTCTGGGAGGGGAGGGGTGGCGGACGCTCACCTTGCGGGAGGGTCTGGAGGGGCCCCGAGGCTTGGTTGGGCTGCAGGCTGACCAGCCCCTGCCTCTGCAGGTTGAGCAGGTGCTGCTGCTGCAACTGTTGCATTTGCAGGAGCTGCTGCTGGAAGGCCAGCTGCTTGTTCCCCAGTGCCTGGTGGGGGGCCCGAGGGGGCGGGCAGAGAGGGGTGCCGTCAGCCTCAGGCATGCCATCTGGCCCCCACCCTGCGGCCACCCCCTCCCAGGGCCTGTCAGCCCCTGGAGCTGTCGTTGTGGCGTCTGCAGCTGCAGCGTCTCTGCTCCCGGCCCAGCTTCCATAGGGCTGCATGCCTCCTCGCAGTAAACACACGCATGCACGCACGCACGCGCGCAAACACACACAGCCAGACCCAGGCACGCAGCACGACGCCCTCCCTCCTCCCGCCTGCCTCCTCCCGCTGCTTCAGCTCCCGCTGCAGCTGTGTGCGCCTGTGTGCGCCTGGGGGGCTCATCACAATGATCGATGAGCCTGTCAGGTTCCGTGGGCCACTCCCGCCTGGAGGGCACCCTTCCCACATGCCCGGGGTGCCCCCCCTTCTGCTCTGGGGAGGGAGTTTTCTGCCCCCGCCCCCCGGCTCATCTCCTCTCTTGCTTTTTAGATAAAGAGAATCAAGGAGTCTGATGGACTCACTGGGACCCAGGCTCAGGGCACAGTCACATCACCACTGCCCAGGCGCCCTGCACTTGCCAGCTCACTCGCCCGACTCCTCCCCCATTCACACAGGCACTGACAAGTCAGGCTGTCAGCAAGTCTCTTCTGAGCCCTGGGAGCCAAGCATGTCCGGGGTGTTTGGGAGGCAGGGACGTCTCTGCCTGCCTGCCCGGGGGGTAGGGTAGGGGGGCTGGCTATTCAATAAGGCGACAAGAGGACAAACCCAGCCTAGACACCTGCAGGCAGATAACACACCAATTACAAGCCAGCTGAAGGGGAGGCTGAGGGTGGAGAGAAGGCCTGGGCTTCAGGGCAGCCTTCTGGGAACTCAGGGCTGTGGTGTGGGCAGCAGGACGGGGACACATGAATGGGGCTGGGGGAGGGCCCCGGTATAGGCGCTCAGATGGGGCAGGGGTGCAGGCTTGGAGCTCTGGGAGGATCCTCCTGGGTGAGATGGTGGAGGGGCTGGGAGAGACGTTACAAGATGGGTCAGGAGCTGGGGCTGCTGAGGCGGGGCAGGCAGTCTGCTGAGGGATGAAAAGAGCCTCAGGGCAGGTGTGGAGGGCTGAATGCTGGGTCACTAAGGGACAAGTGGGCAGGAAGATGGCATGGCCACGAGGTAGCTGGACATGAGTGTGGACCATCAGACACCACATACCGATGATGACACGCACATATGTGTCCATACGCACATGCACACAGACAACACAAGGCCAGGAGAGAAAGAATGTGGGGGAGATGGAGGCACGCAAGTGAGCCGCCATCCCCTCCCCCAACTTTTTGCTGATTTTTCTACTATTCCTACAAGGCAATTCCCTCCTGACCACTTCTGGACTCCGCTGGGCTGGGGCTGGGTGTCTGTCGGGGACGTCCGCCGTCGGAGCTGTGGGCTGCGGGAGCCGTCTCACCTCTTTGGGTTGCTGCTTGCCAGCCTGCTGCTGGGTGAGGAGTTGCAGGTGGAGCTGCTCTTGCTGTTTCTTGTAGTATTCCTGCAGCTGGGGGTGGAAGGGGGGGTGGGATCACTCTCTCAGTCAGCCCTGAGGGTCCCTGAGCGGGGCGGGTGCAGAGGGAGGGGAAAGGGCCAGGGAGGCTCGTCCCACAGCTCTGAACCCCCTGCTCTGGGTGGATCCCCTGAGTAGGCTGCGAGGACAAGGTACCAGGGTGTTCCAGTACTTTGCACTTCCCTGGAGTTCAGCAGACAGAGTGGGCTGGCAGCAGGGAGGGCTGCTGGGAAACAGGCCTGACCTCTGACCTCTCCTAGCTGCCCTGGAGGAATGCAGATCAGTCTGGCCTGAGCAGTCCCTCAGGTTTCTCCCAGCGCTGGCCCTCAGTGGTGGTGGTAAACAGCCCTGGAGAGGGAGGCTGGGCAGAGGAGGGACCCGGCGGTCTGTGCCAGGCTGGACTCACCTGCTGGAGCATGAGGGCTTGCTGCTGCTGGAGCAGGGCCTGCAGCTGCGGCGGGGACAGAATCTGCTGCATCTGCTGCGGGGTGAGCATCTGCGGTGACATCATGGCCACCGACACGGGCACCTGCGGGATTCGGCCGTTAGCCCGCTCACCTCGATCCCACCCCAGGGAGAGGCAGCACCCAGGGCCCCACCACGGCGTGGCAGAGTGGCTCTGAGTGGGACAGCCTGGGTTCAAATTCGGGCTCTGCCTCTCTGCTCTGTTTTCCTTGTCTCTAAAATAAAAACAGCAATAGTGCCTACTTCTTAAGGTTCCCACGAGGATAAGTAAGTTAATACTTAAGACAGAGCCTGGCACACAGCAAGTGCTTAGAAGGGTTGGCTATTATCGTAGGATGCGCTGTCCTCGGAGCAGGATTAGACCCGAGTGACACTGATCAGTAGAACCCATGCTTTGGAGGGTTTCTACTCCTTACTCTTGCTCAGTCTACTCTGAGAACACTACCTGCAAGGTGGGCCTGGGTGGGAGGGCAGTCTACAGCCACTGGAAGGATTCAAAAAGTGGCCCCCCTGGCAGGAGGACCCGGACCATGGCCCCGCTCACACACACGTCACACTCTCCAGCACACCTGTCTGGATGGCACACATACACAATGGCCCAGAGCCGAAGCCCAGGGAGTGCTGCTGGCACCATCCTAGTCCTGGTGTGTGGGCATGTGTGTAATTTTGTCTAGAGTGAGGCAGAAGGAACAACAGTCAGGGAGTTAGGAGGGCAGGTTTCTACTCCTAGCTCTGTACTGAACTTACTGTGTGGCCCTGAGCAAGGCATCTGCCCTCTCTGGACTGCCAGTTTCTTCAAACAAAAGACACAGGGATTGGCTATAAGAGATGACACCTTCTAGCTGGAATATTCAGGCTGGAAGTAGAGCAGCTTTCTGCCCCCTGCCCTGGATTAGGCCTCTATAGGAGGCCCCAGGAATCCAGCCACAAGGAAAAGGTTCAGGGGAAAACAATGACATCATTCTTTTCCCAGTCCCACCACCCCTGAAACTCCCAGGCTTGTGCAGTCTCGGCCAGGCAGGTCTAGGCCCCAGCGTTGTCTTGTTCCCCTGTTTTAGCAGGACAGTGTCCTGTTGGGGTTGTCTGCCACCTCCACCACTCTGTGAGCCTCACTATATGGGACTCTTCTCTAACCTCCTCTCTCACCCCCAAGTCCTGGCAGAGTGCCCAGCACACAGTAGGTACTCACTAAGTGTTTGCTGCCTGGGCTGAAATGCCTTCCCCAGCAAATGAGAGGCCCCTCTGTTGGCCCTGGGGCAGGAAGGGAGGGGTATGGGGCCAGCCCAGTCAGGGAGGAGTGTGCAGGGACTTGTTCTGGGTGGTGACAGGTTAGGTTCCCAGGGGACCCTCCCCCCAGCCTCAGCCCCACCTGTGGGGCAGGGGAGGAGGAGCTGGTTCTCTTCCCAATCCCCGGCAGGGGTAGGACTCCCCAGGCAGAGGAGCAACCAGGGAGCTACAGTGAAGCCAAGAATACGGGGAACCCCCACTGCCCCCAACTCTTCTAGCCCCTCCATAACCAGTGGCTGTGACCCACCTGGGCCTTACTCCTTTATCCCAGGCCTGGCAGGCGTAACGCCTAGCTTTTCAGTAAATGGACACGCCATGTGAATGAAGGCTCCTGGGACCTCTAATCCAGAGGGGATGTGCCATGTCAGCCCTCAGGAGTGGTTTTGTCTCTTTTCACCCTGTTCCTACCAATGCGATCAGAGAGGTCTAGTGGCTTTAAGGGGCAGGGTTGGGATTCAAGCCCAGGTGTGTGTACTCCACGGTTCCCAGGTCCCACACCGCCTGCCCCACCTCCAGGGCAGGTGCTGAGAAAGGTCAGGGAGGGCACATGGAAATGGCACGTCCAGGGGCCGAGGGGCCAATGAGGCTGAAACCACAAAGGCAAACGTCCTCTCTACAGCTGTATCCCGGAAGGACTCTGCAGAAAGCCCAGGTGCAGGGTTGTACGGTCCTTGCTCTCTGAGGGGGCTGGGGCTGGGGGCAGACAGACCCAATCCCCTTGCAGAGCCAGCCTGTGTCTGCTGTTGGCTGGTCCAGAGGCAGCGGGGTGGCTGCTCAAACAACTTGGGTTTTGCCACCCAAAGTTAGGATGCAAACCCTAGGCCAGGAGTGCCCAGCACGCAGCAGTTACCAGGACTGTCCTGTCTTTCCTCCTCCCATGGCGGTGGTCAACAAAGAGAGGCGTCGTGATGGTGGTGGAGAGCTCACAGCCCTGATTTCTGAGTCAGGTGAGCCTGGTTCTTGTCCCTGGTATTTACTACTCTTGGAAATCACCGAGCATCACTTTCCTGTCTGCTGACTGGGGTCTGGAGCACCTGCCCTCCCCGAGTCACACGATGGCATCACACGATGGCAATGAGAGGGTGTTGCTGACTGCTTGGCTAACCTTTTATGTTAACCAGCATCTCCAAAGCAACCCTGTGAGATGGTACCATCATCATTGCCATTTCACAGATGAGATGAGAAAACTGAGGCCGAGAGAGGTTAAACAGCCCGCCCTGCCCCGAAAGGACGAGAGAAGTGGTAAAAGTGATTGGTATGCTGATCAATTCTCTGTAAATGTAAAGACAATCACTCTTTAAAACATTCTGGATTTCCCCTTTCCCCTCTTTCCTGTCCTTTCCCTCCCCTTCTGCCCTGTTGTACCCTGGGGCACTGCACGCAACGGTCACTTAGGACCAAAGTGGGGAACCTGCGGCCTCAGGGCCACACGTGACCTTCTGGATCTTTGAGTGCAGCCTTTTGACTGAATCCAAACTTCACAGAACAAATCCTTTTAATAAAGGGATTTGTTCTGTGAAGTTTGGATTTGGTTGAGGGGTCATACTCAGGCATCTGGAGGGCCACAGGTGGCCTTCAGGCCGCAGGTTCCTGACGGTCATGTCAAGGTGGCCCAATGGGGTCAGGAAGGATCCGCAGGCTGCCACATGCGGATCTCCCAAGCTGGCTGACCCCATCCACCTCCCCCCTTTGCCCCTTGGGGTTCTGAGGACTGAGCTGGAGCTGCTTTGGTGTCCCCACTGGCCCCCACCAGGCTAGAGGCGGCAGGATGGGCACTCTGCAGCTAGCAGGCTCGGCAGGGCCCATGAGTCACCATCTGGAGAGCAGCCAGGGCAGCTAGCTGCTTACTAGAGCCCTGCAGCGTGAGCCCGGGCCAGTGCCGGCAGCTGCCCCAGCCCCTCCCTCAGGGACCCTGCTCAGGCCCCTGAGCCCTCCGCCACCAGGAATACGGTGTGCTCAGCTGGATGGCCTGACCAGAAGGAACAGGGACAGTGCCTGACATAAAGGAAGCTTATTTGGGGTCTGAGGGTGGGGATGGATGCAATTTGGTGCCAGAGTCAAAGAAACAAATTCAACTTTTTAACTATGGGGTCTGGAGTCGCTGGGGGAGTGGGGAGCAATGTGGTGACATTAGGCTGGAGCTTGGTTTGAGTTCCACTCCCTTGCACATGGCCAGAAGGAAGTCCTCAGACTAACTCTGGGCTGCAGGTGCAGCAAGCAAGAGAGACAGTGCTGGAATACGGAGAACAACTTCTGGAAATGCCAGGTAGGGGGCAGAGTCCAGGGGCCTGGCCCTAGCCACCTCCCTCCACCCCAGCCACCTGTGCTGCCTGCTGGGGTGAGCCTCTTCCTGCTGGGGCCCAGGCCTGCACGTGGCCAGGCAACCCCACTGGGCTGGAGCTGGAGCCCTGAGATGGTTTTGGGAACTCTTCTGAAGCTGGCTCTGGTGGCTGTGGCAGGAGGGGCGTGGGCAGGCAGCCCTGCCAGAAGCAGAGCAGCAGCCTTCTGTGGGGACCACTGGGAAAGGGGCTGCTATCAATCTCCCTTCGTCACCTGTTTCACTCAAGCTCCAGTCCGCAAAATGCACTTTTACGCTTGGGTGGGGAGCCCGGCCCTCGAGCTCCTCTCTCCCCCCAGCAGCCTTGAGCTCACAGAAAAGCTATTTCTAGGCCCTGCACCCTACTTGGGGACAGAGGTCCCACCTTTTCTCGGAGATTGTAAACATAGGGGTGGAAGGCAAGGAAGGTATGCAGGCTGGAGGAGAAAGATGGGGATCCACAGTCAGGCTCCGGGGGAAGCTCAGACGTGGCCCTAAGAACCCCCATCTCCCCGAGACTCAGGGAGCCATCACCTGGGCCTGTGTACCTGGGAACTATGGTGTTCACTCCTGTGCTAAGTGCAAGGGAGCATCACAAAGCAGTGATTACAAGTGTGAGACCTGGACTAGTTGTTTGGGTTCAAGTCTGGGCTCTGCCTCCTATTCGTGGTGTAACTTTGGGCAAGATCCTTAACCTCTCCAGGCCTCAGTTTCTTCATTGCAAGATGGGGCTAATGGCAGCACTTGTCCCATAGGATGAGATGATACTTGTGAAGTGCTTGGTGCCTGCCTCGTGGTAAGCACTCTGCAATGTCAGTGGTTAGTTTGGGAAGGACTCAGTAAGTATCTGTTGAATGAATGAATCAATCTATCAATTTGGGGAAGGAAGGAGGCAAGGAGAGAGAAGTCCTGAGAACAGGATCATTTCATCTGTCTCTCTGACCCCAAAACCTCTAGGCCTCCCTCATTTTGGAGGGGGCGGGTCTCCTAAGGAAGAGTCCACAGCCTCCCCTCCTCCCTCCAGGATCTCGGCTCTCCTGCCTCTGACACTACGCTAGAAGGTCTTCAGGTCTTCGTGCCTGACTCAGCCCCTCTGACTGCCACCAAGCTCCCTCCCTCCTGCCTTGGGTCAGCAGGCTCTTCCTGGTCTGGGGGAACATTCCTCTTGCCCAGCCTACCCCTCCTTGTTCTTAGAGGGGGGCACTAAGCTGGGCCCAGGGTGGGGAGGATTCCGAGAAGTAGCCCAAGGGCCCCTGCAGACGCAGGGAGTGTATGAGGGTCACTAATTCAGAGAGACCCAATCCTGACACCACACAGGCGTGAGAGCCTTTTACATCATCCTGGTCGTTCCAGAACTTTCTCTTCCTCCCTTTATTGATTTTCCAGATTTTGTCCTCCCCTCCTCCACCCCAGGTCCACCCCAACGCCTCCCCTTTGAGGGTTGTCTCATCAGGTTCAGGATTTTTAAGAGGGCTACTGCTGAGGCTGCACATCTGTCTGGCACCTTGAACTTTTCCAAAGCACTTTCCGAACCTAAACTCGTTTTATATAAAACCCAGACACTTTGACAGAGCCCTGGAATCTCCCCCAGGACAAAGCCGGGTCCTGGGTCCTTCTCTGAGCACCTGCACCCCACCCCATCCTCCTGGCCTCCCTCAGCTCCAACCCCAATCTCCAGAGGGCCTGTGGCTCAGGATCCCTGCTCAGGCCCCGGCTCACCCTTCCTCCCTTAGATAAACTTCCTTTCAAAGCCCTGCTTAATCCTCTCCCCAGTTCCAAGCCTCCCCCGCTGCTGTGGGGAGGGTGGGGAGGAGGATGCTGGGCTGTTGGCAGAGGGGGAGGGGAGCGGGCTGCCCGAGTTGTGACCCAGCCCAGACTCAGACTGCAATTCTCCCAAGTTCTTTGTGACACAAAAGGTAAACAGAAGGCCTGGGTGCCCCCCCTCCCACCCCCTCCACCCCCTCCAGATCTCCCCTCCCCCAGCCAGCCAGATGGGCTGGCAAGCTGGGGGGAAGGGAGAAGGGGAAAAAAGGGCAGATTGTGCAAAGAAAAACAAAAGAGACAGAGAGACACCAAGAGACAGGAAATGTGGAGAGACTGGAGAGAGTCAGTGGGGGAGAGATAAGGGGGAGACCAGGTGACCGACTGTGGCGACTGGGAGGGGCCGAGACCCAGACACGGAAACAGAGGGACAGAGTGACCCACAGGGACACAGACACAGGAGAAGTGACCAAGAGGGGAAGAGGCAGGGGAGAGGAAACAGTGAAAGGGGTACAAAGAGACAGTGAGAGCCACAGACAGACACCAACTTGGAGAGACAGACACAAACAGAAAGAGGCTGAGCTAGGCGAAGGCCTGGCCCATCAGGTGGAGACGAGAGGGAAAGTGGAAGTCTCTTCGCCCCACCCCTGCAGGACTGAATTTCCTTTTAGAAAGTTGCCCACTTTCTGGCATTGGGAGCTGGCAAGAGCAGTTCTCCAAGGGGTCCCTGCCCTACCTCTGTGCCAGGCCCACCCTCTAGACCTGGCCTGAGCCTTCCTCCTCACCTGCAGGGCAGAGGCAGACTGCTTGCTGTCATTGTTCCCGGGGGAGCTCAGGCCTGAGGCCTGCTGCAACAGGAACTGCCGGGCCACCTGGAGAGCCTGCAAGACAGGGACTGAGTCAGTGCCGCTCTGCCCCAGCAGTGGCCTGAGAGGCTGGGTGGGATCCAGGACTCAAGGAGAGTTTGGGGTGCCAGCAGGGAGGAACTTTGGGTAAGTTGGAAGGTCTTGGGGGTGAAAGAGTCATGGATCCAAACGGGCTTGGGGAAAGGACAGAGGTAGGAGTCAGGAGAGCTGTTGGGGTTCAGGGTTCAGAGCCTATAGAGACTTGTCCTTGTTAGGACTCAATGGGGACAACAAATGGAAGGGCCAATGGTCAAAAATGACTCTAGGATAAAGTATGGGGGGTGGACTCGGGGCATTAATAACAGGTAACATTGCTGAGCATGGACTACGTGTTAGGCACTTTACAGGCAATCGCTTATTCAATCTGTCCTTGTAAGGCTGTGAGTTAGGGATTAATAGCCCCCATTTTGCTGATGAGGAAACTGAGTCTCCAGGAGGTTAAGAAGTTTGCTCAATATCATATAGCTAGGAGGTATCAGAGCCAGGATTTGAGCCCAGGTACCTGGCTCCAAGACCATCTGCCTTAATGGGTGGTCAGTCTGGGGGCTAAAGGAATAGCATTTGCTGTGGAGTTAGAGCACACACTGGGGGGATGAGGGTAGAGTCGAGGGGTCAGTGGCACAGGGTCTGAGTCCTGCATGGCTTTCTGAGTTCAACAAGTAGGAGTATAAGGCACTGTGGCACTAGGGGAACTGCATCAAGTCCTGAAGGATGTCTGAACTATCAGCAGAGATGCGTGGACCACAGTGGTTTGGGCTTGGAGGACATGGTGGCTTGGACTGGACTGTGAGTCAGAGGGGTCACAGGAGTGGGAAGTATATGGAATTTGCAGGAGGAGCAGCTCCGGCGGGTCAGTGTGACAGTCAAGGAGTCAGGAGGTCCAGAAAATTCTCCATACAGCCAGCCAAGCCTTCTGTGCCCTCACCCTGGGTCAGTGGGGGGTTCACAGGCCAGGGATGTAGGGACCTTTCCTGAATCCACATTCCAGGAGCACAAAACCTGTCTGCCTCCAGGTTCCTCAAGATGCCCATGGGTGTAGAGCAGTTGTGCCCAGGCCCTTGACAGGGGGCTCTGGCATTAGGCAGACCTGGGTTTCAGTCCCAGTTGCTTGGCTTACCAGCTGTGACCCCGGCAAGTTATTCCATCTCTCTGCACTTGAGTCTCCTTATCTGCAAAACTGGGACACTACCCATCTCCGAATTACTGGGGGGACTAAAGGACCAATGCCTGGCACCTAGTTGGCATTCGGGAAGTGTTCACTCCCTTCCTTTCTCGTTAATCTCTCAACAGTTCTCCACTTCACTTCCTCCGGCCTCTCCCCCACAGAGCGGTGTGCCCCGCGCTTATCAGAGCAACGCGCCCACTTGTGGCTCACTTGCGCATCCGTCCACACACTCCTTTTTGCTCACGTGGGCTTCTAGCCTCCTGCCCCACCACAAGCACCTTCAAGGCAAAACCTTTTACGGTGGGGCAGGGATGTGACACTCACGGCTCAGCAAGCAAACGTGGAGTGACCGCCGTGTGCCAAGCACGCAAACGCAGCCACCTCTGCAGCCCGCTCGTGCCCGTACTGACCGCCGAGCCTCCCCCAAGACTGCCGTCGAGTTCACCTCGGGATGGTGTCTACACGGGCACTACACGCTCCTCACGGCCCCCGCCCGTGGCCCAGGCTTCCAGTGGGCAGCACGGGTGTCCTTCTCTCCAAGATTCACTTCAGAAAGTAGAAAGCTAACCTTTCTGAGTCAAAAGGCTCTGAGAAGCCACGGAAAGAGGGGTCAGGAGGTGGGGTACAGTGGGCAGGAGAGGCAGGGAGGGGCCAGGTGGTCATCAGGCAGGAGGCCCTGCCGCTATCACCTTGCTCTTACTGACCCCTCCAGGTCTAATGACGGATGTTCTTTGTCCTCCAAAGGTGGAGGTAGGTGGAGGGGGCAAGGCTGGCTGAAGAGGATGGCTCAGAGGAAGGAGCTGGGCAGCCCGGGGGCCCAAGAGGGGTACTGGTCAGGGTGGGGGGTTGAAGCATCCCAGATCCTGGGGGAGGGCAGTAGGGGAGGGACTTCTGGGGAAGCTGGGGGGAGAGCCCTGCTCCATCTCCTGGGTGCATGGGGGAGCGGCCAGGGGAGTTGAATTCACTCCCCATTGACTCTCTTACTTTGTGGCCCCCTGGAGCATGAAATTACATGATTTACAGGAAAAAATGACAGGGCCTTGCAATCTCATTCCTGTGAGACCTCCCTCCCAGTGACAGGCCCTTCCTCCCCCCACAGCCCCACCCCTGCCTCCAGGCTTCCCTCCTCTTCCTCCTGCCAGCCTAAGTCCCTGCCTGGTAGGCCAGATGAGAGAGAACCAGGCAAGACCTCACGCCAGGCCGAGGCTGCCCCTTCCGTGACTCCCCACTCTGTCCTACACTGCAGTCCTCACTCACTCCTTCATTTACAGCTGTGACGTCCCTGCTGGGTGCTGGGACCATGCTAGGTGCTGGGATACAGAGAAGCAGAACATGGTCTCCGTCCCCCGGGCTCACAGCGGGTTCTGTGATGACAGATTCTTACACAGACACTGCTAAGGAGCCGGTCAGCCCTAAGCGAGGCTGGGCACCAGTGCCCAGAGAAGGGCTTCCTCTGCCTGGGGAAGTCTGGGAAGGCTTCCCAGAGGAGGTGGGCAGCACTAACTGGAGTCTCACCACCTGAAAGGTGAGTTCACCTTCTGGACAAGGAGAGTCACATCGATTACTCTGCTGTACTGGTTGTGTCTACACTGCCTGCTGGCACTGGGGCCTGTAGACCATGGGACCGCCCACTACGTCTGAGAGATGTGGGAAATAACAGGCCCTGACCCGCACAGATCCAACCAGACTGGAGCCTCCTTGAAAGCACAGACGTTGTCTAAGGTAGCTGTGAGCACCCCCACCCCAGTACATAGCAGACGTGGGACACCTCCTCACAAAATTCATTTGCGTCTAGGCTGAATACAGGAGGCCAGCAGAGGCTGACACTGAGTTTAACAGCTAGTATTTGTGCACTGCCTTGCAGTTTTCAAAGCACTTCTTCAAACATTTAATTGAAACCTCACAACACTGAGCTAGGCAGAGCAGGCATCAATGCCTCCATTTTACAGACAAGGAAACTGAGGCCCAGGGTCCCATAGCTAGAAGCGGTGGAGTCCGGACACCTGACTGCCCAGCTCCCCCACAAATGAGTGGCCCTCATGACCTCATGCAGAGGCCAGGGAGGGCTCTGAATCCCTTCCCCCTCATCTGTGTGCTTTCGGCTCTCGGGGTGGGACGGGGAAGTGAAGATGGTTGCAGTAGAGGGAGAAGACCAAGAAAGGAATCTCCAGGAGAAAGGTGGGCTCAGTTTCCCTTCCCAGGGGACCAGAGTTACCCAAACACAACCCTGGGTGGAAACGGTGTTCAGATGCCCCACCAGGGAGAAGCCATCATGGAAAACATGGCGGGGGGAAGAAGGGGCTCAGGACAGAGTGGAAAACTGGAGCCATTTGGCCTCTTAAGCCTCCTTCTCTTCCTCCCTCCACTCTTTGGACTGAAAACCGAATGCCCAGCTCTGTGGCTTGGGGATAAGGTCTACTCTTCCTTTGAGGGAGGCAGTGCCAACCATTCAGCGCATAGACTCTGGCCAAGAGAGATCTGCATCCAGGCCCTGGCTCCACCGTACCGAAGTGACCTTGAGTAAGTCACTTCACCTCTTTGAGTCTCCATTTCTTCCGCTGCAGAACTGGAACAACCCCAAACTTCCTCACAGGGCTGCTGTGAAGAGCACATGGGACAGTGTGCATGAAGTACTCAGCACACTGCCTGGCACCCAGTGGGTCCTGGTTGAACGTTCACTATTGCTGGTCATTTTCCCGATCCCACTGGAAGGCCTTGCTAACCAATCCTCTTTCAGCCTACACCCCCCCTTCCCCCTCAAGCCTAAGAACTCAGTCTGTTAATGAAGCTGAACTCTCCTCCCCCATCCCCCATTCAGAAGTCATTAGCAGGATCTCTGCAATTAGGAACAAATGGCTTATAACGGATGGCATCCAGGGGGGTGGGGTGGGAAGGAGGGAATGGAGCCGTAGCTTTGAGGGCAATAGGGAGCTGCTATGAAAAACGAGTCTTGGGGCAATGGGTTTCTGGTCTCCAGGACGGGACCGTACCCCTATTTCTGTTTCTGAGAATTCGAGGTTGGGGTTGAGGGGTGGGAGAGGGATCATCCTCTCTGGGGAAGCCAGGTGCAGGGCTGTGTACCAGTCCTTTCACCAGGCTGGAGGACTCGGGGTCTGTGCCGATCGGGAGACAAGCTCGCAGGGTGGCTGAGAATGAGAAGCAGCAGCACACGGACCATAGCCCTGGCGAGCTGCAAGTGTTGGAGGGCATCTGGTCCACTGTTTCTCAAACTGCTGGTCATGACCCCATGGTGGGTCATACAATCAATTTAGTGGGTCAAAAAATAGGAATTTTATATACGCATGCATTTGTATTTGTACTGATCTAGTTCACGTATAGATGAGGAAATAGAGATCCAGAGAGGGGCAGTGACTTGCCCAGAGGAACACAGCGGCAGAAGCAGAACCTGAATCCATGAATCCACCAGGCCTGAAAGTGGGCTCTGCACAGGAAGCAGCAGCTCGAGCCGGCCAGGCAGGGTGGAGGGCGCACGAGCAAATTCTGGTTTAATTTGGATGATGGTGAGGGGCAGCCAAAATAAACAAAATCCAAACTTCTTTTGTCTGCCTCTGGTTCGTTTCGGCAAAACTGGGCTTCAGTCTTACCTAAATTGTCTTGACAATTAATTTTCACTGAAAGGTTGCTGGCTTTAGCAGGAGGAGGGACTAAACAGTGTTTGAGGTGGTGGCCCCACCTCACCCCACTCCAAACCTGAAAAGCATTCTCTGGAAAGCCCACTACCTTTACCTCCAGGGCAACAAGCTGACTTGCTATTAATTTACCAATAATTTACCAGGTAGTTATTAAGCCTGCAAGGTGCTCAGACTTCCTCAGCATTAGGGATGCAGAGCACTTGCTTTAATGGGGCTCACATTCTAAGGGGGTGAGAAAGACACCAAACAAAGAGACAAGCAAACTCTGGACAGCGGTAAGCGTTATGCAGAGGACAGCGGGCTGGCTTTGGGGTGTGTGGCCAGGGAAGGCGGCTCTGATGAGGCACTTAACATCAGAAGGAGGCAACTCTTCCAAGGCAGAGTGTTCAAGGTGAAGGAAAGAAACAGAAGGTGCAAGGGCCCTGAGGTGGGAAAGGCTTGGTGCATGATGGGTTAAAAAGGCCAGTGTGGCCAAGCAGAGCGGCCAGAGGTGAAGTCCCAGAGATGTGCAGGGGCCAGACCACATAGATAGGGGCAATGATTTTTTTATTTCATTCACACTTCAAGAAAAATTGCTGGACGATTTTGAGTAGAAAGTCATAAAATCTTTGAGGGTAGATATCTAATCCACTGCTAGTAAACAGCAGGTGCCTAATAAGTACTCAAATAGGAAACACCTCTTCATTCACCCCTCCGAATGCAACTGCTCAGGGCCCCAAGGTGGAGGGAAGGGGAACAAGAAGAAGGGGTCAGACATCGGTGGCCCTGGCCGCTGAGAGAACTGACCTGGGAGAGGAAAGTTCTTGACAAGCCAGGTTTTGTCCTCCAGCGAAGACACATAAAAATGAAACTACACAGAGAAGGGGGACAAGGAGGATGGGGAGAGGAGACCATAAAAGCCCCGAAGTGATTCCACACCTTTTTCCCTTAAACAAAAAAAAAAAAAAAAAAAAAAAGCTTTTTGGAAAAGGCTGTAAATTTTTTTTACACCAACCTCATAAAAATGACATCGGAGCATTCTCAAATTAGAACCATTAAAATGAAAACCAGCAACGCACAGACACAGACAGGCCCACGTGGGTGGAAGCCTCACATCCTGGGCACACAGCCCTGGTTTCGGGACCCTGTCCCCACCAAGTGCCTTGAAAAATGCCTCCTAGCGGCAAGAACTAGACTCCGGCCTCAGCGAGGTAGGACTTGACGAGGGAACCGGCATACAGAAAAGGCAACTGCGGTCCTTCAGAGGGATCCTTCATTCTCCCCCTTCCCCGAGCCAGAGCCATGGCTCTCAAACCCAGGCACAGAGGCCAGCCTTGGCCAGCTTCCTGCCACCGTGCAGCCCAGGCCTGCTCAGTTCCTCTAGGCCAAAGTCATCCCTGCGGGGCTGCCCCAGGTGCCTGGGTGCAAAGGTCTGGCCTTCGGTAAGGAGCTGACATCACAGCAGTGGCCGAGGGGATTGCAGCGGTTCCTGCCATAGCGCTCCTCACTCCTGGTGGTGCCTGCAGGTGGCTCCCAGACACTCATCCTGTGTCCTGTCCACCCGCCAGGCTGTACTTGTGGAGCTCTCCAGAAGTGGGTCTATTCTGGGGGTCTGAGTTCTGAGCCAGTTCACTCTAGCCACTTCTGCAGGGGCCTAGAGTGGGGCAAATGGGGCCTGCGATTCTCTTCCTGAGAACGCCTACTGGGGCTTCTCAGAATAAGGAGCTCCTCCAGGAGAAACACACCTCACCCACCGAGGGGCTCCGGGCCAAGTTCTGCTCCATCCTTCACCCTCCGAAGAAGGAACATGGCGCCTACCTTCCCCAAATGCTCCTCTCTGTCCCCAAAGTCCTAATCAGCAGGGACAAGAACTATGCCATAAAAAGGGGGTGAGGGAGGGGGAAAAAAGAGGGATCTCAGAATTCCTTATAAGGAGGGAAGGCAGGAGGCTTTCCTGCTGGTACAGTGGGCTGGCTCTTTCCTAGTCCCGAGAAAGCTGGGCTCTGGAGGTCGCTCCCCCAGGCCCTGGGCCCTTTCCTCTACCCTCATAGTACAACTCTGTCTTAGGGGAAATTTCGATACACAAAACAGGGTGGCCTTTGGCTTACAGTGACCCAGGAGGCAGACAAGAAGGGATATGGTTACGGCCCTCTCCCCGGCCCTGCCTCCTCTCCCTGCTTCCAGGCCAAGGAGGGAAGAGCAGTTTCTAAGCGTTTCTGGCAGTGGCATGAACTGGTGTGCAGTCTCTAAGCCTCTCCTCTGGGGAGCACAGGCCCCAAGTCTCCGTCTCCTGCCACACCCCCGGCATTTCCAGGAGAGGGGCTCATTCTGCCGGAGGAAAAGGAGAATCCAGAAGGTGTGGGCCCTGACACCAACTGTGCACTCTGGGGCATGACAGTAGGAGTCCTGTAGACTGAAGATAACTGTTGACAGTGTGTGTGTGTTGGGCGGGGGGAGACAGGGGCTAATTCACCCCTGAATCCTCTCCTTCCCCCCCACTATCCCTCTAAGTAGCTTGGGCAGAGGAGGGCCAGATGGGGGAGGAAAGGGAAAGAAAAGTCTCTTCCATTCTTCTTCTCCCCTCCCCCAAGTCCCTGACACCCCCTCATCCCTTTGAAGGGGGGTGAGTTAAAAGCCCACTAATGTGCAGAGCCCCCCAACCCTTTTGAATCTCCTCACAGGATGTGAACGGGGTGGGATTTGCCCCTGTTGCCACAGCAACTATGGTGGGAGTTCCCAGACGCTAGGCAACCCTCCTGTGACCCTCGCTGACCTGTCACCCCTGCAACCCGTGGACAATGGGAGTGCTCGCACCAGAGGCCCAGGACGCCTTTCAGCGCGGCCTCGGCAGCTCTGCCCGCCCCGCCCCACCCACTTGGCCCTCCTGGCCCCAAGTCCAGCTCTTTCTGGCCAGTGGGTCCAGACCAGTCCCCAAGACCTCCCCCCCAAAATCTGGGGCGCGCTTCTCCCAGGCCTCACTGCCCCCATCACAGAGTCCAAAGGGTGTGTGTGGGGTCCCGGGGGAAAGCCCCACACACTGGGAACATTTTCATACAGTGAAGTCTGATTAGGATAAAACACAAGAGCAACTTTCAAAAAGAGCCATCATATAGGGCAGAAATGTAGGAGTGGGGACTGTGACAGAAGCACTTGCCTTGGGGATGGAGGGGGACTAATGGGCAGTGGGTCATCTACAATCTAGAGTGTTCTTTAGCAGCGGCTGGGCAGCTCCAGCTGGCCAGCACCGGGCCTGGTGCAAAAGAAGGCTCGAGGCGTCTTTGCTGAATGACTGAACAAGGCCTCGCACCCTCCCCAGGGCAGATTCTCCACGAGGGGGGAGACTGCAGATGTGGTGAAAGCCCCCAGGACAGAGAGGGGGTGGCATGGCTCCATCACCCACCAAGGAGGGGGCTGGGAAGAGGGAGCCGGGAACGGGGGCCTCGATGCTGACGTGGGGCTGCCAGCCAAAGACCCCTCTTTCCAGTCAGACCTGGCCTGGCAGCCATACCAGGTCTCCCCCCAGCCTCTGTTTAAATAAGCTCCCAGCCTGCTCGTTGCGTGGAAACGGGCTCCTGCTCGTGTTCCAAAGTGACGCGGCCGCCCTCTTCAGCACTGTTTGTTTCGGCCTAAAGTCCTGTCACAGACCTGACTTCTGACTCGCCCTGTTTATCTCTCTCCTCTGTCAACTCATTACTCCCAAAGGCAAGGATTGCATTTCCAGGGCTTGTTTACCCAGAGCAGAAGGACAGGGACCGAGAGATGGACAAAGGGAAAGGGGCTTGGAGACCAAGGAGGGCACAAGGACGGGATGTGCATGGTCCACAGACCCTCTCCCGACTCCCTTCCTACAGCTACTCAGGGCCAGTGGGCAGTGTTGCTTTTTCATCATTTTAAGCTGAGCCACAGACATTTATTTAGCACCTACTATGTTCAAGGCCTTGCTCCCTCCCTACTCTTTTTCCCAAAAGAACTTCCTAAGTGGCATAGGAGCAAAATGGAGGCTGTGCTGAGCCCTATACTAGGGACTGCGGTTTTTCTGCAGCCTTTTTTTTTTTTTTGGAGACAGAGTCTTGCTCTGTCACCTGGGTAGAAGGGCATTGGCATCATCGTAGCTCACTGCAACCTTAAACTCCTGGGCTCCAGCGATGCTCCTGCTTCAGCCTCCTGAGTAGCTGGGACTACAGGCACATGCCATCATGCCCGGCTAATTTTTCTATTTTTTGTAGAGATGGGGTCTTGCTCTTGCTCAGGCCGGTCTCCAACTCCTGGCCTCAAGTGATCCTTCCTCCTCGGCCTCCCAGAGTGCTAGATTATAGGCTTGAGCCACCTCGCCCGGCCTCACTGCAGCCTTTTGTTGTGTTGCCTTGACAAGTCAGAGCCTACTTCTGGCTGCCTCATCTGTGAAATGGGAATAATAGCATTGACCTCCTAGGGGTGGTGGGTGAGTTAATGACACAGTGTACATGAAAGACCTAAAGCACCAAACAGATGAAAGGCATTTGTTTGTCCTCTAAGGACTTCCTGGTTGGGATTGAGAGGGAGGAGGAACCCAAGGGGCCAGGCTCTCTTTCCCATACTTGTTTACCCCACAAGTAGGAACATTTGTTGTTGGATACCAGAAAATGTCACCCTTGAAGCCCCCTGCAAAACCTCACTCACATGTTGGGGGTGGAGGGATAGCCCACAGACGGTTTCATTTTAATTGAAAATTTTTAATTTTAATTTTGCAAGGTTCTTTTCATAGTTTGGAGCCAACAAAACCTTTTTTAAAGTCTCAAATATGTTCCTTGGCCCTGGGCACTACGCCCATAGTGAGCCCAAATGGATAAAACAGCCCTCTGCCTGCCTCCAAATCCCCACCCCAGTTTATTTGTGAAACAGATATAGGATTTTCCAGGACTTTGGGATACTCCCCAAAACAAACAGGAATAACTGGAACGTGGAATATGGATGGGAAAACACGGCTCATGTGCAATGCAGAACCAAGAAACCTGATCAGTACAGACAGTTCTGTCTCTCCCCACCCCAAACATCTCCCCAGTTATCCAGAGATCTGTGTTCACTCTTCAAGTAATTTTTTTAAAAGAAACTTTCTACTTTTGGTACTCCCCCGCCTCTGCCACAGTCTAAATTTTTCATAGCTCCCTCCGTCTGCATAGAGGCACAGGAGGAGAAGAGCTGGCCATACAAAATGGGTGGCCTTGGGGACTTCTGGAGGGGGTGTATTTTGTTGTTATTTTGATAAAGGGTAGGATTTTGCCCTTTGACCTTCTGTCTCCAGCAGAGGGCACCGACTCTGCGGGTCGCTTCCCCAGAGAACCTGCTTAGGAAGGCTTGGGGGATGGCAGCAAACTCCCAAAGACCATCTCCCTGGGGGAAGGAGCCAGGCCCCTCCTGCTCTAGTCTCCACTGTCAGCAAGAGGAAGTGATTTTAAAGTCCCCAGTTCTGTTCACATCCACATCGACAAGTCAGTGTGTAGAGGGGTCGCACATCCAAACTGCATCTGATCCTAATACTTTAGGCACCAAGGAGGCCAGAGCTTACAGAGGCCCCTGACTTGGCCAAGGTCACACCGCTGATAAGGGGCTGGCTGGGACTCAGATCAGCTCTCTTCAATTCCTGCTTATTTCTCGCTGGCCAGCTTGGTGCAGGGGTGCTGGGTTTCTGATGCTGCTGCTTCCAGTCTGACCTCTGGCTCCAGCAGTGTGGTGGGAAAGGGCCCTTACGGGTTATGGAGTAGGGGTGGGGGTGAGGAAGGGGCCCCAGGGTGAACCTGGGAGATGGCAGTGCCTTGGAGGGAGCAGGAGGGCACAGCGGGTACGGACATCTGTGCACACGAGGCAGGGGTGGGGTACTGGGCAAGGATGTACATGCAGGACCCTGCTTTTCCATGTTCCCAGCAGAGCCCCCGAGGGCCAGCGCCACCAGCAGTGATTCCAGGAGCAGAGTCAAATAAGAGAGAAAATCCCAAAGCCAGGGCTGGCTGGGCCGGTTCTCCTGAACTTGTCAAGCATGATTCTCCCTTCTCCTCTGGGTGGGGCTGGGACCTGGGGCCCCTGCTCTGTCATCACCTAACCAGGCTCCCTACCCTCGTGCCTCTAGATCCTCAGAGAGGCTGGCCTTGAACTCCTGAAAGCTGCACTTCAGGGTGGGGATGACAGGGGTGAGAGAGGGTAGGGGGACACAGCCAGGAGTTCTAGTCTGAGCCCTAAGAAGGGAGGCCTGCCTTTGCCTACCTCCCTTGGCCTTCTCCCAACTGCTTCGGCCCCTAGTGCACGGAAGTTTCATCTCTTCACAGCTTGGATCTGGCACCCAGGCAGACGTGGAGGTGGGAATGTTTTACAATACAAATGAAGTGAAGACACCCTGTGTGCACAGCACTCTCTCAACCCTCTTAATTTAGCCAGTTTCCTAGCCAGTGTGCAGGCGGAGAGCAGAGGTGCCCACCCACTCATTCAGCACGCAGACTTTCAAGCCTGCTGCCCAGGCATCTGTCTCTTCTTATGGCATTTCTGGGACCGTCCCAAGCTCCGTGATCTCAGCCCACCCCCACCCCAGTTCCACTTCTCTCTCTTGAAAATGCTGCGTTACCCCAGGCTCAAAGTGGCCACCAGAATGGGAGGGTACAGAGGGAGTGCTTGGAGGCTGGGCAGTCTTAAGAATGTTACAGCCAGGCTGCCTGGCAGGGAGCAGCGGCGCCCAGGTGGCAGGATGGAGTGGGATGAGGCCTGGTGTCCCCTTTTCCCCTCCCCGGACGCCCAGGAGGGGCGCCAGCTCCTACCTGTTGCTGCTGGAAGTGCAGCAGCTCCGCAGGGCTCATCTCACCGTTGCTGTCTGCACCAGTGGCTACATCCCTGCCCGTGCAGCCTGCGGCCGTGCCTGCGGCCCCACCGCTGCCGCCATCAGCTTGCCCGGAGAGGCTGCCCACGCCATTCTGACCAGACGGAGCCGACCTGATTGTCTCCGAGGCGGACTCCACCATCATGTCGCTCTAGCGGGACCTGGAGGAGGAGGAAAGACATGGGGGAGGAGCCAAGGCTCGAGGCTGGACGGGCAGCAACCAGAGCCCCCCAACATTACAATCACCACCGGACACCTGACTTCCCTCACCCCCACCCCATCCCCAGTCCTGGGGCATCTCCCCCCATCACTGGACACCCCACTTCCCTCACCCCCATCCGCAGTCCTGCAGCATCTCCTCCTCAACTTTCCACAGGCTGCTCTCTGGGACCCCTCATGGGGTGTGCCCCTCCCAACGCCACCCCTCCCTTAGGCCTGGGTAAGCAGCAGCTCCAGACTGAAGCAGAGGCCTCCCACGCCTCCTCCCCCACATTTCCTCGACTTCCAGGAGCCCTGAGCTGGGATGGGGACGGGATGAAGCCCTTGCACTGCCCATCAGGGTCCTAAACCGGGTCTGGACTCTGCCTTCTGGCCAGGATGCTAAGGGAAGAGAGAGGGAGGGATCAGCTGGTGGGGGCGGGGAGGGGGGAGGTCCTGTGCCAATGAGGCAAAGGCAGAAGAGTTATTCACCAGGGACCCACCATATTGCCGCCCCTTCCCTCCACCTGTAATGGGTTTTGTGTTTGTTCCCCAGGGCAGGGCCTCCTTCCTCAGGCCACAAAAGGCCCTAATCAATGTTTGTTCTACAGTTTAAATGGTGGCCACTGGCCCAGCACCTCCTGGGAGCCAGACACTCAGCTGGGCGGGAGGCGTCCAGTGAAGGACGCCCCGGTCCCACTTTCCCTCTTCTGTTTTAAAGCCCTCTGCCCAGTCAGTGCCTGGCCAAACGCAGACCTTCAATACTCCCTCTCTACAGGCACCATGAGTCCTCCACACAAGCACCGTGGGAGACAGCTGTCACGCCCGTTTTACAGATGGAAAAACTGAGGGTCCAGAGAGTTGGGTTACTTACCCAAGGCAGAGAGTCAGGGTCTGAATCCCCCCACCCTGGAAATACCTCTCAAGGGCAATAGAGAGGAGGGGGAGGTGGCCCGAGCTGCTGCACACAGCTCATGGGAGGTTCTGTGATGGTGATGGGGGTACTTTATACAAAGTTGTCCTCAAATTCTCGGGGGGTCCCCAACTGCCCGCAGAGCTACAGTCACTGGAGAGGAACATAGATTTCTATCAAAGAAGCTGTGGCTGGAATCCACCACTGACTTCTGACACATCTTAAAGTCCCTAAACCTCAGTTTCCTTGTCTGTGGCAGTAAAATGTTCCTCCGTATCCACAGACGAGGGGTTCCAGGACCCCCTTGGAAACCATAGTCCAAGGATGCTCAAGCCTCAAAATTGGTCCTGCAGAACCCGTGGACACAGAAATTGGCCCCTGTACCTGTGGGTTCCGCATCCCAAAAATACTACACAGTACCTTTAGTCTGCGGTTGGTTGAATCAATGGATGTGGAACCTGAGGATATGGAGGGCCGACTGTATTTAATCCCAGCCTCTTGGGTCCTTTGAGGAGTAAACAGAAAGCACGTACAAGGTACCTGGCAGATCAAGCCCCCAGTACTGACCAGCTCCTTCTCCACCTACCCTAATTGTAAGGGTGGAGCCCCTGAGGCTCAGAGGCCAAGGACTTGGCCCAGGTCACTCAGAGGTCACCAAGGGGTAAGGGCCACAGGAGCATCCAGCAAGGCCCAGGGAAGCCAGCCAGTGTTCCCTCCTCCCTGTTTGATCCCCTTTGGCCAAGGCAGACCCTACAACCACATGTCGCCCTGACCCAACTGGTGGACGAGGGCCTAGCAAGTAGCAGACTGGAGACCTGCAGGAAGAGACTGGATTGTTATTTCCCTAGTTCTTTCCCCAATGCATTGGCTCCAAAAGCATCTCCCTCCAACTCTCAAATTCTCTCCTTTCACTCCCCAAGAGCTCTTTTCCCTCACTCTGCTGGGCCATTTGCTCAGCTCTTATTCCTGCTGGGACAGAGAGGAGTGTGAGGGTATGAGGTGGAGGATAAAGAGCTGCTAAGGGTCCATGGAGAGCACATCACTGCTCCTGGGGACTGGGGTATTCCTGTCCCAGTGAGTCTGTGTGGCCTCCTGGGTGCCCGTGTTTGTGAGTTTCCCCGTGGGTTCCCAAGGGCTTGCTCTGCCCCCACTCCCTCAGCTGCCTCTCCACTCCTGGGTTCTGAGAGGAGCAGGGCCTGGGTGCATGCAGGATGGCAGTGATGGTTCGGAAGAGATTGAGCACTAGGGCTCAGGACTTAATGGCCATGTCAGCCTGAGGGCACGTGGCTGCAAAATGATGAATGGGGTGGGCATCAAGGCCAAGTAGCCCCTCCCCTGAAACCACCCACCCAGTAGCCAACAGAAGCACCTTCCCCCACTCAGGGCGGGCGGGCCTGGGTCTCAGCTACATGAGGGGTGTGTGGAGACAGCAGGCCTGCTCTGCTCTCCCTCTCCCCCAACCCTGACCCTGCTGGGGGTACAGAGCAGCTGCCTGCCCTGATTCCAAGTCCAACTCCTCTGAGATCTGAGAACTCCTGGGCCCCAGGGGACAAAGACCAGAGCCTCTGGGGTGTATGCACTCACAGGAGAAAGGAAAGAGAATCTGGCAGTTACTTCCTGGGGGTAAGGGAGAGTGCCTCCCTTCCAATACACAGGAATATCATAAAGTTGTAGATCAGACAGCAAGTTTGGAAAAAGAGAAAAAAGGAAGGAGGAGGATGCAGACAGAGGTGTCCCTTTCTTTTCTGTCTTTTTAATTTTGGAGGGGGGGGTGTACAAAGCGATACCCAGTGAACAACATAATTGCAGCAATGTGGTGTGTAATAATAGCTATTCAAGGGCCGATCATTCATATTAAACAGGGTGAAGCAAGCCTCTCATTTGCATGCTTGAGATTATATGCATTTGAAAAGTCATTTCCGCAGGGTGTATGAATGGCATTAATTCCCATGTGGCATACTCTGCCCTCTCCCCGGCCTTTGCTGACGACACACACCCATACACCTCCTTCCACACTCCTACCCACCCACCAACACACCCCCAAACCTGCAGGACAGGCACTCCCAAGCCCTCCCCAAGTTCTCATCTCTGCCCTGGGACACCCACCCTCCAAGGATGAGCATACCAGCAGCCTCACACTTCCTGCTCACCTTTCCATAAGGTGTTGCAACTGCACTGGGGTGTTCCCTGCACTGTGGGTGAGCAGGCTCTGGGTGCCTGGGGCCCAGCCGGCTAGGGACAGGACAGGGTGGGGTACTGGGGGCAGGCCTTGATATCAGTGCTCTGTAAATACAAAGGTGTAGGGGAGCAAGCCAGTGTCCATGGGAGCCTGAACCCTAGTTAGGACAGAAGGCAGGGGCCTGGGCTCCACCACAAACTAGCAGTGAATCCTTTGCCTTCCTCCTTCTCTGGGCCTCAATTTCCCCATCTCTACATGGGGAGGTGGTCTTGAGGGTCTCTTCTGACTTGGAGCTCCAGGAGCAAAACTCCCTAGTCCAGCAAGTGGACACGAAGCCATAGTATTTCAGTGGCTGTTGGGAGCCACTGAAGGTCCATTAGCGTCACAACTGTGGTCCCTTTCCCAAAGAGCTCCATCCAATGTAGACCTGAGCTGCTTGCTCGGTACTGAAGGTGTACCCTGCAAGACTCCCTCCTCCCTTCACTCCCTTCCTTCCCTCTTCTCCAAACACCCCTCCCCTTCCCTCCCAATGCATGTTCTTCCCCGGCACCTAGTTCCTCAGCAAAGGGTAGCTGAACACCTGCATTAGTGAAGGGCAGAAGCTCTGAGAATTAGACCACCTGGTTTCAAGGCCCAGCTGCGTGACCTTGGTCAGGACACTGCCCCATATCCCAGTCACTGGGCTGCTCTTCTCTCTCCATACAAGGAGGGGAGGATCAGAGGTCTTTCTAGGGTTCTCTAAACCTGGGCTTCTCATCCCCAACCCCAGACTTCCCAGACGCCTCTCCTACCACATGTTGGGGTGCACTGAAGGCCGAATTATTTTGGGTGGTCCAGGATTTCTGTCTGGGGCTTGGTCCTGCACTTAGGCAGGTCCTAATCTCCCATTCCTCAGAGTTCCCCATGAGGGGACAAAAGTGTTGGCCAGGCCCCCCGAGGCTCTCAGGAGAAAGCCAGGTCAAAGCAGAGGCCGCCTCTTCCGCTCTGGGGGAGCCAGGAGGCGCTGGGGTCTCTCCCCTCCCCTGAGGCTCTGGGCTCTTAGAAGAACCCGGGCGCCTGGGCGCAAGGAGGGACGCCCTTGGAACTCGCTTGGTCCGCCTGGTCCCCTCCCAGGCCGGAAGTGATGAGTTCCACCGACCTTGGGGCCACAGGTTGGGGGGGAACCCAAGGGCTGGGGTGCTTTGGGGGGAGGGGAGACAGGGCGCCCCACAAACGGAGAAACCTTTTGTGCCTTTTCGCGGGCCCATATGGCTAGCGAGTATTAATTACCGTAGGTTTTTAATTAACAATCGCTTAATCTGAGCCGTAACATTTGCCACGACACCCTGCGCCTCGCCGCGAACCCGCGCCGCCCGCCCTGCCAACTCATCAATTAATTTTTATTGACGTTTTCTTCCCCAAACAGGCACAATACCAGGGTTTTCCAATTAACACCTCCGCGATCTCTAATTAGTGCAATTAACAGACTGATGGATGCCCGGAGTTTACCCGCGAGGGAGGGAGGAAGGGAGGGGGCGAGGCAGCCCCCAGCGCGCTCCCGGGGCGCGCGTCCCGTCGGACACACTTGTGCACGCGCGCAGCTGTGGTGGGGATGTGCCCCAGCTCTTCAGGGAGCTCAGGGGTGGGTGCGTGACCACAGGTAACCTGTACCCAGAGCAATGGTGGCGGTTGGAGTTCAAAGACGACATCGTTTCCAGCTCTCCGGAAACGAGTAGATGGCAGAACGTGGCGGGACTGAGAGCCTGGCTCTGGAAGTTGGAAAACTGGTGTCTAGCCCCAGCTCTATCACCAACTTAGGGAGGTGACTTGGGCCAAGTTAATTCCCCCGCTTTTCTCCTCTGTACAATGGGGAGAGCTGGACTAGATGTAGCTATTATTTTATAATTTTTGATTGCAAGAAAGATTAGGAAGCAGATTGCAATAAAGATAAAATTTCTTAAAATACAGTATCATGGAGAAGGAGGGGCGAATGATGGAACAAAACCTTAAATCAGGGGATCGAAAACTTGAGTGCATCAGAATCACCTTGGAGAGCTTGTTAGAACACAGATTTTGGGTCCTAACCCCAAAGTTTCTAATTCAATAGTCTGGGGTGGGCCCGGGACTTTGCATTTCTAAAAAGTTCCCAGGTGATGCTGAAGCAATAGGGCTCCAATGATCAACACTGACGTTAGTCATGAGCTTCCTGGTGGCCAAAACTAGATGATCCATCTCCAAGGGACATTCACTCATTCAATGTGTATTTAGGGCCCAATTAAGCTAGGCACTGGGGATCTATCTGCAGGAAACTGAAACACGGTCCCTACTGAACAAGCTAGTGCTGTAATGTCCTAGATGTTTTGAAAGCTGTGTGTAAAGGACTCAGCAAGGGCAACTGGCAAGTAATAAGGCAGGTCCTAGCCCCTTCCCTTTTTTCTAGGTAAATCTGGTATTTGTGTTTTTTAAACTTTAGCTACTAGTGGAGCTTCGACCGTGAACGAAGTCATGCTTCGCTTTCCTCCAATGATTGGCCAGGAGTATATTTCACCAGCAGTGACCCTTCATCCATTCATTGGTTCAACAAATATTTAAGTACCTACAATGTGCAGCCCGTGTGTGCAGACCTGGACAGAACAGGGTGGGCACGGGCCTTGCACTCAGAGCTCGTTCCCATGAAGGGAGGCAAATGATAAATAAGGACACAAATAAATAGATAAGCTCAAATAAGACAAACTCTACCCAGTGTGAGCACAGGGAGTAAATGGGGATCTAGTTTAAATGCAGAGGGCAGGGCAGCCTTCTCTTTTGAGGAAATGGCATTTATGCTTAGAAATGAAGGATGAGCAGGCATTGGCTGCGTGAAGTGTACACGGAATGCAAGGGAAACAACATATGCAAAGACCCTTATTTTACACAGGAGAGGTTACCAGTTGCAGTCTTTTCCAGAACTAAAAGTTGAACTTTTAGAGGTTACCAGTTGCAGTCTTTTCCAGAACTAAAAGTCTTTGACATGAATACATTTCTAGATTATATAAAAAGACACAGAGTGTGAGGATTCCTTATATTTCGTTCTCTTTCTACTCCTTTCTTTCTAGCTATCCCGATCTTGTGTCAAGGGACATAAAGCAGTGGGCTTTTCAGACCAATGAGCACTGGCCCTACAAGTCACTGAAGGCTGCTTCTCAATCTACCAGCTCAGAGGCCCATCTTCCCCTATCCAGCTCTGGCCCCAGAGGCCCACTGGCTTCAGGCTCCAGGTGAGGGGAGGGCTCTAGGGCAGCAGCCACTTTGGGCCTCTTAGCCAGCCACTCATTTGCCATTCTACCTGCTGACTCTTCCCTGGCCTCTTGTTACCTTTGTGACATTGAGCAGTGAGGTCACTAGTCTGAGCCTTGGTTTCCGTATGTGTAATATGGGGCTAATGCCAATAAACCTTTCCTCCAGCACTGCTGTTATCAAATGAAACACACTGCATGAAGACAACGTTCAGACAAGGGTAGTTACTATAAGTACGGAGACTCAGAAAGTCCTGCTACACCCAACTGTGAGTGGGCTATAGTTTAAAAATTGATCCCAAACCCTTCTCCCAGCCCTTGGTTCAGCACTTGAGGAAAATGAGGCAGGACCCAAGGATTAGAATGCTGCTGCTATAGCTCCGAAATGGGTCCTGGAACCAGAGCCGGGTGATGTGAGTCCCAGGACTACCTGGCTCTCTAATCAGGCCAGCAGTTTCTCTCCTCAAACACATGGGGCTCTGTGAGTTCCAGAGTAAGCTTAATCCCTCCCCAAACCCCTACCCTCCCTGTACATTGGGACTCCCCTTTTGTAGGTCAAAGGCTGGCACCCTGGGCTTCCCTCTACACCCCAACCTCTGCCTGGGACTTCCCCTAAATGACCTGTGACACTGTAGGAGCTACCTGCCCCAACTCTAGGGACCTTTCAAGGCACCCGAGGGACTTCGTACAAGTGGCAGGGCAAGCACATGCCTATGTAAAAGGTTGCAACAAAGCCTTTGATTTGGAAGGTGAGCCACCATCTTGTGTTGTCTGTTACAGGTTCTCTCCCAAGTTTTAAATAACTTCATTTCCTTATCCTAAAAGTAACAGACATCTTGGTAGAACATTTTGCAGGAAAAAAAAAAAAGTCTAAGAGAAAAATAAAGAGTACTCATAATCCTACCACCTAGAGATCTAGCCTTTTGGGATATACACCTCTTCTTGTCAATCTACTTTCACTCTCTTTTGGCATACAAACATTTAAAAAGTGAAATTGGGGTCATAATCTGTACATAGTTTGAATTTTCCTTTTTCCCCCCAACTCACTACTTACTATCATAAGCATTTCCACATGACATCAAATATTTTAAGCAACAGTTTTTAATGGTCACACAGTTGCTTGAATGGGCTGCATGTTCCAGAATTTATTTTGCCGATTCCCTGGAGTTAGACATCTAGGCTGCTAGCTATTTTTCACTATGACTCTGCAGTAAACACCTTTATGGGAACAGGATACTCTACATTTTTGACTATTTGCCTAGGATACATGTTTAGAAGGTAGAATTGCATATTTTCAAGCCTCCTGATATTTTTATTTCCTAATTGACGTCCATAAAATTTGGAGCAGTTCTGCCCTTCCTTCATCAAGGCAACCCTGTCTCTCAGAAGCCCACACCTTTTTAGCAACTTCCTCCCATTGTCCTCAGCCCCTTCTCCGGGAGACTCTCAGATCCCACACGAGGCATTTAAAACTCAACACTGCAGGCCCTGTGGAGTCTGGGTGAGTGCCCTGGGCTCACGGTGGGCGGGGCTTTACCTGCAAATGACACTGAGCACAGTGGGCAGCAGTGTCTGGGCAAATGGAGGTGGATGAAAGGCAGCCCTTGCTTTTGGGGCACTTACCATGAAGGAGAAAGAGAGACATGTGGGCAGGTAAACTTACCTTCTGTACATTAGAATCACCTGAGAGCTTTAAAATACAAACCCACAGCTGGGCCCCCTACTAGGTGGATTAAATTCAACTCTTGAGGGAGTGGGACCCAGGCGTGGATATTTTAAAAAGCTTTTTCCAAGTATTCTAAATTTCAAGGGCAGCTGAGGTTGAGAATCTCTGCCCTACACAACACACACACACCCCTTTACAAATGTTATGTTAGACACGGGGGACCACAGGTCCCCAGAGGGAGTGTGGTGCTCTGGAGAGGCTTTCTGTAGGAGGCGACTTCTGAGCTGAGACATAAGGCAGAGAGAGAGGCCTTGGCACACAATCTGCGAATATATTTTATTCTTAATAGCAACACTTCCACTCACAGTCCCCGAAAGCCCTTTCCCATGCCCTGTCCCTCCCCTCTCCTCCACACAATCTTGTGCTCATTTTGACGGAGGAAGGAACCACACTTCAAAGATGCCAAGTGACTTGACAAGGTCACCTGACTGCTGAGCACCTGAGCCACACTGAAACCAGGTGGCTCTTCTGATTCCCAAACCAGTACCCTTCCCCGCATCCCACCTCAGAGGTGGCAAGGCCCGGCAGTCACTCTGGAATCCAAACCTCTCCTGCCACCACCACTATTCTCAGATTACCTTTTACTGGCTCCGGGCCCCAAAATGCTCCCACTAGGCCCTGGCAAGGTGGCCTTCCTCAACACCCCTTCCTACTGTGTGACCAAAAGGAAGAATTAACAATAAAGGGGAAAAAAAAGAAAGAGAACCAAAGATCCTACTCCATCTCATTAAGAAAGTAAACATAAGAGCCATCTAAGTGTCTAATTAAGCTTCTAATTAGTCCCTGCTTGTTACTAATGCAAATTAGATTACTCCGCTTAACTACAGCATGTCCACAACACCCTTGTTAATTGCGGCCTTTTGAAATTAAATTACTCCCTAATTAGCATATCAAAGCCATTGATTCGGAGCTGGGAAAGATGAGGGCAAGAGAAGCCGAATGCCAAGTTTGGTTAATCAGAGATGGCTAATTAAATAGTGACGTCTTACGTGGGGGGCCTGCTGGTTAGGGGGTAGGGGCAACTTGCCCAGGGCCTGGATGGCCATCTGGAGCCTGGTTCTGGCAGTGCCTTTGGCACGAGGGGCTCCTGCGGGCAGAGGAGGGGCTCTAGTGGCCCTCCCTGGGCCCTTGGCTGTTCTGCCCAGCCTACCCTGACAGGCCTGGGCCCCTCCTTTCATCTCCTCAGATGATTTCCAGGTGTGGCATTCTCCAGGACCTTGGCCACCAAATCAGGGCCATCCGAAACATAGCCACATTCGAATATGCAAAGAGTAAACGTCCTTCCACATCCCTCTCTCTGTTCCACAGTGAGTTCCAGAAGGGTGGCGTCTACCTAGTTTTTCTCTAGTCCCCACTTGTGGTTCTGTTCTTGGAAGAAAGCCCCTCCTCTCCCAACAAAAAGTACACAAAAATAGCAAGTTTGGGAGGCGGGTAAAAGGGTGATGACTTTCACAGAGGGGCTCACCCTGCAGGGGTTGGCTCATTTCAGCTTGGAACAGGCTCCAGAAGACACAAGGCCTTATCACTCCCTCCATGCTAGAAAGGAGGGTAAAAGAATCACCACCACCATCAATTCTTACGCAGCTGTGTGGGAATTCGATTTGGGTCAGGGCATCCTTATAGATCTTCTCTGAGCTCTTGTTGTACAGACCCTGCAGAGTCTTCCAGACACCACTTCCCCCTAGATCTTCCCTGAAGAATACTGGGAACAGGTAAAACTCCGAGTCAGACCCGATAACCACAATGCTCTCCGGGCTAGGCCGTCACCCAGGAGGCCAGGTGAGAGAGAAGCAGAGGGCAGAAGGGAGGCGGCGGGGGGCTGGTACTCAATCCAGTCCATCCTTACCACACAGAAATGCAGGCGCGGGGTCGACAGGGTATGGGTTTTTCTTAAGAAGCGGAAGTGGGGATATAGATGTGAAATTCACTGTAATGAACTGTGTGGGAGTCAACAAAACTCAGCAGGAACGAAGTTAGTCAATTTGTGACCCAGCATTCCAGACAGGCAAGTCCCAGTTAACTGTGTGACTCTGGGCAAGTCATGTCACCTCTCTGGGCCTGGGTTCTTCACCTGTCAAAATGAGAGTAATAACTACCGATACCTGGACAATCTCTCAGGGTTGGGGTGAGAATAAGAACAAGGAGGTATGTCAAACTGCTAACCACAGTCGGGGTCTGGTGACCACCTAGTCTACCTGCCACAATCCCCACCCCACCCCCGCCAGATTTTCCAGTGGGCATGTCTTACGAGAACCTTCTCCCCCCATCTTCTTCGCAGGGGGCCGAGCTAGGGCTTCCAAGTATCCTTGAAAATGCTGAAGCTTTGTACTTGACCTGGCTGTTGGAAACCTTGGAGGTACCACACACACGTGTGCCCTCTGTCCTACATTTAATGGATCAGCCGGGGCAGGGGCAACAGCTTCTAAACAGAACAAGAACAAAATCCCAATGGCTGAGAGGTCCCTAGCTTGGTCCTTCTTCACCCGCCTCCTCCCCAGCAAGGGGGGAGTCTACCCCAACCCTCCCTCCCCTAGGTGTCCTAATTTGCTCACCAGCAGCTCCTGGAGCACTCTGGGGTCAGGGCCAAATTCCCAAAGGGGGAGACTGTTTATTTAAGGAGAGGAAGTCCCACTGCCCCCCACCTTAGAAACGGTGAATTCCAGCCAGTACCCAGCCCGTAGACATCCATCCAAGCCAAACTGGACAAAGAGGTCCGCAGTAGTGTTTTTATTTTAGAAAATAAGTGAAATTAAAAGCAAAGCAGAATGCGAAATAGGGGAGGGGCAGGCTCTTCTGGTGCGAGGGGGAGGGGGGACGGCGGCGCACAAGGGCCAAGCTGCAGGCTGCCTCTCGGAGCTTTCTCCCCCAGCGAGATTCAATTAATTGATAACAAGAGGCATCAAATTAATTTCTGGAGGATGTGAGATTCTGATGAAGGGAAATCTCATCGATGGGGATCAGACGGGAAGGGGTGGGCAGTGCCCCCTTTAATCAGGTTCCACTGTTTAATTGGGAAGGAGGAGACTTGCATGGGTTGCAGGATCTCCTGCCCCCAAGCTCCACTGTGCCCCTTTCGGGAAGGACCCTCAGGGACAGCAGGCTCCCCACACGGCCAGAAGGAAGAGGGTTTGCATTTGGGGCCTTCAGGTCTCTTCTCACCTGGCTGCCAGCTCACGGCTTCCAGATGCAGAGGCCAGAGAAAGGAGACTGCAGGCGCCGCTTCACCAACTTAACGTTTAGGAAAACCAAGCCCTGGAGAGAAGGTGGGTCATATCTAAAGCCACAGAGCAACTTAGCAAGTTGGTGGCAGTGCACTTACTGGGGCCTTTCATGATATACCTGCCTTGAGTCCAGACCCTGCTTAGGACTCAGACCCCTGAAGTCACAAGGGGTGTAGCACACAGCGTGAGTGGCCCTCTCTGTGGCTAAAAAAGGCCATGCTGCCCAAGCTGCCCCCTCTTCCAGCGTTCCCCGGATGGATGCCCAGCTGCCGTCCAAGCTGGCCTGACCCGCAGTCATTTTCCCAGCATCTGGTGAGGAGTGACGAAAACACCTGGTGCTGCTCAGGTCTCAGACACCAAGAAGCTTCCAGCAACTCATGCATGCCCTTGGGAGCCCAGGGAAGTGCTGGGTGGGAAAGTAACCCAAAGTGCCCTCAGCCAGGGAGGGGAGACAGGTAGCCCTGGCTCTCTGGGGAAAGAAATCGCAGAGGCTACCCAAGGGAGGGATCCTCTCAGTGGACCAACTCTACCCTCAACATCGGAAGCACCTCCAGCTCTGATTCAGAGATGCGGCCGCCTCAGGATGCCTGGCACTTTGCTCCCCAAGTGCATACAGCAGCTGCTTCTTGCTGGGTCTCCTGCAAATCGTGACTCTCCCCAAAATTCCCCCCAGCTGCATCATTTACTTCCAGGATGTGGATGTGCATCTGCATGGAGAACTCTGGAAGGAGAGGAGGAGGTACGCTGCTACGCTCTTTTAGACCAACTTATTTAGGCCTGCCTGGGTCTCCTAGAAATGTAGAAACCGCCTTCTAGAAATGTAAAGCCAGCCAGAGAATGGAGTATTAGGGAGGCTGCTCGGGCCTGCCCCACTGAGGAAAGGAGAACAGAAGCCCCCTTACCCACCTACCTCCAGTTTCCCCTCACATGGGTAGGCCCTCCCAAGGACTCTCTGGGCAGCACAGGTGTCCTGTCTCACCGGGAGGTGTCAGGACCAGAGCCTTCCTCAGGTGGCTGGTACCCATAGGAAACATCAGTGCTCCAGCCCTTGCTCAATTTCTGATTTTCTAAGTTGCAAGCAAGCTCCTCTCATTTCACCTCTTCTCCCAGCCCCACGCCACACCCAGTGTGCCCACACCCAGGGCATTCCGTGATGTTTGTAAAACGGATACAACTACTAAGTCCCCGGCTCCACTCCCCAGTCACCCTGCCTTTGAGTTGCCATCACTTTGCACCCTCCTTCCTGCCAGTCAGAATTCTTAGGAACTTCCACCCCACCGGCCCTGCCTACTTGAACAAATGCCCGAAGGTCTCTATTCTACACAGTTCACTCTGTTCCTGGCTACGGAAAACCCACCATCTCGCCCCCACCCATTTACATGGTTGCCCAGGTCAGGTGCCATTGGAATTAACTCAACGGGGAAAGGAAACACCATTTACCTCTGTCTTGTATGGCCAACTGACCCCACCCACTCTCCCAGCTTCCTGGGAACTACCACTTTTTCATGTCTTTTTACTTTGTGACCAAGCTGTCCCTTCTGCCTAGAACTATTTCATCCTCCCCACACAACCACTCACTTTCAGGGCCCAGATGTGGAGGCTCCAGCCGGGCACAGGATGAGGCCTAGGGAGGTGACCAGAGCAGCTGGGACTCAGGGCACAGGCCATATGGCTACCACCCAGACTGGAATGAAGAAAGGTGCCAGGCTGTGCTGGAGGGAGAGCTGGGAAAAGACCTGGGGTCCTGGGACCGGGGATCAAAGCAAGGGAGGGCACCAGCCAGGCCCAGGCCTGGCGAGCTCAGGTGACACCACAGCAGCACTGACTCCACGGCTCAACACCCTGGGTTCATCTGTGTACCTTTTGTGCAGGGAGCTCTCGCTTTCTAGCTCAGTGAGGCGTGCCCTGAGTCCACGCTCTGCAAGGGCCCAGGAACAACATCTCACAAGACCACTGCATCCAAAGTCACAAGGGTCCGAGGAAAGAGTTCCCACTGTGATCCTGGCTTAGCGGAACCGGCAGCAGTGAAGGTGTGTATTTCCACGGAGTATCCCGGAAGACAACACTGAAGTCAGCCAACAACTTCAGGCTCAAGCAGAGTTTCTTTTTGCTTCTTCCAGATGATCCATTCAGTGGTAGGTCCCAAACCGGTCTGAGACTTGCTGCCAAACGTGTTCCATAAGGATGTGTAGGCTAGGGATGCCAAACCCTAGAAATCTCCTTTTTTGGAGAGACGGGGTACCAGTCATTTTTCCTCCTCTAAGTTCTGGAAAATTGTCTCTCCCATTTATGTTTGTCTCCATAAGTGTCTTAGGAGTGCCTGGGGGCTGCTCCAGGGTTGTATGCAGGTGGGAAATGCCAGGTTCTGAACCCTGAACCCCCACTCCAGGAAAGGAAGATACAGCCTTCACCTGGAAGGAAGACAGGGGCCTAGGCCGAGCTTGTGGAGGGGGCAGCGGCAGCTCCTCCCATCCCTGCCTTTCTCCCTTCCCCACAGCAGAGGCTCAAGCGCGGCTGGTTACATTGAGAGTCAGGAACCCCCCATCTTAGTCCCAGCTCTGCTACTAAGTAGCAATATAACCTCAGACAAGTCACCTCTTCTCTCTGAACTTCATTTTTCCACCCTATAAAAATGAAGGTTAATACTACAGTATTTCCAGTATTCAGCCAACATGTGGCCTGGCAGTGCCGGTAAGCTAAAAATAAAAGCCACCCCTCGATCGGTAAGCACTACCACGCGCCAGGCACTGTGCTAGGTACTTCGCATCTGCTCTCTGCTGCAACTCCCAAACGGACTCTTTAAGGTGGGGATTATTGACCTACTTACAATGGAAGAAAATTGAGGTTCGAAGAGCTTAATTAAGTTCCCCAGAGTCCATCCCTACTGCCAAGTTCCAAAGCCTTTTCCACTCTGATACACCACACGTTCTGCCCTGGAGAGGCCTGCGTTCCTTGCTCTGGGTTCCAGAGTTCTGGGGCTGAGTATGAGGAAGCCATTTCAGCCAACGGAGCCTCAGAGTCCTGTCAAAAATAGTACCTGCCCTGCCTCGGTCTGGGGAAGCTGGGAGGGCAGTAAGATCTCAAGGAAGGGAAACTGTGAGAAGCTTCTTGGATGGAAGAAATTATTATTTCACACAGTTCGGGCCATGAGGAAAGTAAAGACAGTGTGCCTGCTTCGGGTGGGAGTGGAGGGGCTTGCATGGAGGCTGGAAAGACAGGAAACCGCCAAGGCAGTGGGGCAGCACAAGGTTAAGATGCAGGAAAGGAGCAGGCAGCTCTCAGGCAAAGGCAGCTTCTTGGGGTGATGACCCGTTCCCTCCCTTGCACCTCAGATCTCTCCTCTGAAACAGACACCCTGTCTCCACCCTTCTCCCCCTGACCTGATATCCTTCTCTGCTATAGCAGCAATGGCAGACCCCAGCCTTCATCATACAGGTACCCCAGTACCCAGTCTGGGACCTGCCCAGACAGAGTAGGGGCTCAGCAAACATTTGGGGAATTACTGGATCAAAAGAAAGCTCCCCCCAAGGAAGAGGTGTATTCCGATTAGGGGCCCAGCAGGATATGCACATTCCTGGCAAGAAGGGACCTACCTGCCTACAGCCAGAAAGGAAGTTTTTGGCCAAAGGCAGAGGAAGGGGGATGGGGTGTCTAGGTGTGAGGAGGGTACCCACACAGAAAGGAACAGGGGCAGGCCCCTTTGTAAGTTGGGCCCAGCCCACCCTGCCCCAGGCATTCTCCAGCATTGGTGTCAGCCCCTTCCCTCCTCAGGGCTCAGGGGTTCCCCAACTCCATAACTTCTGGGAAGCCTGCCCAGGACTGGGAGAAGGATAGAAAACCCCGCCCAGGCACCCAGCACTTAGTGCCAGGAGAGAAGGTTCTTGTGTTCTCCCCCAACTTGGTGCCAAGGCTAAAGCTAGGGTAAAGGAGGGCCTGAGGGTCTAGGAGGAGAGATTCGGATCTCACCCTGGGGCCTAGGTGTGTGGGGGGGAGGGGGCACCCACAATGCCACCTCCTCCCCGTGCCACCTTGCCCGGCAGACTAGAGTAGGAGCTACGCCAGATGGGGAACCCCCAACTCAAAGACTTTTGAAAGACTCAGATCTAGGGCACCCTGGGAGCCAGCAAGCTGTCCAGGTGCACAGCCCTCCTCCCTCCAGCCACCAGGTAACAAACAGCCCAGAACCCAGGACAAGACAAAGTTTCTCAAGTTAAAAAAAAAAAAAGCCTGCATATTTTCCCGCCGGGGTTTTCGGCAGAGGTTTTCGGAGGGAGGCCAGTAGCTACCCTTCAGGCAGCTTGGTCCAGCTAGGCCCGGCCTTCCGCCTCTGCACCTACCGGCTGGTTCACCCGGGGTCGGGGTCGGAGCCGGTTCAGTCCCGGTTCTCCACGGAAAGCGCGCTTCTGGGTTCGGCGGTGGGACGGGTGTAGACCTTCCCGCAGCTACAAGCCAGACAATCCCGCTGCTCCTTGTTTCTGAGTAGTAGAAGGGGCACTCGGGCCAACCCTAGCAACTGTCCCCTTAAGCTGTGCTCCGGCGACCCTCAATCCCAGACCTGACACAGTTCGGCCTGGACGAATTCAGGCGGGTGCGTTGAAACCGGGGTGAAGATGCTGAAGTGCAGGTTAAACCCGCATTGGCCAAAATGCTCCCGGGCTTTTTGGGAACCGCCGATGTGGCAGCTTCAGACTCGGATTTGCTCCTCCAGGTCCCCTACCCCTATCCCCAGCTCTGAGCACCACGGTTCACCGGCAGGGTCGCCGGGCGCCGGGGTGCCAGACACGCGGGGATCTCCAAATGCCTTAAAACTAGCCGCCAGCGAGGAAACCAGCCAGGAGAAGGGTGGCGAGAGAGGCCAAGGTGAAAAGGGAGGAGCGGGGCGCTCTCCGGGCTCTGGGTTCCCGTATCCTTTTTTCCCCAACCTAGAGAGTCGGGTGTGTGGGAAGCGGGTGTGTTCACGAGGTCGCCCCAGTTGGGGGAGTGAGGGGATCCGCCTCTGTCGGGCCTCTGCCTCAGAATCCGCGTCCGGCGAAATTGCACGGCTCTTTACCCCGGCAGCCGGCACCCCAGATCGCTCGGGGCGCTCCGCATTCTAGCGCCATAGGCTCGGCTCTGGAGTAACCCAAGGAAGTTAGTTTGGCGTTGATGGGGAACGCGAGGCTCGAGCGCCGCGGGTCAAAGAGAGGTGTTGGGGGGGCACTGGCCAGGCGAGACACTAGACTCCCCAGTCTGCGGGGGGCTCCTGCTTGGTCCCTCCAGGATATTCCCCGGTGGCCTCCGACCCCCGCTGCCGCCCTCTCTGCTCCTACACGACGGAGCGAGGGCTCTCCCCAAAAGGGGTGAGTAGAGGTATCGGCCAGATCGCTCCCCCGCCCTCCACCGTCGGCGCACGAAATCACAGGGGCAGTTTTCAGACGCTCTCAAGAGCCCAAGAAGTTTTCCGCTCAGTCTCCGCGCTGATTGAGCGATGGGAAGAAGGGGTTGACTGGCTCGGGCACTTCCGAGGTGCGACCTCAGCAAGACGAGTCCCCTCCTCACCTGACGCGACGCGGCGGGTAGGACCGCCGTCCCCACCCCCTCCCGCTTCCCCCACGTCCATCTGCCTCCAGCGCGTCTTGGGGAGTCCCGCACAGACTGGGGCTGGGGGAGCCCACTTCACCACTTCCCTTCCCAGCTCAGGAAAGTCCGGGCCGGGAAGTATTCTTTGTCTGACTCGGGGCAGGGGGGTCGTGCCCCCTTACACCCCATTCCCAGCGGCCAGGCCGGGAGGGGGCGGGGCCCAGATTCTTGGGGAAGGGCGGGCCTCAGTGGCCTCTCCAGCCGCCCCCCGGCCGGCCTCTCGCTGCCCCCACCCCCGCCGCGCCGTAGTCCCCACCTGTTCCCAAGGCAGCTCCAGCCCGCGGGGCCCGAGCCGGGGGCGGGGTGTCGCGGCTGCGCTGGGTCAGTGCCCCGCGGCCTGCCCAGGCTGGAACAAAGTACGCCGGTCCGGGCCCGGCTCCTCCCCGCGCGTCTCCGGCGGGCAGTTTGCAAACACAAAGTGAGCCAGTGAGCGGGCGAGAGAGTGCGCGAGCTAGGGAGTTGGTCTGGTCGGCGGCCCAGCCCCCACCCGCGTTCCCGGGCCCGACCCGCCACCTACCTGTCCGGCCCGGCCGCTCCGTGCGGGCTCCGGCCCGTCAGCCCGCACGGGGCATGGGGCTCGCTCCGGTCGCAGCCCGGGCCCGCCGCCGCCCGCCGGGGCTGCCCCTCCGCGCCGCCTCGCGCCGCGCAGCTCCCGGGCGTGCTCCTTGCGCGCCGCGCCGACCGCCGCGCGCCTTAGCCCCGCCGGGGCATCGCACTTTGTGGGCGGCTAGGCTCGCTGCGGCCCCGCTCCTCCTTCCCGGTCCTTCCGCGACGCTAGTTAGCTCGCTCCGGCTCCTGAGCTCCCGGACCCCGGCGTCCCCGCCCCCGGCCCAGCCCTGGTTCCGGCCCCGGCTCCTCCCCGCCGCGCCGCCGCCGCCTGCGCCGCGCCCTCCTTGCGGGCTGGGGGCTCCGTCCCGGCCGCCGGCTGTACAGTCCGCTCGGCAGGGGCGGCCGGCTGCGGACTCCGAGGGGCTGCGACTGAGCCTGGGATGCGAGTGGCTGCGAGCGGGCGGCGCGCGGGCGGGGGAGGAGGAGGGCTGGAGGGGAAGGAGGGAGCGCGCGGAGAGCGAGGGAGGAGGGAGCGAGGGAGCGAGCGGCGGAGGGAGGGGAGAACAACTTCTAGTGCTACCATAATTCGCCTAAAGCAGGTGCAGCAACTTTCACCCGGCGAGACAGCCAGCCGAGAGCGAGGGAAGACCACGTGGACCAAAGTTTAGGGGAGGAAAAATGGGGTGGTGGGGAGAAGACGTGGGGCTACGGATCTGAAAACGGGGGTAGGTGGAGAGACCTCAGGGATTCCGCCTGGCCTCGGACTAATCCTGTGGCGCGCTTTGCAAATCCCGGCCTTACCCTGGAGTCTGGAGGTACGGCCAAGTCCTGCTCCCACACGGTTCACTGGTTCCCGGCGGGCTGCGCCCGGCGCAGGGAGTGGCCAGGGGCCCCGAGACCGGAGCCGGCGTCCGGCCCCGGCCCTGCCCGGCCTCCCTCCTGCTCCCCACCGTGTGGGACTGGGGGTGGGCTTTCCGAACCGGGGGTGGGGGGCGGGGAGGCTCCTTCGGGCTTTGTGAACAGTCACCCCCGGGCGCGCGCTGCCTCCCTCTGAGGAAGGGGAATTTCCCATAAAGTGCTCCGCGAGCCAGTGAAGAAGGGGCCCAAGGCCGAGGCACGAGGGCAAAGCGAAGTGCAAAGTCGAGACAATTACCTGGACAAATTAGATTGTAAACAAAACTCAGCGTCTTTGAATGTCGCTTTTGCCGGGGGACCGGAGGGACTGTGATGTTGGCGGCGGTGGTGTGTTTGGGTTGGGAGGGGGAAGTCCGGATGAGGAAAGGCCCGCGATCCAACAGGAAGGGCTATGTTGGTAGCAGATGCCCCACTCCGAGATTCGTGGAAATCTCAGTAAATCCTCCCTCCCGCCCCCCACGCCGGAAACATCTCCCGTCTGTCTGTATTGAGGGGTGGGGAGAAGTGAGGGATGCCTCAGGGATCCCCAAGGAGCGCCCCCACCCAGCCCAGTCCTGCCAGGTCCCGGTGACCAGGGGAGGACCCTGCTGTGGGATCCCGGCGGGAAGGCAATGGCTCTTGAAGGCTCTCCTGGCCCCAGATCGCCTGAGGCAGGTGGACAAGGGTTAGACACAGGATGCCCCTGTGGACTGTGAGCTGGCGGAGGGGGCGGGGGTGGCTGCAAGAATTGATGCTTAGTTGCCTGGGGAGAGAGGCCTTTTTGGAAGAGAAGGCCCTTCCAATGGGGCTTTAAAGAAAAGGGATCTCAGAGAGGAGGCTCCCTCTTGGATTGTTCTCTATCACTTATTCTGTCCATTTTCTGTGGGTGCAATAGCCTAAAGTAGTTGTAATGTTGGTGACACCTGCCCATGTGCAGATCTTATGTATTTGCCCAGTTGGGCTGGTTCGACAGGCATATTTAGGTCCTGCTGGAGCCTTTCAGATATGTAGATGTGACATTGTGGGGGGAAGGGCTCTAAGTACCATTTATTTGGCTATTAAGTGTCCTTTCCAGTATAGCAATAGCAGTAGCAATAAGGCTAAAATAACAGCTAAGATTTGAGTTGAACCACATGCCAGGCACACCGACTAGTTTGGTCTTCACAATAACCCCATGAGGTAGATAGTTCTATTATCTCCATTTTACAGAGGAGGAAATTGAGGCATAAAAAGATCAAGTCACTTGCCTATGTTTACCCAGTAGGTAAATGATGGAGCCAGATTCGATCCTGAGCCACGTCTGTGAGAACAAGGAAGAAGCTCATGGAGGTCTTTAAAGCGGCACTGCCTGCTTGTGGGTTACCTGAGGATGAGGATGTTTTGGGAGGAAGTCCTTGGTCGTATGCTCCGATTTATTTTGTGTGGAGATCCGGCTCTGGTGGAAGTCATGAAGTGCAGACAGCCCTAGGCCAAGCCTGGAGTGGCAGGTCCTTGTGTCAGGTCAGCCGGGCCAGTGACCATGCCCTCAACCCTCCCTCCCAGCCTCCCTGCTGTAAAGGCTGAGAGTAGGATGCAAACTCGGGACCTTGGACACAAAAGAGGGGATTCCCGCAGGGGACTTGGAAGGACGTGACCTCCAGTGGGCCTCTCCAGCCCTTTTCTGGTTGGTTCTCGTTCCCACTGCTCCTGTCCCCATCGTCTCCCTGCAGCAGCCCTCCATGCCTCACATGTGGGCTCACGTGCCCAAGGGATTGCCCTGGGAAGTGCTTTTGCTTTCATTTCAGTTTATCCCTCATCTCTGGGCCAGCTCTGTTCCCAGCACCCTGTGGGACACAGTGGAGGGCCCAAGGGGTCAAAAGACTCAGTCTTGTCCTTCACCTATTAGTGAAGAAAGCAAAGCTTCCCCAAAGACAGATACAGAACAAATGCCCCCAAATCAAAGAAGACAGTCCAAAGGCCTTCTTCCTGATGCAAGAACTTTGTAAAAAGGTTCAAAAGAGTAGCCCTTGCCTCCCAAGGGGGAGTAACTGGGAGCAGGTAGGACGGTCCCTTTTCTGTCCTTGTTCCTTCACAGGATTCAGGGCAGGCACAGGAACTTGGTGGTGGCAGAAGCTGAGACTCGTGGTCTGATCCTACTAAGGAGACCATGGTTAAGAGCACAGGGGCTGGAGTCAGGCTGCCTTGGGTTGAACCTCAGCTTCTGTCACCAGTGTGTGACCTGGGCAAGTTACATGATGTCTGAGCCTCAGTCTCCTCACCCACAAAATTGGGAGAATGCCTCCTGGGGTGGTTGGAAGGGTGGCATGAGAAAGCATGGGCAAAGCACCTAGCCTGCTCTTCGAGCGCTTTCCATAAATGCTTATTTTCCCTTTCGTGAGCCCCAGTCTCCTCACTTAAAAATGAATACTAACCTCATAACGCTGCAAATCGTGAGTTACCAGGTATTAAATGTCTGGTGTGTGCCGGGCCCTTGAGTAATGTGCTATTCAGCTTTATCGCCCCGGCTCTGGTGGCTCTTCTCCCCATTTTACAGGTGGGCCTCAGCAAGGTCCCCTAACTTGGCTAGGTCAAAAGCGAAGAGGTAGTGTGACAGGGACTTGCTCCCAGGTCTTCCTGCGTTGAAGCAGATGCCCTTTCCCAGGGTCAGCTGACTCTCTGTTTTAGGCATAAGTGGGCTAATGGGTGAGCTTGTTCCTTCCTAGTAGCAGGCCTGACACCCGAGGTGGTGGTATGTGCCTCTAGAAACATTAATCTCTTTATTCCCACAGTCCCAGCACACCTAGGCCCAGATATTTTCTGTTTCCATTCATCTGGTTGCTTGAATCTTACTTTTTTTTTTCCCCAAAAACTTTTTTTTGTCATGAAAGAATAAATCTTTATCAGTATAATACAGCAACTCCACTCCTAAGTATATACCAAGAGAAATGCATGCATATATATGTTCACCAAAAGGCATACACTAGAATGCAATGCCATCTATTTGGATGTGCTGACTGTTCACGTAGCTGTCAGCAGTGGAATAGGTAAGTAAATCAGGGTCTTCTCATATGTGGGCTAATACTTGGTGATGAGAAGGAATAAGCCTTTGCCACACACAGCCTAGAGGAATCTCACAAACAGTGTTGGGCATAAAATCCAGACACAAAAGAAAACAGAGTATGATTGCATTGATCTGAAATTCAAAGACTGATCAAATTAATTGATGGTGTTAGAACTCAGAAGAATGGCTACTCTAGGTGAGGGAGTGGCTGGGAGGGGGACGGGGGTGGTTTCTGGGGGTCTGGGAATGTTCTGTCTTTGAATTTGGAAGTTGGGTACATGGGTATGTTCACTTTGTGAACATTAATTGAGCTATAAGTACACTTATGATTTCTGTACCTTTCTTTATGCTTAAAAATAAAAAATTAAAAAATCGTTGCTGATATAGCTAAGGTCCTTCTCATATCCATCCCTCTCTCTCTTTTTCCCTCCTTCCCTTGCCTTAGGTAACCAGTTTCCTGAAATTGGTCTTCCCAGGTAAGTTTTATACTCTTAGTCCTTTAGTATTGCTTGGGTACCTTAAAATTTTAAATAAGAAGTATCCTGCCACTGCTTGCTTTTACTTGTTTTTTACTCAGCTGCTTTTTGCCGAGATGAATGTTTACGTGTTTGTTTATTGCATGTATCTCTAGATCATTTCTTTCCCAGGCTGCTGGAGAGCATTCCACGAGATCCATGTGTCCCCATTTTGTCACCCAGCCTTCTGTTGATGGACGGTTAGATTGCGGCCGATGCCTGGCTACTGTGGTCTCCTTGCTACAGTGGGCTTCCTTCTGTGAACCGCCCCCCCCCACACACAAACACACTTTGCTTTCCCTTCCCCCTGTGGAATCTTCTGCCCTCCCCATCTCCCACCTGTTTTTCCCCACCCTGCTTCCCAATCTTGCTGACTCAGAAAGACCCCGGGTCTGTGCTGAATGGAGGTGAGGGAGGGACAGGAGGTGGACAGCCTTTTCCTCTTCCACAGAGGTCCCTGTTCCCCAAGATAAATCATGATTTAAATAAAGAAATATTTCATAAGGGTTGGTGATATCTTAATGAGCTGTGCCAGGAACTTTCAAGGCACTTTTTAGACTCCTTGAAGAGAGAAGTTCCTAACCTAAGCTAAGAGGGGGTTCCTAACCTGTGGGAGGCTTATCAGGTAGAGGACCATGGTAGCATGGGGAGCTGTCTCAGGGGAAGGGAGGGCACCTAGGCCTGGGGTGGGGGCTACGTTGCCTTTCTAGGTGCCGGTCTGGCTGGATGCCTGGGCCCTGGGAGATGTTGCAGGCCCTCCTGCAGTCACTTTTAGGGACTCAGAGACTCAGGCCTTGTCTACAGGGTGTTGGGCTTGAGACTTTGGGCTCATTGATGGAAAATCAGTCATTAAAGATCAGGAAATGAATAATAACTAGACAAGCAGTGAGCAATTTTCCATTAGTTAGAACACAGCATCTTTGGGTCAAATGAGATCCCATGGAGGGAATTTCTGTGCTGGAAGACAGCACAGGCGTAGGCCAAGGGAGCAGACCCAGCACCTGACCCCTCCCCCCATGCACTGCACCCAGCCGTTCGCGGGGGTGGGGGCTGGGGGTGCATGAGGGTGTCGAAAGGCCCAGGAGTGGGCATAGAGGACAGAACCCTTTCTTTCTTCTAGTTCTTGCTCATCTTTTAAGAGTTATCTTCCTCCTTTGTGAAGACTCTTGAATTTAAATCCCAATTCTGTCACTTTCTAGCCCCAAATCCTGAAGCAAGGGGCTTAACCTTAGTTTATTCACCTGCAGGACAGGAAGAAAGATGAGGGTCTGGCAGAGAGGTGGTGAGGAACGTTCTTCTCAGTGTGGGCATTGAATAGACTGTAGCGACTGTTCGTATTTCTCCGTTGCCCCAGCCCACACCTCCCTCTCTCCCTCTCCTCTTCAGCACTCTGTGTGTCGCTGATGTTACAATGTGTCATTGGCTAACTCACTTAATAATCACCCAGTGACTTTTAACACATCGTATTGTTTGTTAACTGTTTAGCCATTTTGTGCCTCATTTCTCCAACTAGATAATAAACTCCTGAGGACAGGGGCACATGATTTATTTTAGTCATTTTGGGACTTCCCATTGCATCCAGCTTAGTATCTTTTGCATAGTAGGTATGCAGTAAATGCATGTTGATTTGATTTGTTTTGATTATGATTTGATACTTTAGAGCAAAGTTAAAAAAAAAAAAAAACAAACAAAAAACGAACATAGCCTGACACCTCAGGGCAAGTTGGTGTCCTCCAGGTATCAGCTGGAGGCTGTAGAACATACACAATGACTGTGTCTTCATGGATTGCAGGGAAAGAGCTGGAGGGCCGGGAAATTGGATAGAAAACGGGACAACGCAACACCCTCACTCCCGAAGAGCCGTCCCCTCCTCCCAGGGCGCTGTGCCTCCCATGCTCACCACTCCTCCTGGCTCCCGTTCTGTTTGTTCCCTAGGGACACCTTCAGTGCTAGCAAGGGAAGCAGTCCTTCCCCGTGGAACCGCGAAGGCCTGGGGCTTGGCGTCTCAGCTGCTGGCACTGGAGGGTGAGGTGGGATGTGAAGGAGGACAGTCAAAGCCCAGGTGGACTCACTCTGAAAACTGCCACTATCAAGCATCCACTGTTCACCATCACTTTTTTTTTTTTTTTTTTTTTTTTTGAGACAGAGTCTCACTTTGCTGCCCGGGCTAGAGTGAGTGCCGTGGCATCAGCCTAGCTCACAGCAACCTCAAACTCCTGGGCTCAAGCGATCCTACTGCCTCCGCCTCCCAAGTAGCTGGGACTACAGGCATGCGCCACCATGCCCGGCTAATTTTTCTATATATATTTTTAGCTGTCCATATAATTTCTTTCTATTTTTTTAGTAGAGACGGGGGTCTCGCTCTTGCTCAGGCTGGTCTCGAACTCCTGAGCTCAAACAATCCGCCTGCCTCTGCCTCCCAGAGTGCTAGGATTACAGGCATGAGCCACCGCACCCGGCCCACCATCACTTTTTATATGTATCTCTAAGCCCCACAATGCCCCCTTTTTTTTTCTTTTTAAGAGAAAGCAGTGCCCCAGATGTCAGAGGCAATGCATGTAGAGTGGATATAAGGGAAGACAAGAGTCTTTTTCCATCCCTTATTGTGTGTGGCATCTCTCTGGGCCCATGGAGTGGGGCTCACACCTTTACTGGGGCTTCCACACGCTGCTCAGAGTCATTCTATGCCAGGCCTAGACTTCAGGTCCCACCTCCTTCCTGTTTCTCCTGCACCCCCTCTTCCTTCTGGCTTTCCCCACATCCCCTAGAGTCCTCTTTCTTCCAGTCCCCTCTGCTCTTGACCCCTGGCCCTCCAGCCCTCGAGACCTTCTCATGGTGGTTAGGCAGCAGGAAGTGCCAGGAGCGAGCAGCTGAGGGCAGACTGAGGCTGGGTCTTGACTCGAGAACCACCTGTGCACCAGGCACTGTGCTTCACACATGACCTCATTTCACCCCCGCCCCCCGGACAGCCCTCAGAGGTGATGCAACACAGGCCATTGGTGCCCCGTCCATGTGTCCTCACCTGGACCACTTACATCTCTAAGGCTTTCAATCATCCGTGCTTGTTTTTCCACCCTGAAGATTCCCCTGCAGGCATCAGAGCCCACTCTGCCAGTGTGTGGGAGACCAGAGGTGCCAGAGAATTAACACTTTCTGGGAGAGCCCTCCAGCCATAACTGATGGGAACTGGTAGATAAACACCCCCAGTCCCTCAGTGCCCCGGTGGGATAACTCTGCAGCATGCGTTGTGTGTGCACTCCCAGGGTTTCCTCAACAGGATCGAGCTATCCTAGTAACTGGCTTGATATCGTGTACCTTAGAGCCTGCCTTTTCTTTTCTCCCTCCCTACTTCTCTACTGGTATTTCCTTCATATCCTAAATCGACCATTTGCAATGGAATAGCTGTCTCAGGGGCTGCGTCTATGGGAACCCAGCCTAAGGTTGGTACTATTATTATCCTCATTCTACAAATGACAAGACCAAAGCTCAGAGAGGTTAAAACTCACACACGGTTCCACGATTACATAAGTGGGGTGCACGCTTTCGTACCCTGCTACGCACCGGAGTGATCACTTCATCACTCTGCTGTATGGCTTCTTGAGGCCCTTTTCCCCTCAAGAAGTCTGGTTCAAGGCCATTCCCCTTGGCCTCTTGCCTTGAGAGGTGGGAGGTGAGGAGCAGGAGGGTATCAGGTGTACACTGGCTGGAAGTGGGGGGATTTCCAGTCCACTCAGCCTTCCCTGCCTCCCTGCGAACCACAGGCCAGCTGTTGTAGCCAGTTCCTGGATCGCAGACAGAAAGAAAAACAGTGGACACCTACAGGGCTGGAGATGTGAGGAATGGAAAAAAGTGAAAGCCGTCTGAAGGGCTGAAAATGAAGAGGACTGAGCCAGGGACAGAACAGGCTCAGGGCGGGGGAATCGTTCTGAGCCTCTGCAGTGTACAGCAGCCCCTAACTAAAGCAGGAGGGACGGAGGTGAGAGACAGGAAAGGGATGGTGGAATTTGCTCAGCCTAGCAGTGTGGAAAGTCCCCTGCCGAGACCCTCAGAAGCAGGGGAGAAAATGGCCTGCCTCTTTTGTGAGCCTGAACGCGGGCACCTTGGGGCAGGGAAGACCTGATCCCTCTGAAGACCAAAGTTACCTGGAGAAGACATCTGGAAATTCTCTCCTTGTTTGGTTTTCATGATACCCTTGTCTTAGTTTAGCTTCTCCCAGAAGCAAGCAGGCTCTGAGACAAGGATTCAAGCGCAAGTGGTTTACTTGGGAGGTGTCCCAGAGAGACCAGCAGGGGAGTGGGGCCGTGAGAAGGAAGGGAAAACAGCCAGTATGTAGGTGTTATCGCGAAAGCTACCACTGAGCAAGAGGAGGGCAATCCTGTGGGGGGACTCACGGACTTGAGGACTCCAGGATGTGTGAAACACACCTCGACTTAACCAGATCCCAGGGCAAGGGAGCTGGGGTAGTTATCCACCAACTCCCCTGGGTCCCCGGTGGAGGCCTGCTTCCAGGCGCATTAGCTCCCCACACTTCCGGCTTGCCCTGGGCTGGAGCCAAGGGTGTTTCCATGGCCAGGAAAAAGCCCTCAGGCAAAGAGCAGGTGTTGGCAGTAGCAGCCTTCTACATTTAGAGACAAATGCTGAGAGACGCGGGCCGGGCGCCAGTGCCTGCCACGCTCTGCCCTCCCGTTCTCTTCCTTAACTTTTCGTGTGTCTTTGCGGGTGCATCTCATCTCCCACATCCCCTCTGAAGTGCTTGGTCTTCTCAAGGCTTCCGTCTTGCCCCGTTGCTCCCTCAATCTACCTGTCCTCTTGGACAAGCCCACCTACTCTCAGGGCTTTAACTACCACTTGTGAGTTGGTGGCTTCCTGTATGATCCCTGTCTGGGACCTGGATCCCTTGCCCGTGTCTGTGGGCCTCCAGTGATGGCATCCACAACTCAGCGTGTCCCAGGCCCAAGTCATCATCTTTATCCAAAACATGCCCTACCTCTGCTTTTGCTCCCCCACTGGTGGCACCGTGATCCACCCCGTCACTCTAGAAACTGGAGTCACCCCTTGAATCTCTCTACCCCTTCTTTACATCTTGTCAGTCCCCAAGTCCTGTGGATGTGGCTTCCAAAGCATTTCTCACAGTCATCCCCTCCTCTCTGGTCCCTCTCCCACTGGCATTGATCGGGACCCTCATCATCTCCACCTGGAGTATTCCAGTCGCCTCCTAACTGGCCTCCTCCCTTCCAGCTTGATCCCTTTCCTGTGCCTCCCTCCACGGTGGTGAAAAAGTTCTATCCAAGGTGCCGACCTGAACTTGTCATGCCCTGCTCAAGACCCATTCCAAATTCAAGCACCTTAGCCTGGTGCACAAGGCACAAGGTGTCCTTTCCTGAACCTACCATTCCATCCCTGGCCACTCCCAACTCTGCCACCTGGGACTTGTGGCATGTGTTGTGTGCTTTCGTGCAACTGGGCTTCCTCTCACGTTGTGCCCTCTGTGTGGAATATCTTTTCTCCCTCTGCTTTCACTGCTAACTCAAAGACCAAGCTCAGATGGCACCTCTTCTTGGAGGAAGTCTTCCCTGGATGCCCCAGGCTGAATGAGACACTCTTCTTTTGTGCTCTTATATCATTGCAAGCATCAGAAAATCCACTTCAAATAGGCTGAAATAACCATGGAAGTTGACTGACTCCTGCACCTGACAATCAAGGCGGTAGGGCTCGCTGCAGATGATGCATGATCCAGGGGCTTAGGTGATGGCCTTGGATTCTCCACCTTGCTTAACTCTGCCTTTCCCTGGGTGGGCTTTATTCTCAGAGTCCTTGGAGGGCGTCCCATCAGCTTCAGACTGAATTCTGCCCAATTCAGTCCAGTGAATTATTCAGGCAAACACTGGCTTATGTGGACCTAAGGACTTACTGCTCCTCTCCAAGCTGATCAAAATGGCCAAGGGCTTACAGTGTTCGACTGCAGGAGTTGACCAACTGTGGCCAAATCCTGCCTACCACTTGTTTCTGTAAATAAAGTTGAAGTGGACACAGCCATGCCCATTTGTTTATGTGTATCTATGGCTGTTTTGTGCTACAATGGCAGAGTTGAGTAGTGGAGGTAAAGACCAGCAAACTTTTTCTGTAAAGGGACAGAGAGTAAATATTTTGAGCTTTGCAAGCCAAGAGGCAAAATCGAGGATATTACATAGGGATTTATATAGTAATAGTTTATAGTGGAGTTTACCAACTTCCATGGTAAACAATTTTCTACAAAATTTTCATTGATGAAATTACAATAATTGAGTACAATTTTTTGTAACACAGCTTTACCAATGAGAAGAATGGAATTTGGAGGGAGGGGGTAACATCTTGCTTAATTGGGGTTCAAAGTTAAGGCTCCCTATTATCAAGTCAATGGCCAATGTTCATCTATAAAAACCATCCTTAGCTCACAGACCATACAAAAACACGCAGGATTTGGTCTGTGAGCCACAGTTTGTGGAACCCTGAATTAAATCAGACCATTTCAGAGCTAAGGGAAGAAGCCATGGGAAGCTGGAAAGGACATGGCAAATCACCCTAGAGATGATAGGGATGCCACAGGTCTTTGTATGTGATGGGCCATTCACAGTCAGGCTCTGGGGGGCATTTTATAAGGTGTTCTTTTTAAGGCAAGTTCATGTCCATTGGGCCCCTTAATCCTGACAGCATCTCTATGAAGTAGGCAGGGCAAGAGCGGTTGTGCATTCTTTATAGGGGAAACTGAGGCTCAGAGAGAAGTGGTTCATCTGAGGTTTTATAGCAAGGCCTCTCTCTGGGATGCCTTTGAGGATTCTAAGACATGGACTTCAGAACTTGTGCTTTGTTGACTAATTGAACAATTGCGGGATCCTTCAGTTGGGGGACAGGCTGGTCTGAACATGGCCTGGGAGACTAGGTCTCCAGCTGGCCCTATGACATCCAGTGGTCTACACAGATGGGGCTGGTCTACACAGCCTAGGAATCCAGTGCTGCTTCAAGAATCTCTGGGTGTGGGCCTGTCTCCCTTACGGCTCCCCATGTAGGATGGGTGATACCAGCACAATGGCAAGGAAGAAATCAGTCTTCAGGCAAGAATGCCCAGGACCACAAAGAGTCTGACCCCTCACCTAACTGCCTCTAGCCTTCAGGCCTGGCCTCATCTGGGTCCCACACCTATCTTCACTATCAGGATCACACACACATACATGCATACAAGCATTCTCATGGCTTTCCACACTTACACACGCTCAAGCTCACATGGCATGTTCGGCATGTTCATATATGCCAGTGTTAGTTTCCTGGGGTAACAAAGTATCACATACTGGGTAGCTTAAAAGAACAGAAATGTATTGTATTAATATCACAGTTTTGGAGGCTAGAAGTCCAAAATCAAGGTTCCTTCTGAGACCTGTAGAGGAGGATCTTTCCTAGCCTCTTGCCAGCTTCTGGTAGCCCCAGGTGCTCTCCGGCTCAGAGCCCCAGATGTGTCACACCAACGTCTGCCTCCATCTTCACACAGATCTTCAGATTACATCTGCAATGATCTTATTTCCAAATAAAATTAATTTGAGGTGCTGGGGTTAGGACTTCAATATATCTTTTTGGAAGGAGGGCACAAATCAACTCATACTACCACCTATGGCCACAAAATCGAACATGCACATACCATGCTCCCATAGTGACGTGCAGATACACACACACATTCCCCTCGTCACAAAAGTATGCAAACCCATCTATACCAGCAGGATCACATACCCCCGTGCAGACACTCGCATGTGGCCTCGCTGCCACACGCACACTCCCTCAGTCTCCTGGTCTTACATGCAGCGCTACACATGCCCTCCTGCCCCAGCCCCACTCCCAGAGGCCACCTGTGGAGTTCATGCTCCGAGACCCGAGACCCGGCACATTTGCAGCCTCGCACTTGGCCCCTGCCTCTCTCATCCTCTCCCACCCACACAGTCTCTCCCCTTCTGACTCCTCCACCCAGTGCACCCGTCCACCCACCAACCCTCCTGGCGAGGAGGCGGCAGACTGGCTCTGTCCCACCCCAGCGGGGCACCAGGTGGCTCTTGCCCTCTGGAATCCCGTCCCCCACAAGCCTTCTTCCTGTGCAGGCTCCCACTCTTTCCTCGCAGGGGTGGACAGACAGACAGACGTACACATGCACTCGCACACTCGTACGCGCGCCCCCGGCAGCCCCACGGCAGCAGTCTGTTCCTCATTATGGGCCAATGCGCCTGTTTACTCACCCAGCTGGAGATGGTTAGAGAGTGATAAATAATGAAAGAGAAAACAGGCTTTTCCCCTCTGTGGCTTCTATTTATGTAACGTGTCACTGCGCATTCACAGACTTTGTTTCGGAGCTGGTTGCAGGAAATAGTTTATTTTTTCCGGACAGTGGCTTAGGGGGTGGGGTGGGGGCCAGGGTTTGGGTTTCTGGTCTCACGCCCATGGGAGTTTCGGGATCTGGCTCCCAGAGTCCTCCTCCCCGGGTGCTTCCCCTCCCCGGGGCAGACATCGGGGCTCAAGGCTGCCTCAGAGTGGGGCTCTCCCACTCCACCGAGTTGGAAGGAGCTAGGGTGGCTGGGGCCCCTCCCAGCTGCCTCTGAAACCTCCCAAACAGATGGGCTTGTTTTAGGAGCCAGACAGCTTGAGGCTAGGACTCCCCGAGAGGAGGCAGTTGGACAAGGGGCTTCCTAGGTAGCCTGCACCTGTCACAGGGGAGGATGCAAAAGGATTAATTCTATCAAATAAGAATAAAAAGATCCTTACCGCATGTTCACTTAGCACTTTCCTGTCCGTGGTGTCTCTCAGGCCTCACAGCTTTTAATCGCTGCTTCCCAGGTAGGGTAATTGGGGAGGGGCTTGTCACGGTCTGCCCACCTGGTTGATGAGGACCCAAGACTTCAGACTTGGGCCTCTGAGTCCAGAAGAGCCCTCACATACCCCGCTGCCTCCCTCCTCCCAGGGGCACCTCCCTTGGTAAGGTTCTGGTCAACTGCACTCATGCTAAGGTGGTTATAAGGGTGAAGGGGTTGGAATATGGGGGAAGGTGAGCCATCCGAGATCTGGGTAAGCATCCTTACCCAAAAACCAAGGTGAGCCTCCTTCGAGTGATAAACCAGGGATGGGAGAAGCAAGAGAAAGCGGCCCTGCTCACCAATCCCCAGTGCAGGGACACTCTTGCAGGGAGGGGAGTTTGAAGGCAACCTGCCCCCCACCTGAGCCTGTCTCTGAATGCCAGGGCAGGGAGGCAATGCCTTCTTTTGGCATGCAGCCTCAGTGGCATCCCAGGCCACCTGCCAGGGGAACCCAGAGGTACTGACCCTTGAGGAATGCAGAGCCCACTGTGGAAGATGGACCCGGAAGCCCCCAACTCCCGCAGTGTGTGGGAGGAGCATATACAGGACGATGGGACCAAGGTTCGGGGCGGAATCCTGCCCAGTGGCCTCAGGGGTTCTTGCAGCGAGTATCCCACAAGGACCTCCTGGCTGGGGAGAGAAGAGGCCACATTCCCAAGACAAGGACTTTAAACACTGTCTGACAAGTATAGGAGCACACAGCATTGGCCCAGTGCAAAAGAGAAAGAGCACCAAGGAGGTGCTTTTCAAATTCACCTTCAAATTCAAATTCTCTAAATTCAAAAATCAGATTCATGAGGGAGCTTATTAAATGCTGACCCCCAGCCTGCTTCTCCTGGGGTGTTGATTCAGCAGGTGGCGGGTGTCCAGGAATCAGTATGGTTAACAAGTTCCTGGGAATTCTGAGGCTGGTGGCTTCCCAAAGACTTGGAGACAACAGTGCCCTAAGTGGGCCCTAGAGGCCCCCACCCCAACACACACAAAGATGAGATGGAAGTGTCTTGGTTAGGTCAGGAGAGAATTTGACTTCCCCCAAGGTGGGAATGATTTGGTCAGAAGAATGATAACATTTAGCTGGTTGGAAGGAAGAAGGGAAGGAAATTAGAATTTACCAGCAGCTATTACGTGCCAAGCTGTTACATGACATTTTTTGTTTTGTTTTTTTTGTTCATTTTGTTTGAGATGAAGGTCTTGCTGTGTCACCCAGGCTGGAGTGCAGTGGCTATTCACAGGTGTAGTCATAGCTCACTGCAGCCTCAAACTCCGGGCTCAAGTGGTCCTCCTGCCTCCGCCTCCTGAGTAGCTGGGACCACAGATACACATCGCTGAGCCCAGCTGTAACATGACATTTTGACCTGGCTGCTTTGACTTTTTGACATTCATGCCAATTTCTGGAACCTAAAACACCCATTGACGTTCTATCTTATTAACAAGTAATGCTCAACAGACATACCCGCCTCATCCTGAGTCAGAAGTTCTTGTGTCAGCCTGGATGTTTGCACACCTCGGAACATGTACTCTGTGCCAGGCCCTGTTTTCAGTGCTGTCCGTTATTGCTTTGTTTTTACCACACCGCAACACGGACAGGCAATATTAGTCCCATTTTACTGACGAGGACACCGAGGTTCAGAAAGGTTTAGTAGGTTGCCTAAAGCCATGCAGCTGTGTCAGTCCTGGCAATGGGAAGAGCCAGTGCTCTTTTTACTGCTCCAGGGAGGAATCCTACTGAGGAGGTGGAGGGACTGAATCCGGATTCTGATTTTCAGCTCTCTCTCCTGGTCTCCCCCACTCCCACTCTGTGGAATGGCGAGGTGGGGAGGTAACCTCTCTGCCTCTCACCTGGCCCCTCTGCCTTTGGGACCCTATGGACTCTCACAAAGCCCACCCAGCTTGCACCCCTGAGCTCTCTCCCAGGAAGCTGAGCACCTGGAGTCCTGGGCACTCTCTTCCACTTCAGTCCCTGGAGCACTTGTGGCTCTGAGGGGACCCAGAAGACAGGGACCATGTGAGGGGGGTTAAGAAGCGCCTTTCCTGTGTTCCCGGAAGCCTCCAGCATCCCTGTCCCCTTGGCACGGCGGGTGTGTCACAAGCTAGAGGGTGGGAGTGTATGGGGACAGCAGGGCTGGCCAGATCTGCTGCCCTGGACGTTTGTCTGGGCTGTGGGCTGAGCCTGACTTCAAACACAGGGACTCACAGCAGCTTCACGGGGGCCCTGCCCAGACCCCTACACAGACACAAGCCTGCACACACACCTGCTCTTGCTTGCACACAGAGTCCCATTCATGAAAACCCAGACGAAGCTCTAGACTCTTGTGTCCCTGTGGACAGGGACACGGATAGTAAAATTCACTCTAAACCCCAGGTGCTCTGTACATACTGGCTCTAAACTTCGCATTGATCCTGCAGGGGAACTTTGATTATTTCCCTTCCTGCCAACCTTCTAGATGAGAAAAATGAGGTTCAGAAAAGCCAAGTGACTGGCCTGAGGCCACACGGCCACTCCATGGGAGAGCTGGGTTTGGGATCAGGTTCCACCTCATGCCGGGCTCACTGTGTCCCTTTCACCAGGTTGCCTTTCCCACACCTCTCCCGGTACCCAGCAGGTGCTTGGAAAGTCCGCTGGTGAATGTGTACATATGTGTTTTCTTTCATACCCACTCAGTGCAGGCCACGGCTGTCCCTTTGTCCAAACCCACTCTGAGCTGTGATTGCCCCGCAGGCTTGCTCAGAAACTCGCAGACCCCTCAGCTTCCTTCACAGCCAGAACTGGCACCAGCCCAAATTCCATGAGTGCCGGCCTCAGTTTCCCCTCTGTCTCTCAGGCCACGCACCGGAGCACATCCTTCCCTGCTTTGAGCAGACGCCAGCACTGGCTGGACTCCTGCCCCAGGCCTGACCCTCACCGTGGAGGCCTCTGGGGCCCAGCCACCTCCGTCCTCCCTTTCTCTGAAACGTCAGGCCTGGCACTGCCCCCCTCCGCCCCCGCTCCCTGCGGCCCCCTGGGAGCCCAGGCTTTGCTTGAGGGCAGCGAGTGAAGCCGGCTGTAACAGAGAAACCTCAGGCTCCTCTTTAGAAGTCCCTGGAGGAGGCAGATCTGAGGAAAGGCTGCCGAGAAGGCGCCTGCAGCAATGTCAGCTTGAGAACAACCGGGCTGACAGGATGCTGAGCGGGGATTAAGGTCGGGATCAGGGAAGCTGGGGAAATGAAGGCAAGTTCTCTGCTCTCCTCACTGCCACCACTGCTGCCGCTGCCGGGCTTGTCTTCTTGTTTGTTCTGGCTCTGGGAAAGTGGGTGGGGAGGTGGGGGGAAGGACAAGGAGAGGTGGAGGAGGGTAGGCAGGTGGAGAGAGGTGAGAGGAGAGGAAGCCAGGCCTCCTCTGGGTCTCAGGGCTCAGCCAGGGGCAGGACAGAGGCACAGAAGGCCCTGCCCTGGGACCTGTCAGCCACTCTACCAGCCAGCGGGGGCAGCCAGCACCCCCAACCCAAACCTTCCCCATGTCCTGAGTATGGGTGGTGGGACTAGTGAGGACAGAACTGACCTCACCCTGAGAGGCTCCCAGGCCAACGAAGCAGATGCATACACCTCCAGAAAGGACACAAACCTGTTTCCACCTGTCCACAAATGCAGGATCCAGTGTTCTAGGGCAATACTTTCATGCAGCCTGCCTCGTCACTGAAATGTCACAGGAGCATGGCCAAATGGGCTACGGAGTTCCAGGTCATCTGGCGCACCAGACTTCTAGTGAAACCTCGAACACTTGTGTTATCACGGCTTGTGGTTCTGAATGTGGCTTCTGGTTTCAGACTGCATGGGCTTGAGTTTTGGCTCTGCCGCTGATTCGCTCTGTGACCTTGGGCAAGTTAGCTAACCTCTCTGTGCTTCCTAGCACCTCCTCATAAGGTTGTGAAGAAGAAGATGGAGGGAGTGAACACATGCAAGGTGCTGGGTGTAGGGCCTGCCCCAGCAGACGGAGGATGTGTGCCATAGGGCAGCTTTATTTATTTATTTAGTATGGGGCAGAGTGAAGGAATAATAGTGGCAGCTTGAAGTTACTCGCCTGAAAGCTTCCTGGAGGGAGGGGTGTGGGGATCTGACTTGGAGCCTGAGACTGGCAGGGCTGGAGGATTGAATTGGGGCTGAGGAACAGAGCTCCCACCCATGGTTTAAGGATGTGAGAGGCAGAAAGGACACATTTCCTGGGAGCCCCACTCCCAGCCCATGTTTCTCCAAAGTCCCTACTGTGATCAGGGGTGACATGACTACTCTGTCCCAGCCCTGCCAAGGGTGGGCCAAGGGCGCAAGGACCATGAGAAGATGCTGTTTTTCATGGTGATTGTCCCAGATGGGGCTTATTCCAGAAATCTTAGCAATTCAGAGAGACTCCAGTTCTGAGTTCCCCAGACCTGGTGAGAGAAGCGGCAGGTGCAGAGTGTACAAACCTGGAGGGCGATGGTCTCTGGGATTGGGTTCCAGTTCTGCTACTGACCAGCTATGTGACTTGGAGCAAGTCAGTTAGCCTCTCTGGGCCTCAGTTGCCAGGTCTGTGAAATGACATAATAATATTCACCTTAGAGTTTTAACAATGAATAATTATTCAGTAAATACCCATGGTTTATCTTCACCTTGGCGAAGAGTTATGAGGTCCAGCCAGGTATTGGGGTCCTAATGAATGACACCTTTTCCTGTCCCTTGAGGAGTTGGTGGCCCACACGCAAGTCCAAGTACGAGGCTGAAGGTAATGGTGCTACCTTAAAGGTCCACCCAGGAACCAAGGGCGGGGAGTTCCTGGGTCCAGGTCTCATGCTGCAGGGCCTGCTCACCCGGGCCCAACCTGGAGCCCCTCCTGGGGGGCCTCAGCTCCTCGCCCCATCTCTGGATATCCTGGCCAGCAGGCTGGGGGTGGGGAGAGCCTGGGCTGGGGTTCTGACAATTGGGGAAAGAGTCTCCTGACTCTGATTTCTTGGGAAAAGCCCTGGTGAGGGGGCCCATTCTCTGCAGAAGTGTGTGGGTAGCACCTTGCTGGGAATTTTATCTCTAGGGGCTGGTTCTAGAGAAGCTAATTTTAAAAATACCTTTTCTCTTTTTCTGTTAATAAAAGTTATATATATATTTACTCTTAAAAAATTTGGAAACCACAGAAAAGCACAAAAAAAGAAGATCAGCTGTAATCTCACCACCCAGAGATAACCACAGTGAGGCTTTATCTCCTAGTTTTTTTGAAGTTTACACACAAGCGCGCACACACACACACACACACACACACTCATATACTCATGCACATCCCTATACATATTCACAAATACTCATTCATGCACATCACAGACTCACACATTTACATACACATATATGTCATTTTTTTAATAGCCTGACATGTTTAATGTACACATGTCTTAAAAAATTTAGAAACAGGATCATGGAACCATGAACATGTCACCATTTTGTAAACGGATTTTTTTATGAAACAAAACATTGAGAACCTTTCCCCCAGGTCATTAAATATTCTTAACATAATTTAAAATGACTGCACAGTGCTCCATATCTTGGGTATATTAAAAGGCATATCATTTTATCCGTCCTCAGTTGTTGGTTATCCATACTCTCGATTTTTGCTATTATAAACAACACCGTGATGAACATCTTTGTAGAGAAATCTTTGAGGGGGTAGCTAAATTTGCAGTTGATTGTTTATGTCTGTCTACTCCCAGCCCTGATTTTGAACCTTTCTAGGCAGGGTCTGCGTCTGATGCGTTTTTGTGACCCCAAAGCCGAGCTTGGTTCCTGGTTTGCTACAGGCATCCAGCAATTGTTGCACTGAATTGTGTCTCTGGAACATGGCTGAGGAACTGGGAGAGTGGGCTGACATGGAAGGAGCCCATCTTCCCTGCTGCAACACTCAGGGGTTCTCAATGCCCCTGTGCTGGGCCTGCCAACTTCCAGGAAAAAACATTCCCAAGCCCAGAGCCACTGGCCAGCCAGGAGGCTCAGTGAACTGCCCCCTTTAGCTCTTATCTTCCCAGGAGAACCAAGCCTCCCTTGGTTCCCTTGCCTCCCCTGCCAGGACCCTCCCCTTCGTACCCCCATCTCTGGCTCTCTGTTCTTTTGTTGTGTCTTCAAGCTGAAGGCCCAGCCGACAGAGCCCTTTCCCCTGCCCATGGCTGCTGGAGCAATGTGAGGGGCTGCTCTTGGCTCCCCATGCAGCAGCTCCCTCTCTGGCCCCCGCTTCTGACAGCACAGACCACCTGGCCCCTGGAAGCGGCCACACGGCACACCTCACCTCTGCCTCTGCTCTGCCTCTGCCTCCCGTGGGACCGGGAGCCTTTGTCTCTTCCTGGGGGGGTGCTTTAGGCAGATGCTGACATCATTACTAATATAGAGTCCTACAAATCTCATGAATATTTTGAAGCTGAGACCCAGCTCCCAGTTTTTACGTGGCTCTTTACAAAACGGAGAGCGGTAAGAGACGAAAGCTAAAGGTAAAACTTACTCATTTCATTTCCCCTCTCCAGCACCCATGCTCCCAACCTCCTGGAATTTCCTCTCTTCTTTTTGATTTTTAATCCCTTCTTTTCCTCTCTCTTCTCTCCCTCTTTCCACCTTTCTCTCCTTTCCTTCTCGCCTTTCTCTGTCTCTTCCTCAGCTCTGACACACTCTCCCACCCTCCTGTCCTCCTCTCCCCTCCTCTCCCCTCCTCTCCTCTTCTTTTTTAAGTTTTTTTTTTCTTTTAACTTTCAAGGTCATTCCGGACTCCTGACGCCGCCAGTCCCGCGGTGAGACGTGAGCGCCATTGGCGTCCGTGGCCTCTGTTTCCGTGGCAACCCAGTAACCATTAATTTTCAATTAAAGGAGACAAAAAGCTCGATGACAGCTCCAGGTCTGCTGAAGATGTCAAGAATCTGTATTAATATACAGCAAGAGAGCATAATTGTGTGTCCATCTTCCAGAGCAGCGAAAAATGGAGGGATAATTACCAGCTCGAAAGCCACTCTGTAATTTAGTTCTTACTGTCACCACAGCCCTACACATTAGCATAAATTAAAAGCAGAGTTTATTGTTATCAAAGTGCATTGATATCGCCAGACCCGCTTTCTTCCTTTTAACTGTTTGTTGTGGGTGAGCGACTCCTCAACTCTTGCCAGGGTCTCACTAGGGTGGGGAGAGCGAAGTGTGGCCGCCAGACCCGAAAGGTCTTGGCCATTTCTGCCATCCTCCCGCAGGGTAGATGGGGACAAGGGTCAGGGTATTGCCCCTCCGCTGGGGTCTGGGGATGGTGGTGGTAGGGGCTTGGGTAGTAATTCACCTTTCACATGGGAGTGCTTTGTTTTGCCTAAGAGCTCTCCAGCTCTTTCCAGAGGAGAAAGAGCTGCCCCATCTCAAGGCTTCCTTCAGTGCCTGCTATGTGCCGGGCAGGGGTTGGGTGCCCAGAGCCAACCTGTTAAACAAAGGAAGAAGCGGATGTGGAGGGGTCTCCTCTCCCAGGCTGGATATTAGCGGAGGGATCCTCTTGCTGCCCCCTTCAGGGTGTGGCCGGCTCAGGTGCAGATGCTCCTGACTGTGGCCCAGCTCCTGCCCGGCCACCCAGGACCCCAGCTCCCCAGAGTGGGCCCTCTGGGTCCCCTCCGCCCACTTGCTGCTTGGCCACCCACCCTCACGCCCGGGTCCTGCCACAGCCGCCGCCCTGCAGACTCACCGCCAAGTCGTTGGAGTGCCTCGAAGTGTCTCGCTGCCAGAGTGCCAGTGACAGCCACAGAAATCATGCATTTCCGTGAATGGGGGATGCGGGGTTTTCTTGTATTCTATCCAGAGAGAGCTGTCCTTCAGAGGGGAATTTAGTGTAATTACCCTTAAGGGAGCGATCCTTACACAGTCAGTCACAACACTGACCTCCTGGCTGAGATCTGACAGCAAAATTACATGCTGTGTACTCAACAGAGGGGGCATCCTCCTTTTTGGGTGTGGGGGGGAGGCAGGCAGGAAGGAGGAGGAGGGAAAGGAGATTCAGAGGCTTTGAAAAGAAAAGTGCTGGCTTACAGCTGCCAGGCGAGCGAGTTCTCCTTGGCAAGGCATCTATGGGGCAGGGAGAAGGCATCCAGAGACCCCCTGGCACTTCAGGGGGCTCGTGAGGAGGGGCCAGGGCAGGCACTCCGGCCCTTTACATCTTCGAGCCGTGGTCTGTGATCTCAGCTAAAGTTAATCTTATTGTGAGTAGAGTTTGGAGGGTACCAGGAAGTATTTGATAAACTACTCAGGCATGTTTTCCCAAACGTATCCGTCCCAAGGTCTCCCCAACACTGCTGAGGTTTCCACCATTCCTTGTACCTTTAAGTTGACATGTCAGAGACTGGGCACGGTGGCTCACGCCTGTAATTCTAGCACTCTGGGAGGCCGAGGCAGGAGGATCCTTTGAACTCAGGAGTTCGAGGCCAGCCTGAACAAGAGCAAGACCCCGTCTCTACTAAAAATAGAAAGAAATTAACTGGACAACTAAAAATATATAGAAAAAATTAGCCAGGCATGGTGGCGCATGCCTGTAGTCCCAGCTACTCGGGAGGCTGAGGCAGTAGGATCACTTAAGCCCGGGAGTTTGAGGTTGCTGTGAGCTAGGCTGATGCCACGGCACTTTAGCCTGGGCAACAGAGTGAGACTCTGTCTCAAAAAAAAAAAAAAAAAAAAAATTGACATGTCAGAGACCCAGTTAAACCACACCTGGGTTACCTGGCAGGGCTCACATGCTAATCTGTAACCATTCCAAATTTAATATGGATTTATCTCTCAGACGTGCGGGCCTGTCACGTGGCAGAACCCTACTCAGGTCAGGCAGGTTTTTGCAAAGTATTGGAGAAGATCTGGTGTGCGGGCAGATCTCGACAGACTGACAAGGAGTGGAGGTAAATCCCCAAATCTCACAGCTGGAAGGGACCTCAGAAACCAGTGGGTCCAAACTCTTCCCAGAGCAGGAGTCCCCCACCCCTCTGCTCTACCTCTGTCCCAAACTCAGCCACCTCTGCTGGCAAGAGTCCCATTGGCAGGAGCGCACTACCTCTAAAAAGGCCCATTCTGTGCTGTTCAACAGTGCTGACCACTGGAAACTTCCTCCTGAGCACCAGTGAAAATCTGTTTCCCTAAAATTCCTACCTTCTCTTTGCAGCTTCTTTGGAAAAAATCTAGTTTTTTTTTTTTTTGGACAGCCCTTCAGCTACATGGAGACAATTCTCTTCTGTCCCACAACTTCTCCTCCAATTCTGGGGCCCAGTGGGCCCACCACCATCCCACTCACCCTCCTGTAGGAGAGCCCAAGAGGAGTCTGAAGTCTGAAAGGACATGGGAGGGCCCTGAATGCAAACCCAGCATTTGTTGAGCATCTGCTATGTTCCAGGCACAGACACCCCCCATTCCTCTTTTCATCCTCCCAACCACCCAGTAAGGGGAGGATATATTATTCCCATTTCACTGTAGAGGAAAGAAGGACTCGGGAAGCTTCAGGCCACTTGCCCCAGGTCACCTGCCAGCAAGAAGGCAGAGCTGGGATGGGAGCCCAGATTCCCCGATCGAGGCTGAGGACTTTCCGGGAGAACCGAGCTGCCTTTGCCACCAGACCCCTCCAGCACCGTCAGGTTTGGGGAATGAGCTCTGTCATCCGTCTCCTGTCTCCCCACCTCCACGCTGCTTTTCTCCAGCGCCGTTCTCTCCTTTCTGCTTGGCAGGGAGACGGAATTCTAGGGGAAACCCAGCTCAAGTCCGGCTTCCTCCCTGAAGGCTCCCCTGCCCACCCAGCCCTCAGTAACTGCTTCAGTGACAATAGTGACAACATCAGTGGTTATTTACTGACCGCAGGACCATGCTCCAGTGCTTACCTTAAGGTATTTGATTTCTTTGCCCGAGGCTCCTGCCTGGGCCCCTCTCCCCTCAGATGCCTGCATCTCCTTCAGAGACCACCTTCTCAGAGGGCTCAACCCTAAGCGTCCTTGCCCAGTTCCTCGTCCCTGCTCTAATCTTTCCCTAGCTCACATCACCTCCTAACACAGGATGTAATTTAATTATTATTGTGCTCATCCTCTATCTTCCTCCGCTTTAAGTTCTAAAGAGGTGGAGGCTTTATTTTGTTGGCTGTTGTATCCCAAGCACCTAGAACCGTGCCTGGTGGAAAGTAGGTGCTCCATATTTGTCAAAGGGCAGGAGGAATACTTAAAACTCCTTGAGGCAGGTGTGTTATTTTCACAGCAGAGAGGAACTAGGGCTCGGATTCTGGGTCAGATGGCTCGTCCAAGGTCACGGAGCTGGCAATACCCAGATTCAAGCCTTCATGTATGTTGGGCTCCTGAGTATGAGGCCATTTGGGGGTGGGACCTGAGCCCGGGCCTGTTCTGAACTTCGAGGGTGTGTGGGGCTTGGGGGATGGGGAGGGTGGCTTCCTAGGGGATTTCTGCCTGCATTCCAACCAGCGGGTCCTTCTGGGCACCCCTCCCCGCCTACACAGGGTGAGGAGTGCCCCCCTCTCCTGTCCCAAGCCCAGAGGGGCCTGCAAGTGCAGTCCAGCTCACCTCCCTCCCCTGAGGACTCAGGTCCCTCCCTGGGCCGGAGTCTACACCCAGAGCCCTAAGTACCCCTGGAAGGCGCCCCCCCTGGCCTCTGAGTGGCTCCTCTCCCCAGAGATGTAAATCCGGGCCCCAGAGTGGCCACACAGAACATACATCTTAAACAAACACTTCTCCTTGCTGTTTATCTCCCTGGCCTTTAAACAAACTCTTTCAAAGGTTTCTGCTGATAGGAGAGATTTACTGAAAACCATTCCTTGTTTAAAAGCCCTGGGTTTACGCTGGGGGCAGCGGGGCCTTTAGGCCTGGGGTTTCTCTGCCTCCGGACCACATGTTTATCCTCCAGGCCTTGATAGAGGAGCAACACAGACTAATCTTTATGGAAAGGAAAATAATAAAAGCAGGAAAGGGGAGGGGTGGAGCCTGGGGGAGGTTTGGTTCTTGTCACTGACTCCAAGAGGCCGTGGCAGGTCTGGGTGTGACAGCACCCACCGCACTGCAGCCCTGCAGTTGGGGTAGGGTGCAGCGTCTGGGCGGGTGGGGCTCCCTTGAACTTTGGACACAAGGCCTTCTGGCAGGTAAGCCTCTTCGTGGGCGTCCCCCTCCTGACAGAGGCCACAGGGGGCCTCTCCCAGCTGGACTGCAGGGCAGCAGTCACATGGTAACATCTATTCCTGCATTCAGCTAACACTCAGGAAGCACCTAGCGTGTGCCAGGACCTCGGGGTGCAGAGACGAGTAATTGTTAACATTTACTTCAGCATTTCTGTGGGCCTGGTATTGTTCTAAGTCACTTCAATGAATTAACTCATTTAGTACAGTGGACCCAGAAGTAGATTCTATAATTATCTCAATTTTGCATATGGGAAACCAAGTCACAGGGAGATTACTGGCCACACTCCAGAGGTTTGGGTTTAATTGGGATGCAGTCTGGGCATTGGATCGTAAAACGCATCCCAGGTGGGGAACTATTGCTGTAGAGATTGAAATTCCTGTTTCCCCCTCCTTATCCTCCCAATAATACCATATTTCATCAATTCCAAGGTGTCTCACAATCCATCCATGGCAGTATTTCTTTTTTAGTGGAACGTAAAATAATGGTGCATCTTATAATCTTAGGTTCAGCAAAACATAGTAATAGAGAACTAACCTCCACCAACTGTGTGGCCTGGGCTGGGTGATTTGCATACATTATCTCATTTAATCCACCTCCCAAAGCTTCCAGATAGGTCACATGAGCACCTCTGCTGGGAAAACTGAGGCACCAAGGACTCAGTAACTTGCTCAAGAGCACCCAGCTAGTGGGAGGTGGAGGCAGGATTTGAATTCACAATTAAATGGCCTAATATCTATTCCTGACCCTTGGAGACCACTTTATACTCTGTAAACTGTCTTCACACCTATTTTGTCCATCAG